>CM016562.1:148007-859559 GCA_003412495.2 Echium plantagineum | reverse complement strand
GGAGAAAGTATTAAAGGGGGGGAGGAGATCGATACCCTAGATCCAACGGTCACGATTAGAGGATTGACTTTAATTGGATATTTTGAAGTTTGAGCTACTTATTTTAGGTGGTGTTCTAATTTGGCCACTACTATTAAATATTTACATTGGAGCACTACACAAATAAATGGGGGTGATGCGAACATAGTTGTAAGCGATCGGAATTGGATAAAGACTATACCATATTACTATGCCCTGTGGCATAACTTAACTAGTAAAAAATTAGAGTACAAAGTACTACTAATATCGTCTTTTCAAGTAATCATACTCCAGGGCAAGAGTGCATGGAGACGTTAGTATAACGGTTTTATACTTTATATCGTATTACTATGATTTTAAAATGGATGATAGTTACGAAGATGAAGAATCATAGTCAATAATATACATATTTTTTGTTTAATTGAATCAAATTTTAGGTGTTTTAAAATGTAAAATAATAAGATTTTTGTGTGTTAGTGATCGAAATCGCATGATGACCATAAAAAAATTAGATATAGAGTGGGACAATTTTTTAACATTGGTGATCGAAATAGATAACTCTTATTCTAGAGTGATTATCTTAGTACTTTTTTAAAATATATATGATGAGTGATATTTTAAGTCATTTTTTCTTTAAGATATTTACATAATGAAATTATTTTTCTTTACATAGAGGAAATTCCTATGAACAGTAAACTTTGGTATTTGGTACTTTTATAATACGTGGGGTTTTTGCTATTAAGAAGATAATAAAATTGAAAATTGCAATTGTAGATGTAACATTTACTCTCTCTAATTTGATAGTTGATTTTTTTGAAATTGACCTTTGACCATCAACTACTAATTATTACTTATTCTAAACATATAAAATTATATACTTTGATTCATCTTTTAAAGTACTTTCATAATATTAATTTTTTTAATAGTATAATTAAAAAATGATTGAAGGTCAAAGATAAATCTAATACGTAAAAAGACCAATTATATTGAATTGGAGTGAATAATATTATTACATTAAAATAGTGGAACAATTATCATAAAATGGAGAGATTAGGCTTTTATTGCATTTTGCATGATGTTTAACTATTACTCCATCTATTTTTTTTACTTGTCTTTCGAGCCTCAAACACGTTATTAAGAAATCATATAAATTTACCTATAAGCCCTTGAGTAAAGAATTTAATGATTGAATTAATTATATTGATTTATACTTAAATTTATTACACATCATTAATGTTATAAACTTCTATCTTCACTCTATGCAACTTAATTTTTTTTGAGATGTCCATGTCATTGAAAGCTAAAATTAATGAAAAGTCTACTTTCTTTTTTATATTTGATTATGTATATATCTACTTATGCAACTTAATTCTAGCATTGATAATATAATTATATTTAGTATGGTTAGAAGATGAAACAATTGATAAAATATGCATTGAAATGCTCTCAACATAAGTATTTTAAAACAAGAATTTAACACAAAGAACAAGTAAAAAAGAACGAACGACACTATTATATGGCGATTGATATCAAAAATCGAGATTCAATGAAGGCGATGACCCATTATTTGTAGAAACTTGAAGATTTACCCCCCCAAGTTTTTGAATTCTCTCCATTCTTGTCAACATCATGGGACACATTGTTCTGAAATTCAATGATTCCGACATTCTTGACTTCATTATTATTGTTCATGCTCAAACTAATGTTGTTTGAGTCTTCTTGCCAATCGTATGTTTGTTGTTATGCATCCACACTTTGAGAACACCTCTAGTTACTCCTACTTCATTGCAGAACTCTTCAACTCCTCCATATTCATCACTTTTTGGCATCTTCCAATTCATCTTTTTTCCAAAACAGATCATTTTCTCCTTCTGAAACTGTGTGAACTTTGTTCTGATTCTTTTTCTGCCACTTGAACTATTCTCACCTATCAATGTTGTTGGTGTCATTGAGGATGAAGGTAGGTGGTGTTTCGCTATCGGTGGCAGTGGTGGCTGCAGAGAAGGGGGTGGTGAAGGGCTGAGAGATGATTTTCTTGATTGATGAGGAAGAGGGTGGAGTTTTGAATCAAGAAAATGTGATGTTGGGTTGTTGGTGGTGATGGGAGTGGGAGAGGAGCAACACACATTCGACTCACGGCGGTGGAAATTCCGGTGGCAGCCACAGGCGGCGCATTGCAGGGAGGTGGTGGAGGAAGGAATGAACTCTCCACAACCGTCAACTGCATGTCCACCAATACTAGCAACATGGTTCTTCAAACATTCTTTGTATGAGCATGAAGCTGTCACACTAACGGTCTGTACGCACCCCTGTCTTGGAGTACATAAAACATCTAAATAGCGAGATGTGACACATTCTTTACATGTGACCACCATATGGGGATGTTGTGGTGGTGGTGGTTGGTGGAGGCGGAGGTGGTGTTTCTTGATTGCTTCATTAGTTTGAACATGAGGTGAGGTAGTATGATTTTCAGAATCATGAATTTTGGTAGGGGTGGTTGAGTCCATGTTCTTGAAGATTTTGTCTCACAACAAAATGCAAACCTATGGTTGGGAGGACTTAAGTCCTACGCTAATTTGGACAAGAAGACATTCTTGATTTGATGCTAATAGAAAATGGTTAGGTAATCAAATTTGAATGTGGAGATTATGGTTTTAGATCATCAAAGGTTTATTTAAATTGGGAGTTTTGAGGAGGGGATTTAGTTGTAATTTAATTTTGAGTTGATGGTCTCAAAGACAAACGGGTGTACATGGTTCCATGTTTATAATATGGAGCACCATTGATATGACCACATACATACCTGATACCACACAATTTCAAAATTGAATGTTAGATGAGTTTTTTTCCTTCTTTTAAGATAGAACTATGACAATAGGAACCTAATAGTTTATAAATCACATTAATTACACAAATTGCATTGCAAGCTAGAAAATATTGGTATATGTAAGAGGAATTTAACTAATGATAATTGTGATTACAAGCTCACATCCTACACCTACTTACAATTTTAACCATAACTCTTATGTTAAACGTCACCAAAATCTTTATACTAGGCGCTAAAAGTTAGTCTCCATGTATTCTTTTAGATCATTTAAACAATTCATATAATCATTGACCTCTTACCAATTAATTCCCAATAGTTTTGTCCAAATCATAAAACAACTGGAGAAAAACTCAATGTGCCAAAATGAACTCTTATATAATTGATGATCATTGTTTAAAAATTGTTCATTATAATTCATTCGAACTAAATCATATTTTTTGTCCATAGATTAGCGATGAAAGAATGAATACAAGTATGACAAATAATAACAAATACAAATTGTCTCTAGCGAAATTTGTGTTAAATGTCACCAGACTATTGAATCATCCACGATTCGAAGTAAGGCATTGAACATATATATTATTAGTCTTATATGAAAAAGTCGACCAATGAATAGAAAGATTATTGAAGAAACTTTTATATGTCAGCAAGCTTCAACTAATTTCATATATATTAGTCTTATATGCTACGTGTATTGTTATAAACCTGATCTATTTATAATTATAATAATTGAACATATATATGTGTTGCACTCTCAACCCTAAATTTTTCTATAGTTTTTTACTTGTTAGTGTTATTATAAGGAATCTTAATCTTCGTCATATTGTAATAAGGAGCATAACTAAGCAAATGAATTGGTTTTATTATATAATAATTGATTCAAAGAGCATTTATCGTAGTCATTATTATTGACTATCTTTCTAATCTACATGAGGAACATATATACTGGATTGGATTTTACCATTTTCGGAAATTTAAATTTAAGATGCTCATTTTGAACCATTGATAGTGTCTTGTATGTTATACCGAAAGCAGAAAAAACACAATTATCACAAAGTAAATGTATACATGCTAAGTGCCAAACTGCCTAATTGCTCATAGGCTATATGATTCAGCTAACGTTTACGCATTTTTCGTTTCTTTCAATCGTGAGGATAAAAAAAAATTCGTTAAATTTTGGACTAAACTGTTGTTGTAAAATTTGTCCAATTTTAGAATTGGTATACAACTTTTGAACTCTAAGGAATCAAATGGCAATATTATTCACCGACTTTAATTTGATCGACAATTTTTTGTAAAATACAATGTTATCTTGAATCACAATCCAATGTATGATGAATTGATGATCTTAATAATTGAAAACAAAAAGAAATTATATGGTCTATCTATGAAATGACTATTCAATTGGAAAAATTATTGTCTATATGGAGAAAATGAGCGTAGCCATGATGCTGAAGCAACAAAAATAGAAGCTACAAACTTGATAATTTTGTTGATTATTTATCCAACTGTTACATAAGCATGCGCACCAACAAATTATACAATCCAATGAGTAGTGCAAGTGTGCAACCCCTCAAAACCTACCTACTTATCTTATTAGCATAACTAACATACTATATAACTTGTGGTCAATTCACGTGTATTAACTAGTTCGATATATCTTAACCAGTTTGGTGTTCTTTGTATTAACTACATACATTATGGGCAACATCTAGCGACGGTAGTGGCCAAGCCACATTGGTCCATGTGCACATGCATTTTTATTTTAATTTTTTATTTATTTTTGTTTCTTAAATACAATTGCATCTGGCAAGAATCACTTTTAATAAAAAGTCATGGTTACAGAGATTATGAACTCATTATCTAATTTACTACGCTTAATCAGGTTATTAATCTCAAGCCTAAGAAGATTATAGAAATATTACAACGCATTGTGCGATGTTTGAATTCGTTTTAAATCATATCAAATCGAACAAAATCTTATTGTTCAGATTCTATACAAATTTGAGCTTCATTGAACCTTGTATCAAATTTGTCAAGTTGATTCGAGTCAAATTGTTGTTGGGTTTTATTCGATAGTGTCATGACGTAATTAGAACATTTTCGTTAACAAAATTGAACTTTCACGTATTAATACGATAATACATATTGTTAATGCATATTACGTATTTAGTCGAATGTTGAGATTATGAGTGAAACATCGAATCAAACTTTTGAATCTAGTTATTCAAGTCGAAATAGCAAACCTTTCTTTATTCCAAGTTTCCAACCAAGCTCGATAATATGTCTTCGATTCCAATCTTTTGACTTGCGCAAGATTCAAACTTTATGGTAACTTGGTAAGATCCAACTGGGTGACCCATTTTTTCTTTGCATCATGTATTTATCTTATACAAATAATGTATTTATCTTAGTAAAATAATTTAATTATTAATGGGCAACATTTTAACCTATTAGTGTAGTATCCAGGGGCGGATCCAGGAAATAATTTCAGGGGGTTCCCTTAATAATTTAAATTAAAAATAAAAATAATCATCGATAAAAATGTACAAATATCTCAAACAAAATACAAGGATAGTTTAAACACGAACTAAAAAGTACATATATTTTATACTAATTCAGGGTAACTGCATCCTCCTCTTGGTCATAATTTGAAAATGCCTAATGATATCCATATCATTGATTGTGCTAAACACTTCTTTCTCCACATAAGTAACCAAACAATCATTAAGCCATGGATTCACGATTTTATTTCTCTTGACATTCTTCACATAATTCAATATTTCAATCCTGAAAATACTCTTTCAACAGTTGATGTTGCCACCGGTGATGTCAATTAGTATTGTTGAAGGGCAGGAGAAGAAGCTGAAAGCAAAAAGAAAAAGAAAATTAATTATTAATTAAATTTAGGGACTAGGATTTTGTTACTTTTGAAAAAAAAAAAAAAGGTGAAAGATTTATTTTGTACAGAAAAAAGAAATGATACGTGAGTTGTGGCCTTCAGGCCTTGTGGATAAGTAAAGTAACAAAAAAAAATCTGATACGTGAGTTATTGTGGCCTTCAGGCTTTGTGGATAAGTAAGGTATACAAAAAAAATAAGCTGAAGCAAGGGGGGTTCGAACCCTCACCATTTTAAAAAATACCAAGCCTTCACCATCTCAGCTAGAATATTATTTTGATTAGGGGGGGTCCTGTGCACCCTTTGACCCCCCGTAAATCCGCCCCTGGTAGTATCTAGTATCCAATTGATTATGTTTTGATACAAATACAAAGTTGAATGAATGAATTATCTTCAAATATGAAACGAATATAAACTTTTATTGTGATTAATTTGTTGCTTGGTCAATATCAGGATAATTTTTACTGAGATTATGATGATTTTTTGTGTGTATTCAGATTGGTTTGGCAGTTCTGGTGTGTACATTCTTGATCAATTATAAATATTAGTGTACGCGTGTTATTGTTAGTGATGATAATCTGCATTTTGATGGAGATTGCAGTAGGATAATGTATGGATAAAATTTGATACCCTAGGATATTGATCATTGATGACTCGAGGTTGGTTTATCGATATAATTATAGCAGAGTACGACTAGCATAGCAGCAGTTTGTTAGAAATTGGTTATGTTGTTTGTAGAAAGTAGTGAATTTGATTTTATATATAATGCTGAGAAATATCGGATGTGTATCGTTATTACATTGAACCAGTTTTGCTTCTTTGTGATGTGGGGAAGCCGACATGCCAGAGTTCGGATTAGGGCACTGCCTGATTTATAAAAATTCTAGACTATTTGGGACCTTAGTTGGTATAGTTATCTTGATTAATGTTTGGAATTGGGAGATTTTAAGTCAATGAACTAGGAAATGGTTAAGAGGTTTGTTTGCCTGAATGTTCGTTAGAGCAACTCGAAAAACTTACCTCCCCTCTCTGGGTTTCGTTTCAGCTGTAATAGTTATTGTGATCTTGTTGTTCGCAGCTAAGTTCCATTCATTACCTACATAAGCCCTCGTGATTGGTGCATATTATCTTACCATCTTGTTGCATTTTAGTCCAAGATAGTATAATTTGGATATTTGAAGGTATCCTACATTTCTAGGATTAAACTGCTTCTAACATGATATGTGAATGCTCAAGATGTTCACCTACCAATCAATACTACGGAAGAGACATCATTAACATCCTGTTGATGCTTACATTATTCTCAAGTACAGTTTGAATTCTCGTCAAGTGAGTCATTTTTACATGAAAAGATGTTAACTTTTTTCTATTCTTCTGGCCCCTTTTATCCATCTCATAGGTTATTCGTGCGATAACTGGAGATACTTTGTTGTGATCCTTTTTGATGTGAACATCATTTTGATTTTGTCTTTCAGAAAAATACCAGAAAGAAAGGTAGCACGAAATTGCTTTTGTTTCTCGGAAATGGTCGGAAACATTAAACTAAAATTTCCATTCCCCTTTCTTGTGTTGTCTGCGGTGATATGAGAAATCCAAAAATGTATAAAAAAGGGAATTACATGAGTTCTGCTACCATCTCTCCGTGGCTTAACAAGCTCGTTGCATAATCTGTTTTTAAAGATTTCATTTGGTGATTAGATAGTACTACTAAGTTCGTATTGCCATATGATAGTGGTTGGTAAAAATGTTTGTTTTGATGTGGAATAGGGCCTGAGAATTGCTGGGAAAAGAGTTCGATTTCTAATTCAATATAATGAAACTCAACTTACTATAAAATCTGCAAACTGCTGAAAAGCAAAAAATCCAAATGAAATCTCTATAAGTCAAGAATTACATGTATGTGTGGTTTAAGTGCTGCACCATTCAGTTGAACTTACTATAGAGATATTTTTGTCAACAATTCTGGCTCTCGGAATGCTCGTTTTCTTCTGACAACTCTTGAAATATATACACACCTCTACTCAAAATAGTCACAATGGAAAATAAAATTTCTTCCTCCAGTATGCAGGGAGAACACTGTATTGCAGTTGGAACCTGCCACATTTCTTTGACGCTTGCATGAATATCCGTTCTTCTGATGCCAACCTCAATACTATCTTCCCTTTCAAATGGGAGGATTATCTGTTACAAATTATGATCGGTTGTGGATTGGGTCTGATCCTCTCCGAACTCTTCTTTCACTTGATTTGAATTGATCAAACTTATTATTTGCAGCTGCAGGTTTAGCTTTTGCATTCAATCCCTTTGTAACTTCTGCCTTCAGAAGACGGTAGTTCCTCGGCATTACATGATTATCGTCTTTGCTCAATTTCAAAGCAAGCTCTGCACTTTTCAGGCAAGAAACTCTGTCCAGTTGAATGGCCACAAACATTATGCAGAAAAGAATCGCAAGAAATCTATCACGATGATATAGCATGGTTATCTGTATAGTAAGAATCTAAGTTCTTTTCACTAAGATAACAAGAACAATGAGTGTTTATCTCTTTAATTAAGAGAGGATATCTGGTGAAACAATGCTGATTTTGAAACACTTATTTCTCTGTGAAACATACCTTTAACTAAAACCTCGTGATTTATGTGTTTCAGGATAGAGAGGGGATGGATTTAAAGCAAGCAAGGAGGGCCCAGAATCCAAACAATAGTTTAAGATTCACTCCACTCACAAATCTTCTACTATATAAGCATATTAAGGCTGTCATGAAAGAATCTAAGAGGGTGAATAAAGGTAGTACTTGGAACATCTTTGAGAAGCTAAGCATCTTTTTCATATGTCTCCCTACATCTCATATCATTTGGATTGCTTTTGTCTTTCTAACAAAGACCAAATCTGTTACTTAGACCGCCATGTCACTCACCGCCACGCTTACATGTACATGTTTAATCTATGTGGATTTTAAGCTAGATTAGTTGGTCAAAGTCTTAACTGTCTAAGCATCTTTTTTCATATGTTAGCCTACTTCGCATACCATTTAAATTTCTCGTTTATGTCACTGAGGCTTCCATGTCGTTCACCACCACTCTTACGTGTACATGATTATCTATGTGGAACTTTTTATCATACGTTAGCCTACTTCGCTTACCATTTAAATTTCTCGTGTATGTCACGTAGGCTTCCATGTCGTTCACCGGCTCTCTTACGTGTACATGATCGATCTATGTGGATCATTTAAGATGGCGAAATGATGGCCTCATTGTGCATAATCATCATTACTTAGGTGCTAAGAAAGTTCAAGTTAAGGGGGGCTAATATGGAGCTAATTCTTGGTGGTTGTTCTTTTGGTAAGCAGTCATAAAGCAAAATGAGATGTAAAAGAGAAAGTGAAGGGGGGGGGGGGGGGGGGGGGGGGAAATAGAACATACTCCTAAAAATAACCAAACACTTAGCTTTATGTTCAATTTAAGATCTCACTTTAGAATTCCAAGTTCCCTTCCCAATGCAACAAATACAACACCTTTGGTTTTATGTGATAAGATTGTTTCTTTATGCTTTTATTTATTTATTTCAATTTTCTTGGATTATTATGCATGCTTTAAATTCCCATTCATTGTTCAAAGAAGTTCCACTAGCTTCAAGTATTTTTTCTTTAAAATTTTCATTGTTTATTTTTCCCGCCAGATTGTCTTTTTCTTTATGAATTTCATTTGGAGTGATATATTTATGAAATCACATGCAAGTTGGAACATTCAAAAGCCTAGTTTTCTCATGCTTTATCTAATTTTCATGATGACTTCATAAGATTTTGATCAAGGCAGAGTGGTCTGTCTAAACAATGCATCCATTTCAATTTTTATTAAATAGTATGTTCGTTCCTTGATTCTTACACCTCCCCAGCCCTCGCCTTTTCGTCTTAATCAACTCAAAGGGTACGATCCAGATCGTGTAATATTATCCTTGTGATAATAGAGAATAGACAGATCTTTTATGAATTGACTCGAGAAGAAATTTAGAGTTCTACCTTACAGTAGATAAGAAGCGCAGTTAATGCAATGAACCGTTTCGTGAGTTGTGCTAAAACAATGATACCATATGAAAAGAAATGTGCAATAGCTCCAAGTATCTAACTAAGCTTCCCAGATATAGGTGTTCTTTTTTGAGGTGGAATCAAGGCAAAGGATTCATCTATGTTAAAGCTCGATTAAGTTGATTTGGTTAGGAAGCAATGTGGGACACTGCAAAGAGAATGTCTTGATTGCATACCTCAAAAGGAGATGCTTTGTTTCTCTTTGGGATCATTTAACAATAATTATACTATCCAGCAAGTTATTAGGCTACCTCACCATTAAGCAAAATGTTTCTTGCAAACTTTGGCGAGGACAGGAAAAAAAATGTAATACTCAATTCGAATTGAAGTCACATTCAGGAAGTCAAAGTTCATTCGAGCAGCGGTCAGAGAAGACCAAGTTATGCATTACTTCTCGAGTGCTATTACGTTGGATTACTATGTGCGTTTCTTTCGAAAGTGGAACTCTTAGTCACAACTCCATTTTATCTTGTCTTCTTCATGTCAAATACGTAGATTGAGCTAGTTTGTGGGTTTATCTCAACTCGATCCATCTTTGTTCGACAGTTGTAATTAAATATGAAACAAATTGTCTTTAACGAGAATTGAACCCAAAACCTTCTAGTTAGAAGCTTGGGTCAGATGCATGTAGGCTGTTGAGTCGTCGGTTTCTCCGTTCCAACAATTGTATTTGTTGTTTATATGTTACACATCTACACCTCCTTGTCCCCAAGGGCATTATAACTTACATACAATAATTCTAGTTCAATAATTAACTAACATCTATTTGAGGCAGAGTAGATTCAATTCAAGCACTCAAACTCCATCTAACTAGAAGCTAGAGGCAGCTTAGAGGTACTCCACCTATGTAAAACTTGCCCAGAAACATCATAGAAAATAATCCCCACTTCTGTTTCAAGAAACTGAACTGACATGAAACCTTGTCCATCATAGAAGAAGTTCACATTTTTGTTCACTTCTGCGACGTCTCCTCTCCACGCCTTCGATCCAGCTCCGCTCGTTAAGAATTGAATATCACTACACAATCGTGGCAACAATTGCTTACACATCGAACATATGGCTTCTATAGTATTAGTAGTATTGGGATTTTGTGTAGTTACCTTTTGCCATCACTTATGTGTTCAAGACAGTGGTCATGCCCATTGATGTAAAGATCAACATCATTAGCCTAATTGGAAAGAATTGAAAAGGATTTTAAGTATTAGTGTCCCAAAATATTGGCAAAAATCTAATGGTATTTGTTACTTTTCTTTTCTGTAAATTAACGATGAGATACAGCTCGGGTCAGATACCACTAGGTTAATAGTTATCAGCTATCGGTTAATGCTCAGATACCTGAAGAATTGGAAGGAGTTGGTTAACAAGCTCTTGAGTATCCCCATGGTGTCCAATACTCCTAATAGCATGATGACCAACAACTATTTTCCATTTTGCTGTTGATTTCTCCAATGATGTATTAAGATCCTGACATTTTCGAGTTTGAAAATCACGGATTCAGTGACGGAGTTTAAAAGGAATCAACACGAACAACGTAACATCAAATCTTGAATCAAGATCGACGTTGCCTAGCTACATCTAAAACTAAAAAAATGTCGAAAAATGTGCTTACAGATAACAAATTGTTGATGTATTTGCTTACTGGAAGCACACCTCTCCAGTCATATGAATGTTCATTTGGGATTGCAAAATATTCACTCACAAAAGGATTAGTATCCACAAAGAATATTTCTACCATTTCTGCAACAAGAAAAATTACATGATCTTTATTATATGAAGTAATTATGATCTTTATGCAATATATGAATAGATAAGTAGCGCAAATTTATTAATTAATGGAGTATTATTTGGTAAGAAATAATATGTGTACTCGAGTACAGGGGTGCGTGGGGCGCTTAGTGTGACGATTTTACCTGTATTTACAATAAATGACCTTAAACAAAGCCATCTATTATCAATCTGTCTGAGATAAGGACTCAACTGAGCCTCCACATCTCCTCTGTAATCATGGTTACCTAAAACTGCACCCCAAAAGACACAACTTAGTTCAACGTTTGAACACATATCTAACCAATCATAATTTAGGAACATTTTTTGTCGGGGGGTGGGGGGGGTGGGTGTTCTTACCACTATACCACTGTTTTTGTAGGCTTTTTGCTGTGTAAATATTGGTAAATGATTCAAGAAATGCAGGGTCTTTTTCCCCTGTTAATCCATTATCATAGAAATTGTCTCCTGTAGATATCACAAAGTCAATGTCCAGTTCCTCCCCGATTCTCCCCATCTGCAACAACATACGTAATTCGTCAATCAGCAACCATTTGAAAAATATCGAATTGGTCTAGTCGTTAGGGGGCTTAACGGTCCTTGTTCGATCTTTTTTAAGGACGTTTAATCTCTCCATCTCCTTCACTGACCAAGATCATTGTTCGATTCTCAATGTAAGGAGACGGGGATTAAAAAATAAAAGTATCATGTTTCATGAGGAGTTATGAACCTGATGGGCAACTTTGGATTGGTTGTATTCACCTCTCCTTCCCCAATCTCCCACAACCAAAAAACTCAAGCTGCCATCTTCACCATTTCTTTTGTACTCAAAACTTGGAAGCTCACAAAATACAACATGTAAACTATTAACGAATAAAAGAAGACAAAGAAAAATGGAGGTTCTTGAAACTAAAGCCATAGCTTTTGTGAATATTTAGCTTCAAGAATATAAATAAAGAAAAGAGAATTTTAATATTTAAGAGATTTCGTACACGTAACTGATATAAATGGTAACTTGTAAAGTATAGCTCAATGAATATATAAGTTTGATATTGAGAAAGAGAAGCAATGAATATTAATTAATTACATTAAATTAAGAATTATGAGATGTCTAACCCAGAATAAGTATAATGAGACTGCCCAATTAGTGTTTTTGTTGATAAAAAAAGAAATCATTGACGTGTGACATGAACATGACCAATACTAATTTTTACTTTATTGTTTTCGTATGCAAGTTAGAGACGGCAGAGGGCTGCATGCCTGCATATTTTTACTTTTCGTTTTTATGTTATCTGTTGCACCATGTTCGGTGGCGGATCCAGGAATATCAAAGTGACGGTTCGAAATTGACATAGTTTTTAAAGTGCCTGTTCAAAATACTTAAATATGTGCAAATATAAATTTAAATGCTAATTTTTACATTAACTTTTTCTTTAAATATATAATTTTTCCTTTTCAAAAAATATACATGTTCGAGGGAACGGACTTGAACCCACATACCTCCACCACTGACCATGTTAGGTACTCAATAGGAGTATTTAATTACTTGTTCCATCTCTTTATGTAAGGGTCATTTAATTTTAAACTTTGACAAATCTCAATTTTTTAATATTGTAATGTATATATATAGTAATAATATATACTATAACAAAATATATTATTTTTTGATATATTTCCTCCATCTTAATTTTTGAGATTTACTCCATTTTTTGACATATTTCCTCCATCTCGTATAAATTGTGTAGTTTCAATTCAAATTATAGTTTCATATGACATCTAAATTATATATAGAAGTAATCAATCACTAGTACAAAAAAGCTTTTAAACAGCGCTCAAAAAAACTCTTAGACAGCATACCTAATATCTCTGCAAATAAATTAAATAATGATGGAGATAGTATACTACTTAGTACATTTGAAATTTAATAATGCTTGGACAAGTTTGTACATGTGTTAGACAAAGGGGGAGGCGATGTAATTATTGTAGGAAGAATAATAAGGAGAATATGCTTGAGGATATTGTGTAAGAAGGTGAAGAATATTCGAGAAGATACTCTGCAATATTATGCAATACTGGGAATTGAAGGGGGACGACATACCTAATATCTCGTGCACCTAAAGAGCTCGACGTAATGGATATCATTAGTGCTAGGAACTAGCCAAGTAATCCGTTACCTATTCGAGCATATGATTTGAGTACTCGACTTGATAGGCAGTTTGATAATTAAGGAGTGGGGTATGATTGTATGAGCATAAGGTTGTACTTGTTTGAAGTACCCGACTCGCTCGAGACTTACCCGATCCTTTAATAAACTATCAATAAATTAATGAATTTAATATATGTTAAAAATAATTATCCATAATTAAGACTTCTAAATTTTATTCTCAATATATCAAATAATTAATGTTTATGTAATTTATTAATGTTTCAAATATATCAATACATTCTCCTTTGTTAAAAAATAAACCTTTTTTACGAGTCAAGCCGGATAACTACACTAATTGGCTCATTAACTTATCGAGTCAAATATTGTACTAAAGTGATGATCACTAAGTTACTTGACTCGACGGGTAAAGTCCTAGATATCATTATGCTTGCTTTAATTTGAATTGGTCATGGTCTTTTATTTCGGGGCTTGAATCATAATCGAAGGGATCAAAAATATTAAACCTATTAATTGTTGTTCAAAAATTAATTTGAAATGGTCGAATAGGCTAGTAGAAAAAGTTATCGTAAATAATCAGAAGATCCTGGGTTCTATATTCATTCCATCGCTAATTTACAAAAAAGAGAGTTAAGTCTAGTGGAGTATGTATTGAAATAAAATAGCTCACTTGAATTGAAACGAATCAAATATTTATAGATGTGAAGATATTTATTGTTAAAATATGTTAAATTCTCATATATACTAAAATCATTTTCAAAGATGACCTATACGTAATTGCTCCAATTTATGATTGTCAATTTCATTGAGAAATTCGCTATCAAAGCTGATCTGTTATACACAAATTCAACTATCCACAAATTGCACATTCATAAATTTCAAAATCAAAATAGTGAAAGTATAACATCTCATGACCAACCACTTACAAAATGTATGCAATAAATAATTGAACATGGGTTCAAAAATCACTTCATCGATAAATACATATTAAAAAGAATTGAACAAATATTACAAGCTACAATAAAAACCTTGACTAGTTCTAGTTCATTAAAATAAAGAAATAAATTACAAGTCTGATAACAGACATCAAAGCTAAATTACAAATGGTATGTACATAAATACACTAAAATCTAAAATTGCATTTATTCGAGCTTCTTGCACTCTTGTACTAGTAGATGAGAGGATCCTATGATGACAAGTGATAACATGTAGCATCACAGTCACAACAGCTGTTTGAACAGTTTAATTCGTCGAATTTGCACCCAGGGAGGGATTATGCTGCCATGGAAACAGCATCGCAAGTCCATTTTGGTTACACTTCTTCGGGCCGTGGAGATGAGATAGAAGTGGCAGCAGTAGCAGGGACTGGAATTGGTGCTGGTGCGGCATATGCAAAGTGTATACCTCTGTTTTGGCTTGATTGTACCAAAACAGTGAATGGCGATGCAGCAAGAGCGGCAACATCCTGTCGTCAATTAATTAAGGAAAGATCAGCAATGTAAGAATATGTTGGATCAAATCAATCACGCCCAACAGCATGGCGCAGTCATGGATGATTGTAGTAAAAGTACGTTGAACGGAGTCTAACCTGTCTTTGCCTTCGCCGTTGAAGGACAGTAATGATAAACACCATGATATAACAGGGCAAAAGAAAACCAATGGCTCGAAGTAAAAAGAGCTGTGGAGGATTAACCAATGTTAGCAAGAAACTACCTGAAACCTAATTAGAGAGAAATAATAGAAGTTGGAGCTGCAATATATGAACTTACGGAGAAGACTGTAGATGGATCGTCATCATCACCATCATCATTCATGCTTAACGCATGACGCATGAGCAGCAGGGCCATCAACTACAAATCAAATGCAAGAGAATTAAAAATTAAATATTGAACTTCCCAATAATTTTGTGTAAAGAAGATATGAAACTCATATTACCTATATTGCAGCAAAAATTTATTTCACAACAATGCTTATGCGATTACAGAACATTGCGTAACCTAATTCCAAAAGCATAACAAAACCCCAAATAATGCATGGACAGACTTACTACTTCATTAGATTCATACATGAGCACAATAAAAGTTTAAGAAGGGAAATAAAGGAGTCAACCATTCGTTATATACTCTAATAGATCCACAATACTAAAAAATTTAGAAATAATACAAGGTCAAAGATGAGAAATAATGAACATAGGTACGATGCAATGACGCTTCCTGTTACTCAGAATCTCATTTCTTGACATTATGAAAATTTAATATTACAAGCTTATAATGAGGTAGATCTCATTGTGTACGATACACAATAGTAAGTAGAGTACTCTCCATCTTCATTAATTTAGAAGGGTGATAATACAATTATAGAAAGATAACCATCACAGCTTAAAAGATTCTACTATAATTTAGTACTCTTATCTCCAATGAGAAAATATAACCGACAATATTGAATCAGGATAGGCAACGATGAGATTTTAAAATAAAACCTATAATGACGAGCTGGTAGAGAGAGTGAAATGGAAACTTAAACTTACAATTAGCACAATAGAACGGAAGAATGCAGCTCCACTAGCATTTCTAGCATTAAAATCATCATATTCGGCTTGCAGCATTTGGCGCTCGGCCTCAGCAATACTCAACAATCTAGGATCGTTCATATTAATAGGAGTACCAGCAATTTGCCACCCTCCTCTGCAGAGTAGAATCAAAGGATAGAAAGATCAAGACATAAAACAATCACAATCACTTATTAAAGAAAATGGTAAGCAAATCGCAGGAAGGATTGTTGTATAGGTGTCCCTGAAGCCGTGAAGTGTTTAATGCGATGAGTGTATTCATGCAAAAAAAATACTGAAAATAGAGCTTAAAATAATGTGAGTGGATAAAAACATGATTGGATGTACTCTAAGGGGTATACGAAAGCTTACCCAATATCGATCACAGCCTCCACAGCTTCAGGGCGAGGAGGAGCTACATAACCAGGTTGGTAAGACTGCATGGAACACTTAAATGTTAGCATATAGAAATTGAGCAACACAGCCCTCAGGACTCCCGTCAAACTTTTTCCAACAAAGACTGCTACTTAAACAACATTAAAAGGCTTCATTTTCCCATCAGTTTTCATTTTGACGGACATTGAGGAAAAATATATACTCCATACACTAACATATTTCAAGTCAGATGCAAACTTTTAATCTTCAAAACCGATTATTTATGACGGCCTTATTATTTATAAATTCTATTATTTCCACCATACAATTTACTCCAAATTTTTCTTAGGCAATATCAAATCCCACGAAATACAACTGATCAGTTATCTTCGAAACCGAGAAATCAGGAAATCTTTCGATCAACAAGCAGTTTTGAAGTAAATGAGTAAAAACTATATATGGGTACCAATTTCTTGAAATAACCCTAAAAAGATGAAAAGTTTCTCAATCAATATTTGTAAACATGCTTAACTCTTTCAGGACATGAGAGCTACAATTCCATATACAACATGCATGTAATTTATTATATTCTAGTTCGTTAAGTCTCAATATGTGTCATAGCCTCATAGGGCACTGTATGCCAGCACAAGAAAGATCCTGAGAAATTACCTGATGACATATTTCACAAGTAATGTCACCCTTCTCATTGCACCAGTGTTGAACACATTTTCGGTGAGCATACTGCATGAATATATAATTGGCCATTAGAAGACAAACATACAATGAGACAATGCAATAATTATATGTTAATGTCAGAGAAATTGTATGATCGGAATAATAAATATCACAGGATAGAAAAAGATGCAGAAAAAAGGAGGAGAGGAGCATCAAGCCGTAACGAGTCATAAAGCGTGAAGTTATATTGTCACCCTAACATAGACAACCACACCCCATAATTAACCATGACACACTCGTCTATTCTTTAGCAATCATTTGCAATGTGATTTTGCAATTTTGGAGTACAAAATATCAATATGGAGTGCCAAAATCAGTAGGACATGATAGCAGAACCAAGATTTAGTGATATAAATAGAGTATGGACATGAACAACTTAATATTGCAGGAAAGAAATCAAATCAGGTATTGCATTGATGTTTGAACAATGAGAATAAAAAACAACATTTTCTAGTGTGATACATTTCTTAATCAAGTTCACCGCAAGTAATTCCATTACTTGATTCTAAAGGTTCAGAAGGACAGGGTCAGATTAAACTGGTTGATAGTATCTATAGTCAACTAGAAAGAAGGTCAAGAATGTAGCTTGTGAACAATCTTTAGTACCTCCTAGCAAAGTTACACGCCTCTCCTACTTAATATAGTTCAATATGACCTAAAAGGCCAGAAGAATAAATAAATAAATAAACAACCCTTTCCCTTCCTCCTATAGGAACTAAAAGAAAGTACTACGTGAAATCCAGATCATAATGAGCATGGTAGCATACAAAGCGCTACTGGATTCCGAGAAGGTACACATATTCTCACAAGCACAAGTCCATAGTTCAATACCTTTAGACTACCATTGCAAGAACAAGGAGTCTCCAGATTTTGAATGGAATCCTCGTCCTGGCAAATGCGGCATTCTGCCTGCCCTATGAGAGGAGCCTCTTCATTAGCTAAATCATTCTCCTCGTCCACCTCCACAATTACCTTCTCTTTCTCTTTATTCTCCTCCATGCTTGATGATGAAGGCACTCCTGAAATTTTCGTAAGCTTAGACACAACCGCAGACCCCTGACCCTGCAGGGGAGCCTGTATGAATTCCGTCTTTTCCAACCGGTCCAAATTAACCACCAAATGTTCACCCATTCACTCTGAAAACAATAGTAAAATCACTCTCATCATACAGAAACTACTTATATCAAAATCACCATTAACAGGACCACAATTACTTACATAAAAATAACTCAGATATAAAGGCAATGGAGAGTTCACGAAATACCACAAAGAAGAAATCTTATAATTACCCTCACAAATTCAAATATCAAATGAATCTCTTCGTTATTACAATTTCTTGATCAATATAACAGAAACAACAGCAATAGTTCATCATTCAACAAATCCTTCACCAATATATCCTTAAGAATCATATTAATTGCCCATTTTGGCCACAAAATGAAACCATTAGGCGAGCTTGCACGACAATACACTTGAATTGATTTGATCTCAACAAATTGTGACATTTTCACAACAAATATATCCATCTCTATACAAACCATGTATGCATATACTTTTCAGCTATAACAATTTCACCAATTGCTCTAAAATCTATCGAAGATCCCAACTTTATAACTTTCCTAAGCGAAATACAAAATCACAACATATAAATTACCCAAATATCACAACTTTATTACTTCTATAACATCACAACTGCACCAAAATCGCATTTCTGCTAAATATGAAAAGATTAAAGCATAAAAACACACCTATAAACAAAATTATGGGTTTATAAGAAACCCATTTTCGAGTTCTTTACAGGTAAAAAATAGTCAACGAAATTCCCCGATCACAATGACGGATCGGACAATTTCTTCTTGAGCTTTTCTTCTAGTTTTCTCAGCTCACGAAAATATAGACAATAAATTGCGAGAATAAGATAAAAAGATGTGAAAAATGTTATTGTATACCTTAAATAATCTGATATCGAATTCAGAAAAAAGATGAAAATCGCGGGATTTTAGGATGACCAACAAAAAATCAAGGGATATAGTATTAATAGCAAGTTTTTTTGGATTATATTCTTTGGCTTCTTGTTGTAAGAATTTTTTTTTTGATAATTAGCGATAAATTGTGACTACAAAGATATTACAAACCTGAATACAGAAATTGCTAACTAATAGAAAGTTAGAGTATAATATGAGACAAATATGTCTTCAACAAGGTTCGAACCGATGACCTCTTACATGAAAGGTTAGGCCGGATGCCACTAGGCTATTGAGCCATCGGCTTCTTGTTGTAAGAATTAGGATTATATTATGTGTGTATGTATGTATGTAATAAAATGTTTGGTAATGAATTTTTACGCGGTTTGGATTTTGCTTAGATATTGCTTTGATGGGACTTTTATGGGTTCTGACTTCTGAGAAGGGGCATTTTGGAACATCACAACAATTTCATACTAGGAGTATAAGCTTTGCTAATCAATGACATGTGAAGCATTGATTATTTGACCGTTGAGATGTTATAGGGGCAAATATGTCATTTTAATATTTGACGAGAGACCCGTAGTTGCTATGCATCGAACATGCATTGAATAGACTTGTTTTATAAGAGTCAAACTATCCATTAATAGATCTTGGCCTTTGAGGCCTTCTTGAGTTGAATAAAGGGCTTTTGGCTATTTGAGGAAAGGGCCCAGTCAGTTTGGAAACCAAATCTGAACCGCACACGTGTCAACATCCAGGCGATTCATGTAAACCCTTTAATCTCTATAAATACCTCTTTCTTTTGAAACGTCTAAGGTAATGCCACACTACTCACTACATATTACTTGTAATTTTGTCACTCCGAACCCCTACTTACTTTATCATCGGAGTGGCTACGACCGACTTCGGTCGTAGTTTAGGTACCGAAGATCATGGACCTAGAAGAGCCACCTCTCATATGGACAACAACCAGGGCTCGGAGTGGAGCCTCGGTCCCAGTTCGGGATCTGGGGAAAAGGCCACAAGAAGTTGGCCCTACGGAAGGGAGGCCTCAGGGGCCCTCACCTCGAGTGTCTACCCTTCCTCGGGAATATCCAGCCACATCAAGGCATCCAGCAGGGAACCATTGGGATGTGGGCTTCGAAGATCATTCTAGATATCCACAACACAGACAGACTGATGAGGCCCATCAGGATTTGGGCCACGGGGAAAATATGCAACATCAATTGGCGCCGTCTGCACGGGATCGAACCAATGACCACCACTACAAGCACACGTCAGGTCTTGGTCGACAACCCCAGGATGATGAGTACAAGGCACAAGGGGATGATGATGCCAACTCATCACAGAATTCACAACAGAGCCCTCTGCTTAAAGATCCCAGCCCCACCAGAAGAAACAAAGGTAAGGGGGCATGGGTGGATTTGGATTACTCCCCACCAAGGGAGAAAGGAGCCAGATCGAAGCGGAAGAAGGCGTCTGGGCCTCGGATGGGGGCAATATCGGGGGCAGAGAAGAGGAGAACCGAAGGGTGAACGCGGACCTTCAGAGAAAGCTAGCAGACATAGAGGCTAGGCTTAAGGATATTCCCCAATCCCGAGGGAAAGAAAAGTATGAATCTTTGTTACCATACTCGACCCGTTTAAGGTTTGCAGTTATGCCTCGGGGGTTCCGGATGCCGAACTTCGACACCTACAATGGCATAGGGGACCCAAGTAACCACTTGAAATCATTCGATTCACAGCTATCGTTCTGGGCCAGTCAGGACGAAGTATATGCAAGAGCTTTCCCAAGTAGCTTATCAGGGCAGCCCTGAAGTGGTTTCACCAACTGCCACCCAACTCTGTAGACTATTGGCACGACGTGGCTGATTTGTTTATAGATAAGTATGGGGCATCAATCGTGGCAGATGAAGATGAGACTGCCCTGATGCAGCTTAGACAAAAACCCGGGGAAACTCTGCGAAGTTATACAGCTAGATTTGAGAAGGTGGCTACTAATATACCCTCAGCGGATGAAAAGATAGCCGTGATATCCTTTTATCACGGATTGACGATGAGGGCATTGAAGGAGAGGCTAGTCCTCGAACCTATTAAAAGCCGAAGTGAATTGGCTCGGTTAGTGATCCAATATATCAAGCTGGAGGAGGTACAAAACGAGGGACAAGAGACGACCAGACGAGGTTAGGCCTCGAAGAGAGAGGCTCAAAAGCCCGTGGTGAGGAGCGGGGTGTGGGATAGGCTACAGAAGCCGAGGGACCCACCAACTTTCAAAAGACACGGACTGCAACCTCCAAAAAAGGATAACAACTGGGTCAGGAATGTCCAAGACTTTAAAGCAAACGAGCTTACTCCCCTCAGAGCCTCGGTTGGAAGGATATATGCCCAGATAGGGGACAAGAACTTGTTACCTCGGCCAGCTAAGATCAAAGCATCGGAGAATAGACGGAACATGCAAAAATACTGTGAATACCACAAGGATTGGGGGCACGATACAGATGATTGTCGAGTCTTGAAGACAGAAATTAAAAAGCTGATTCGGAAGGGTCAGTTAAAGGATTTTATAAAAATGTTCAATGAAGGGACCTCGGGAGGAGGGGTCGGCAATGAGTACCCTCAGGGAAAGGCCGCAGGGATAGCAGGACGAGTAGATACTATATCAGGAGGACCTGGAGGGGGCGGGGACACCGACAACTCTAGGCGAAGGTATGCTCGGAGACCTGTTTATCGGCTAGGAGGGCCTATGATGACCATTGATAGGGAGCCTATAACTTTCACCGATACAGATTTGGAAGGAGTGGAACTGCCACATGACGACCCACTAGTAATAAAGCCGGTCATCTCTAACTATACTGTGGATCGGATGTTGGTGGATACAGGGATGTGATACCCGGCCCAGAGTGGGAGTTGTTGTGATATGTTTGATATGATTTGATTAGTACTACTCATACCATCAAGATGCATCTTCTTTTCGGTAGCCCAACTCAAAAGAACTCCAAGGTTAAGCGTGCTTGACCTGGGGCAATTCTAGGATGGGTGACCCACTGGGAAGTGTCCTAGTGAGCACGTGAGTGAGGACAAAACGTGCTGGAAAGACCCGTGGTGGTTTGTGAGGTCAGTCAATCAAATCAAATAACGTTCCGACCCGGTGTTATGGGGCGGGGCGTTACAAATGGTATCAGAGCCGAGCCATCCGGAATTGTGAGAGGTAGAGTCTCACACGGATGGTACGGTCTTGGATGTGGATGTGTGTGTGGCTCAACGAGGACGTTGAGTGTTTAAGTGGGGGAGATTGTGATACCCGGCCCAGAGTGGGCGTTGTTGTGATATGTTTGATATGATTTGATTAGTACTACTCATACCATCAAGATGCATCTTCTTTTCGGTAGCCCAACTCAGAAGAACTCCAAGGTTAAGCGTGCTTGACCTGGGGCAATTCTAGGATGGGTGACCCACTGGGAAGTGTCCTAGTGAGCACGTGAGTGAGGACAAAACGTGCTGGAAAGACCCGTGGTGGTTTGTGAGGTCAGTCAATCAAATCAAATAACGTTCCGACCCGGTGTTATGGGGCGGGACGTTACAAGGGAGCTCCTCGGATATACTATATCTTAGAGCATATGACAAGCTAGGGCTTACTAGGAATCTGTTAAGACCATCTTATACCCCGTTGACTGGGTTTACGGGCCATTCCATATATCCCGTGGGAATAGCAGATCTGGATATAACTGTGGGAGAGACCCCGAGGGCATCCACGGTTAGAATCCCATTCACCATAGTGGATATACAGGACCCTTCCTACAATGGACTTATCGGTAGACCCCTACTGAGTTCCCTAGGGGCAGTGGTATCGACCCGACACTTAAAAATGAAATTCCCCACAACTGGAGGCGTGGGGGAAATGATAGGAGACCAGAAAGGAGCTCGGGTATGTTATCAGAATTCAGTCCCGAGGGGAATGTCCAGGATGGACCCACCACCACAGAAGAGAGGAATTGTCGTGGAAGAAGCTGCTAGGAAATCAAGACGAACGGAGTCATGGGATTCTCCCATATACAGCTGTAGGAATTACCTCATGGTCACAGGGTTAGCAAGAGTCACGGTACCCGAGGTGGATAATTCCCCTCGGGAGAGGGAGAGCATAAAAAGGGGCAGTCCCCATGAGGAGTTGGAGATAGTGCCTTTTCGAGATGAAGTTCCTGCAAGGACTTTCCGGATCGGGACCCAGCTAGAAAAGTCACATCGAGAATCCTTAATTTTGCTACTAAGGGCATTTGAAGATGTTTTTGCATGGGACCCGAGGGACATGCCAGGGGTGGACCCGAGGATAGCTCTGCATCGTTTGCATGTGAATCCTGTAAATCGACCAATCAAACAAAAGAAAAGGAATTTTTCGGATGAAAAGAATGCTGCTATAAGGAAAGAAGTGAAGGATTTGTTGGAGGCTGATGCCATTAGGGAGGTTTTGTTCCCCGAATGGATAGCCAATGTAGTCTTGGTCAAGAAGTCAAATAATACTTGGCGAATGTGCACTGACTTCACGGATCTTAACAAGGCCTGCCCGAAGGATTACTACCCGTTGCCATGCTTAGGCAGGCTCGTAGACGGGAGTGCGGGCCACCAGGTCTTCGACTTCATTGATGCGTCTCGGGGATACCACCAAATACGTCTGGAGAAGGAGGATGAAGAGAAGACCACGTTTATCACAGAGTATGGCATTTACAGTTGGAAAGTTATGCCCTTCGGATTGAAAAATGAGCTACGTACCAAAGGATGGTGAACACCCTGTTTGCAGACCAGATCGGGCGAAATATGGAAATTTACGTCGATGATATGTTGGTGAAAAGCAAAAAGATAGGGGATCACCTACAGAATTTGGAGGAATCTTTGGGACGGCTTAGGCAATACAACCTACGTATAAATCCTGAGAAGTGTTCGTTCGGCGTAACTTCGGGGAAGTTCCTCGGGTTTATGATAAATGAGAAGGGGATTGAGCCTAACCCAGATAAGATAGAAGCCCTCCTCAATATGAAGTCCCCAAAGTCTTACAAAGAGGTTCAAAGGATCACGGGGTGCATGGCAGCCCTCAGTCGTTTTGTGTCTCGCTCAGGAGACAGAAATTTACCCTTCTTCAAAAAGATAAGACAAGCATCCAAGGAGAAATTCGTATGGGACGAGGAGAGTGAGAAGGCCTTCGTCGAGCTGAAGGAATATTTGTCTTCTCCAAAATTGATGACACGACCCGAGGCAGGGGAAACCTTGCAAATTTATTTGGCTGTCTCAGAGGGTGCTGTCAGCAGTGTACTGGTACGGGAGGAAGACAGTCTTCAGAAGCCTGTATACTATGTCAACCACGTGTTGCATGGACCCGAGGAGTCATACCCGCAGATAGACAAGTTTGTGTTGGCATTGGTGATGTCAGCTAGGAAGCTAAGAGCCTATTTCAGCCTTTGAAGAGAATCTTGTCTAGTCCTTCGCTGTCTGGGAGACTCACGAAGTGGGTAATTGAGTTGAGTGAGTTTGAAATCACTTATGAGCCCCGAGGTGGAATTAAAGCTCAGGCCCTAGCTGACTTCGTCAATGAGTGTAATGGGTTATCCGAACCTCAGGACAAAGACGGGGCGAAGGAGGTAATAATGGAGGTTCCTGCGTGGACCTTACATGGGAATGGGGCCAGCAACCCGAAGGGGGCAGGAGCGGGGATACTCATTGAGGGACCCCAGGGGGCCACCTTCGAATATGCATTACGATTCTCCTTCAAAGCCACGAACAACAAAGCTGAATATGAAGCCCTCGTAGTAAGACCAGAAATAGCCCTATCTCTGGGAGTAACTAAACTTCGGGTTCGGGGAGATTCCAAACTTGTGATTGAGCAGGTTCGGGGTGATTGTGGGGTGAGCAAGGAGGAGTTAAAGAAATATTTTAAGAAGGCTAGTTTTTTTTATAGGGAAATTTGATTTGGTCCTCCTCGAGCACATTCCCAGGGGAGAAAATGAACATGCTGATCATCTGTCGAGGTTGGCCACGACTTACTATGATGAAATCCCACGGGGAGTGCACGTTGAGCATCGGCATGTCAAGGCTTATGAGAGAGAGACTATGGCTGCGGTAATGGAAGAAGAGCCAGATTGGAGGTAATAAGTTTTAGTCTTATATTATACTGCTCGGTATTTCTTCGGTTCGTTAGTAATTATCTATGATTTAGGTTTGTAAATTTATTATCAGTATTTTAAATAATTATGATTTATGTAATTTATGAATGTTTCAACTATATCCATGTATTTTTCGTGTGAAGAATAAGTTTTTTTTTTTTTTTAATTTTGCTCTAACGAGTCCTTAATAAACTAGTTATTAATCTATTGTTTACTTTTATGTTATTTGCAGATGACCAAGTTAAGCTTTGGAGAAGGCCATTCCTTGATATATGTGGAGGTGCCTCAACAAGAATTTCATAAAGTAATTTATGAAATTGAGACATCTTACAACGTCAAAATTAGTATGGTTAGAGAAGGATGCTTAGATAAGTTTATTTGTGTAATGCCAACAAATGTTATCGGAGCATTTGATGGCTATCTCAAGGGGATCGGTGGATCTTACACAGAGGTGGGGCTATCTCCAGCCCAGTCAAAACTGATGAAATGTCTAGATGACGTTCATCACAAGTCATTGCGAGTGGAAGACATGAGGTCATGAAGATCATCCAAGGAAGCAAAGGCAGCCTTGCAGAGACTTTGAAAGATGTCGCAGCCGAGGCAGCGAGGAGCGGCTCGCTTGGAGGGATTGCCGCGCTGCTCAACCACTTGGGCGAGGCGCCACTGTTGGTGAAAGTTATCATGGCTCCTGTTTTGGTTATGGGGGGCTTCTTCGATGGGTAAAACTTAGTTCCCATAACCAAAACAGGAGCGATGATAACTTTCACCAACAGTGGCGCCTCGCCCAAGTGGTTGAGCAGCGAGCCAATCTCTCCAAGCGAGCCGATCCTCGCTGCCTCGGATGCGACATCTTTCAAAGTCTCTGCAAGGCTGCCTTTGAATCCTTGGATGATCTTCATGACCCCAGGTCTTGCACTCGCATTGACCTGTGATGAAACGTCATCTAGACATTTCATCAATTTCGACTGCGCTGGAGAAAGCCCCACCTCTGTGTAAGATCCACCGATCCCCTTGAGATAGCCATCAAATGCTCCGATAACATTTGTTGGCATTACACAAATAAATTTATCTAAGCATCCTTCTCTAACCAAACTGATTTTCACGTTGTAAGATGCCTCAATTCCATAAATTAATTTATAAAATTCTTGTTGAGACACCTCCACATATATCAAGGAATGGCCTTCTCCAAAGCTTAACTTGACCATCTGCATATAACATAAAAGTAAACAATAGATTAATAACTAGTTTATCAAGGACTCGTTAGAGCAAATTTTTTTTTAAAAAAAAAACTTATTCTTCACACGAAAAATACATGGATATAGTTGAAACATTCATAAATTACATAAATCATAATTATTTAAAATACTGATAATAAATTTACGAACCTAAATCATAGCTAATTACTAACGAACCGAAGAAATACCGAGCAGTATAATATAATGCTAAAACTTATTACCTCCATTTTCAAAGGGCTCAAAAGGTTTTCAGATGTAAGTATGAAGCTTTATATATAAGGTTTTCAGATGTAAGGTTTTCATGTTTTCAGATGTAATAATATTCTGGTCTAACTTGATTAACAGTACGTAGACTGTATTTCAAAAACCAGATCATATCACTTATCCCAACATTCATTCACAATGAAAATAAACATCCAATATATCAAAATATATGAAATACATGAATTAAATCAAGTAAAACATGTAAGGATGTCAAATAAGGTACACACAATTATAACACATATATGTAATTAATTGTACATCAAATGTAACAACCAAATCAACAACTCATGGGTTGAAAATAATTAATTAAGACCTTTAATTTTAATTAATAACCATTTAATGATATTTATAACTATTATAGATAAAATTAACAACTAATCATATTAGTGCTATCAATTAAAACATTTATAACATTAAAATCTAATCAAATTATCATACAAGTTAGAATAATTCAATTAATTTTAATGATAATCAAAATACTAGAATAGTCTAAAAATATTCACCATAAAAAACAAAAAAATCCAAAACAATTTTTGGAACCAAAAACAATGGAGAACGATTTCCCAATGAGGTAGTGACACGTGGCAGTCCACGTGGCTGCCCATGTGGCAAACCATCCTTTATTGGCCAAAAACATCCTTTTTGTTTTTCATTTTTCAATTACATGAACATATGACTATTCAAAAATTATTTTCGAGTACTTAATAAATCCAAATAAATCCAGAAAAATTACAGTAGACTCGAAATTCATTCAGATTTTTAGAAAAATATATACAGCCCAGAAAATACTGTTCAACCGAAGCGTATATCAAATCCGTTCGGGTGAACGTATGGCTGTTCAAACATTTATTTCGAGCACTTAAAAAATCGGAACAATTCCAAAAAAATTATAGTGATCTCGAAATTACAGTGAACTCAAAATTTTATCTAATGTTTGAAATATATTTTTATATAATAAATATACATGCCTTAATAATTACATAATTGTACAATACACCTAATGCACAACAACCTCAATTGATCATATCAAAACATATGATATTTATAATTCATAAGACATTTAAAGTGAATTAGAACATATGTACAGGGCTCTGATGCCACTTTTGGGATTTTATACAAGTTTTACATATCAAATTATGTAAAATCGTATGAAGGATCAAATACATAGTTCTAAAAATTCACATATAACTATGATTTTGTGTGTATACCTCTTGAAGCGTGTTTGAGTTGCGCAGCGGAAGAGCAACCAACGTTCCTCTCTCTAGTTAGTCCACACCAATGCTAGCTTGATTCCTTCCTTGAAGCAAATAGAGCTTGAGTGTATTTGACAAAGAATGAATCAAGAAAGAAACGATTTTCTTCTCTTGATGTTATTCTTGTTTTGGTCGAATAGAGAAGGAAGAGGAGTATTTTTCTTTACAATTGTCTTACAAGTGAAAAGATGATAATAAGAAGATTGATTATTTTGTTTACCATCAAATGGTGTTTATATAGTGGTAACACAAAAAAAACATTCTTTTCAATTATTCACCATTTATTACAATAATAAGTGTGTGATGAATTTGCGGTTTAATCACATTAAACCCAAAGACGTAACGCCTCCACAATTAAGCACCAATTAATGCAATATTAATTGTGTTTGAATTCAAAGTCAAACAAGCCAATTGAATTCCCCTGGATTCTTTGACATTTACACTTTTAACCCAGAAGTTTCAATCATATTGAAAATCAAGTGCATTGTATGTGTGTGACCTTCTAGGATCGAAATGACATTAGTCATATGTTAATAAAATATTAACCAAGTATTTTACTAACATATAAATCATGAGCGTGCCCTAGTAAAACCATCATGACCCCTAATGCATTTCGAATTCATTCCCAACACGTAAATTATTGTCAAACATAATATACGTATAAACTTAACTTTAAATAAGTAATCACTACGAACAATCAAATTGTTTAACGGGCATTTATTATGACATGTCAAACACCTCATGATTCTAACAATAGGATCATCGACCTTAACATCTCCAAACATTAATGAATAGTCATAAAGAAAAATAAAAACATATAAAACAACGAAATAACAATTTCCTAATATTAATTTCTAAAAGTATTGAGAACCGACATATTAAGAATTAAATAGAATAAAAAATACATACATAACACAAAGAGAATTAATCCAAAATTATATAATTTTTTAATAAAATCAAAAAGGCATTCCCTTTTGTGATCCAATAAAGCATGATCATGATCATCCTCATACACACCTTACGAGCCGTTGATCTGCCCCTCATCTACGGTCTAAAATCATCCAAACCATTGATAAGGATCGACACATCAGCTCATCACAATTTACAAACACATTTTATACCGAACACACATGTGATATGCTCGTGAATATAATAACCGCGTAGATTGTGTGTGAAATTGTTTGGTTAGCGTATGTATGGTGTGGTCGTGTTAAAATAATCCAATCATGTGTTCAAGGATATATTATTTATATTTTAACAATAGCCTAGCGTAAGATCTGAACATATGGAATCATTGACCTTAACATCTCCAAACATTACAATTTTAAAGTTAAAGTTAACAATTGTATAAATCTACTTCAAATAGTATAAAATGAAAATTTTAACTATGAATAATCTTTTGTAGAAAAGAAAAGTTTTTGCAGAGATGAGATTATGCTCAAACGGCTAGTTTATGATAATTTATAAAAAATACCACAATAAATTTTAAAAGTTATATTATTAACTTCATTGTCAAATGTACAAATAGGGCACCTCCAAACACCAGGCTTGTTGAATTCTTGATTTTGATTTGTCTCAATGGGTTTTTTTAAGAACATATTATCCATATTTTTAATTTGTAACAATAGTTTATCATAAGATGAGAACATATATGATCATCGATCTTTACATCTCCGAACATTACAATTCTCTAGTTAAAGTCACAATTGTAATTTTAATATGAAAATTCTAAATTCTACGCTAAATACTATAAAATGAAATTGTAACTACAAAAAAATCTATTACAAAAAAGAAAAAAGTCTTCACATAGACGAGCAATGCTCAAACAACTAGTTTATAGTCATTTTTCAAATTGATGTGTATAAGAATGTTTTCTATCAAACATAAAATATCTATTTTAATTTTAGTGTTTATCAAACATATTTATTATTAATATATGACTAAATCACCATCATATGAGTCATGATCACAATCTTCAAATTTATAATTTTATATTCCTAACTTATGCAACAAAAAAAAAACGATTTTATGGAATATGGATTATCTATTTTAATTATAATCAATAATAATTATTTAGTTAATAATAATAATTAATGATAATTGTAATTTGACTATGGATTATTATAATAAGATTTGATTTGATAAGATTTGATAAAAAAAACATTTTATGACAACATTTGGTACAAAAAGTTCTATAATAGAGTTGACATCAAAACTTTTGCATACCTCTTAAGGTAAGAAATACAATCAACGGTAAAAACAAGTGTATCTACATCGGAATATCCGAAAAATCTCCAACTCATTTAAAAATGTTAAACACTCTATCTTCTGTAATTAAACTCCATTGATGAGCAACAATTTAGCAATCAAGATTTAATACCAATTAAGTCACGTTAATTATGACTAAAAGGATCATAATAGAATCTCATCATTACCATAATTTTGGATATTGAAGCCCAATACATTTCGAAATATTTTATACGCCCTATAAATATCACTTGCTCAATCTTCCATCACTCAGAAAATATAAGAGAAAATGGAATTCAAAACTTCATTGTTGATTTGTTTCTTGGCAATTCAGTTTGTACCAATATTTTGTTCTTCTAAATCTCAAGACTTCGATTTTTTCTACTTTGTACTACAGGTATGATTTGCGATGTCTACTCGACTTGTTTTTTTATGATAGTTAATATTACAATACTTCTCGACCCCTATAATGATATATAAACGCTTGATTTATGTGAAGAGGTGCATTCGAATTATTTATCGAGACCTGCTAGCTTAACTGCTAGACTGTTCGATTATTTTTGTGAACTTGATTTCAATATTTTTATAAATTTTCTTGATTGTTGCAGTGGCCTGGGTCTTATTGTGATACATCAAAGAGTTGTTGCTTCCCAACAACAGGAAAGCCAGATGCTGATTTTGGCATTCATGGATTGTGGCCTAACTATAATGATGGAACCTACCCATCTAATTGTGATTCAAGTGCTCCTTATGATCAATCTAAGGTGCTTAACCCCCCCCCCCCTCCATACAATTCTTTTTTTTATATAATTAATGATGAGATGAGTTTCGAACCAGGACCTTCTAGTCACTAGAAAGAGTTTTTCCAGTAGACTATTCCGATTAACTCTATATTTCATGTCTAATTGTTGAAGTGAAAATGGTTTTTATTTTGTAGGTGTCTGATTTGATTGCCAAAATGCAACAAGAATGGCCAACATTGGCTTGTCCTAGCGGCACAGGAACAGATTTCTGGACCCATGAATGGGAGAAACACGGGACATGTTCGGAATCTAATCTTGATCAGCATAGCTATTTTGCCACAGCTCTTAAACTCAAAGACCAGTTGAACATCCTCCAGGTTTTGGACAAAGCAGGTAATTGTTCTGTCTAACGTCATTGTATGTACGTGAGCTCTTGTTTAATCACTTCAACAAGTAAGTCGTGCGCTCAATCGGGTACTTATATCTCATCCTTGGTCAACTAAACCGGACTAATCTACAATGCAGGAATTAGTCCAAATGGAAATAGTTACAGTTTAAGCGATATCAGAAGCGCGATTGAGCAAGGGATCGGGTTTGCTCCATGGATCCAATGCAACAAAGATGAATCTGGGAACAGTCAATTATACCAACTCTACATCTGTGTGGACACTTCTGGTTCAAACCTTATTGAATGCCCTGTTTTCCCTCATGGCAAATGCGACTCAGAGATTGCTTTCCCTACTTTCTAGTCGGCCTCAGCTACAACCACAAGACAACAATTTATTTTCAACTATATATTCTCAAAGATTTAAACATTGTCTTGTAATATGTTGATCTATATATGCAAAATAATATATGGTTAATCAAACAGCTTCTTGTCCCTAACTCTTTTGTTTTTTACCTTTTCTTTAGATGTATTCCTCAAAACTCCTACTACATATGGTGAAGTACATAATTAAGCTAAAGACCATCTTACCTCATTAAAATACATATAAACCGGCCAAAATCATTAAAAGTCGAGTGGGCATTTTTTATGGCTACTTTCAGTTATGGTGATCGAAAACACATACTTTGAAAAGACTGTGATCGGATTGAAAAATATAGCAAAGTTATTGATTGTACATAACCATGTCACCGTTTTTGAAGGTGTAACCAAATTGTTTCGTGAAGTCATGTGCAATGAGTTATACGTTAGTATTTAATTTGTAAATTAGGCTTCAAGCGAAATATATACTATACGGGTATACCTTTTGTTATGTTGGAGTGAGTGGGACCCATAGCCGCTACTCTTTGCATGCAGTTAGATCTCGAGTTCACATAATAGCCTGTAAACCAAGCCAGTGGTAAACCATATTGGTAACCGTCAGGTGACGGGATAAACTAAAAAAGTGTTGGTATAGAAAGAATCGAGCCGATTACGATTACATTAGCAAATTGCTAGTATAATTTGATAATTATCCATTGTATTAATTTGTACCAAACAAACCCTAACTAATAGAACATACCAGTATAAGGTTTAGTGGTAAATAGCTTAAGGTGACTGTTGAGTGCATCACGCCTTCCCTCTTCTACAACGCGTGTGTTCGAATCTGTTGTGAAATTGGTTAACGGGCAACCTCTAATCTCTTGACGATCTGACGCACATCCCAAAATTTACCTCCTCGCAATTCTCAGGACAACGGAATCGTTAAAATTGCCGGTTCAACCTTTAAAAGATTGTTATGAAGCGATTTGTTAATTACTCAATTAACCAGCTTGAAACCGAGATCTATATTTCCATGCATTAAACAACAAGCACTTAATTTAAAAAGTATAGAAAAAATGAATGTGAAAAGTGTCATACTACGAAGGAATAACTTTTAATAATGACATGACTTGAATATTACTCCCTCTGTCCAAAAATAGTTGATGTTTTGGCACTAATTTTTTGACGTTTTAACATTGAAAATTGTACTTTTACATTCTCAATGAACTTTTTGACTACTTTTTGTTTGAAATTAGCCACCAACCAATGATATAATTCCAAATAATTGTATTTCTACTTTTTCAATGTACTTTTTGACTACTTTTAATTTTTCTTAATCTATGTGCAAATTGCTAGAACGTCAACTATTTTGGGACAAAGGGAGTAATTAGCTATCTAAACATGTTCTAAAGTGATTTATTTCGTAGAAATGTTAAAAATGTGCTAATCGAAAAATTGCTAATTATATCAAGCAAGCTAATTTGAAAACAAGCAACATGCACAATACTCAAATGGTTAAATTAGTATTTTGGGGTGAAATTTCCTTTTAAATTTTTTTAACTGTTTTTACTTGTATTAGAGGTTCATTGATTAGATGAATTATAAATCGAAAAGTGTGTCTCACTAAAACCTCTAATGACCAACAAGACACACAACTCTAATGAGATTTTATCATCTTCACACAAATTCAAAGTCACAATCATCTTATATCTTACCATTAAGTTATTTCCCTCATACATTATTATGCTTAAATTATTAAAGTAGTATTTTTGGTGAAATTTGTGCTAAAGCCTCCCCACCCATCTATCCACTCCACCTCCACGGTCGTAAGACGGGTTAACAGAAACTTGGGTGTGCACACCCCTTAAACCATATTTTAGGTACTTTTTATTGTTTCTCCCACCTATTTAGTGACTTTTTGATTAGACGAATGGTAAATTAAGAGATATACTCTATTGAGTTAATTAAATAGCTTTGTGGAAAATGTTCTTGCTAGTGACTAGAAGGTTCTGGGTTCGAAACTCATTTCATCGCTAATTTACAAAAAAAAAAAGAAATATACTCTATTAACACTCCTGCAAGAGAGATTACTAACAAAATATGATATTAGAAGCAACCTCTAGTAATATTTCATCAAAATATTGAATTCACTTAAATTCAAACCTACGATATGGGTGTTTCCACCTCAATCGCTTTATCATTAGGCTTTTTCTCCCAAAGGGCACATTTCAAGTATTATATCTACTAGTATGATATACAATAAATGTTTGTACAAATTACTTTTTTTTATTTAGTTAATATCATTTAGTAAAAAAACTATAACATAATAAATTTCATCAAGATTTTGAATTACACTAACAACTGATTCAACTATGTGAATGAATATAATTCTAAAAATCAATTAAAAGTGAGATATGAGAATAATTAGAAATTTTTCTCATATAATTCCACGGTATCAATGTGATAAATTGTCAATATTAAATAGATTTTTTAGATATTATCACGACACTTACGTTTAGTGCTGGCAGCGTCGTTACCCGCTTGAGCACTCGACTCGGTTACTTGACTTGATAGACCACTTACATCAACTAGTCGGATACAAGCTAAGCCTAAGATTATACTTGGCTGAAAATTCCGTCTTGCTCGGTATTTTTTCGCTCCGTTAATAATTATCTATGACTTAGGTTTGTAAATTCATTATGAGTATTTTAAATAATTATAATTTATGTAATTTATGAATGTTTCAACTATATCCATGTATTTTATGTGTGTGAAGAATAAGTTTTTTTTTTTTACATTTTGCCCTAACGAGTCATTAATAAACGAATCGAGTCTTATAGTTGGCTCTTATAGAGCCTATAAGTTAGTTATCTTAACGAGGTGGACCTTACCGAAGTCGATATTTTGTCGAGCCTCCAATAACTGACTCGATTTGACTAGTTTCCAGCTCGAACTATGTTCATATAAAGTTACAATTTATCATAAGATGTAATGATACTATTTAATGGAGGGAAAAAGATACAATTTGCACACATTCTTAATGAAATATTTTATATCTAAATAATGTCTTATTAATTGTAGCAAACATTATTATGTCAAAAACTTATTGGTGTATTGTTCTTTTATATTAGTTCATTGCATTATTGCTTATTGTCTATTATGAATAATGGATAGTTTACAGTACGCTCTTAGTCCAATTCGGAAAAATATCCATGTTATTATTATCCGACCCTCCTTATCCCCATTAAACGGGACCTCTAGAGAGGCATTAAACATACTGATATATTTCATGATAATATAAATATGATTTTTATAGAATGTGATCCAAGATTAAAACAAAAGATGAAAATAAAATATAACACCTGAAAGCATATAAGGGAATATATTAAACAAATGTTTCCATATCAAATTTCATATGTAAATATTATACAAAAAATATTCCTTTACATCTTAACATGTACCTTACGGATACATTATAAAAAATCAGTATAAATATATATATATATATATATCTTGCATTTGCCATAAATTACTTCTTATCTTGTTTTATAATAAATAAAAACGAATACAAATGGATTATTATAATAAGATTTGATTTGATAAGATTTGATTTGATTAAAAAAACATTTTATGACAACATTTGGTACAAAAAGTTCTATAATAGAGTTGACATCAAAACTTTTGCATACCTCTTAAGGTAAGAAATACAATAAACGGTAAAAACAAGTGTATCTACATAAGAATATCCGAAAAATCTCCAACTCATTTAAAAATGTTAAACACTCCATCTTCTGTAATTAAACTCCATTGATGAGCAATAATTTAGCAATCAAGATTTAATACCAATTAAGTCACGTTAATTATGACTAAAAGGATCATAATAGAATCTCATCATTTCCATAATTTCTGATATTGAAGCCCAATACATTTCGAAATATTTTATACGCCCTATAAATATCACTTGCTCAATCTTCCATCACTCAGAAAATATAAGAGAAAATGGAATTCAAAACTTCATTGTTGATTTGTTTCTTGGCAATTCAGTTTGTACCAATATTTTGTTCCTCTAAATCTCAAGACTTCGATTTTTTCTACTTTGTACTACAGGTATGATTTGCGACGATGTCTACTCGATTTGTTTTTTTATGATAGTTAATATAACAATACTTCTCGACCCCTATAGTCATATACAAAGGCTTGATTTATGTCAAGAGGTGCATTCGAATTATTTATCAAGAGCTGCTAGCTTAACCGCTAGACTGTTCGATTATTTTTGTGAACTCGATTTCAATATTTTTATAAATTTTCTTGATTGTTGCAGTGGCCTGGTTCTTATTGTGACACATCAAAGAGTTGTTGCTTCCCAACAACAGGAAAGCCAGATGCTGATTTTGGCATTCATGGATTGTGGCCTAACTATAATGATGGAACCTACCCATCTAATTGTGATTCAAGTGCTCCTTATGATCAATCTAAGGTGCTTAACCCCCCCCCCCCTTTATATATATATATATTTAACAATGAGATGAGTTTCGAACCAGGACCTTCTGGTCACTAAAAGAGCTTTTCCAGTAGACTATTCCGATTAACTCGATACTTTGCGTCTAATTGTTGAAGTGAAAATGGTTTTTATTTTGTAGGTGTCTGATTTAATTGCCAAAATGCAACAAGAATGGCCAACATTGGCTTGTCCTAGCGGCACAGGAACAGATTTCTGGACCCATGAATGGGAGAAACACGGGACATGTTCGGAATCTAACCTTGATCAGCATAGCTATTTTGCCACAGCTCTTAAACTTAAAGACCAGTTAAACATCCTCCAGGTTTTGGACAAAGCAGGTAATTGTTCTGTCTAACGTCATTGTATGTACGTGAGCTCTTGTTCAATCACTTAAAACATGTTTTCGTGTACTTATACTGAAGTCGTGCGCTCAATCGGGTACTTATACCGGACTAATCTACAATGCAGGAATTAGTCCAAATGGAAATAGTTACAGTTTAAGCGATATCAGAAGCGCGATTGAGAAAGGGATCGGGTTTGCTCCATGGATCCAATGCAATAAAGATGAATCTGGGAACAGTCAATTATACCAACTCTACATCTGTGTGGACACCTCTGGTTCGAACCTTATTGAATGCCCTGTTTTCCCTCATGGCAAATGCGACTCAGAGATTGCGTTCCCTACTTTCTAGTCGGCCTCAGCTACAACCACAAGACAACAATTTATTTGCAAAGATTTAAACATTGTCTTGTAATATGTTGATCTATATATACAAAATAATATATGGTTAATCAAACAGCTTCTTGTCCCTAACTCTTTTGTTTTTCACCTTTTCTTTAGATGTATTCCTCAAAACTCCTACAGTCCTACTGGATATCGTGAACGAAATTCGACTTAGAAGCACATAATTAAGCTAAAGTCCATCTTACCCCATTAAAATACATAAAATTCGGCCAAAATCAATAAAAGTCGAGTGGGCATTTTTAACGCTATTTTTAGTTATGGTGATCGAAAGCACATACTTTGAAAAGACAGTGATCGAATTGAAAAATATAGCGAAGTTATTTGATTGTACATAACCATGTCAGCGTTTTTGAAGGTGTAGCCAAATTGTTTCGTGAAGTCATGTGCAATGAGTCCATTGGATAAACTACAATAGGCAACCCCGTGTGACAGGCTTGACCATGAAAATGTTGTTGTGAAAATCGAACTCATGACATTGCGGTCACCTGCTCAAGTACTCCAATAACTTGAACAACTTTGAGGGCTATTTTTTAATATATCTCAATTCAATTAGATATGATTTCAACTCGAACGACTAGTTAATCGTTGGGTTAAGGTTAGCTATATCGAAATTGAATTTCTCTTGGTTTGTTAATGGAATCGATTACGATTACATTAGCAAATTGCTAGTTTAATTCGATAATTATCCATTGTATTAATTTGTACCAATCAAACCCTGACTAATAGAATATACGAGTATAAGGTTTAGAGGTAAATAGCTTAGGGTGACTAGTGAGTAGCATCACGTCTTGCCTCTTCTGCAACGCGTGTGTTCAAGTCTCATATGAAGCATAATTTGTTGTGAAATTGGTTAACGGACAACCTCTAATCTCTTGGCGAACTGACGTACATCCCAAGATTTACCTCCTCGCAGTTCTCACGACAACAGAATCGTTATGGTTGCCAGTTCAACCTTTAAAAAATTGTTATGAAGCCATTTGTTAATTACTCAATTAACCAGCTTTTTAAAAACCGAGATCTATATTTCCATGCATTAAACAACAAGCACTTAATTTAAAAAGTATAGAAAAAATGAGTGTGAAAAGTGTAAGACTACGAGTCCGTATTCCTTCCTTTAATAATGACATGACTTGAATATGCTAATACATGTTCTTAAATGATTTATTTCGTAAAAATCTTAAAAATATGCTAATCGAAAAATTGTTAATTATATCAAGCAAGCTAATTAGAAAACAAGCAACATGCACTATACTCAAATGGTTAAATTAGTATTTTGGGGTGAAATTTCCTTTTAACAAAATTTAACTGTTTCTACTTGTGTTAAGACTTATTGGTCAGATGAGTTATAAATCGAGGAGTATCTCTCACTAAAATCTCTAATGACCAACAAGTAGGCCTGTGAACAAGCCGAATCGAGTCGAATATCTGAAGGCTTGATTCGGCTCAGTCGTTTTGGAATTCGAGCCGAATTGAGCCGAATATCCGGCGAATACCAAAAATGAATGCTCGGCTCTACGTTTGTTTTCCCGAATCGAATACGAATCAAACTTTTTCGAGCCGAATATTCCGAGCCTTCGAGATTTTGAGTACCTAATTACACCAAAAAATTGATTAAATACATAACTGATTGGAGAATATGCATCAACATTAAATCTTCAATTGAAAACTAGCAAGAGGATGAGGAGATGAGCGGGGGTTAGAGTTTGAGGTTCTTGTTTACACCGTTTCACGGCATGGATTACATCCATGATTAATGAAGATATATATGATTGGTGTTGCCTCCCAAAAATTTATAGTATAAATATAAAGGGAAGGCCTATTCGAGCTATTCGGCTCGTTTGGCCGAATACCGAAAATGAAGGCTCGATTCTATGTTTGATTTCTCGAATGGAGCCATGAGCCGAGCTTTTCGAATCGAATACCCGCGAGCTTTCAGGCTCATTCACAAGCCTGCCAACAAGACACACAACTCTAATGAAATCTTATCATCTTCACACAAATTCAAACCCACAATCATCTTATATCTTACCATTAAGTTATTTCCCTCATACATTATTATGCTTAAGTTATTAAATTACTCCCTCCATCCCTAAATGTTAGGGCTATTTTCCTAATTTAGAAATCCCTTAATACATTCCTATTTTGACTAAATTGTGAGAGGAGCCAATGGAGGGAAATTATAAGTTAAGAAACAAATTCAAAATTTTCTTAAAACTTGTGCAAAGTCAAATATCCCTATCAATTAGGGATGGAGGGAATAGTATTTTTGGTGAAATTTGTGCTAAAGCCTCCCCACCCATCACCATCCACCCCACCAGCCCACCTCCAAGGTCGTAAGACGGACTAACAGAAACTTGGGTGTGCACACCCCACCTCCAATCAGTTAAACCATATTTTAGGTACTTTTTATTTTTTCTCTCACCTATAGTGACTTTTTGATTAGACGAATTGTAAATCAAGAGATATACTCTATTGAGTTAATCGAATAGCTTAGTGAAAAAGGCTCTTATTTAGTAACCAAAAGGTTCTGGATTCCAAACTCGTCTCATCGCTAATTTACAAAAATAAATAAGAAGAGATATACTCTATTAACACTCCTACAAGAGAGATTACCAACAAAATATGATATTAGAAGCAACCTTTAGTAATATTTCATTAAAATATTGAATTCACATGAATACAAACCTACGATATGGGTGTTTCCACCTCAATCGCTTTATCATTAGGCTTTTTCTCCCAAAGGGCATATTTCAAGTATTATATCTACTAGCTATGATACACAATAAATGTTTGTACAAATTACTTTTTTTTATTTAGTTAATATCATATGGTCAAAAAACCATAACATAACAAATTTCATCAATATTTTAAATTAAACTAACAACTGATTCAACTATGTGAATGAATTGAATTAATATAATTCTTAAAATCAATTAAAAGTGAGGTATGAGAATAATTATAAATTTTTCTCATATAATTCCACGGTATCAATGTGATAAATTGTTAATGTTAAATAGCTTTTTTAGATATTATCAGAGGAAATTGCCGAAATGGTCCCCGAAAGTGGCACCAGATTGCACTTTGGCCCCCAATAGTGGCACCGGTGCAGATTAGTCCCCGAAAGTGGCCAGAAAGTTGCAGTTTGGTCCCCAAGTTAACTTTTCCGTTATAATTTAACGTTGACACGCGGTTTTGGGGTTAAAATGGGGCAAAAACATAATTTTAAATACTTTAACTTACCTTAAGTTACTTTCACTTAGTTTTGGTGCCAAATTGCAATTTCCAACTCTTTTCCCTCCAAAAATAACTTTATTCCTCAATTTTTCCCTCCTAAATGAAATGTCTATATGAAGACCCAAAACCACAATTTTTTCCTCCATTTTTCCCTCCTCAATTTCTTCTTCTTATTCAACATAAATAGAAGAAGAAATTTTAGTTGAAGAAGAAATTGAGGAGGGAAAAATGGAGGAAAAAATTGTGGTTTTGGGTCTTCATATAGACATTTCATTTAGGAGGGAAAAATTGAGGAATAAAGTTATTTTTGGAGGGAAAAGAGTTGGAAATTGCAATTTGGCACCAAAACTAAGTTAAAGTAGCTTAAGGTAAGTTAAAGTATTTAAAATTATGTTTTTGCCCCATTTTAACCCCAAAACCGCGTGTCAACGTTAAATTATAACGGAAAAGTTAACTTGGGGACCAAACTGCAACTTTCTGGCCACTTTCGGGGACTAATCTGCACCGGTGCCACTATTGGGGGCCAAAGTGCAATCTGGTGCCACTTTCGGGGACCATTTCGGCAATTTCCTCGATATTATCATGACACTTACGTTTAGTGCTGGCAGCGTCGTTACCCGCTTGAGCACTCGACTCGGTTACTTGACTCGATAGACCACCTACATCAACTAGTCAGATCGAGCCTAAGATTATACTTGTTTAAAAATTCCGTCTTGCTCAGTATTTTTTCGGTCCGTTAATAATTATCTATGATTTAGGTTTGTAAATTCATTATGAGTATTTTAAATAATTATGATTTATATAATTTATGAATGTTTCAACTATATCCATGTATTTTTTATGTGTGAAGAACAAATTTTTCTTTTACATTTTGCCTTAACGAGTCGTTAATAAACGAACCGAGTCTTATAGTTGGCTCTTATAGAGCCTACAAGTTTGGTATCTTAACGAGGTGGACCTTACCGAACTCGATATTTTGTCGAGCCTCCAATAACTGACTCGCTTTGACTAGTTTCCAGCTCGAACTATGTTCGTATAAAGTTACAATTTATCATAAGATGTAATGATACTATTTAATGGAGGGAAAAAGATAAAATTTGCACACATTCTTAATAAAATATTTTATATCTAAATAATCACTTATTAATTGTAGCAAACATTATTATAAAAAACTTATTGGTGTATTGTTCTTTTATATTAGTTCATTGCATTATTGCTTATTGTCTATTATGAATAATGGATAGTTTACAGTACGCTCTTAGTCCAATTCGGAAAAATATCCGTGTTATTATTATCCGACCCTCCTTATCCCCATTAAACGGGACCTCTAGAGAGGCATTAAACATACTGATATTTCATGATAAATAACGTTTTTATAGAATGTGATCCAAGATTAAAACAAAAGATGAAAATAGAATATAACACCTGAAAGCATATAAGGGAATATATTAAACAAATGTTTCCATATCAAATTTCATATGCAAATATTATACAAAAAATATTCCTTTACTAACATCTTAGCATGTACCTTACGGACACATTATAAAAAATCAATATAAATATATATATATATCTTGCATTTGCCATAAATTACTTCTTATCTTTTTGTACAATAAATAAAAACGAATACAAATGGATCATTATAATAAGATTTGATTTGATAAGATTTGATTTGATTAAGAAAAACATTTTATGACAACATTTGGTACAAAAAGTTCTATAATAGAGTTGACATCAAAACTTTTCCATACCTCTTAAGGTAAGAAATACAATAAACGGTAAAAACAAGTGTATCTACATAAGAATATCCGAAAAATCTCCAACTCATTTAAAAATGTTAAACACTCTATCTTCTGTAATTAAACTCCATTGATGAGCAATAATTTAGCAATCAAGATTTAATACCAATTAAGTCACGTTAATTATGACTAAAAGGATCATAATAGAATCTCATCATTTCCATAATTTCTGATATTGAAGCCCAATACATTTCGAAATATTTTATACGCCCTATAAATATCACTTGCTCAATCTTCCATCACTCAGAAAACATAAGAAAATGGAATTCAAAACTTCATTGTTGATTTGTTTCTTGGCAATTCAGTTTGTACCAATATTTTGTTCCTCTAAATCTCAAGACTTCGATTTTTTCTACTTTGTACTACAGGTATGATTTGCGATGTCTACTCGATTTGTTTTTTTATGACCGTTAATATTACAATACTTCTCAACCCGTATAGTGATATACAAACGCTTGATTTATATGAAGAGGCGTGCATTCGAATTATTAATCGAGAGCTGCTAGCTTAACCGCTAGACTCTTCGATTATTTTTTGTGAACGTGATTTCAATATTTTTATAAATTTTATTGATTGTTGCAGTGGCCTGGGTCTTATTGTGACACATCAAAGAGTTGTTGCTTCCCAACAACAGGAAAGCCAGATGCTGATTTTGGCATTCATGGATTGTGGCCTAACTATAATGATGGAACCTACCCATCTAATTGTGATTCAAGTGCTCCTTATGATCAATCTAAGGTGCTTAACCCCCCCCCCCCCCCCCTCCATATAATTCTTTTCTTATATATATATAATTAACGATGAGATGAGTTTCGAACCAGCACCTTCTGGTCACTAGAAGAGCTTTTCCCGGTAGACTATTCCGATTAACTCAATATTTCATGTCTAATTGTTGAAGTGAAAATGGTTTTTATTTGTAGGTGTCTGATTTGATTGCCAAAATGCAACAAGAATGGCCGACATTGGCTTGTCCTAGCGGCACAGGAACAGATTTCTGGACCCATGAATGGGAAAAACACGGGACATGTTCGGAATCTAATCTTGATCAGCATAGCTATTTTGCCACAGCTCTTAAACTTAAAGACCAGTTGAACATCCTCCAGGTTTTGGACAAAGCAGGTAATTGTTCTGTCTAACGTCATTGTATGTACGTGAGCTCTTGTTTAATCACTTCAATAAGTTTTCGTGTACCTATATTGAAGTCGTGCGCTCAATCGGGTACTTATATCTCATCCTTCGTCAACTAAACCGGACCCATCTACAATGCAGGAATAAGTCCAAATGGAAATAGTTACAGTTTAAGCGATATCAGAAGCGCGATTGAGAAAGGGATCGGGTTTGCTCCATGGATCCAATGCAATAAAGATGAATCTGGGAACAGTCAATTATACCAACTCTACATCTGTGTGGACACCTCTGGTTCGAACCTTATTGAATGCCCTGTTTTCCCTCATGGCAAATGCGACTCAGAGATTGCGTTCCCTACTTTCTAGTCGGCCTCAGCTACAACCACAAGACAACAATTTATTTTCAACTATATATTCTCAAAGATTTAAACATTGTCTTGTAATATGTTGATCAATATATGCAAAATAATATATGGTTAATCAAACAGCTTCTTGTCCCTAACTCTTTTGTTTTTCACCTTTTCTTTAGATGTATTCCTCAAAACTCCTACATTCCTACTACATATCGTGAACGAAATTCGACTAAATTATGTGCTTTAGAAGCACATAATTAAGCTAAAGCCCATCTTACCCGATTAAAATACATAAAACCCGGCCAAAATCAATCGATGTCGAGTGGGCATTTGTAACGCTATTTTCAGTTATGGTGATCGAAAACACGTACTTTGAAAAGACAATGAGCGGATTGAAAAATATAGCAAAGTTATTAATTGTATATAACCATGTCACCGTTTTTAAAGGTGTAACCAAATTGTTTCGTGAAGTCATGTGCAATGAGTTATACGTTAGTATTTAATTTGTAAATTAGGCTTCAAGCGAAATATATATGCCTTTTGTTAGGTGTGACATATAGCCGCTATCCGTTGCATGCAGTCAGATCTCGAGTTGACATAATAGCCCGCAAACCAAGCCAGTGGTATTTCATACTGTATTACGTAACCGCCGGGCGACAGGCTAGACTAAAAAAGTGTTGGTATAGAAAGAATCGAACTCATGGTCTTGTGATCAGAATAGCTCACCTACTCCAATAACGAGCCCATCCTTGACCGGCACGATACATATATATACCTATTGTTTATGAGTTTTACATTATTAATTTTTTAAATGAGAAGCAACTATGAGATGTGGAAATTCGGTACCCCACGCAAAATAAGTTGAGTACGCTAAGCTAGATGCAAGAATATACGGTATATATACCATCCATCCTGGATATATATGCTAAGATAATCCACATTATTATTAAATTTCTTAGCTATTTTATTAAGTTTGCCTATAAAATCAAGCTTCCCACTTCCATATCCTCCACACCATCATCTTTTCGTTTCTCAAACACCCAACATTACTTGAAGGAATTTCGAAATATGGAACTAAAATGTTCAGTTTTGATCAAACTTCTTGTGTTACAATCTTTGCTAGTTTCGTGTCTGTCATCTAACGACTTCGATTTTTTCTACTTCGTTCAACAGGTAAGTCCTTGTTACGTATATTGGAAAGTTACGGTTCTATTAATAATGTATGTAATCGATTTAAATATAAATGTAGTGGCCTGCATCGTATTGTGATACACGGAGAAGCTGCTGTTATCCGAAGACAGGAAAACCCTACGATGATTTCAGTATACATGGACTTTGGCCTAACAACAACGATGGCACCTGGCCATCTAACTGTGATCGCAAAAACACATTCGAAGAATCCGAGGTACAATCATAATCAATTTCCAACTTATTTATCCAATGTATATAATATAAGGTGATAATTTGTTTGTTATAACTGAAGATTGATGATCTGGTCAGTCGAATGGAAAAAGATTGGCCTTCGTTGAGTTGTCCAAGTAGCGACGGAATTAAATTCTGGACACATGAATGGGAAAAACATGGAACATGCGCGGAGTCCATTCTTGATATGCGTTCTTATTTCCAAACTGCTCTCGACCTCAAGAGAAAAGCAAATCTTCTCCAGTCCCTTAAGAATGCAGGTACCTCGAGAATTCGTCTTTTATTTAGGTGTTTGAGGGCAGTATATAACGAGTTACTCAAATAGTCTAACGAGAAAAGACTTGTGCTAGTAACTAACGAATTCTGGTTCGAAACTAACTTCCTCGTTAGTTTCAAGCATCCTTTCGCGCAGATATAATTTGCATTCCCAAATTTCTCATGTTTATGCAATACACAAACTTAAAGTGATAGGGTGGACTTTACACAGATTTTAGGTTAAATAGCACCTTTCAAGACACCAAATTAACTTGAAGCACACATTTAGTTTTTCTTTTATTTTGCAAAATAGCACAAAAGAGGGGTGAAATGGCTAATTTACTCCCCTTATGAACTTAGAGATTTTTTAAATATTTTTTTTCGATGTCTTTTCAACCTTTTTCCGATTTTTTTTTTCAATTATTTTTTTCGCCTTTTTTCCGATTTCTTTTCGACTTCTTTCTGATTTTTTTTTTTCATTTCTTTTCGACTTTTAATTTCATATTCATACGTTTTGATTTTGGTAGTTGTTTCACAAAAAAGATCTGAGTTTGATAATTGTTTTGGCAAAAATGTTCGATTTGGGTAGTTATTTTGTCTAAAAGTTTCGATTTTTGCACAAAAAAAGATTTTAATAGGAAATAAGTTTGACTTTTCCAAAACCGAAATTTTTAGCCCAAAAAACTACTAAAACCAAACCCTTTTTACTATGAAAAAAATTAGAGAAAATCGAAAAAACTAAAAAATTCGGAAAGAGATTGAAAAAAAAATTGAAAAACTTAAAGCATCCTTCATATTTTCGCGCAGATAAATTTTGAAACTAAAATTTGCATTCCCAAATTTCTCATGTTTATGCAATAGTCAAACTTAAAGTTATAGGGTGGACTTTACATACATGTTCTACATGTTTCTATTGTACAAAATAAATAATTTTGGGCACTAAATCATGCAGGCATTCATCCAAAGAATGGGAAATTTCACAGCTTAGAAAGCATAAAGGAAGCAATAAAAAAAGGAGTTGGGCATAGTCCATATATAGAATGCAATACTGATTCTTCAAGAAATCAACAACTCTACCAAGTTTACCTTTGTGTGGACACTTCAGCTTCTAAATTCATTGATTGCCCTGTTTTTCCTCATGGCAAATGTGCTTCCAAGATTGAGTTTCCTTCCTTATCCGGAGGTGGTGATGAAGAAGAAGATTATCGCAACAACGAGCTATGAATATTGTTATTTTACATTTTTATTTTTATTATTTTTACTGATCCACATGTATTTCGTTTCACAAATTAATCATTTCGTAAGTTTAATAATGATGAATATTGTTCTTTTAAGAGTATATATTATTTGACACAAAACATATTCAAAACATTTTTTATTGTAACATTCCAACCAAAATCAAATAGTCGGGTTCTAACGGTATACCCTTTGAATATGTTCCAAGTAAAATAATAATGCTTGATTATTAGTAATTCCAAGTAAAATAATAAAGCTTGATTAATTCCAAGATAACGTTATAAGCGATTGTGGAATTCTTCAAGATTTCTTGTATTAAGCAATTTGTAAATTGGTAGTAATATGTTATTTTTGAATGACGTGATTGGATGGAGAATAATGACACCTCACGTTGTTAATGTCTAAAATATTCAAAGAATTTTCATCTAAAGTCTAAAATATGGAGTATTTATGTTGCAAACTAATGAAAGAGGTGGCTTAATATTTTCCACATATTAGCTATATGTCTACTACACTACATTTGCAAAACAAGTAGTACTTAATAGAGAAATTAAAAAATATATCAATCATTTAGGTACGAAGAGAATATGTACATTATTACTGACAAGTTCACTAGTTGATTGTAACATTTTAGATCAAGTATGTCACATTTAATTATTTTTGTTTTCTTTTGATTATCAATTTTTTCTATTTATTTTAATGAAAGTGAATTTCTTATCAGTGAATTAACATTCAAAAATAATCTTTATTTTTTACTTTCATAATGAGCGTCAATTAAATTGTAAGTTTTTCCAAAAAAATAGTTTTCCCCAAATTTTTGAGGGTGCACCCAACGCAATCCAACTCCGCCTCTACAACATCGTAGCCCCTAGAAATATCTAACCATTTGTTAACCGATAAACATCATCATATTATTCATATCGTATCTAGAATCTTCCACACTCTCTCTTATATCAATTCTTCCAGATTATTCCATTATATTTACTGAATACTCCACCCCCTCCCTTAAAACCCCCCCTCCCCCCCCTACCCACCATCTTCAACAATCAACCAAAAATTCTTCTCCTTTTCTCCCTGCAAATCTCTCTACCTTCAAACTCCCTTTTGCCTTCAACAAATGGCTGGTAATATTCCGGATGGTCGATTTTTCGAACAATTGCTGAACAGTTCAAGAAACAGAGGAACTCCCATGTTTTTGCCCTTTATATTTGGGGTACGAAACGTCGAAAACGACTCCAACCCAGTTCAGGACTCCTCAAACCAAGCCGAACAAACCCGAGGATCCGATAGGGTTGTGTTGATCAACCCCTTTACTCAGAGCATGGTTGTGATGCAGAGTACCAGCTCAAGCTCGACGAATTTGGAGTCCTTTTTTAGGGAGCTTTTTGTTGACAAAGATGGTCAACCTCCCGCGTCGAAAACGTCGATTGAAGCAATGCCGAGTGTGGAAATTGGGGATGATAATTGTGATGGAGAATGTGTGGTGTGCTTAGAGGATTGGAGAGGTGGAGAGGTGGTTAAAGAGATGCCTTGTAAGCATAGGTTTCATGGAGATTGTATAGAGAAGTGGTTGAAAATTCATGGGACATGTCCAGTTTGTAGGTTTAATATGCCTGTTGAAGAAGATCAAGATGTGAACAAGAAGAATGAGGGGGAGAACAGAGGGAGGGGGAGAGGGGTTTGGGTTAGTGTTTCTTTTGAGAATAGGAGAAGTCAAAATAGTGGTGATGGTCAAACATTGGTCAATGATTCTAGTGATTCTTGATCAAGAACTGATGTGTAATTTGTACAAAGTTTTGGTATTTTGCAGTAATATTTCATTTGTTTTCATATTGTTTAATTACTATTTACTCCCTCCGTCCCTAAAAGATTGTCACATTTTGACTTTTGTGGTCAATTACAACAAAATTTAATCACGAATTCTCATTAAACGAAAAGAAATAATATAGTCTTGTGGGACCTCGTTAGATTCGTCTCAATATATATTTTTGAAATATCAACTTATTATAATTTTTTTGCATTTAGAATAAGAGATATTTGTATTTTAAATCGTGTTTTATTGACCACCAAAAGTCAAATGTGACAATCATTTAGGGACGGAGGGAGTATTATTCAGTAGATTGTTATCTGATTCATTTGAAGTATTTTACTCCATGTTAGTAGTTTTATGGAGTATACAAATTAAGATTATTAATACGAGACTTATCACGTAAGCTCTTATCTCATCGAGTTAGGCGTGAGGTAGTACTGCTTTTCTAGACTTATCACACTTTTAACTAATTGAGTTATGGTGAAGGCAGTAATGTTTCTATATTGACACCTGAAACACTAGATGGCGCACTAGTACACTAACGAGTGAAAGGATTAACCAATGGTGGAAACTTACGGTGCATTCCTAATCATCCCGACTTGTCTAATGTAATTACTTAGCCGGTGTAGTTTGTCCAAGGTCTAACTAGTACATGCTCAAAGAGTAATGATTATCGATTATATTGCACTCAACGAATAACAGGGTGGTCCCATGTTAGTAACGGCTTAATGAATAACGGCTATGGATCCATGTTAGAAAAGAGAGTCTAGGTTGGACAAGAGAGAACAGGTGGGATTGATATCATATTGCTATGAAGAGTTCTTTGGGAACCATGTACAAACATGATATACAAACAATGTAGGAGCTTTATAGAACATTCAATACATGTATTTTTCTAACAGATTCTGCAATAATATTTTAGTGTCAGATATACATGTAAACTGGTGGCTTATACTCCACTGCAGTTCAAATCCAGTACTCTGGGGCCTTCATCATAACCATTTAGGCATTTTCTATTCAAATCAAGTGGTTCCACAAAGTTTAACATTTCAAATTTTTGATTATTTATACTTACTTGATCATATCTTTTCCTTGATTCTTTTCCATCACTACTTTCGTTCATACTCCTGCTTCTCTTTATTCCATTTCCACAATTGATATGCTTCTTCTTCTCTTCTGGATGCATTTCCATCAAGCCAGAGCTGTTGGACGACGTTTGGTTGCTTTCTGGTGAATATGCATTGCTCCACAAACGCTTTACACCTGAATCCGTTAATAACGATCCTTGTGTTTCTGTCAACAATGACAACGAAGAGCTATTGCAACCTGTATCCACAAGTGATACTAACTGTGACAAATCAGTTTTGGCAGCTTCAGTTCCTATTGAAGAGGAGCGGTATCTTGCAAGAGTTTCCTCAGCTATCTTTGAAACTGATTGTAGGTATTTCCCCTGAGCCTCAATCCTTAACTGCAGATGTTTTTGCACCTGATCATGAGCATATTCGTAGTTACACACATATACTAATATGACTATGTACGCGGCTGGCTTTACTCCTATATAGTAAGTTAATCATCGACAACATTGACAAGCTTTAGTGCCTTCGAGCACCTGCATGCCCAAGTGGGGTAAATCGAACAAAATTATTACCTCAATGTGTTCCTGAAGTTTTCTTTGGACCTCCATCTGAATCTGCAGAGCCTGAGATATTCGCGGACTCCTGAAAATGCAGAACTCTCAATTAAGCTTTCGATCTTCCTTGCTAGTTTCCAAGAGTTACCGGCTCATTCTACTCTTCGAAAAGCTAAAAGAATATTACCCATTAATCTGTTCCTGAGTTCCATTACATATGTCCTCCTTAGAGTCTGCACAAAACAATCTTCTCAATCATCAAAGCTTGAAAACAATGTGATCTTTAGCTAGAATTGGATTTCTTATTTTGCTAACCTTCTCGTTTATTCTGACTACTACTCTGTGTAGAACATTCACTTTTTCCTAACCTGTATTTCTGTAGCAAATTATAACTGTCACAGTTATCTTCAACTCATATAAACTAGTAATAATAGCTATTTTCACTGCTCTTACTTCCATGGTTCACGTTCGATACCAGTATTGTTGTTTCAAAAAAAAAAAAAAACCAACATATGTTTCATGCTTTGGCGCCGTGGAGATAAGCTGTGATTTCCATATAAACTCAAGAACTAAATCAGCATGATTTCAAGAAAGTGAAAAAACAACTGACCTGCAAATGGCTTTTAAGATGATATAAAGTCAATCCATGGATGCCCATGACTCTCATTAATGATTTTGGTGTAGCCTCTGCAGTAAAACAACATAAAATGATCAAACTGCAATTGACATACAAATTTTGTTGAATATTGAAGCAGGATTTGTATAGATGACCCTGATACTCAACTCTCTGGGCCACCTAATTGATGAACAGCTTCAACAAACTGTTGATGAAGTTCTTGAGTCCATTTCAATCTTGGTTTTACATCACTAGCTACAAGCAGACTCATATCCTTTTCTTTAACATTTTGAAAAGCCATGTTCATAGGTTATGTGAATGATGATGATGATAGCTATATAATTTATTGTTGAGTGAAGCATATGAAGAATATAATGGATGGGTTTGGAGTATCTTGTGATATAATTTTCTTTTATAATTTGGAATTTATAGCATGTCCTATGTTCTCCACTCCATGTTTCGAGGCATGAGTGGGGTTCTGTTTTAGGGGAATATATGCTCTCAACTATGTCTTTTTCTTCCCACCATTTTCTATTTCATATTTAAATTATATTCATGTACTATATATATGCTTCGAATTTATATTATGTAATACTCCCTCCGTCCCTAAAAGATTGTCACATTTTGATATTTGTTAGTCAAACATTACAAAATTTGATCATGAATTTTCATTAAACGATAAAAAATAATATAGTCTTGTGGGACCTTGTTGGATTCGTCTCAATATATATTTTTGAAATATTAACTTTTTATAATTTTTTCGCATGTAGAACAATAGATATTTATGTTTTAAATCGTGTTTTGTTGACCACCAAAAATCAAAATGTGACAATCTTTTAGGGACGGAGGGAGTATTAATATTGGTGTTATTTACTATACTATCACATAAAGAAATACAGTAAGTTTCTAACATGAATACATGTACATGATGATGGTTTTCTTATAAGCGTTTCATAGTTGAAGGAAAATTGTGTATTGTATTGCTAAATGAGACAGGTTGATATGTGGATATAAATACACGACGTCGGGTGAAATGAGATAAAATGAGGGAATGTGGATGTGCATATTTTCATGACTTATTTCCACAACACCAATTTATCGAACGGATGACACAACTCACAAGTGTTGAAGTTATCTTTTTCAAAAAATAATACCGAACGCATGAAACGTGTGTTCTTATACCGATATGGAATGTGGATTGAAAAAATAAAATTTGCTAGGAAAGTGCTCGATTTCCGTGATGAATAAGGGGCCAATTGTGACAGACCGCACCTTGTTGTGTAATGGAATAAATCCTTTTGAAAATGAAATAAGGAAATGAAAACAATAATTAAGATGCTTTGATTGAAATTATCTATTAAGAAGTTGACAAGGGTAATTGAGCCTTTGTGGTTATGCTTGTTCATTTGTAATTTTCTTCTCTTTATTGAATTGGTTGGGTGTATTTTGAAGTGGAAGATTCCTCTTGTTTTTTAGGGATAAAGGAATCAGAGAATCTAGCAAAAGAATTTAGGACAAGCTTGAGTGTTTTTGTGTTATCAAGAAGCATGCTTTATTTATAGAAATATCATACAAATAAACGGATCACTCACAAAATATTATCATTCCTAACTCGTAACATTGCCCATTTTCTTAAACCTCAAGTGCATTATATTGCTTTTATTGACAAAACGTCAATTGATTAAAAAGGTTGATCCTTAAGTTCTTAAGCTTATTTTTTCAAAGAACGTTCACTCATATCCTCGAAATATTTGAAACGTTCGAAAGTCTCATCAAATGAATAAACTAAATATAACATCTTTCTGGTAAAGGCTCAAACCCGATATTACTAGGCTAGTAGTCGTGAATAACCTTAATTCAGTATTCAGGTTTACAACTTAAACATCTCACGATTTTTCTTCTTTCGTGTGTCATTATTGTGTAGTATATTAATGCCTTAAGATATCAGAATGAAATCTTCTACTTTTCTTATAAAAAATAAAAAGAAGAGACAAGAACGAAAAAGTAACACGATTTTTCGTTGTTCTCCATCGGCAATCCGATAAAATGCAAGAATGAATTTCATCTAAGTTGGATATTTTCGAAATCTATTACACTAAAAAAGAAGATGTAATTCTAATGAAAAAATAAAATAATAAATGATAAAAGGAAACATAATTGTATTAAATCCCTTACTATAATGGTGGAAAATAACTGTTTGAGGAAATCATGGCAATAGTGAGCTTCACACGCGCGTTTGAAAAATGAAAAACGAATATGCAAGTATACGTTTCATGTTTGTTTGAATAATAGCAATGAGATTTCCCAATATAATGGTATTATAAAATGACTATATTACCTAGAGTTATCATGGTAATAATCACATGGAATTAGCATCACCATGTGGGGTTAGCATGTAAATACAACTCGAGAATGATGTATTTAATACAGGGATACTTGGTAACTATAAATTAATGTACTTACTGAATCCGTCGGTTAATTACGAAGATTTGTTCGGCACTACAAAACAAAATCTAAGATTTGCTAAGATTTTCAACTAAGTAACATTTCCTTGGTTAATTTTGCTTAAGATCATGTTATGTGTAATGTGCCCTACTCAACATCGTAGAATTGTAACCAAGAAGTTAGATTATTGACCAAAATGCAATTTTTTTAATTAATTGACTTGACTAAACAATTACGAATATAAAAAATATTATTATTGATGAAAAGTGCAACTTAATGTAATTATCTAGAAACCATTTTGAACAAATATTTCTGTATAAAAGGATGTTGCAAGGGTTTGTAAATATCATTTTTATTCTTCAAGTATTAGAATATTTTACTTATTTGGTCATCCTGATTTTTCAGATATTTTATATTTTCCCTTTTATTGAGCTTGGCTCAAGTTAATGTTTTTTTCATATTTGACTCTACGTTTAAGTTCTAGTAGTATTACCTAGTTCTTATCTTTCCTCCTTATTTTTGTGCAATAAAGGAGCAAGTATAATTATTTGTGTAGGTCTTACTTCAGTTGTGTTAAAAATTAGAGAGCGCATGTCATGTTGTTTCAAGCCTACAGTATGATCAACTCGAGTTCGATCAATCTTATCAACTCGATATTAACCAAGCGCATGATTATTAACTACTTTAGTCAAAGGCTCAAAGCAATGAAGGAATAAATTATTTTGTTTTTATATCTATCGGTGAACTATTTTATTACAGTAACTAATGAAGAAACTGCGAGATCCTAGCATAATTTTTTATACGAATATTTAATTTCATTAGCTATAACGCGCATGTGCAATTATTTGAATCTGAAAGTTATCATAATTTCAGATTAATTCTTAACCATAAATGAAACAAGATAACATATAGATGCATATTATACATAATAAATCGATAATAGTATAATATCTATTTAGAGAGGTGGCTTAGGAGTGTGACGAGGATTGGCTCCTGCTCCAGGATAGTCATATGTTTCAATATCCATCCGACGCTCATCATTCATTTCATCTTTTATGCTTTCTGCTACTCGTCTATCCTTTAATCGACCCACAAAAAACATATAAATTGTTATTATTCCTTCTACAAAAAATACTCAAATGAATAATATATAGTAATCATATCATGTTATTACTTATTTTAGAACAATAATAAACCTAAAAGTAGTATTTATTTATAAGATTATAGAAAATAAAACGTTATCAATCAATAATAAAATATATATTCTTCAGTGAATCAATGTCTCTAATAAAAATCATTTATACCGAAATAAAAACAAGATTTAGATATCTTAAACAATACGTTATGTTGGGACATATATAGATATATAGATAGTGACACTATTACATAAAATGGCTTTAATAACACTTTTTTTTAATACTTCAATAACGTTTCTAAACATTATCTAAGATATCGATATACATACTATCATCTTGAAGGAATAATAATACCTGTTCCATAGAAACATTTTGAGGTATATTGACATTCCGAGCTTCAGGAGAAAATGCATGCCAAGCCCCTATATATAATACATGAGATGTTAGTGAAATTTATTAGTAAATATAAAAGAGTCCAATTAATTTTTTTTCCTAAAGTCAATAATGAGTAGTATAATGTAAGCATAGAAGATTACTTGATGTTTCAGTTGATTGGATAAAGTAAGAAAATGCTAAAAAAGTGAGAAGAAGCTCAAGGACTTTGCCTCCCATTTTGGCATACTATATTTCTTCCTTCTATTACTATTGCTATTTATTCAAGTAGGGAGTACTAGAGTAGCTAGGATTGGGGAATAAATAGGTCTACTTAATCTCTAACTTATTGGGACACAATCAATATATTACTCATTATATTATATTTGAAGAATATAATCTTTTGTGGATTATTACCAAACTTAGTTCCCCTAAAGTCTCAAATAAAGTATAAGCTTTTAATTTTTTATGATTGTTATTGGAAGATGGCCTTCCAAATTAAAGATAAGTTGTGTGATAGTATTATAAATGTTTTCAAAATTTTCGAGTCACGGGCGAATATTACCTTAAATATACGATAGAATGTGACATAATTTTATTTAAATCAAAACTATTATGCTCATCATAAAATTTTGAGAATACTATATTTTAATATATATATTATATATATTATTTGCCATCAAACAAATACAACTTTAGAATTCAATTTAACAAACTTGAAAATTAAATACTACTATATCTTTTAGCTAGAAAGGAAAAACAATAATTTCAGTTTTATGCTACTCGGTCTCGGACCATCACATAAGGAAGCATTTGGATTGTAGGAATTAGCTAAAGGGCCCAATTTTACTACCAAGTGTTCGTTAATAAATCTAGTTCCTATGTAAAAACAAAACCCCGTTAAATCGAAAATGTGTTCGACCTAATCAGGCCCAGTTCTCTTTTAGTTTCTTTCCAAAACCACGTTTTAGGTTGGTGCATAATTTACGTTGTTGGGTGGAGCTCTTGACAAACTAGAATGTTAAGTATTAAAAAACTTTATTTTTTACGAAATGTGAATTTAATTAAGAAATTAACCTTGTGTTGGAGCGCTTAGAAGAAAAAATCTAATCGAGTTAATAGAATATTTTGTTTAAACGTGACATTATGATTTATGTGTGTATTATCCTTTATATTAAGTTATTATATGGTGATCGAGTAATAAGGTCGGCAAGATTAATCACGTCAAAAAGTACATTAGTTGATCGTGATGGAGCTTCGCAATCTAATAAGCGTGCCTAAATTTAAATGTGACATCAAATCATTAGTTATTGACAAGATTCGTGATATAACCATTTTCATTCAACGAAAATGATCTTTTTCTTCTTCGAAGATTATTAGTAGAGTGTCAACTAGTATTGATTCTTTTTTTCTTTACCTTTTTTATAAATTAGCGATGGAGTGAGTTTCGAACTCAGGACCTTCTGATCACTAACAAGAGCCTTTTCTTAAATAAACATAACGATATAATAAAATCTTATACTTAAATAATTCTTAAAATATGTAAGTTCCCTTACTCCATCAAGTTTGGTTTCTACATTCTAGCAATTATGAGACACAAGGTAATCTTAAGCATGAATTAATATTTGTTATTATGAGTTTTGTCTCACTTTTTCGCATCTGCCAGAAGTTTGCAGTTTTGATCAAGAATAATACACAACGCATGAAGATTGCAGATTCTCGTCTCCAGTTTTTGTTTCTATATCATGTTTGTCTTTGTAAAACTCCACATATTGGAATTCTTTGCACCGATAAGGCTCGTTTGTAATATCTATATATGAACTTCTATTATTATATATTGAAGTGAATTATCAAAAAAAAAATGTAAATTCAAGCGCATTGAATAAAAATATGTGCATTTATTATAAGATAAATAGAGACGTACGTACGAGAGGCCATGCATGCATGGTCATATATAGTAGTCGGGTAACATCAAATGTCACAAGATGGACATTATTGTAGTTGGTTCACACATGAACGAATAGTTAAATTACCCCATTCAATTCAATGAAATGATTATTCAAGTGGGAATTCAACTCTGTTTTTTTTTTCGGAAAATATTCGAAATTCACCCCTTATAGTTTTGCATGTTTCATTTTTTTAGATGAAACTCTAACTAGTAATTGTTTATAATTACAAAAAGAATGATTTGATAAACAATCACAGAGCGAATTGCACAAATAGTCCCCGATAGTATCACCAAGTTGCAGTTTGGTCCCCAATAGTGGCACCGTTGCAGTTTAGTCCCCGAAAGTGGCCAAAAAGTTGCAGATTAGTCCCCACGTTAACTATTCCGTTAATTTTTAACACCAACACGCGATGAGAGGTCAAATTTGGACCAAAAAATGAATTTTTAAGACTTAAAATCATTTTTTGTATCTCATGAAAATTCATTACGAAGTTGAAATGCAAAATTTTATTAATTTCTAACACTAATAATGAGTTTGTGTCTTCAAAAAAACCATTTTTTGCCCCAAATTTAACATTTTATCGCGTGTTGGTGTTAAATGTTAATGAAATAGTTAACGTGGGGACTAATCTGCAACTTTTAGCCACTTTCGGGGACTAAACTGCAATGGTGCCACTATTGGGGACTAAACTGCAACTTGGTGACACTATCGGGGACTATTTGTGCAATTCACTCAACAATCACACGGACAATTTTTTACTCCTTCCGTTTGTTTTACTTGTCGTTTTAACTTAAATTTGTTGTTTCAAATAGTTGGCGTTCTTGCATAATAAGTTATGGTTTCACATTTCGATATACTCTTTCACTACCCTTTATATAAAATTATCAACCAACCATTGAAACAGTTTCAATTGGTCGTCATTCCATATTATTAATGTACTTTTAGACTACTTTTATTCTCCCTAATATATGTGCAACTAAAACGACAATAAAAAATGAAGGGAGTATCGTGTTCTTGTCAAATTTTGCTAGAAACCACTTAAAAAGTTTATAAATTGTGAAATTTGAAGAAGAGGTCAAACAAAATGATGTAAGAACTGTGAAGTTAGTTCACAACGTAGTAGTACTATTGGTTCATGGTAGTATAGCATAGTAATTGAGAGAAATTTAGCAAAATACCATGGTCAACGCATGGTATTTGCTTTATTGACCAAATGTAAATTAAATTGGAGTTTAGCACATTTCACACGTGAACTGACTATTTTACCCTTAATGAAAATTGATGGCATTAAACAAGTTTTTTGGGCACAAATGGCTATTATAATCTATTATATTACGTTGTAATCACTTTAAATCTACAACAAATTGGACACATTGAATACAACCATAAAAATTGGATTAATATATTAAAATTAGTACAAAGCACAATGCATAATACTTCATTATACTTCAAATTGATGTTACAAAGTTCAACCCAACAACCATTGATTTGATATATATTACAAATAAATTTTACTAATACATTTGAAGACTAAAAGAACTATGCAAAATAAATAAATAAAAGCAAATTTATATCCTTCAACATAAATCCTTTATCCATTGTCCATTCGCGTTACTTTAGAACTTGAATTCTCTAATTCTTCAACCTGAAATAGTTAAACAGATTACATGAATTGTAACAACAAATAAAGTACATATATTATAATTTGTATACTCCATTATACTTCATTATAATGTATTATAATCAATTATACGTAATTATACAGTGTTATCCTTATCAAAAAACGAGACTATATCAACATAATACCCTCAAGATTCGAACTTTTATTACAAAACAACATCAAATCTTCAAATCATATACATGTAACACACATAAAACATAAACTCATAGTTTAAACATTATCTAAACTCAAAATCTTGTGTTCAACTTAAAAAAAAATCAATTTTTGTTCAAAAAACAACATTAAAGTACCAAAAGAACAAACTTTACACATATATCTATACTTTTTAGTGCAAAATTACCCACATATTCATAAAAATCTTAGAAAAGATTCAAACTTTTGTAGGAAAGATTCAAACTTTGTAGAAAAGATTCAAACCTTTGTTCAAAAACCTTCAAATAACATAAACACAATACATATAAAATATAAAATTAGTTAACAACATGAGTTTAACTCAACTAAATTGAAAAAAACGTGATTTGACTCTACTAAATTGAAAAAGATTGAAACTTTTGTTAAAAAACCTTCAAATAACAAAAAAACAATACCCATAAAATATATAACTAATTGAAAACGTGATTTTAAATCGACTCTATTCAAAAAACGGGATTTTAACCCAACTAAATTGAAAAAGATTCAAACTTTTGTAAAAAAGAACAACTTTAAAGGAGCAAAAACAAATAAGTAGAAAGTGAAGATGACGATTCCGGTGAAGAGGTGGTCGGTGGAGTGTGCGTTGAGAAGAAAAGAGAAAGAGAGATGGAGTGAGATGAATAGAGAGATGAATAGAGTGTGAAATGAAGAGAAATAGTGTGAGGAAGAAGATAGAATGATAGTATTTATAGTAGATATTTGTAAGGGCAAAATAGTCAGTTCACTTGTGAAATGTGCTAAACTCCAATTTAATTTACATTTGGTCAATAAAGCAAATACCATGCGTTGACCATGGTATTTTGCTAAATTTCTCTAGTAATTGATGATGGAAGAAAGTATGATATTCTTTCTGATAAGATGATGTTTTTCCTATGTATTTTGGCCTGGGGGTTGGCTGTTTTTGTTGCACGAATAATTGTTTACAACAACTGTTATTACAATTGTATGTTGTATTTTTCAAATCATTCAGTCCCCATGTGTTGATTTCTTGCATCAACTATATGAATCATCAAAAGATTCTGCTTCTCATGACTCATGAGCCCATACCTAATAATCAGTTACTCCCTTCGTCCCTAAATGATTGATACATTTTGACTTTTATGATCAACAAAATACGATTTAAAACTTAAATAGGATCTATTATTTTACATGCGAAAAAAAATTATAAAAGGTTAATATTTCAAAAATATATATTGAGACGAATGCAACAAGATCCCAGCCACATGACTATATTATAACTTATCGTTTAATAAAAATTTAAGATTAAATTGTTTAAAGTTTAACTACAAAAATTAAAATATACCCATCGTTTAGGGACGGAGGGAGTACCACTATTATGTATTTACATTTTGCATAGTGGAAAATGGTCCTTTTGGGTTGTTTTTTTGGACAAGAATTTGAGCCTGGTTACTATAAGACCATGCCAAATGGGTGATTTTTATAATTTCAGTGCCTTCCTCTAGTCTTTTCGAGCTTCATCAACACCAATGCATTATTTCAGTAATGAAGTAATGTTGATTAAATTTAGTCAGTTGGCAATTGTCTGGAATATGTTGGACCCCGTTGAATTAATGTCGTGGTATAGTAGTAAATAGTACATATATGTACTTAACTTTGAAATTTTACATTTTGAAGAAAAATAAGAAACTGTCAACCTAGCATTTGTGGTATGACTACTGTTCAATCTTCGTACATGAGCTCGTCACATCTTATCTTGGATCATTTTAAGAAGTTAGATAACGAGATGTGTCTCAGATGATCAAGACTCGAACACATGTCGTGAGAAGAAGCTAAGCTAGAATGCCATCATCTTAACACACAAGCTCTTTAGAAAATGAACTATATCCTAGGCGAATGGGTTACGGTTATCTTAAGAATTTTTCTCTTAACATTTCTCCTAATGCATTAATTACACAATTTGATTCCTAGATTTTGTATAAATTGTATGATAGTCCACTAGAGAATTCTTAGCAGAACAATTCTTAGTAGAACCATAACTTTCTACCCCGAATAGAAGCACTTGCTATTTACTTGAAATCTCGGAATCTAATTAGGTATTTCCGAGACCTCGCCAGTAGTTCGGTGTATCTATGAAGACAAAATATTAGTATTTGTTTATATTACATGAAGTCGAGTTTAGCTTATTCAATCGAGTCGATTTGGGTATTTATTTTCATTTCGGTTCCGAGTCGAGTACACATCACAATTACCCTATTTAGAGCCGGACCTCGATCCTTACAAAATCAAATCCCAAATTGGTTCGGTTTAGTTTTGGATCGGTCAAGTGTAGCAAAACCCGGACAAACTCGACTCAATATAATTCGAGTGGCATCCAGCGGAGATGGAGAGATGGTAAATTAATGCAAGTTAGGTGGAAAATAAGACCATTTATCGAAAATAGTAAGCTAGCTAAAAAGCGACAAGCTGCTGAATATCTATCTCGTTTATGATTCTTGAATGTCAACCAACTCCAAGAATATTATTCATCATCATAACCTACATACTGTTCCTCCTTTGACCCTGCATGAATCACTAATAATTATCTAATAAGCCATTTTAAGCTATCATTTGGTTTATCAGCTTCATGTTATCATGTACCTCCAACTCCAAGAAAGTCTATAAATGTTGTCCCAATATTGTTGTCACATTGTATGCCTCTATTAGTACTCTTTCCATCTTCAATTTGTGGTCTTGTCGGAACAACATTTGAGTACCCAGAAATGTAGTTGTTGTAATAATGTGACTGTTGCATTGAAGAAGTACTAATCAATGAAGGATTATCAAGAAGATGATGATGATGAGGGTGGTAGAGATATGGTTCATTCTTTGTGCAGTCCCCATAATAATTCTGGTTGAAACTTTGCATTATCATCATCTCATTATTGTTGATGGGACCTGCATATAACAACAAGAATAAAATTTTCCCAAGTCAAAAACTAGGATAATTTGTTCAACAAATTCATATCTTGCCTTCACTATGACAGACACTATCCTAGAAGCAAAAAATTAAATTGCAAGATTATATAAAAATAGCCGTAAATACCGGTGATGTTGGCGTAATAGTGTAATAGCAGATTTTTTAAATGACTGATGAGCAAGATGATATAATAAAAATAGTGGGGATGTTGGCGTAACAGTGCAATAGCGGATTTTTGAAACCACTGATGAGCAAGATGATATATAATAAAAATAGTGGGGATGTTGGCGTAGCAGTGCAATAGCGGATTTTTGAAACTACTGATGAGCAAGATGATATAATAAAAATAGTGGGGATGTTGGCGTAGCAGTGCAATAGCGGATTTTTGAAACTACTGAAGAGTAAGATGATATAATAAAAATAGTGGGGATGTTGCGGATTTTTGAAACTACTGATGAGCAAGATGATATAATAAAAATAGTGAAGATGTTGGCGTAGCAATGCAATAGCGGATTTTTGAAACGCTAGGTAACGGGAAACACTACTGACTCCATGAAGTACATATAAATCAATGTTGAAAAATAAGAGAATGTGGTCCAAAGGGGGCATACCATAGAGCAAATTGGAGTGAGCTTTTTGGCCACAAATCCCAAGGAAGTTAGTAGGAGGAGGAGGAACATTGTTATTGCCATTGTTGCTGAGGAAGCCTAGTTCTGCACCACTAGTGAGAGCTTCTTGAAATGGACAACTATTTGGGACACTACTGTTTCCATTGGGATTGATGTTGATGAATTGGTTATCTGTCACTATTCTTGGTACAATGTGACTCATCTTCCTCCTCCTAAATGCATTCGATTGTTCCCTACATTTTCTTGCCATTATTACATGCCAATGGTTTTTTACTGCATTATCTGTTCTCCCTGGGAACAGTCTAGCTATCATCGCCCACTTGTTTCCATACAATCTGTGAGCTCCCATTAGTCTCTCCTCTTCGTCTTCCGAAAAAGCTCTTCTGTTAATTCTTGGATCCAATTGGTTGAACCATCTTAACCTACAGCTTTTCCCTACATCATTATCAACAACATTCATTATGTCCGCCAACAGGCTCCCGTCTAAGCAGGTAAGAAACTGTTGAGTACACAGCGGAAATATATATATAAACAGTATGCAAATTTATCCATGTGACAACAAGAACGTTGTTTCGTAAATAAACAAACCATCATAGAGATTATTACCTGATCTGCCATGTAGTTTTTCTGCAATGAGGTTCCAGTTTTGAGGGCCATAAAGGGCTACAAGTTCCTTGAGCTTAGCATCTTCAGTAGGCCTCCAATGGCCTCTTGCAGAGAGCTTTGATTGCCAACTATTCTCTGTTTCATTATTGCCATTGTTGAATGCATGGATGGTTGGTTGATTTTCTTGATCCAAACTAGTATTAAGATCAAGAGTTTCACAGGTTTTGCTCAAAGAGCTTTCATGTGAAGAAGATAAAGAAGGGAGGTCAATTGTGAGAGAAGCCATTTTATCAAAGACCATAGAAGAAGATGAAGAAATATATATATGATTGTTTGAGAAAAGTGGTGGTGTTTGATTGTTATTAGACATGCCTATGTTTTTTAGTTATATCTGACAATAAGCTAACTGTTTGTATAAAGTGTTGTTGATTAGGTCATCAATATATTGAAAAGTGAAGAAAACATAAAAAAGGATTTGGAATTTTTGGGACCAAATTTGAGCAAGAGTGATAGAAGATTGAGAAAAAAAGGGGAAAAAACTTTTTGTAGTGGGATAAATATACACTTCCTAAATAAAAATCTCTAAAGTGCTCTTAACAGAAGCCTCTCCCCATTAGTTCGTACACATACTATTTTTATCCCAACTCCTTTTTATATCTCAATGGTGTGAACACTTGGAGAAAGTACCTACTATTAACCAATTTTGACATTTGTTACTAATGCAATGTCATTAGTAATTTCATGGTAAAAATAAAGAGAAAATAGTCAAAATGGTCTTTAGATAATATGTGTAAGTTGTATTTTAGTCACAGTAAATGTATGATATGCGTAAATGGTCCTTGATATTGGCATAAAAGATAGAGTTAGTCCCTCTTTTGACGAAGACGTTAAATTTTGAAGGAAGTAGGGCAAAAATAGATTTTTCTATTTTTTGAAATTGTGCACTTTAGTCTATGATATTGGCCCAAAAGGTGCACTTTAGTCCCTCATTCCGTCAAAATTGGATGTGTCCCTCTAAAGATAGACTACAGTCAACCTTTTCGACCAATATCATGGACAACTTGCGAGACCGAACATTTATAGAGACTAAAGTGCAACTTGTACATATTATCATGGACTCTTTCAGCAATTAACTCTGAAAATAATGAGGAAACTATCATTATGGTCCCATATTTGCTCTTCGAAAGTTTGGAAGTTACAAATTAGTCCTCAAAATTAAACAAAAGTGTCGACTTAGTCCAAAAACTAACATAGCTATGTGCAATTGACTTCCACTAAATGTTTCATTAAATTTTAACAGTTATGTTAGTTTTTGGACTAATAAGTTACAGTTTTTATCCAATTTCAAAGACTAGTTTGCAACTTTTAAACTTTCGATAATCAAATGAAAACTTCGACCTACTTTCAAACTTTCGAGGATCTAGTAAAAATTCTACCCCGCTTTTGAGGACTATTTCAACAATTTACTAAAAAAATAATTGCCTAAACAGTGCGTCAAGTCAATTGTCCAAGCATGCACGTCGCATGACCCAAATTTTTATGGTTCCTAGTGTATATTCTACATGAAACGTTACAAAATAACTGCAAATAATATCCTAATCCATAACTATAATTTTACAAATCAAAAAATTGTTATAGATTATATAGAGGAAGTAGAAAATCTCTTCCGATAAATTAATAAGGAGACGAGAACATCGAATGACCTAATAGTTAGATCGTCTTTCAGTGACTTAGAGGTCCTGGTTCGATTTTCATTGTAACGGGCGGTGGCCGGTGGCCAATGGGTGGGGTTTTAAAAAAAAGACCAACCATATATAGACATTAGTATACGTTTGAAATTGGTACCAACTGTACCATGAAAAAACCCAACAATATACGTTTCCATTTATTATTGGTTGAGTGTGGGGTGTTTGGAATGTACTCCATTTTCAGTGAACTCAAACATCTCGCTCATATTTTATCTTACAAACCTCACTTTATGTAGGAAACAAACAAATTACAACCCCCTAAATTATTATCATCAAACTATTTATAGCATTTACACCTCTATTTTAGGCCATTTTTAGAGTGTTTTATTCTTGAGCTTTTATGAAATATGTCAACTTATGTGAGACATGATTAAAATTAATTATATGCGGTTTATACTATAATTAATAAGTAACCTTCCAGGAATTTCAATTTTTGAATACAGAGTAATTTTAATGGTATTTTGTTGGTCAAATATAATAAATTTGATCATGAATTCTCATTAATAGATAAGAAATAATATAACCTTATGACATCTTGTTAGATTCCTCTCGATATATACATTTTTGTTAAGTGTGTATAAATGATAGTATTAATTTGTAATTGATCTCTATTTTAATAAAAAAGAAAAGGAAGGCAAAAATAATCTAGGTGAGTATATGTATTTCTAAAGTAAACAATAATATATTCTAGTTTGAAGATTGATATAGACTATTCAAATGAAAGTAGCCAAAGAAGGGGAGGCAACTAGGTGGATATGATTCTACTTATAATAGAACCAATACCAAAGACAAGAAATATATTAAAGCATAAGACTACTACAAATAGGAAGTAAATGTCACTTTTCCACACATTTTTATGATTTGGTAGATGTTAACAACTCATAGCATCTTGTATTTGGACATTGAGGACACTATTTTATGGTAATTACAATTGTCTAGTGTGTAATAACCTCCTAGCTACCTACTCAATATTCATAGTCTCATAGACTAGCAATTTTTAATGTTTATTATAGTGAGAAAATGTCTTGAATTGAGTAGAACAAATTGGCATGTCCTAAAAAATAAACACATGAGCACTCATTACATAGACTGTAAGAAGAAGCAGTTATCTTATGAAGGTGTCCACGTGCGTACTAGGGATAGTCTTCTATCAACTGCTCTAAACAAACAAAAATGCAGATCCAGCTGTTCAATCATTCCTCAATTAGCTCATTTGTACTATCCATATTATGATTTTTACTCATACATAACTTGCTTTTAACACTAAATGTAGATATAGATACTAATGAGATGTTTATGACTGATTTGATTATTGAACATTATTTTTTCAAATAACCTCCTTGTATTATTACTGACCTAATCATGAAGAATATTTTCGACATAACAAATAAATTACCATCTTCAATCATATCCTTATCCCTACCCTCATATACGTACAGACCTCCCCCCCCCCATCAATCATCTTCAGTATGGCAACCATCCTTCCCGTCGTTCAAGCCCACCGCCTCCCTCTCCAATGACCAGAGCGCCGACTGCCCATCGACACACAATCATCCGTAAAATCTCATCAGTCTGCCCATCACTTCCAACAACCTCAAACTACCACCTCCTTCCCAAAGCTCCCTGCAATATCAAGCCGCCACCTTCTCAGCAACAAAAAGGAATGCAAATGATGTACATTTTGATTCTAGGGCTAGTGGGACAGGATGGGATAGCCCCCCTAGGCTATTGAATATTATTATGTAAACAATAAATGTAGCTAAGAATTCAATATACTTCAGCAGCTCAATTGGTGAATGTTTCCCACCTTACTAAGGGTGCAGGATCTATTCCATAAGCCTCCTCTAGGCTTAAATTTTTCAAAATTTTGTATTTCAGTGTTTTTCTTTTTAAATTTAATCTCCTTTTATATTAATTATTCCTGATTTCGCCCCTAAAAATTATGGGTCTCATATGTATACAAATATGTATTTTCTATAATTACTATAGTAATTCAAATATTTTGATATATACTCGTTCAGTTCTCTTTTACTTGTCGTTCTAGCCTCAAATAATTATTGATACTTGCATTATTAGTCATTCCTACGAAACAAGAATGGAGTGAGCACTCAATATGGTTTCACATTCCATGTTGAATTATTTGTAACCCTAATAGGAAACTACTATATGCAAGTGTACCAAAATTGAGTTGGCCAAGAGAAATAGGTAAATTAAATTAAAAGAGGTTAAATGAAGAAAAACTTTCAAAGTAAATCAATGTCACATTGATAAAAGGTGAGGTTTTTGGGATTTCCCTTATCCCAAAAATTTATTACAACAACCAAATTGAGTTTTATCATTTCCAAGAATAAGCATTTAATTGTAATAAGTCAGGTAGACCAAGCAAGCATTACATCACTGATTCAGAAAATAAAATTGGTCATATATTTAAGCTAACTGAATTGTCATTTGTCTTTTTTGGGTATTTGGTGACAAAATAAATGCACCTTTTAATATAATTCGTACAGAAAATGGAAGACACATAAGCCTTCTAGCTATATCTAGTCTACCTATCCTCTTGTAATAATTGCAGAGGTTGCCTGAAGATGGTCAGTCAACACATTTATATAACATGGTCGACGACAGACCTCTCTGCTTCATACTCATCAGTCAAGGTGTCAAGGAAAATTGTGAACAAGATTCGACATTGCTCAGCAACTTCAATTTATTTATTTCACCAAAAAATATTGCACGCATTAGGTGTGCTAAAAGTAGATGTTTAGTTTTCGCGGTTCACCTTCGATATTACAAATCGAAACAATTGGATGTTTAATTCGGGATTTTTGTTGAGATGCACATTTCACATTGGAAGTCGATGTCCTCCCGGATCAATATATATAAGATATTAGGCTGTTCCCTCTATTGCTAATTGATTTTCGAGTGAAACTTTATAGACTCTTAACAATTCTATGACTTGACCGATTAATGGAAACACTCCACCTTTGTCATGTACTCCATACATCACACTAGATATATATATATATCATATTCATGAAATACGATTCACTCTCAAGATGCTTTGGTGGTGAAATGGTAGACATTCAAGACATAAAATTTTGCTCTAAAGAGCATAGAGGTTCGAATCCTCTTCAAGGTCTAATATTGAGAATGCTCATCAAACATTGACGTCGTGAAAATATACACCCTCGTTAAAAAAAGAAAATGATAAAAGATCATTGATACGTGTGTCAAAATTGTAGAAAAAATCCATGAACACATTTAATTTAGTGTTTTGTACCCAAGATCATTTAATGTTGATTGAAAAATCGACATACTCTTATGTTTTGACGATAACAAATTACAATTAATCTAACATCGTTTGTTGCCTAGTTCCAGCATTAATTATACGTTGACTAAAAAGAATGAAGGCGATATTCAAATCCGAGTCAAAGACGAAGACGTGAAGAATATTTATTTTAGTAATTATGTCTTTGTACGAACACGAGTTGTCAAACGCGATTAGGCAATATAGGGTTAATTATTTTAATGTTTTCCGAAAACTAAAAGGGAAGGAATTTTTGGTCTAAAATTTAGTGTGGAATTTTTGGTAAATACTTTATGTTTGAAACACGAAATATCGCAGAAATTGAATGATATATCTTTGTGATATAAAGAGGTCAATTAATGCTATATTTCTTGATTCAAACAAATCCTAAAAGATTTTGAAAATTCGTTTTTAAGTTGATATAACACTAGGGTTATGTATCAACTATAAAAAGCCCACACTTGTTCATTTGAAAATCATTCCTCACCTTTCTCAATTCTAACTATCTTGAGATATATTGCGCAAAACTTTAGCACGATATTGCCTAGATCTAAGTGAGACAACTTAGTGTTCATTGCTTGATTCATTGTAATCTTTTATTATCATTAGTTCTCAATCGAAATCCTGAGAGTGTGTTCTTGGGTTCCTGATAAGGTTATTAGGAGATCTGAAATCCTGAAGGTGTTTTGGGTGTCTAGTTAAGGGTAGCTAGAAGTCGTTGATTGCTTGTATCAAACATTGGAAGCATTCCATTTTTACTAGTGATCATTACCGAAATCCGGAGGTTGGAAAGCCGACGGTCGAGCAGTAGGGGAACCGAGCTCGCTAAAATCTCTGAGCATTTCTATCCCTTAACTATTTACATTTTTGCATCTATATTATTTCAGTATCGTTCAAGTTTTATCGCTATATTATATTCCGCTTTAATTATATCTTAATTATATTAATATAGTGAACATCTACTTTTGTCGTATTTTTTATAAATCGAAAAAGTATCAATACGTGTAGTAATCCTTATTCACCCCCCCTCTAAGGATCACGTATTACTTAACAATTGGTATCAGAGCCCGTGTTCTAAAAAGAATGAAGGCGCTATTCAAATCCGAGTCAAAGACGAAGACGTGAAGAATATTTATTTTAGTAATTATGTCTTTGTACGAACACGAGTTGTCAAACGCGATTAGGCAATATAGGGTTAATGATTTTAATGTTTTCCGAAAACTAAAAGGCAAGGAATTTTTGGTCTAAAATTTAGTGTGGAATTTTTGGTAAATACTTTATGTTTGAAACACGAAATATCGCAGAAATTGAATGATATATCTTCGTGATATAAAGAGGTCAATTAATGCTATATTTCTTGATTCAAACATAAAGTATTTACCAAAAATTCCACACTAAATTTTAGACCAAAAATTCCTTCCCTTTTAGTTTTCGGAAAACATTAAAATCATTAACCCTATATTGCCTAATCGCGTTTGACAACTCGTGTTCGTACAAAGACATAATTACTAAAATAAATATTCTTCACGTCTTCGTCTTTGACTCGGATTTGAATATTACCTTCATTCTTTTTAGTCAACGTATAATTAATGCTGGAACTAGGCAACAAACGATGTTAGATCAATTGTAATTTGTTATCGTCAAAACATAAGAGTATGTCGATTTTTCAATCAACAAACTCCCCCTTTTTTATGATAACAAATTACCTAAGGAGATAAATAAAATAGAGTTCTCCTTAGTAAAACATATACAATTATAGCGTAATGACATAATGAAGCGTAATAACATAATGATGATAAAATAATAAGAACATTCTCCCCTTTTGTTATCAACAAAAAGGGAGACCTCTTGTGCAGGTAGTCATCAACATCCTGAGTTTTAGTTTCACTTTGCTCCCCCTCAACATGTTGCTCCCCCTGACTCATTGCTTTCTCATTATGTGATATCTCCACAATTGTTGAAATGTTGCTCCCCCTCTAAGGATCACGTATTACTTAACATTTAACACGTTATCGAAAGTATTGGTAGAAACAATGAAACTAGTGATCTCTCGGTAAGAAGTTCGGTCATCTAGTCCACCACCTTGACCATCGCTTTGGGGGCTACATATTAGTTAAGCCTTCTTTTAAGAAGTTTAATCTCCTCCACTTGTATTAAAGATTTGTCACCAGACAGGTTGTAAATCGAGGAATATTCTCTAGTAACAGTTGTGTAAGAGAGAGGACTGTCTGAACACGAAACCTGAAGTAACCCCTACAATATTTCATTAAAGTATTTCCTCGCGTATTCAAACGAGCAATATTATATATTTCAACCCCAATCACCTCATCACTTATAATTAGACTATATTTTTTGGAGTTAAATTTTAGTTAAGTATGTATTTACTTAGCTTGTTAACGTTGATTGTAGTTATTCATATATTATCATTGTTAGTTTTAATGAGATTAAAAGACGACCAAATTAATACAAGCAAGTTATTCTAAATGAATGCATGTGTTAATAATTGAAGTGTATGTTAGTGTTATTGTGCAAGAATGGTGATGTTAATTACATGAGGTCCATATGGAATAATAGAGAATCCCATATGATGACCTACAAATCTCAACCTACGAATTTGAGAAATAATATTTGGACCCTAACATACGACACAATAAACGTACTACTATATGGAAAAACATCATCCATCACTCTCTTCAATTTTTCCAACTTCAACAGATTTTCACATGATTTTTGTTTACTATATTTACGTAGTCATCAAAAACTAGCCAGAATGTCATATCGTATACTCTCTTTGTTTCAATATTGTTTGATTGTTTGTGAAAAAAATATTTTATTAAGGAATGGTGCATGATTACAAATATGTTATTTTTAAATAAAGATGTTGAAGTATTATTTTATTAAAGACAAAAAGTACTTTATAGAGGGCAAAAAGGAGAAAATTAAATAGGCTTAAAAGTTCATTAAAAATGTAAACTATCAAATATTTTGAAACATGACAAAATTTCTAAACAATCAAACATATCGAAACACAGGAGTACTATCAATCCCCATTTTTGCATCTATGTTTTTTTTTCTTATAAATAAATATATATTATTGCTCCAGTTTTTAACAAATTAAAAGAGAAAGTTTTTTGCTAAATGGTTATGGTTTCTTATATCATTTGGTTATAATTTCATGCAATTTTAAAGATGTTATTTAACTTAGGGGTAACCTTAGACCATCCACAACAAGAAACACAATAAACCCCAAAAAACCCACTTTATTCAGTGCCACGTCAGCATTTAACCCACTTAAACCCCAAATAGAACTCAGTTTCCACAGCAAGGGTTTATTCAGGGTTTTATTCACTTTCTCTCCCTTCCATATCACCTCATCATATACCCCACCATATATTTACTTATCTCATTATTTATACATATGTTATCGTTAAAATTATAATTTTTATATTTATTATTTTTTTAAATATCATAGTTAATATTTAATTTATTTATAATTAATTAATTCATTACAATAAAAATTAATAATTAAATAAAATAAAAATTTAACATTTTATTAAAACAAACACACAATATTATTAATCACTCGGTAAATCAAAACATACATAGATTATTGAAAATTTGAAAACAAACAATAAAAAGCACATACTAAAACATTGATAAACTTGAACAATAATTTTGTCATATTTGTTGGAAAAAAAAAGGTGGAATTCAAATTATAGTCGAGAAATAGTATTTCACCTTTTTTTTAATATAAATTCAAATTATAGTCGAGAAATATAATTTAATTAGATCAGTCTAGTCTACTATTTCTCGACTATAATTTGAATCCCACCTTTTTTTTCCAACAAAAGAAACCATTTGTATATAAATTCTACCTATTGGTAGTATTTGATAACTATTACTCTAGAACTCAAATTAAGTATAATTACATCAGAGAAGTCCTACACCAACTGTTCTATTTATACCATGAAATTAAGCAAATGAATTTATGTGCTTAATCAAGTTATTTCTCAAACATTATTGTACTTGAACCACTAAAATAAATAAGCAAATGCAACTAATCAACCAATATGCGATCAAATTAAATTGTTCATTTAATTTATTAGGTATTCTTGAAACTAAAGCATTAATAATCATATGTAAGCGTGGGACAGATCAGCTAATAATATCATGGTTTTGTTTAATTAGATAAAGATGGATTAGATAAAGGTGTAAAAAACTTGTTTTTTTTTTGTCTCCAAATGAAGCAAACTTGACCTCTATTTATAGATCTCGAAAAATAAAAAATTTTGATATATTTTTTATTTTTTTATTTTAATGAATTATTGCCTAAATAACACATTTAATAAATAAGGGAAACAAAAAAAAATAGTGAAAAGCACCCAATGGGGCGCTGCCACGCAGCCCCCTGCAGGTTGCGTCAGGCGCGTGTGCCACACGCGCCTGACGCAACCTGCAGGGGGCTGCTTGGCAGCTCCCCATTGGCTGCTTTTTGCGCGCGGGTCCCACATGAACCCCAAATAAATCTGATTTATTGAATGAACCCCAAATAAATTGAACCCCAAATAAAACTTTGTTGCATGAGATGAACCCCAAAAAGCACCCACAAAAACCTCTTGCTGTGGGTGGTCTTAGTTCATTTCTTTGTTATCATAGGAATAGGTTTAGGTAAAAGATATGTGGAACCTGTAATTAAAAAAAAATTAGCAAATATATTGAGAACTAATCAAGTAATCATACAAATGAAGCCGTGGACTGAGGTTTTTCGTTACCTTTGGAGATTGATGAGTTTGTAGAGGATATTCGTAATCAAAATATACTATTGGCCGTGCAACATAATATATAACAGACGAAGTTTGAACAATGCGACACATACAATTGCCTATTGAAATTTCGAATGAAGTCGTTTGGCTTCATTCCCCTCCCTATTGGCTATGCAGAACTTTACTAAGTCATTGTAGTTAAGTTAGTGTTACACGAACTTTATATTATCGTTTATCATTTTTAATGGTATCATAGTACATAGTACTGGAAAAAAAATAGTTGGACTGGTGAGTGGTGGGTTTCCTGTTTTATATAATAGTGCCGTTAAGTACCATGTCAATCAGACAATCACTAAAGAACCTTGCGGCCCACTATTGAGCTCACAGATACTAAGAACCAATTGATATTGTTTAATAAATTGTAGAAATACTACAAATACAACGAATGTAGTGCGATATATACATCAATTAAGATAAAATTCGTCCCCAAAGCGATAACTAATCAGATAGTCTACAAATATAAAACCCTATCAAAACCAAATGCATCATAGATAATTGCAATTTAAGAGCTTATTGTTGCTTCTGGTATAAAGTCCATTAGATATAATGTAATAGGACAATGTCAATGTTCTATTATAATGTGAGGAGTATACTAATGGATGCAAACAACAAAAAGGACAAGGCTAGGTAAGTGTCTCAATTTCTTGCAGGGATCCTGGAAATTTGTTGGAAAGATATAGTGTAAGTGCAACAACTTTCGCTAAATATCAATCTCCACTTGCACAACCCCTGCAACCGCAGTGCACACATTCGATAACCTTCTCCTCCCTCAAATGTTGAGGTACTCGGCATACACACGTTGTTTGGAAATTATGGTCCCGAGGTTGCATGCACCTCAAGCAACAGAGTCGTTCGTAACCAGGCTGCAAATCCATTAAAAGGAAATTTTCGTTAGAGAAATGATAGTTGTTACATTCTTATTGTTCAGGCCAGGTTGAACTTTAAACGCATTTTTTGTTTTGTTTTCCGAGTTTTCCCTCGTGAAATGAAAAGGCTAGTAGTTATAATCCTTGAACAAGAAAGGGATGAAGACACTGACAATTATGTCTTACTAACCAAGATTACAATAGAGGACAGCGTATGCTAAGTCCCCCTAAGCACTCTCAACGAGGAACGAGCACTGATAAGGCTAAATCGACATGTATAACTATATAACTGCACATTTTGGTCCTTTGCTTCAGAACTCGAAAATGTACCTTTTTCCACTTGGCGATTAAATTACGATCTGCATAGCCTTGGTCCAAGCAAAATTCATACAATTCCTTGGAAATCTCTTTTCTCCTATAATAGAGGTCATATATGTATCGACTCTTCTGGTGAGCAATTTTAAAAATTGGCCACAAACCTTCGCATTTCCTTTTACCATCATTTGGATCATTCTCAGCTACAAAATTTGAAAATATACCTCAACATATTAGTTTCACAAGTTCAACAAGTAATACAACATAAAAAAGGAAACAGTCAATCGTGTGAGACGTGAACCTTCTCTCATCTTTGCCTGCAGTTCGAGAAGAGTTGGTTCGATCAACTCCCAACCCTCTGGATGCTTAACACGGCTAGTCTTCACCTTTGGCATTATTCAAACTGCATAATCCAAACACAAACACAACCACAACCAAACCATTCAAGTACAATCACAACTCGCAAACAGAACCTTGATCCTATAGGCATGAAACTCCTTCTCAGTAGATAACAATAAATGATCTTAGAAAATTACACATCCAACATATATACAATGCTATAGCGATAATTGCAGAAATAACCCCGGGGTTTGACAAAAGTCGAGAGTCGAGACAAAGTCCTAGGATTCAGCGTTTGGTGCAAATTAGTCTCGTTACATAAATCTCGCACATATTGTCCTTGTCCATAATAAAGTATTAAAGCTATCGACGATCATATATACAACCCTTAAGTTGAAGGATTAGTTTGCTGCAACGCAAACTGAGGACTAAGTCTCGACTTTTGCCAAAACTCGGACTACTTATATGTGCAATAAACTCCAATGTTATATACATCAATTACGGGACTATCAGTAATTGAGATATATGTAATAAAACAAAATGAATGGATAAAATAAACTTATTGTGCATAACTGCATATGATAAATTACCTACAAAAATCGAATGAATATACTAGTGTAAGGAGATGAAAGGTTCGTGTGAGAAAGCCCTCGTGCTGATTAATTTCAAAATTGGCCCAAGTAAATTCTGAACCTCGTGATTTGGGGTTTAATTTGAATTGTATTAATCGAAAATTACCTGGGGTTCAGAATTAGTTTTGTGAATTCTCAGAGGTGTTAATTGCAAATTGCAAATCACTTACCCATTGGCCATTAATCGTTCGGTAGTGAAAGGGCCCGTTTTGAGATGGAGTTTCAGCCTTCAGGTCCATATGATATTGGCCTGGACTATTTTATTATAGTCCAAAATGTGATCATACAAAACCTAATTAACTTGTACCTCACCAGTCACCGCCACCTATTGATATTGACTTATGTACTAATGGGTAACCACGTCGGTTCGGCTCGGTTTTAAGCCAAAACAAGACTCAAATCTACTTTTTTCGGTTCTTACATAGAGCCAAACCTATCGGTTCGGTTCCCTTTGGCTGCGATTTGATTCTCTGTTGTTCAATCAGATTTTGGGTCTATTGTTTTTTAGCTAATATAATTATTTTCGAGCTTAAAATTTACAATTTCAATGACATTTTTATACCAGTTATACCCGCAATTATGTTTCAATAAATAGCTACTCCAAACAAGTTAATGAATTCATTTTAAAACTAACTGAAAATTCTCATATACATTCATTGCATGATCATTTACTTAAAATATAATGTATTTCATATATTAATAGCTTTGAAAATGGTTACACATATCTTATTACGTTATACCAACAATGAAGAAAGTTAAATTCTTTTGATCATTATCGTATAATAAACTTTATTTTAAAAAATATAATTAGACATCAGTTCGATTTGTTTTATTCTTTTGTCGATTCTCTTGTAGGTGAAACCTACATCAATTTGGTTCCATTAAAGCTGGAATCTAAATTGGTTTAACTCCGCTCTATACGATTTCTTTTTGTTATTTTTGGTTCCATTCGGATCGATTGATTTAGATTAGTTTGGTATTTGGTACTCACCAGTTACTCCTAACCTAACTTATACTACTCCTTAATTGCATTCTTGAATTTAGTAATAAATGGTAACCTACTCCTTAATTATTCATCAAAACCAATGGCAACTCGCTCTCCGTTTGTGAGATTTTTTTAATTAAAATTTTTTGTTTCCTCCAAATAACTAATCTTTTTATTATTATTTTATTCTTATTAATATCTAACTCATTCGTTAAGTTTTTTTTTCATATTTATTCTTTTTTTTGGTATTTGAATATGATTTTTACAAATGAGATTTCAATTAGGTTAAAGATACAACCAATTCTATTTTCGAATCAATGATGTAGTGCTTGCTTGTTAACTGTATTTAACTTAAACACCAAAATTTCGTGATTAAAAGAGTATTTGTTATCATCTGATATATATGTGTAACTTAATTTGATATGGTTGCTCACAAAAAGTCATGATAATAACCTAATTTGAAATTTATACTTTCGATTAAAAAAAAGATCCCGGATGAAAAAACAGTACTCCCTCCGTTTCATTATGTTTGATTGTTTAAAATTTTGGTCATGTTTTAAAATATTTGATTGTTTACATTTCTATACAAGTCTATTTTCTTCTTTTTGCCCCTATAAAATATTTTTTGTCCCTAATAAAGTAACACTCCAACATTTTTATTTGAGGTCATATTAATAATCTTGTATCATTCATTAATATTTGATTGTTTACATTTTCATACAAGTATATTTTTTTTAAACAATCGATGATATCGAAACTGGATGGAGTATTTGTTAAAGTAATGGTGAAATTGCACGAAAGTTGATAAATGGAAACATTCTGTTACACAAAGAAGCTCTAAACAATAAAAGAAAGAAAGCTGATGGTCCAACTTGAAACACCCAACGTTGATTTCTGACTGTCGAAACCAAAAAGGTTCACGAGGCTCCACCCCAATTGAAAAAGGCTGTGATGAAATAATTTTTGACTAGTCAGTTGATGCTCAGCATGAGACGATTTCTTGAAGAAAGTGATCGAGATATTGTGGTACTAGTCACTTGTCATATTTAAATTCGGACAATAATCTCTGTCTCTTTAAGATTGGTCTACATAATCATCATGGACTAAATACTTTGTTTACATGTGATGACTCATGCATGCATCAATTAGTGTACTATTCATTAACATAATTAGATGTTTATGTATCAGTAAAGCTGCCTCCATAAACATAATATGACTAAGCTTGTGAGAAAGATTACTCTTAATTAATGTACTATTCAGAAGTAACTTTCCGTTAATCCACGTACCACTTTATTACCTTTTGGCAATTTCTTAGTACTATTATATGAATTTGAATGAGTGCATATGGAAATTAGAAAGGTCGCCTAGCCTATATTTGTCATGGAAATGGAGCATCTAGGCATTGTTCATCAAATATAGAGGAAGTAGTCGGAGTACAGTTCAAGTGGTAAATAACTAGGGTGGTAAGTACATGTAATCTCGACGCTTCATGAAGTATGTGAGATCGACTCCCCTAAGGAACATAACTTGTGTTGAAGTGGTTAAAAGACAGGATTTAGTCATCTAATCAGCTGATAAGTCATATCCCGACCTTACCTCATTCTCGTACTTTAAGTTGTATAAGGTCATCATGAACTTATGATAACATTTTCAATGGGAGTATTTTCAATAGTTGTAAACGTCCATTTGAATGAATTGGAGTTAACATTTAATTATTCTTTAGCTTGTCACTAAAAGTTTTTTGTTTTAATTAATTTATACATGAAAAATGGAGTGAAATATTAGTAAGAGTTAACTAAACTCCTATGTGGGTAATGATTAGGAAATAAACAATTCCATTAGATATATAGAAACAACAATTATAGAATAATTCATTTGGTAGTGTAACAAACTAACAACACCTTTTTTCAATAATACAAAACATTTCTATAGTTCACTTAATCCTCTCCAGCAAAATGCTGAAGCAAAATACATAATAAAGACTTCTTAAAACTAAACCATCTTAAATTATACTACTATAGGCGGGTGGGTGAATCCCACCTCTGCCATACACCACAAGAAAAAGCAGGTGAAAATAGCCTCTAAGAATTATTCTTCAAGCCATCAAACTTAAGTACCCTAAAATCATCTATAAAAACAAAAGAAACCATTTCAAGACGACCCCCAATTCATCTTGATTTAGAGGTCACAATAATACTAGTGACACACTAATAGTTAAATATAAGTAGTTTTAGGACAATTGATCCGGGACATTCAATTAAATTGCCCTCCGGTAAAAGTCTGTCCAAAGGACCATCCAGCCGGGGTAATACTATTGGAGACAACAGTGCGACCGTCGCTAGTAGTGACCTTGAATGAGAGGCTTTGTCCATTAAGGTAACTATTGCTTTGCCAATTTTGCCCCCAGTTTCTAGACATTTGTTGCCAACCAGTCCTGGAACCTTTAATTGCTGCAGAATGAACATCACCAGCACCACCAACATTTGAAATCAGTACAAGGTTAAAGTAGGAATGTCCATTTATGGTGAACCTTATGCCTCCCCTCTTCCTGCAGGGTACCCTACAACAACAAACAGGTGCCCCAAAATTAATTACCTCCACACATAAAAGTTGTGTATGAAACAAAGACAAACATGTAACATGGAAAAATTTGTCTACACTTATAATAGAAAATGCCACACACTACAAAAACTTAGCAAGGGGACCATGGCCAAAAGCATTAATATGCTAGTAGAATAAAAACAAGAATTTTTTTCTGCCCAACAAAAAATTTCCTCATAAATCTTTACACACAACAACCAACACTATAGTCATTGGTAACTAAAATTCAATTTTTTTATTCACATAAGCACACCTAAAGTTTTCTTTTGTAGCTAATATTCAAATCCCCACTCCCTTACATAGCGAGAATCGAACATGAGCTCCAACAACTAATCTTAAAATATGTCAATTCAATGTTATCAAACACTCCTAAACTAAATATTCCTCATTAAATGGTTTGATACATTTGACTTTTGACGGTCATTGAGAAATGGTTTGAACGTAAATATCCCTCAATCTACATGTATTAAAATTTATTTAAAAAGTTAATATGTCATAAATATGTGTATTAAAGAAAATTTTAATATGATCTCACATGACATATTATATCTTATCGACTAATGATAATTCATAATCAAAATTCTCGAATTTTGAACCAAACAAATTAAATGTCCCTAGAGTAACAACTAGGCCAATTCGATGTTACCAAACACAAATAAAACTAAACACCACTTTCTTTAGCTTAGAAAACAAATTCTAAAAATCACAAAATAATTATAAAACTAAAATTTGGTACTGAAGAAATAAATAAATTAGTATAAAAATATATACCTTCTATAAGAAACAGGGACAATTCCAGCTTTATATTCGCTTCAAAATATATTTTTTGAATATACACTATATATAACTTTTAGGCATGTAGTATTCAATGTATGTACGTTTTAATACATGTATCGGTGACCGTGAAAAGTCAAACGAGCCTTCGGAAGCAGGATAAAATTTATACCTTCTGTATGAAACAGGGACAATTCCAGCTTTATATTGAGCAATGTGTTGAAAAACAGGCTGAGCAAGGTCAAAGTGATGCAGGGGAGGGTTGCACCACCCCCCTGCATTGTTGGGGAGAGCATTGTTCGGTGGGCAGAAATTTGTGGCCGTCACCAAAATGGAGCCCGGCAAGCACCACTTCCCATCGTTCACACACTTAATCTCAAAGCATGCTCCACAGCTCAACCCACTGTTGAACAGAGCTGTACTCAGTGCTGCTGTGTTTGTTCCATATCCTTGACTGTAAAGATTTCCATATCCACATGCCCCACCTGCACTTTTTCAAAACTGTGTTAAAACTTAAAACTACCGGGATATATACTGTTAAGATACACATCCCACATTGGAAGTCGTTGTACTGAGGGAGTAACCAATATCTTATATAACATATATATTACTCGTAATGACAATGTCTCATGTTTCAAAATTCGACATACCCATCGTGCCAGAGGCGTCACCGCCCCCGTAGAAGGTGGCATGAGCATTAGTCCACCCTCCACCGCCGCCATAGCATTCAACAATAGTGAACATTGAAAGAAAACCAACAAAAAACACCCCTAAAATGCCCATTTTCCCTGCATTAGGTCAACATTCAAGTTATTACATAAAAAAAGAAAGCATAACAAATGATGTAAATGTCATAATTTTGAAGTTCATTTCAAGAATTATACCTAAAATGCAAGTAGTTGTTGAAACAAGAAGCCTAGAGGGGTATAAAGTTGACACTATAAACTATAAAGAGAGGAATTGATAATTAATAGGTGAGTGAAGAAACTAGGAAGAGTTGGGAGGGGTATAAATAGGAGTTTGGACTAAAATGTAGGGACACTAATAAAGCTACAGAGACAGTTTTAAATACTGTTGGGGACCAAAAAACGGTTTGGCTAAAGAAACCAAACAGTTTTTATTGTTGATGATGAAGTAAGGCAACTTGGATTTGGACATTGATAGAGGGAAATTTGAAATACCTTATTGGAATAATGTTTAGTTTTTATGACTTATGAAAATATAAATCATGAAAGGATGAGAAATGATAATCATGAAGTTGTAAAATTATGGTACTGATTATGTACGTATCGAATATGAAAATTTTGAAAAATATTTAGGATTTGTATAGTTAAAGACAAAACCTTCGAATTTGGGAATAAAAAGAATAAAATGTTGTTAAATTAATGGAGTGTTTTATGATCAAAAGGCTAGGTTGGGACTAGAGATCTAAAGATAACTCGTTATAATTCTACTCTTAAGTGATTTAGCTATTCACAGATGTGTTATTAATCTTGATAATTGGTGAATTCGCCAAGATTAAAGCTTTACAAGTTATAAGATACTAAAATCATTAGCAAAGTAATATAACTTGATCACCTCAAGCCTCAAAAACCAATATATACAAATAGTATATATATGCATTCATTATTCAAGTATTATATAATCATATATCATTTCTATAATGAAGTGCAAAATCAAAATGAAAATAAATGTGAATAATTCAATTTTTTAAAGGGGGTAATTAAAAAAAAACATTTAAAGTAAAAAGAAATACTAAAATTTGAAACATATTAGCAGTTAATGATTCGAACCCTCTCCATTTTTATTGCTAATGTAATCATTTTGCTTAACCTCTTATCTTTAGATTCGCCCCTGACTATAATGATGTGAAATATACAGGTACATGAAGGGTGCATCTTTTTATAAGGTATACAAAGTATAAGATATAAGGAGCAAATGCATAAAATATACGTGTAATATCCTTTTGATTTAATGAAAGTGTTCAATTTATATTATCGTTAAAATGTTCAACACATCAAATATGCGTACATTAACACATCCAAGTATACGTCTTATAAAATTTGACCGTATATTAAATGTATTCCAATTGCAAACGTTCTAGTAGTAAACCATGCGGACTTTTGGAGCTTCCTAAATTGAAAATTCTGAAAATCAAAGTGGGGCAACCGTTGTCTCCCTGGCGTTCTATTCTATTCTCTTCATAAAGTCATTTATTCGCAGCCACAGCACATGCAACCCATACACAATTTGCCGCAATTTTCATTTTCATTTATTGCCTCTTCTTGTTTTCAAATTTAGTTTTACACTTATTTTTATTTTTTCGTTCTCCTTTACTTTAATTCTAGTTACATAATTTTTTTGGAGCTTTTAAGCATTCACGAATAAGATTTTCATGCACGATGTGCCTCTGCAGGTTATAAACAAATCGATGGTGGTTGGGATTCACTTCAGTTACTTAAACTTGAAATCGTGTATCACAGTAAAAGTGAAGTTGCTTATTGTAGACTAGTGCTATAACCCTATTGTAAAATAAATTATTATTTATATTTTTGTAAAATTAATTATTATTTATATTTTTGTAATTTATGTGTAAATGAAAAGGAAAAAAAAGTAGCCATGCAAATCTGTTCACTTTTTCTTTTTTATCTAGATGCCTGCACCTGTAAAATTATACAACTAGGATAGTCAACTTTCTAATTTATGTTTATCTGACTTTTCTTTATGCCAATGAAAATGCTTGTATGGTCGAAAAATTTCACTAGTTTATTTGATAATTAGTAGAGCTTTTGTAGTGTGGTATCGATACTTTGTAGAAAAGCTAAGGTCGATTAAATTCCTAAATTTTCGGGATTACAATGAATTAATTACTTTGTGCAGTATTTATTGACATAGACCAAAGTGGTTGAATTAATGAACACAACAAGCTTTTTTTGGTGGGGATGTTATTGAAGACTGATTTTAGCTTACACAAATTGGTACGTAATCGCATACATTAAATGCAAATATGGAAATGATACACGACTCTATTAGTCATTTCTTCCTAAAAAAATAAAAATAAAAATAAAGATGAGAGGATGTCATTATCTTATAAGCGTCTTGCGGTATCTGGTCTTGACTCTTCACAAGAAAGTTAGTCGTGGGATATGTATGAGAGGGTTATGAGACTTTATTGTCTGTTTATCAGTTCAACACGATATTCGAAAAAGCGAGACTTATTATCCAAACTCTAGTTAATTAATTGAGCTACATTTCTTTCTATTATCATTATTGGGAATGGGGAGACTAAATGTTGACTCAATAATCTACTAACATAAGAGTCAAACTTTCTATTGTAATATCTTGGATTTATATTTTGTTGGAGATTATTTATCTTATTATTAATGAATTTATTCTAAATAAAATCACTAAAAAAAATAAAATAAAAAATCAACTTTTAGGATATTCAATATATTTGTGTATATTCTATATGTTTCATCATGTATTATGAGTACAGTAGAATATATACTTACATTTATTTCACTATATTTAATTAGAAACGTGAAGTTAATTGGTAAGACGTCCAATTCATCGTGTTAGATTGTTGGCATGACTATAACACTTGTAATAAAAACAAATACAGTAATTTAGTTGGAGGTAGTGATGATAACTCGCCCGCAATTAACGGTCAATTCCTTTTAATTAGTTTTAGTAAACACTAATGCAAGTGTTAATATTTAAATATAGTCCATGGCTTGAAATAGTAAAGAGGATTTAATGGCCGATATGACTGAATTAATTCAGAGACTAGAACTTTTACTTTTAATTCATCTTAATAAAAGATTACTTTTTCGAGATCTCTCGTAGATTCTCAAATATTAGATGTATATAAAGCCGATTATCAAGGAGTAGATGATATATACAAGTCAGAAATTGTACGTTAGTAGTGTACATGTGTAATTCTCCACCTTTTTTTTTGATATTTGATTTACCTAGTTAATAATTATATTTTCAAACCAAACTAGATATAAATGAAAGCCGTTTAAATTGAGTCATCAACAATCTCAAATAAAAGGTATGAAATTATATAACAAACTACATTTTGTGGAGTTAATGAATTACTCTATCTTTTTTAACTCTTGTCTAGGTTATTTTTATTTCCTCGAGGGCACAAAGCTCCAAGGATAATTTGCAGTTGGTATTTTTTTACCAAACAAAATTTATATGTCTTATTTGACTCAAATAACATTAAAAATGTGAATAAATTTCCACTACCAGGAGGTTTTGTTGCAGTTTGAGAAAATCTAGAGCAAAATCGAACATGAAAGCGATTTAGGAAATGTTCACGGCGATGATGGAGCAACCGCACATGCTTTGCTTATTTGGAAGTTAGTTAGTTCACCAAATTTTAGACGTCTCTATTTTTCTGTAGATTCTTTATAATTCGTTTTCTTTTCTACTAATTATAATTATTGCTATGAGTTCGAATCGATCAAGGTACATCTTTTTCGATTTACAATTCGTCTGACCAAGAAATCTAATAGGACAATTCACTTCCATAGCAGAAATATTAATGAAAGGCAATTAAGGACATAATGTACCATTACAATTAATCGATTATCCATAATTTAAGGAGCTTCAAGAATCGATTATTTAGTTTCACATAGTGGAATTGATTAAGACTGTATTTTAGTTTCAGATAATTATACTGTTACTATTGTAAATTAGTCTCGAAAGTGACACACATATTGTACATTATTAGTGCATGAATATGACAAATGTTGCACATCCTTCTTTACTTTATTCCACTTTTTATAATTACAGTTAATTATATTATTGTAACTGTTTGAAACTAAACCGCAATTAGATATAACCCATTCATCAATCATCACTCACATTAAGAACACACCTAATTAATTAGGTTATGGGGAAGTGTGGGTGTTTTTTCTTGTAAGTGATGAGAATTACAACGGTCGAATATAGCGATTAAAAAGTATTACAAATTACGAATACATAAATAATTAACTAAATAACAGGTAGAATATCTACTACAAATAAAGTAAAAAATAACCAATAATTATAAATATGCTTTCAACGATGATTGAATTCGCGACCTCCTAATAAACGCTAGGTGAGATACTAAGTGAAAGTGTGGGTGTTGATGAGCAAGTCTTGGCTTGAAAATGTCGCTACCGTTACTTGCCATTTAACAAAACAAAGTGGAATTAGGTGCACACCTAATAACCACCCAACTGCCATTATTTTTGCAGTTACTGACTATTCTGATGAATGTCTACCCTCTCTTCACTCCATATGTAAATTATTCCGAGAATATGTTCGTGCAGAAACAGTGGGAAAAGTACTACGCAAATACGCAATGGTAAAATGAAACACCATTTCATGATGATTTAATTCTCATTCATAAATTCATAATTGCATTTACATCAAATGGCTTCACTGATCATTAACGTTTGTTAAAAAACTCCAGTCGATCACCCTAGTATGACTGTGTATACTTTCGATTACTAATATTGGATATTATGTATACTTTGGGTCACTCGTGCGTTTCTTTGTACAACTCTCGATTTTACAACATTTTTAACATTTTCGGTAGTGGTACTTTAGTCATTATCCCATAATTTTGTCATTAACATCAACGAAAATGTTGAAAAGTCGCGAGTTGTAACATAATTATGGTAGATAGACTAAAATACCCCTATCAAAAATGTTAAAAATGCCAAAAAATCGCGAGTTGTAACAAAAAAAAATAAGTGACAAAAAATATACATAATACCAAATATCAATGACCGAAAATATACAAAGTCACACTAGAGTGAGCGACTGAAATTTTTTAACAAACATTAGTAATGAATAAAGTCATTTGCTCTTGCATTAATAAGCAAGACCAATGCCCAACGACGATTGCATCAGTTGTTCCAACGTTTAGGACCATGCATGTTAGGATTAGGTCCAAGTTTGGATGATGTATAAGGACGAACCGGAGAATTTATGTTGAGACACCGACTCATTTGTCCACTTAGTCTTTCGTTTTCTTTCGTAACACATATAGAAAATCGATCGTGTGTTACATTTTTACAGTACAATTTATTACAATATAAACACTCTATTAATATACATATATCTTTTTGTTCTTGAAAGTTAATTTTAAAATATAAATTAATAAATGTGACATGAATTCAATAGAGTATATTAGTTGTAACACTCTATTAGAATATTTGATCTATTTATTTGGTCCATAATACAACAATGATTACGTTGAGTAACCGACAGTTGAGTGTAAATTTAGTAACAAAATAGTAAAGTGTTTTGTATCAATATCTAGAGTAAAATTAAAGATACTCGCATACAATAAGTTTGAGTTTCTTAATCCATCATTAAGTAATGATTATTGCTAAAAGTATGATAAACTACTTGAAGGACTTAACTAATCTACAAGAACGGGAGGCCCACACAACTTCTTTTCAACTTTAAATGATTTAGTTAATTATGGTGGTAAATTTAGAAATATCAAATCAAACCAACTCTGATCACATCAAAAAGGATTAATTATATATTGTTAAAATGTACATCTCACATCGGATATAGGTGTCCTCTCAGATCAATATATAAGATCTTGGGCTACTTCTTATATTGCCAATTGATTTTAAAGTGAAATATCATAGACACTTAACATATATGAACATGGCTTCTCCGATCCCATCAATCCTATATTGAGTCGCCCCTCCCGATAAACTTTAAGATAATATACATAAAATCAAAGTTCAATAGAATAAATTAATTGTCTACAGTTCCATTATATAAGATTGTTTACATTTTAGTTTAGTAGTTGATTTTTTAATATTTTAAATATATGTTCATTAATATATATTTAATGAAAAATAAATCAAATGCTACTATATTTTTGTAATATTACTTATTCTTATGATTTTAATAATTTTGATTTAATTAAATGTGAATTTAATATTTCTTGGCTGAAAACTTGATAAGATATCACTAGATTATTCATAAAAAATGAATATTATTTTTGAATTGGAAAGAGAAATAACCTCCTAAAGCAAATAGTTTGTCTGCCATTAGAAATTTTCACTATAACTTACAAATAAAAAATTGTAAATTTGTAATGATTTAGGCAGGAAATGTAGCATAAAGCTACACGTGAAATGGTTGCCGCACTTAGCTTAGCTAACCCCAACTTACGTGTTTATGTTAAATAGGAAAAAGCACCATGCCATTTCTTAATTCTAATATTGTCACATAAAGTTAGCCTAATTTAATTGAATTTAGTTTTCTTCTTATTTACTGCTATGATTAAATGTTAGACGTCTCGAAGTATATCCCAGTTGGTAAAGAATCCGGGTGTTGTGATGTTAATATAGTCTTTTCTCATAATGTGAGTTCGAGTCCTGCAAGGAACATAATCGTGTGTTGATATGGTAAATAGGCAAACCGAAGTATCGTGACCTTCTAAGGTATATCCCACAATTTACCTTCTCTGTTACACTTCTAAGCATACTACCTTAACAAATAATCTTCATAACGTTATTTACTGCCACATCCAATTAAAAAAATAAGTTATTTTTGCTTTTTATGACAAAATTTTGTAATTTTTTATTTTTATTGATAAAAGTTACGAATAGTCAAATATTTGCTTCTACAAATATAAATGAGAATTATTTTGAATCAAATATAGTAGTATATGTCTATAACAACTTAATTATATAAGATATGAGACTTGAAAATAAAAAAAAATAGATAAATAATAAAAGTGTAACAGAGAGTGTTACAGAAGATCCAGACTCGTGTGCTAGAGCAAAGAGTGACGAGACCCTTAAAACGAGGGATTCACCTCTTTTATAATTAATTGTTAGGCCAACCATATGGTCCAATTCAATTGAAACCCATGACCTCCTCCAACCTCCATCATATGAACTGAATTTTAGGAGGCAAGTTTGGTCAAAGCAAGCACATGGCTAGTGCTTTCACTAGATTGTCATGACTCATCAGTAGCAGTACGTATCGAACTATACCAAGTATTTAAGAAAATGATATGAACGAGAACATTTTCAATGTGATCCTGCCCCTGTCTATAGTCTTCATGAATTAAAACTTGATGTTGATACATGTCGATTACACGTCGTAATCCTATACGTCGTAATCCTAGTGAATCCGCCACCCTTCTCGAACTAAAGAAACATTCTTGAACGGTTAGGTTCTCTAAAAAGGATAACCATAGCTGGTCCTTCTCCGCCTAGAAAAATATAGCAATGGATTAGGAGTTCTCATACTTCTCAAAATGGTTTATCGGGATCTTATTGGACTGTAGTTTAGTTACTGACTTACTGTTAATGAAATATTTGCAATGTATAGTTTCGTAAAAGTTGGGGCATTATAATCTTCGTGCACAGTTCATCATTTTTTTAATTAATTTTTTTAAGAACGGGACCAATCGATTAGGGGCGAATACTTCGAGAAATTTGGCAGATTAGCACTATTTAGAAGTCTTTTTTAACTTAAAGCACCCACACTTTTTTTTTGCAAATCACTAGCACCATACCTTATGAAAATACTATTTTGCCCTTACTTCATAAATCAACATCTTCTTCTTCACCATTCCACCACCACCAAACTTTTTCTTTACCAACCACCACCACCACCACCATCACCACCTTTACAAGCTCACTATCACCAACAATATCAAATTCGAAACCTTTTCGTCCTCCTTCACAAACCTACTATCATCTTCTTCTTCTTCACAAACCCACCAACTATCACATCATTTCCATCACCTCCACCTACCTCACCAATAACATCACCACCAACCACCCCCACCCATAACCATCCTACCCACAACAAATCGCGCCTCCCCCCTCCCCAAACCCGCTGAAGTCACCCCCCCCCAAACCCACTGTGAAATCGCCCCCCTCCCCCCAAGCCCTTATGAAGTCGGCCCCTCCCCCTAAACCCCTGTGAAGTCGTGTTTATCCCCCAAAATCTTGTGAGGTTCCGAAATTATGATGGGGTGGGGGTGGAGTTTCGAAATTTGTGGGTGTGAGATTGTTGGTGGTGTTGGGTTTGTGAAAAAGAAGATATCGGAAGAAAGATATAATAATGGTGATGGTTTCGAAATTGAGATTGTTGGTGGTGATAAGTTTGTGAAGGTGGTGGTTATGGTGGTGAAGAAAAAGAAGAAGAAAAAGATGATGGGAAGAGATGGAATGTTGAGGAGAAAAAAAGGGTATAGATGTAGTTTGTATTTAATTTAAGGGCAAAATAGTCTTTTTATGAGAGAAGTGCTAGTGCTTTGCAAAAAAAAGAGGTGTGTGCTCTAAATTAAAAAAGACCTCCAAATAGTGCTAATCTGCCAAATTACCTCTCGAGAGGTTAAAGGTGGTGCGTCCTAGTGCTACATATACAGTTTAATCGGACAACATACTATATATGAAAACATTGCAGAACTTTTATACATAAATGATAACTGAAATTGGAGGTTACGTTAAATTGGAACTCGATGTCATTGAGGACCCAACTGCTGGATGATCAGCAGCTCCAATGTATAGTGGTGTTGCAAATGTATTAGTTTTACCCAGCTTGCCAAGAAATTCCTTGATTGGATTATTGTCCTTTCAACGAAAGATTCTTCCTCATACGATTCCAGTTTAGGGAAACCATCGCATTTCGTGAAGGACTTTGCAGCGCTCCTTCAACACAATCACCGGCCTGTGCACATCCCCATGGCTTTGATGGTTCGTCTTCACCAACATGCTTGAGCCTCGGGAAGAACTTTGCAAACATCCGCTGATCTGGAGTGCTTCCTTCCTCAACCTTACTGCAGATAGGGCAGGGTGGGTCGTTTCTACGTGCCTTTGGTGTTACTTGCTCCAAGCATTCAGCATGAAATACATGACAACATGAAAGAACCCCTGCAGCTGGCATGTCTCCACCTCTGACCATCCTGCGAGAACTCCATGGCGATTTCTGTGAAAGAAATCTCTCGCATAATACATAACTTGAACACTCTGATGTAGTGTAAGACTTATAAGATACTTCAGACTCGTATTGATCAGAAACATCTGTTAGATCAAAACTGCTACTAACACTGCTTAGTCGATGTTTCACTATTTGAGAAGTACTGGCATCAAGTTCTCCTAAAGCAGTTGGTACGCTGTTGGCACTTTCTCTTCTTGGCATCTCAGACGAAAATGAAAGGGGATGAACCGGTTTCGACATAAAGCACCTGCCACTAGAAAAGTTACGATGAGAAGGATGTAACTTAGCAACAGATTCATGATCAGTACTGTCTGATCGGGATGAATGGATCCAACACTATTCAGGCCAATTGATGTTCCCTGTAAAAGACGCATACAAATATGAGCATGTGAAATAGTGAAATAGTATAGTCCCCATAGTAGCATAGTACTTTACGGAAATTAATGATCATAGCCATATGAGAAAACAGAAAGAAAAAACCAATATCCATATACCTCCATAGCAGGTGAAAAAGATGAGGACCTCATAGCTGCATCTGGCAACGAAAAAAAGATAAACATTAAGTATAACTAACACTAGAAAGAGGAATCTCTAATGACTATTTGCCACTTCACATGCAAGATTTCTTCAAATTACCATAAACAGTGCACAACAGGTAGGCGTTAACGCAACTTATTACTTGCTAATATGGTGATTAAGAGTCTTATTAATATCTATTGATGATAGATATAAAAGAGCAATTTGGCATTGGCATATATTAGAAAAGAAATACAGGAGAGTTAATTGAAACCTATGGACTATATTATGAACCCCGAAATTACCAAGTTTAGTGAGAATTGCTTTCACAAGTAAAAGATATGTTCTAGTGAATTCGTACTTAATCAATGACTCATCTATACAGATATTATCATAGCAATTAACTAATATAGTCACATATAAATTGTTATTCAATGCTAACTAAGATTGCAAAAAATATTGTTACTAGCTTTCCGTGCAGGAGTCTATACATATCATCACATGCAGGGTGTTTTCAAAAGGAAAAAAGGAATTGCAGGGGACCAAATGAATCCATTATAAGAGACAAAAATGTATAGAAAATATGATGCACAAACAGGTGGCTTACTCCTCCCAAAACTATCATAATCATCCACATTGATCTCTTGAAGAGCAGGGGGAGTCCACTCCCTGATAGGGAGGATGTCCGATGGATTGCTGTAATTTATGCCAGCTGCATCAGAAACCAAATACTGTTGAGTCGCTAGTTGGTTCCCTCTCAGCCAGCTCCGACTTTCTCTACTATTTGATGATAGGGAGGATCCATACAGCTGATTGCTTTCATTAGACTCAAATGAGTGTTCCTCCACTTGAAATTGGAAATTCGATGGAGGAGGTGAAAAACTTGTATTTGTGTGCCAATGGGGTGCGTGTGGAGCCATAGGCAACTCCCTACTTGTTGCATTTGATCCATGTGGCCTCGCAGCCACACAACAGAGTGACCCCGTCTTAGCTATCTTCCAAGACCACACCGAAACTACCCCACCAGCTTCTAATCAAAATTAGACAAGTTACTAGATTTTTTGATACAGCAATAAGTTCTCCTAAGATCAAAAGTATTGAATCTACTGCAGAGGCTATACCACTCAGTTGAGAAGAAACTATAACACAATTATTGATACACAGAGACCCGAGCAAACCTAGGATGAGACTTCAGTTTAATTCAGTTGCTAACATAAATCATCAGATTCACCAACTTACAATTCACAAATCTTCTTCTTTCATCACATCAATCTACAAACATTCAAAACACCAGTCACATGTTAAAGAATGCCTGACAAAATAACAGAAGAGCATACAAAAAAAGATGTAATAATATAATCTCCAGTTACAAATAAGTAAAACCAAATGAACAGAACAGATAAAGGGTCAAGCTTTGAGTTAAACTGCAACAAAGATGTCATCTTTATCATTTCCATACCCTAGGAACGAGACATTAAGGAACATCATACATTGTTAAGCAATATTTTAATGATTATTAACAAAGAACAAACGAATAGACTGCGGCCAAAATAATTTTAGCAAAGAATACATATACATAAAAAGATTCCAATTAACAAAATAAGAACTACCTCAACTTCAAAAAGATTGTTCGTTTTGTTTTTCAATAATCAATATTAACAAACTTCGCAATACACACACAACTTTGATTGTATCAAGATTATCATGCTAATGGTAAAACACGTTAAAAATATTACTCCCTCCGTCCCTAAATGATTGTCACATTTGACTTTTGATGGTCAATAAAATACGATTTAAAACATAAATATCTCTTATTCTACATGCAAAAAAATTATAATAAGTTGATATTTCAAAAATATATATTGAGACGAATCTAACGAGATCCCACAAGACTATATTACTTCTTATCGTTTAATGAGAATTCGTGATCAAAATTTGTTGTAATTGACCACAAAAGTCAAAATGTGACAATCTTTTAGGGACGGAGTTAAGATGCACATCCCACATCGAAAGTCGATGTCCTCCCGGGTTAATATATAAGATCTTGGGCTACTTCCTCTATAGCCAATTGGTTTTAGAGTGGAACCCCATAGACTCTTAACATGGTATCATGAGCTAGGCCCGAGTTATTGAAGCACGTGTAACCCGCCGATGTTGTTTCCGACAGTTAATACCGGCGATGAAAGTTCCGCCGATGATTGGGTTACACGTGAGGGGGAGTGTTAAGATGCACATCCCATATCGAAAGTCGATGTCCTCCAGGTTAATATATAAGATCTTGGGCTACTCCCTTTATAGCCAATTGGTTTTAGAGTGAAACCCCATAGACTCTTAACATGGTATCAGAGCCAGATCCGAGTTATTGAGGCACGAGGGAGTAGCCCAAGATCTTATATATTAACCGGGAAGACATCGACTTTCGATGTGAGATGTGCATGTTAACAGTTACACCAAATAGTATACCACATATGCAAATACATTTGAGCTCAAAATTTCAATAACACAATCTTTTTAAAATGGATGTACTAGTTACTAGTCACAAATTAGAATTGTTAGCTTCAACAATAATTCAAATTTAAATTACTAAAGAGCACTGAGATCAGCTTTCCACTTTTTTTTAAATTACACTTTTAACCGTCAATTTTTTTTTTTTAGCCGCTCCTTTATTATTCACTTCAAACTTAAAAAATAGTTATTTCACATATTATATAAAATATTTAGGATAAAATTAAATTTTAAAAAACATAAAATACTATATTATATATGGATGTTAAATGAAAGATGTATTTATATTTATATTCATAAACTTGGGCAATATTCGAGTGAAGATGATAATGAAGGGCCAAACTTCATCATGACATAATACAAAGATATTTATTGCGATCCATTTCTAATTAGAATTTGTTAATTTTAAAATGGAAAAAGAGCAATCTTTCATAATATTACAACTGACATATATATTACTCCCTCCGTTTCTTTTTATTTGATTGTTTGGAGAAAAAGTACTTTATTAAGAGATTGTGAAAAATTCCATTGGAATTGTAAAAAGGTACATTGGAGTTGTAAAAAGGTATATTGAAATTGTAAAAGGTTGCATTAAAATTGTAAACAATCAAGTATTTTGAAACAAAAAAAAAGCTCTAAACAATTAAATAAAAAGAAACGGAGGGAGTATTACTCATTGTTACGAATCAATTTAAGGGTAGACAAATTATATGTTAGAATAGATTCTCCATCACTTTACTCTTTATCAATTGATATCAATTACGTACTTCATTGCCAATGTTATCTAACCAAACATAGTTAATTAAAGGAGGAATTTGTCAAACACATTTGGAAACAAATTTTAATAAATAAAAATTTTCAATTGAAAAGGATTTAGTACCTAATCAACACAATTCATGGAAACTTTAAAACATTAATGATGTTTTATATCATTTGGCCTTAAAAAAGTTTTACTAAAATACTAATTATTGGAGTTAATCGAATAGCCTAATGAAAAAGGCTGTTGCTAGTAACCAGAAGGTCCTGGTTCGAAACTCGCTTCATCGCTAATTGACAAAAAAAAATACTAATTATTGAATTTAGAAAGGATTTCATTAATCAATTAATTATATTAAATGAATGAAGTCACATGGTATACCGGATTCATTTCACAGAAGAGCCTAAATTAACTTTAAAACCCGAACATATGCATAAATAATTACACAATTATAGAATTATACACTTAATATGTTCGACCTAAAATAGAATAAAATTTAAATTTGAGATAATAATTGTTCAATTTTAAATGATGAGGATAGTCTACATTAATAAAACATATTGAGCCTAGCCCAGAATGATAACATAATTACATAAGAGACTCCTTAACATTATCCCTGTAGAACAAAAAAGGGCTACTAATATACTTGAGCTTCATCTGAACTCCACACTAATTTTCTCTTCTTCTTAATCCTTCATTTGGGTATGTGTTTATGTTTAATTCTTGAAATAAAGATTCCATTTTTATGTTGTGTTATGTATTATTATTTGATATGTGAAGGTGTTTAATTTGCTGGTGTAAGTGTGTGGCTAGTATGATGAAGGTGTGAATTGTTCTAACTTGGAATATTTGTTACCGTGTCTCACTTCGAAAGATTAATACTTTAGGGTGAATTGATGAGGTTCTAGGCTACTGTTTTATTGTTAATTTGTTATAGGAGTAACCTCATTTATTCTTGTCTTAAAGAGATTGTTTGGTTCCACTGATATGCTGTGATTTTGTAAAAAGTAACCTTAATCGACGCTGGAAAGGGGGACGGGCAACCTTATTCATGTGATAACAAGGAGGTTGTGTTCGGATTGGCCCAAGAGTGGAGTGCAAAGGCTATCTAGTACTTCAGCGTAGGTTATTTGTTTTGGTTCAATTCATGGAACTAAGCTTGTTTTTCGAAGAAAACAGGGTTGTCTTAGAGTTTTTGGTTGTCTTAGAGTTTCAGATTATTGGTCTTTATCGAATGTGTCAAATGCTGATATAGTTAATATTCCTGGGATTTCTGTGTGATATTTGAGATTGTATCTTTGCCCCAAATGCATTTATATCCCAAAGATGTCAATTTATACTTCTTGTGTCCTCCCTGGTTTTGGGATGAATGGTGTGCTTCAGTTGCTTGATAGGGAATTTAGCTTACGAGTTAGTAGGTGACATACTCTGGGTGCTTTGAGGAGTAGGTTAAAAGGACCAATCTCCTTTTGTGTGTTTGCTAAGAGTTGGTCATTGATGCGTGAGTGTGTTTGTGTTTATTGCAAGGCCATTTGAAGCTTACGTTGTGTAGAACCTCAAGCTAACTCAAGAGCTTGTTAGACGAATTAGGAATTTGCTCCTACCTGGACTAGTATTATATTAATTTCATTCAATCAGGATATGCTCGTTAGATTTTGGTAGTTCAATATTATTTTCACTTAACCAAAACGAGCATTCTGACTCTAGGCTTTCTCTGAATTGTCTGGCCTATGGGTTCAGTATTTGTTTACTGAAGTTGAGTGGCGTGCAGAGTCTAATATCATATATAAATTTTTGTACATAAACCAAGTTTAAACCATGTCGGTCATGGACTGTGGCATATTTGAAGGGAGCATGTTTTGCTACATATATTTCCTAATAAAGCTAGTGGAAGATCTTGAGAAGTCAATTGGTTTTAATATTAGTTTCCATTCAACGCTCATTAAGGTATGCGATTCTGTGTTTCGTTGACACATTTCATTATGACAAGAATCGTAACACTAAGATTATATCATTATCAAATGCATCTCTTATCATTAATGGCAGTTTTGGTATGACTTTTGTTTCTATGCTTAGTTCACTTAAATAGAATCTGTATATTACCTAATGATCTAATATTGGATAATCATTTCCTTTGTGTTTTAAGTACTTCTGTATTGACATAAGTTTGTTCGATGATAGCTATATTAAGTGGTCTTGAAGGATGGATGCACAAACAAATAATTACGGAAAGAGGTCCCAATCTCTGCGTGATGCTCCTTCTAATGGTGGAGGAAAGAGAAGGAACCCAACAGATGAGAAGGAGTCCAACATAATCGGCCCAGATGATACTGTTTTCCGGTATTTGTGTCCTGCAAGGAAAATTGGAAGCATAATTGGAGTAGGCGGAGATATCGCGAAGCAACTACGGGCTGAAACTAATGCCAAGATTAGAATAAGTGAGACAATACATGGATGTGAAGAGCGTATTGTTACGATTTATAGTACAAGTGAAGAAACTAATAGCTTTGGAGAATGTGATGACTTATTATCTCCTGCGCAACATGCTCTCTTTATGGTTCATGATAAAATTGTTTCTGAGGAGCCACCTTTGGAAGATGAGTTTGAGGAGCCTCTTCAAGTGACTGTACGTCTACTGGTCCCATCAGACCAGATAGGTTGTGTGCTTGGTAGGGGTGGACAAATAATCCAGAATATACGCAGTGAAACCAATGCTCAAATTCGGGTTCTGAGTAATGAACATCTGCCTCCATGCGCCCTTAGTTCTGATGAGATCGTACAGGTGCCAATACTAAAACTACCCATAATTTTTTCCTATATAAATGTCATACTATAATCTCAAAGGGATCACTTGACGACATTTAAATACTGCATCCAACTCAATTTTTTGACATATAAGTGTTTTTGGTATAGTTTCTAATGGTATATATCTTTTGATAAAAAGTGAATTATGTGACATAATTATTGCTTCAAAATTAGGTCATTATTTGTTCAAACAGAAAACCTCCCACTTAGCATGGGGTGGAGGCAGTATACTTCTGTTGACTAGTTTCAAGGGCATTTTGTGGAATATCTTTATTTTTTATGCACAATTGAATTGTCTTCCCATATCATTTGCAGATTCATGCATCGATTCTTGTCTCATAATTGTACTGTATTGTTCAATGGACTGATATATACTTCAAAGCTTATAAATAAACATCCATTTCCATTTGAACTTTCAGATAACTGGCGAAGCCAACATTGTGAAGAAAGCTTTGTATCAAGTTGCATCTCGTCTTCATAGTAATCCATCAAGATCCCAACATCACTTGTTGTCTTCGATCAGCATTTATAGATCTGGAAATGCATTCATGAGTCCAAATGCAGGCTCCCCATATATGCCTGTTTCTTCACTGATGGGTGCTTATGGGAGCTATAAATTAGATTCAGGGAATAGATCTGATTTTGTGAAAGAATTTTCTCTTCGTTTGGTATGTGCTGCCGAAAATGTTGGTGCTGTAATTGGCAAAGGTGGTACTATTATTAAACAGATAAGACAAGAATCAGGTGCATACATAAAGGTCGATGTATCCAGCAATGAAGGGGACGACTGCATAATTTTTGTATCATCGAAAGAGGTGATTATGGTCATCTTCTCGTCTTAATTTTACTTGACCTGCTTTTACATTATTAACCATGGTTGTGTTTATTGGTTGACCAAAGCCTTCTATTTCAGTCTCCAGATGACGTGTCCCGGACAATTGATGCAACTATGCGATTACAATCGCGTTGCAGTGATAAAACTGAAAAGGATTCCGGAGATCAGGTAATCTCCACACGAATCCTAGTGCCAAGTTCTCAGATTGGGTGTCTTATTGGCAAAGGTGGAGCTATAATTTCTGAAATGAGACGTGCCACAAGGGCAAGCATTCGGATCCTGGCTGAGGATAATCTTCCCAAAGTTGCATCTGCTGATGATGAGATGGTTCAGGTGAATTTTTTTATACTATATGCTTCTGTACACTTTCATCTTATTTGTTTGTCTCCCTTTTTTATGTTGCTTTTGAGTGTCTTGATATCACTATAGCATGCAGAGCAGTGTATGATTGTTTGACTTTTTCCTTTCTTGTTGGATTTACCAAAGATGATATATTCTGAAATTACCTCAATGTGGACCAGATAGTTGGAGACCCAAATACTGCCAGTGCTGCGCTACTACAAGTACTTTTGCGCTTGAAGGCTAATCAATTTGAGGTGGATGGATTTGTAGCTTCTGCGCCACCAACTATTCCGTATCTTCCAGTATCACTGGACTCACCTAGTGGTTCGAAGTATGGGAACCGCAGTGATAATAGATCGCGTGGCCATGGTTATTCTACACAATCTAATAGATATGATCCGAGTGATTATCCTCCAACCGATACTTATAACAGTTTTAGTGATTCACAGGTAATAAATTTATCTTCTTATAGTATTTAACTTCCAACTTGTATCTTCTTGCACATTCGTTTCCCAACTAGTTATCACTGTCATTCTTCCATATTATGACATATCTGCTGATTTACAGATAGGTGTTGCAAGTAACCAAGCACCATATGGAATTTATTCATCAAGTCAACCCACCAATTCTGCGTAAATCCCATCCTCCAAATTTTGTTTTTCTATTGTCTGCTGTTTATATTTCTTCTACATATTTGCAATTTTCTGTTGTTTTTTGGTTGTATTTTCGTTCCTCTAAAAACATGTAATGTTAACTATAACTATAATATATCTTTTACCAGGTTACACTCTCAGAAACCTCCATATGAGAAGTCCTATGGCTATTAGTCATCAAATTCAAGCTACTAGAAGTGTCGACCTCGTGATCAGTATGGTCCTCAATTACTATATTGTAAACTTGAAGAGTTTCAGCCTGATGAAGGCGTTTCCCTTTGCCTTTATAGTTCTTTAGTTAATTTAGTCTACATAATGGAACGGTGAATAGGCATCCTCCTTGACTACATACATTCAATTGAACACTTCTTTTTCGTTTTTCTGGTATCCATATGATCAATTTACCATCTAATAACCATAAACCCCTTATCTCCAAACATTGCTTGACCATCTAAGCTATTTTTGTTATAATATAGACAATGGATCCTTATATATGCTTTTGGTTGTTGAACTTAAATGTTCAAGCTCCATAAGTGTTCGCTCTTCCACAATTTAGTCTGTTTTAAAGTATTTTAAGTATGCCCTAAAAGGATTGTCTATGATAATATTCAAGTTGTCTATTAATTTCCTATTCTTATGATTTATAATTTCCGAAAGGAAACTAGTTACTGTTACTTTGGGAATCTTCACATGGTACTTTTCTATTGATTGGTTTAGCCCATGCCTATTTAAAGAGTTTATAAAGAAGGGCATAGTTGATGAACCTAGATATTATTGCTTATGAAGGCTGGCTTCTTACTGCCAACTTATTCATATGCATGTGTTACAATCTGCATATTTTAAATTCATAACAATGATATTGGGAAAACAAAATATTATTGGCATTCAGGCTAAAATGGAGCTTCTTTTACATGATTAAACGGTATGTTATAATCTGATCGAATTCCTCAAGTTTTGGTGATATGATCCTCCATATGCTCTCTTTTCTGTTCCGTGAGGCCGGATTCTTTGCTCTGGTCCTCATCAGTGTTGCTATTGTCAGTATCTGTTATGTTGGAAGGGTGTGTTAATTATTTGTGCCATATTAAGATATAGACGAACATGCATTGTCTGCGATATGGAAACTTGTTAGTATCACATACCTTCACCCTTCTCCGTCGCTGCATAAGATGGACGTCTTAAAGAAGCTTGATTATTTGTAGGCTATTAACAAATATCAATCACATTATTATGTTACCGGTACATAAACACAAAAAAAGGACTATTACCATTATTAGAAGGTTTTAGGTAGTTTCAATGTGAATGATTACTAGACGAACAAATTTTGCCCGACTTGAGGGGGTCTATGTAAGAGTTCTCAATTTCTTATGTTTGTTGAAAACTGCAGAAGCAAAATTGTTAACTAAGGTATTTTAAGATTTGATGACAGAGTTTCTGTTCTATTTTTGTTGCAGTTATAGTCCTTGGTTTGTTGGAGTTCAAATGATTGAGAAATCTTATGTTTTAGTCGAATTAGATTCTATCAAAAGCACATAGAAAGTTTACCTCTAATTTTGGTCGCAGCTCTTCTTCGAAAGGGCCTTTGTTTTTCTTTTGCTGATTGACAAGAAATAGTATAAAAAATCTCACATATACAATGTTCATGATAACATATAGCAATGGATGATTCTGTTATCAGTAACTTGTGTTTATATGCGTATGTACCTTCCCCAATACCCAGTCAGCAGAATCGAAAAACGCATGTTCATGATCCTTGCAGATGAAACCAAATGAAGACATTTAGTAAGCCTCTGGATATTTTATGCATTCAACAGGACATTCAATGAGCAAAGGTCGAAGTTACCTTTGAAATTAATGCCTTCTTAGGTAATAACCCTCCATACTTTTTCTTGATAACTCTTTCCTGCTGTATATATATTGCGAGAATATGTTTAGTTGATTGAAAATGATCATGCAGATATATGCATAGGTTTACATAGCATTTTAGGTTGCTTTGCTAATTGCCACCGAACTATTTGTTTGTTCTATTTTATATACATTACCTCTTCTATAGAGGGGGAGCTCGAATTCTCCGAAGGAAGATCTGAATCAGGTTTTGTTTCTTCTGCACTAAACTTCTCTTTTTCTTCGACCTCTGGGTTGTCGATAGCTGGCTTCTTGGCTTTATTGACATCCTCACCTTTGGCATCAGTCATGTTATCTTTTTCCTGATGGGGATGCATCTATGTCTCAACGCCTTTTGAGCCATCAAAGATTTACTTAAATCAGAAAAGGAAAACTTGTACCAACATAATCAGAGGACTTGGAGATGAAAACGTTACTGCCTCGACCTAGTTAAAAAGATCGTAAAACTTGTAGTTTTTTAAAAAAATTACATACCCAAGGTTTCGAACAATATATGATAATTTCGTTAACGATAACAATGAAATGCAACATGAAGTGAGATACAAATTAAAGTTGATTATGAATACAGAATTGTACCTGGAAGTTTTGTGATGATATGAACAAGAGGAAGGAAGCAAAGGTTGTAGCATGAAAGAAGAATATAAATAAAGGTTGCGTTGTATTTTATCTCCATAAAAGTTGTGGGGAGCACTAAAGAATTTTTTAAGTGCTTGGTGGCTTATTATTAAGATTCTTTCAAACTTTGAACGATGTTAACTCTTGATTGGGTTATTGCACACGCGTCGATCAGACGACCACGCGTGCATCCCACGCGCAAGCCGTTTTTTATACTACCTTGATATTACAATATATGTGTTAATGACAATTTATTCTTCAATTTCTCATTTCTTCGTTTCCATATATGGAGTAGTTATTGAGCAGGTTATAGCTAGTTTGTTTGAGGACATTTCAAAAAACACACAAGCCCTTGAACACTAGATTCTTGGAGGGTTTGGGTTGACGTCGAATCAAGCTCAAGTTGAATTTGGTTTGTCGAATCAAGCTCGAGTTGAATTTGGCTCGTTAATGACTTGTTGCTTTAGGCTATGCCACACATGATAGTTTCATGTATATTATCGTGTATGTTATTATGTTTGGAAATTCTAACTTTTAAGATCTCTAAGATCAGGAGTGTTCATACTCACTCATGACATGGTGAATTGGTGATCCCGTGAGCAAAGACAAAAAAATTCGAAAAAGGTTAGTCTTAATTTGTAGGGTAAATGGTTTCTGACATCATTTATGTGAGTCGAGTTAGATCGATCACTTATGTTTCGGATCGACCAAATATGATCACTAATATTTAAAAAATGTCTCATTTTCGTCACTCCGACAGTTTTTTGAAGGGTATTTCCATCCAAACACATTATTTCCTCTCATAAGCTCCCAACTTAAATCTTATTCACGCCTAATTCAAATCGACATCATGCCATCCACGAAACTTTTGGACTAGATCAAATATTAATTATATTTGCATCACTATAGATATAACAAATGTGTATCCAACCGGGAGCTTACAAGGCTTATTTGCATTTGGCCTTTGGGATGTTGAAGAGATACATATCAAAACTCAAATATCAAAATGTTTCGAGCATTTCTAGGCTTCTAAATACCTTATAGATCACTCCACACACACACACACTGATAATACAAGAGATAACTGATAAGTATTTGCAACTCAATTATCTTCTTCTGCCTTTGCTGATTGCTCTTGTGGCTGTTATGAAAACGCCCCCAACAACTATTTCCTTTTAACTTATCCGATATTATTTCTTTCTTTATTTTCATTTCCCGATTCCGTAACTTTATTTATTAAATCGTATAGATTGATCGAATAATTTAGTGGAAGAGACTTTCGTTATTAAAGAACATAAACTTAGTAGTTCCTATGCGGTATATATATGTTTAAAAAGTACATAAATTGTACCATTTACTTACTATAAATGTAAAATTTATTCATCTATAATCATCAAGGCCTTCATCCACAACTAATTTCCAAAAATGTCGAAATCGACCCTCATCTTCCTGCCAAGAAAATCAAAATAGAAAAGGAAAATTTCCAATAATACTGATACTATAGCTAGTCAGTAGTCCCAATGAATGTCCCATGACCCAATATATGGTCGAAACTTCCCCTTCAGGAAATAAATTATATAAAAAAGAAAAAATAGAGTATATATGGAAAGCTAAGAAGTCGAAAATGAAGAACATTTTATGGTCTTGCATGTATATATGATGTAGGTATTATTGTGCAGCCAAGGATGAGTTGCCGTCAAGATTTATTGATCATTTTTCATGGAAGCTAATAAGATATCCTTAAATTAAACGTACGGCAACTTGTCCTAGGCTACACTGCTATATCATGTTTTCATGTTAGATCTACGATGTTTTTTACAGACCCAATAATATTCTTAATATCACACTTCTTACAAGGTTTGTGCTACTCACTATTTCTGCAGGTATTATTCATCTCATCTCATTTCTTTTATTAGCTCATAATAGTAAGAATAGTGGTGTTGTTAAGAATTTCTGGGGTGCCACTCTAAAATCAATTTGCAATAGAGGAAGTAGCCCAAGATCTTATATATTGATACGGGAGGACATGGACTTCCGATGTGGGAGGTGTATCTTAACACTCCCTCTCAAGTGTAACCCAATCGTCGGCTGAATTATTCTCGCCGATATTACTTGCCGGAACAATATCGGCGGGGTTACACATGCCTCAATAACTCGGGGTTGGCTCATGATACTATGATAAGAGTCACCACTTGGTAATAGAGGACGTAGTCCAGGATCTTATATATTGACCCCGGAGCACATCGACTTCTGACATAGGAGATGCATCTTAACATATGTATATTTCAGATATCTTTATCTTGAAATTTTGTAAAGAATGTAGTTTAAACGGGTTCTTTCAAGACTTGAATCATTTGTTCATTACAAAATATATATTCTATATAATATGTTATACTTATGATAGAAAAATATTTAACTTATTAATTAGAAAATTATAGAAAGTAGAATTATATAAAACTATAAAGTAGAGAACATAGAGGAAATATGAAGTACTTAAAGAAATAAAGAATATTCTCATCATCACATGGGTTATCTATCACTTATCATCACCTCGAGTAAATTAAAGCTTATTGAATTGGTAATGCATGGCTTAACTCAACTGAGTTAAGGCTGCCTATTCAATCTACTATTCTCTTCCTGAAATCTAAGATCCGTTTTAATTTTATAATAAATTTTAAAAATTCTAATTATAATAAATTCTCATTAGATCACAAAAAATAACAAATTCACGTTAGATTTTGTTGGATTTGTTTCAATATAGATTTTCGAAATATTAATTTTTCAATAGTTTACTTTTAGAAATATAAAATAAAAATATTTATATTTTAGATTGTATCTCGGCGACCATGAAATATCAAACGAGTTTTACATTTGGAGTCCAAAGGGGTACAATAAGTTTGATAAACTTGCCTCTTTCCATCCGACAACAATATATAGGTGATGGTAACATCAAAGATGATTATTTAATGATTTGGATCTGAAGTTGAGTAATAATTTAGTGGCAGGGGTGTACAATGTCCTGAGTTTTAATTACCAAACAGTAATTCAAATTATATATGCATGCCATGTCATATGTACCCAGTGGTAGCATGCATTATCCAGGCTGATATACTGCAGGATATTTTAACATTATTATGTTAGGAAATTAATAATATCGGTTTTAGTATTATTATATCAACAATCCCATGGATTGTTCAATTACTCATTAATTCGGCTAACTTATTACCTTATTGGTTAATTAATTAATACTGTTTACTTATAACTTATTGTCTTTAAGAAAATGTAGGTTTGGGTGTGTTGTTATCAAATTTAAAAAACTTTAGATAAAAGAACTTGTTAAGATGTACATTCCACATCCGAAGTTGATGTTCTTCCGGGTCAGTATATAAGATTTAGGCTACTCCCTCTATTATCAATTGATTTTAGAGTGGAACCTGTTAGGCTAATGGGAAACCCTAGCCCATAAACCCGAATACATTAGGGTTAAGTTATATTCACCTATAAATATAGTGATGTTGATGATAATTGTTCTTGTTCATACAATATAGAGATCACTATATATATAGGTGAAAATAACTTAACCCTAATGTATTCGGGCTTATGGGCTAAGGTTGCCCATTAGCTTAACAGAACCCCATAGACCCTTATCATGGTATCATGAGCCAGCCCAAGTTATTGAGACACGTGTAATCCGCCGACGTTGTTTCCGACAGTTAATACCGGCGAAGAATATTCCGCCGACGATTGGGTTACACGTGAAGGAGAGTGTTAAGAGGCACATCCCACGTGTGCCACCTAAGTGACCTTTCTAAACTACCCAATAATAAATTTCGAAAGTTCTCCGTAATATTTCCGTATTATTGTATTATCTATTTTAGAAGTTGGTGAAATAAAGTACTATATTAATGCAACATTAAATCCTTCTTTCTTTCATTTCAATTTTCCTCTGCCTTCATCTTTGGATTCTTTGCTTTTGGTTGGATTGCTTTGCTTCCCTTCGCAAAATTAAATCAAATATTTAATCGTCGAAGCTTGAATTGGCTGGGCCCGTTATATTTGAAATTCCGCTGCTTGTTTTAATTGTTTATGAATGTGTGGATTTATTGTTGATGTAACTAATATTTTATTTCCGTTATAAATATCTAACGAACAACTTTATTTAGAGTAAATACATATATTAAACCCTCCTTCACTTTTTTCTTTTTATATGTAAATTAGCAACGAGAATATAAATATGTATTATAGATACGAATATAAAATGAAGTTCCTAACTAATACTAATAGATATATAGTTACAATAATATGATGCAAATGTCTCCAACAAAATACTTGATAGATAATTTGACCAATTGCACAAATAGTCGTCGATAGTGTTATCAAGTTGTAATTTAGTCTCCAATAGTGGCATTGTTGCAATTTAGTCCCCAAAAATGGCCAAAAAGTTGCATATTAGCCCCCAAGTTAAATATTTTTAATTTTTAATATCAACACGCAATCATAAGAGGTCAACTCTGGACCAAAAAAAATGAATTGTTAAGACATAAACTCATTTTTAGTGTCATGAATCTGAAGTGCAAAACTTCATTAATTTCTAACACAAAAAAATGAGTTTATGTCTTTAAAAAAAATTATTTTTTGCCCCAAATTTAACCTCTCGTCTCATGTTGGTGTTAAAAATTAAAATAATAGTTAATGTGGGGACTAATCTGCAACTTTTTGCCACTTTCGAGGACGACACTACAACAATGTCATTATTGATGACTAAATTACAACTTGATGATACTACCAAAGACTATTTGTACAATTCACTCATTGCTGATGATAAGTTGATTCGATACATATATACTCTTACGATCCTCAAATGATATATATAAACGATACTATGCTCTCCAGCCTCTAGCTATAACTCTCTATATATTGTTATATTGATGTAGTTGGCAAATAAAATTAGCAACAATATACTTCGTCCTTGATCCTATAGCATAGTGAGAGCATGCATGAGGCTTGGAATAAATGAAATGGGGACAATATCATCACGAATCACGACCATGAACAAAATTAATATAGAAATTCGGGAGTCAAATTGAAACAGTGTCACTTTTGAAGATTAAACTGTAATAATATTATTATTGAGGATTAAATTGTAACATGTATAATGACACTATTCGGAGGCTAGCTATTTCATCAAATTGCTTTAGAAATCGACGACCAGGGCCAAATCTAAAATATTACTTAGATTATTATTGTTAGGGGGTCAAATTTAAAAAAAAAAAGTTATGATTTCCCACGGTCATACCTTTATAAATACCACGACCACTCAAGTTTTTCCACAGTGCGCATCTTTTGCTTTCTTAATTAACAGTCTCTTTGTTTTTCATAAGTTTATATATTAGCTTCAGACAGTAAGAAATTAAAACGTGTCTGCTTCGTTTTTCACAAGGTTTTTATGTGTATATACATAATACAATAAAAAAGAAGTTGGAAAAAATTTAATTAATAATAATGGGGAGGTCACAATGTTGTGAGAAAATAGGGTTGAAGAAAGGACCATGGACAGCCGAGGAAGATCGAAAGCTTCGGACTTACATTCAAGAACATGGCTATGGAAGTTGGCGATCTTTGCCATCAAAAGCTGGTAATAATTTACACTTTCTTCGATTCAAAATAGAGTTAATTGCTGAAATAGTCTCAGTAACTAGAGGTCTGGTGCACTTTGGTCCCCGAAAGTGGCACTGTTGCGAAAATGGTCCCTGAAAATGTGTCAAATGGTGCAATTTAGTCCATATGATCCGTTACAACCGTCAAATTTTAGCGTGAATAGTGATTTTTGGGGGCAAATCGAATTTTTTTATAACTTAATAGCCCCATTTGGGGCCTACAATGTGAATAACAAAAAGTTATAGGTAAAGGTAGCTTTCTCCATTTCCAATTCGATTTTTATGAGGTTCGGTGTTATTTACATTATAGGCCCCAAATGGGGCTATTAAGTTATAAAAAAATTTGATTTTGCCCCCAAAATCACTATTCACGCTAAAATTTGACGGATGTAACGGAATAGGGACTAAATTGCACCATTTGACACACTTTCAGCTACCATTTCACAACAGTGCCACTTTCGGGGACCAAAGTGCAATAGGCCCCCACTTACTGGAACAATTTTAGCAATTATCTCATTCAAAATACCGATCTTTTAAGAGTTAATCGAATAGCCTAGTGAAAAAGGCTCTTCCTAGTGACCAAAAGGTCCTGGTTCGAAACTCACCTCATCGCTAATTATAAATAAAAATACCGATCTTTTTCACATATGATGAGGTAAATTTTTGACGCTCAACTATTCTTTAATCATGTAATTAAAATATTTAAAAAAATAATATTATGAAAGTATTTTAAAAGACAAATCCAACTATATATATTCTATATTTTCTAAAATATGTAATAATTGGTAGTTAATTATCAAAATTCAATTATAAAAGATCGAGTTAATTGACAATTATTTTAAATTTGATATGATCTTATGATACTAATATACCAGGAAAGGAAACATGTCATCTTTTAATTGCTTCTATTTGGGTCATAACTCATAAGACAGTATTTCTCATAACCATTTTTTAAGATGTAAGTATATGTTAAGATATCAATATTTTATTTTATTTAAAATTTGATATGAATTAAAAAAAAATATTTCCTTATGTATTTTCTGTTATTATATTTTATTTTTAATAACTTCAGTAGTTCTCAATTTGTGCTTTATTTTACTTACTATCAAAAAATGCTACAAATACGATGATATATCAAAAAGAAGAAAGGTCCACGCGGATAGCTCGAATGATCACGAATTTCAATATAAGAGTGTATTTTTTCATAAATGTGTGAGTTTGATCTCCGGCAAGTGCATGAGAAACTCTGTATTTGTTCAAAGGAGGAGGACCTGCTTGTAGGTGGTTACAAATAGTCTAGGCACTCTTCATGTAGAGTACCGATCCGTTAAAAATATATCCCGAATTTAGGTTCTCTCTTGGGTGATGGCCTAGTCAAGTGGGACGTTTAAGATGAACGTATTATCTCTTTTTCTTTTATCAAAAAGAAAAAGATTCACACACTAGGAAAAATGTTTTTCTAATCGTACAAAATTGTACACCTATTACTGTTTACCAGGACTTGACCGTTGTGGGAAAAGTTGTCGGCTCCGATGGATAAATTATCTAAGACCAGATATCAAGAGGGGAAAATTCAGTTTGCAAGAAGAACAAACTATCATTCAACTTCATGCTCTTCTTGGGAATAGGTAATAATAATAAAGAAAATTCGTTTGGAAGATAGAATATAATGTCTGATATTGTTGGTTTTTTAAATAGTGATGAGAATACGAACACAATCATGGAGTATTATAAATTATATATAATTTTCTTTAGTTAGTAGACATTTAAAATAAATTACAAATTAAATTATTTCTAATAAAATTTGAGTACAAGTAGGATCTCTTGATTAAAAGCTTGTGCTAGAAGCACCAGCTAATGATGGGTTAAGGTTTTGTATGTCTAATGAATTGTACAATTATGTCATCCCAATTACTCGTTTGCTTCAACATGTAGTAACTATTGCATAGTCATAATTATTTCATTATTAAGATAATATAGAGAAAACCGTATCAATCAATGAAAATAATTGAACAGAACTTAATGAGAAAACCGTATCAATATGAAAGAGAATATCATCAGTTAATGATTTTTTTGACGTGAAGTCATGTATAAACAAGTTCTTATATTGAAAAGAAAGTACTATATCCATTCTTTTTATACGACGTTCTAAATATTTTCACATAGAAAAACTAAAAATAATTAAAAAAGTACATTAAAAATGTAAAATGTCAATCGATTGTCGCTATATTATTGATTATAGTTAAACAAAAAGTACATTGAAATTGTAAAACTTCATATGAGAAAAATAAAACAAATAAAAAATCTAAAAAGTCAGATAAAAAAACCGAGGGGTAGTATTTCAGTAAATTAGAAAGTGTGACTACATTTAAAATGACAAAATTAAGTCCATTATATTTAAATAATCTTGTTTTCAATGTTCATCATTTTGACATATACATGTATAATAAATATCATCTAACTAATTATATAAATCTTTTGGTATACATGTAAGTGAAACTAATAATATTGCCTCATAAAAATGATTGTATATTTTTTCTTAAAAGATCTTTTTTAATTCACTTTTAGATAAAGGAAGTATTAATGTGAATTAGTTCAACATTTCCAAAACATTTAATATTAGTATTGATTTAACTTTTAAGGTCAGAAGTGAAACTAGAACATATATAACACCGTTGGTCCAAAAGATGGCCAAATAAAACCATACAATCTACTCATCTCTTTTTTTAAGCTATTGTTTTAATTTTTTACGATCAACAAGACACGATTTAAAACGAAAATATATCTAATTCTACACATGTAAATGTTATAAAAGGTTAAAATTTCAAAAATATAGAGTGGCACGAATCTAACAAGATCCAACTTGACTATAATATTTCTTATCGACTAATAAAATTTAATGGTAAATTTTTTCAAAATTTGACTATACAGATTTTAAACAATATGTTAAAAAAAATAGAGGGAGTATATAGTAATAAATTAAATTCATGCACCTAAAAATCATACTAGGCTCATTTCCTCTAGATTTGGTAAGATAATAGACCTTTGAAACATTCTAAATTGACGGTTTGTTTATAAACGAATACTATTTTGTTCTTACTTACTGCCTTAGGACCATTTTAGTACAATAATAATGAAGTAATAATATCATTACATTATTATGCTTTGTAGCTCGTTGTGTATTCATTTTGTAGTTAATACTACTTGAAATGGTCAGACAAGATGTACTCCCTTTTCATCTCAATTATTATGGTATCATTACTTTTACTTACTTCCTTTTCACCTCATTTAAAACCCAATCGGTGCATGTCCTGCACCACAACTTAGCTTCATTATTACTCATGTCGACTATAGTTATCCTATACCATGACGGTTAAAATACACATTCCACACCGAATGAATATCAATTTCTTCTCGATCAATATATAAAATCTTAGATTACTTTCTCTATTGTCAATTGATTTTAGAGTAGAATATAACTCTTAACATGGTTTCATGAGCTAAGCCGAGTTATTGAGACACGTATAAGTTATAATCCGCCGATATTGTCCTCCCAGGTCAATATATAAGATTTTGAACTACTCCCTCTATTAATTGGTTTTAGAGTAAAACCTCATTGACTCTTAACAATTACAATGGAAATCCTTAAATATAAACAAAATTAATTATTTACATGCATATAGCTTTTAATTTATTTGTATAGTTCTTATTAAAATTAATTACAACAATCATTCCAGTTGTGGTATATGAGGGTAGATATAGAAGGAACAAATGAGTTTTGGGAGGAAAAACAACAAAATATGACTTCAATAGTTTTAAAAATTGCATTTGGACCCCAAAAATGCTAAACTCCGTTTACGACTAACACTATCATTAATTTATTAGGGACTATTTACGAATCACATATTCACTATCAAAGATTACCAGTGTTATCACATCCGAGGCGAAAGTGCAATTTAATCTGATTTATTAAGATCATTAATTGTTGTAGTTAACTCTTCTTATTATTGGCAACTAATTCTATAAATAAATTCATGATGTTATATAGTATATCTTAAATAAAATTAATTTTGTAACATTTATTAACCCTTTAATTTCCTTCAAAATTCGAGGTGGTCAGCTATTGCAGCTCATTTGTCAAAGAGAACGGATAATGAGATAAAAAATTATTGGAACACTCACTTGAAGAAGAGATTAAGCAAGATGGGAATCGATCCAGTCACCCATAAGCCTAATAGTGATGCTATTGGATCAAGTAGCCACTCTAAAAATGATGCAACCATTAGTCACATGGCTCAATGGGAGAGTGCTCGGCTCGAGGCAGAAGCTCGGCTCGGTCGAAATTCCAAGCTCTTATATTGCAACCCCTACCAATTATCTCAGCTCGACTCATTAACAACTCTAACGACTAATAAGGGCATAAGAAATTTGATCAACTTCAATGGCAGTTTAGAGTCTCCAACATCTACCTTGAACGTTAACGTTCCGAATACACTCGGATTCGTGGAGGATGTCCTAGCAAATACTTGGAACCACAAGATGGAGTTTCATGAGACGACTTACAATTATCATGCTAGTTATATTGCAGACACGTCGAGGCTTCCAACTATAATGGAGAGCTATATATACCGATGAGCTTGTTTCGGGAAATGAAGATGATGACAACAACTTGATTACTAATATATTGTAGTTCGATTGAACAATTACTATTGGAAAAACATGCTTAATTATTTGGTCTGGTCGTAATCTCGATCATCCATGTTTTAATATGATCAGTTTATCCAATGTTCTATTAGCTATAAAAAAATTCCGATGGTGTATCTTGATTTTAGTTTAATTGACATTTTCGATTTATGAACTATTACCTTAATCGTAAATAAAAATAATAACTAGAGTTGTTCATTACGATTTATATATAAATTTTTGATTATGTGATATAGTAATTGGTTGGAGTGGACCTATACATAGTCTAAAAATATTATTCCAAAGGGTGATGTTTCGTGTTCTCTATGCCCGTCTCAAGTCGACATTTTTAGGAGTAGTCGTTCCTTAGTTTAACCACCGTCTCATCAAGATCTCGTATCTCAACCACTCGGTGTAGATTAGAGGCGCCACCACTTTCACCAATTTCACCAATTGTCGCTCCCAGACGGTCGTCTACGTTTTTGTTCATAGTTGATCAATCGAACATTTAGAAAGTTTGATAAATGAAAATTGTAATTATATATTAACAAAAAGAGGTTCTTTAGCTCAAGCCTTACAACAAAAATAATTGGACAAAATTATGTACGCTAAAAATAGTAAAGCACTAAATATCTAAACAGCCGCCAATTTAATGCAAACAGAAAAAGAGAATCCATAAATAGAAAAGAGTATTTTACCAAGATTAATGTGATTGACCTTTATGACACGTGTCTCCACCCAAAAGTTCCACCTGTACTCAAAAAGTATCCTACTGCAACATAATTTGCTAGTCAAATTTTCAAAAATCTCCTTCTTTTGAACCTCGGCAGATACTATAAATGATTTTTGGAGCCAGAGGAGGTGTTTATTGACTGAAGAACGTGATATAAATCTAAATTATTTGATCATCTTAATTTTATAAAACTTCGTAAATAGAGGAAGTAGCTCATAATTTTATATATTAACTGGGCAGATATTATTTCGATGTGTGACAACTTTACTTGGTATCTCGTTTTCCGCCGTCTCATCAACTAAAGGTATGGTTTTCATATCAAGAAAGAATATGCAAATTCTTAAATTGTTTTGCCTGTTCGTTTATCATTCGAGCGTTTCAGCAGTATACGTGCATGTTGTTGAAACGACAACATGATATATATTTCATGCAATGCTACTGAGTATTTTGCATATGTCTCCAGATTTCCTGTGTAGTGTAACCATGGGGGGGGGGGGGTACCTAGAGGTGTATACTTCACTAGATTTTGGATCTTGTTCGATTCGTAGTAATCTATAAATTTGAACTATCAACTGTTTATAACTTTACACGTCTAGAATTAGAGATATTTTTGTTTTAAGTCGTGTCTGGTCTGTAGGTATATATCAGTCACATACAGAAATTGTCTGAATTTACGACGAAAGGGGAAAGTGTGGAGATGAAATTTGGGAAGGATTTCAAGAAACAAAAGGTGCCTGAATGGACAGAAGCCTATGTAGATTACAATGGACTGAAACATATCTTACAGGGAATTCGAAATCTAAAACGAAACAATCAACCTCCATTACAGAGAAGGTTGCACCAGAAACTGGCGATGCACCACGGTCTTAGTGATGTTCAAAGTGTAGGAGATATAGAGGATCAAGTGATAGCAATAAGTGCAATTCCGCAAGGGAACTCCAGAAAGCAATATAATAGTCATTATTTGTTGTCTGCCAAAGAAGGCAGGGAGGATGAGATTTTATTCTTTCAGAAACTTGATGACGAGCTCAATAAGGTGAATAATTTTTATAAGGATGAAATGGAGGAAGTAATGATGGAAGCGAGTTCACTGAATAAACAAATGGACGCGTTAATTGCTTTGCGGATTAAGGTGGTAAATCAAGATTCTGATACATCTAGTATACTGAAAGGCCTTTCAGACGATATGAATTCTTCAGCAAGCTTTAAGGTCACGACTCCTAGTGGAGCAGATCCTGAAGGTAAATTCAGTGCGTTTAGTTTATTGAGGTGCGAATGTAACAAGATGGTATAATGTTTTTGTTTCGTTTTAAGGTTGATACAGTTTGTAGAGAATTGTGGTAATAGGATGGTGTTTCTCCTTGGCAGAAATACTTGACAAAGTGAAGATAACTAATACACTTGACAGTCCTATGTCGACTATTAAAGCTGTATTAAAAGATCCAAAAGACAAGGATTTGAGATATAAGAAACGAGAACTGCGAGAAGCAGAGGAAAGGCTGAAACATGTTTTTGTTGAATTCTATAAGAAGCTTCATTTGTTGAAGCACTTCAGGTAGCAAATGTAAAATCTATTGGAAAGTGATTGATCATTGTTATTTAGTATAAATTATATAATACGAGCTCTCATCGTCTTGTGAATTAACAAACAGCTTCATGAACCTGTTAGCCTTCTCGAAGATACTGAAGAAGTATGAAAAGGTTAGCTCTTTGATTTTATTATATTAGTAAGTGAAACATTTCACTAAAATGGTATTTGCTGCTGGTTCAGTTAGGCTTAACAATCATTTGAAAAAGAACACACTTTATTTTTCATGGATAGAAGGTTCGTGAACCATGCATCGATATCATAAAACTAATAGATGGCCTTATTGCTTGTAATTAGATAACTTCAAGGAATGTTGCAAGATCGTACATGAAAATGGTGGATGACTCTTACCTTGGGAGCTCTGATGAGGTTACGTCTATTCCTTTCGATTCAATATTCGTGTCTCAACTTGCAAGTAATATTGAAAAGTGTATACCCTTGTGAATGCTATATCAATATATTATGGATGGTTGGATCAAATTAACATGTTTTGTTGTTGATTTATTCAATTATTGTTGTTTTCTAATATATCATTTGTTGTGATATTCGTTGATGATCTGCTGCATCTTTTGTTAAGACATTATTGGATATCCTCCAGAGCTCATTTTTGTACTTCCTCTTGCACAGATAATCACGTTATTGAATACTGTAGAGGAGATCTTTATAAAGCAGTTTTCGAATTCAAACCGTAGAGAGGGGATGAAGTTATTGAGGCCTACACAAAAAAGAGAAAAACACAGTGTGACATTCTTTTCAGGTAAGTTTGACTCTTGCTGCCAATATTAAGCACTGAAAAATTCGTAGACATAATGATAACTGATCATGTTGGTTATGTTCATGCTACTTAGGCTACCTAATATGTGTCTGGTTGACCTTCGACCTCTACAGGTTTTTTCTCCGGTTGCTCAGTTGCTCTAATTACTGTTATCATTCTATGGATACATGCTAAGAAGATTGTTAGCAGACATGATACTAATTTGTTTGTGGGAACTATTTACCCACTATACAGGTAAACTTGGCTATTACTCATCTTGTAATTGTATCGTTTCAACAACATTTGTTCTAGTTTTTAATATATTGGGACCTGTGATGTAACCTCTTGCAGTTTTTTTGCATATATTGTGCTGCATATGTTTTTATATGCCGCCAATATGTATTTCTGGAGGCGTTGCAGAATCAACTATTCATTCATATTTGGGTTCAAGCAAGGGACTGAACTAGGCTACCGGGAAGTTTTTCTCCTCAGCAGTGGACTGGCAATGCTAGTGCTTGCAACGTTCCTTCTACATGTGCACTTGAAGATAGATTCAACAGGTCGATATGATGCTTTTGTCAAAATTTTGCCTTTCGCTCTTATTATGGTGAGATTCATCTGCCCATTTCACTTAAATAGTTCTAAATAAAACCACCAATTAAGAGATTGTCCACTTTATTGCAGGTTCTTCTTATCCTATTAAACTGTCCCTTTGACATATTGTACCGTTCAAGTCGTTTCTTTCTTGTTAGGTGCATAGTTCGTTGTTTATGTGCTCCTCTATACCAGGTAAGGGAGTAAATGTGGTTGATCCATGTATCTTCACTTCAATGGTACCGTATTAGAAATAAACATCTTTGACTGGTTGGTTTTACTCCCAATGTTTGCAGGTCTCGCTTGCAGATTTCTTCTTTGCCGACCAGCTTACCAGTCAGGTTTCGTTTTTCGTCCTTGTATTTAGAGCCATTCCTTTTAAATCACTAAAATATTTCTCAAGCTTCTGATTTTCTCCACCTTGGCAGGTTCAAGCCTTTAGGAGTTTGGAGTACTATACATGCTTCTATATTTGGGGAGACGTCACCAAGAGGACGAATATGTGCCACCATAGCGATGTATACAACTTTTTCTACTTCATTGTAGCTATCATACCATACTGGTTGCGCTTCCTCCAGGTTTCACATTTGTTTTCCTTCGTAATGATTAGTTTTGGGTTTCATTATCTTTTCATTTATGCTTGATAGATTCTGTCTGCCTCTCTACCTAACTAGGAGATCATAAGCATTTTTGTTCTTTTTATATTTAATAGCAATCGTCATGATAAAATAGAGGCACTGAGTGGTGTTTCCTCCCTGTAGTGCATTCGTCGATTGTTTGAAGAGGGGGATCATTCTCAAGGAGTCAATGGTCTTAGATATTTCTTGACTATTATTGCTGTTGTAATCAGAACTACATTTGAGCTTAGAAAAAGCGTTACCTGGAAGGTGTTGGCTGTGGTCAGCTCCGCAATTGCAACTTTCATGAATACATATTGGGATATAGTAGTCGACTGGGGACTTCTGCAGAGGAAGTCAAAGAACTTGTTTCTTAGAGATAAACTTGTCGTTTCAAAAAGAAGTGTGTATTTTATAGCAATGGTAAGTAGCCAACAGAATTTTACTTCGATGCTTACTCGTTGAGCTTTCTGGTCATGTTCCTTCATTGATATTTTCTTGCAGGCTTTAGATATTCCCCTCAGATTTGCCTGGCTCCAAGTGGTATTAACATTCAATGTCCATTCCCTTCGTGGCAATGCCCTCTCGAGCTTGTTTGCATTTCTAGAGATCCTTCGTCGTGGCGTGTGGAATTTCTTCAGGTAACTCTTTCATGTCATATCAGACTGCAATTTTTCTTAATCTAAACTATTGTCTGGTCAAGTTTCATTTAGTCCTTTGATGTTTAGCAGCTCGTATAACTCTTCTATGTTCTACTCATAGATTGGAAAACGAGCATTTGAACAATGTGGGGAAGTATAGAGCATTCAAGTCCGTCCCACTCCCGTTCCAATACCAGGATCAAGATATGGACGATGACGATGAGAATAATAAGGACGAGTGAACTTCAACTTCAGAACTGGAATCTCGGCGAAGATTATAAAAGTGAACTAGTTGCAAGCTAACAAGCACTAAATAAAAATGCGTGCCTCGATTATGATTGCATTGAATCTATATGGATGAGGAGACAAATGAGTCTTGGAAGATGAAAATTCATATGTGCATCTGTTACTAGAAGATGGTAGGAGGAGGATGAGCAATCAGCAGATCAAGTTACTAGGATTAACATAGTAGTGACCGCGAATTACTCGTTATCTAGATACAAGACACGGATTCGAATTCTAGCAATGACAACGACTGATTTTTTCGGGGGAGGGGGAAGTTGGCAAGAACATCTAAACCAACATTGTTGCCTAAAGAGATCTTATTGGACAAACTAGCAAATTTGACTTAGTATCGGATGTTCAAGGATCATCATTGTTGGATAATTAGATTATGAAATTTAAAGTATACAAATGACATTTAAAAATATTAATTTTGATCACTTGAAAACATCAATTTTTAAGCTTAATTTCCAATTCAGCCCCTTAATTTAATGTACATAATGACATATTTGGATTTCATACTTATCTACCTATTATTTGTTGAAGATGTATTCATTAAAATCAAGTACGGTTGTTTTATTGTATCACTTAAATAATACGAGTAGTGTTTTGCCAATCGTAGTTGTTATATGCAGGTTATATAAAGTTTCTACACGCAGTTGATGAAATAGTTATAATTAAATCATCCTCCAATACACGCAGTTGATGAAATAGTTATAATTAAATCATTCTCCAATTAAGCGAGAGGGAGTCGAGCCACGGAAAGTCCTCACCTTCTTGAATGAGTCGAACTTCCGCCCGGATATCCCACTCAATAACTCATATATTTCACCTAGTCAAATAGCCCGTTAATGACATTAATAATTAGTCTTGTAAATTAAAATGTATTTACACTTTAACTAAATGCATTAAGATGAGGTTGAAATGATTCAAGTGAGCTTGCCGAACCCGAAGGCTAAGCTCGAGTTTAGCTGAGCTTCGTGAAAGTTTAGTGAGCCGAGTCATGGGTTTGACCAAATGGGTTTAAGATTGTAGTCAAACCCCCAAACGCCAGAATTCTCCAGGCTCCAGCTCCAACATCACGATGCCTTCCTCAGATGAAGATCCATCACAAACCCATCATCCATCTCCCCAACATGACCCGACCCACCAACCCAAATCTCAAGAAGATCCCTCAGGCTCAGATCTCCCATTGAAAGAAACCATTTTGGTGGAAAATCAAGAAAGTAATGAAAAGAAAGTAGAAGAAAAGAAGGAGGAGGAGGAGGAAGAAGAAGGGGAGTGTGGTTTTTGTTTGTTTATGAAAGCTGGGGGGTGTAGGGAGAGTTTTATTGATTGGGAAAAATGTGTTGATGAAGGTGAGAAGAACAAAGAAGACATTGTTGACAAGTGTCATAATGTTACTAAAGCTTTGAAGGAGTGTATGGAGGCTCATCCTGAACACTATGGACCCATTTTGCAGGCCGAGAAGGCGGCTGAGCTGGAGGCTACAGAGGAGGGGGCGGTTGAATCCATAGGGGTGGAGAATGTACCAATTTGAGCGGAAAATATCGTCTACCTCCTTTCCCTGCCTCCTTAGTTTCCTCGCTTTATAAAATTGTATCTCTTGTGGACATCGTGGGGAGTTGTAACATCCCGATACCAATATATGTCGTATAATGTTGTAGACTGGAGCATCGAGGGAGGTTCATAAAGGAGGTAGATGATCATCTCTGCAATGTGAGTGGTTTTGATAAAGGTAGAATCTTGATTTGGTAAAGGTTGTGACATTTTATTGATACATTGAGTTTAGATCAAAAGGTCGAATTTTTTGGGGGATTTTGACATTAATGGAGAGTTGTTTCAAATAATTGTAATGAACGTTAAATGAAAATTTAAGTATAGACCATTACTACTATATGAAGTATAAATCGAATTTCATTGCAATGTTGTGCTGCTATATAGTTTAATTGATATTGCTGTTCTGGATACCTATTGTTCTGCTATTGTCTACGTTATACTATGTAGTCGAATTGATGTAGTTGATCTGCAAATCCATTGTTATGATATATAATCGAATCGTCCTTGTAGTTCTGCATGTCTACTGTTGGTGCTGTTGTTATGTAACACTAGTTGTTGAATCCATAGAGATGGAGAAGGTGGATATTTCAAGGTTTTTGATGAAAAGGGGGGATTTTGATTTGGTAAATGTTGTGAATTTTTTATTCATACATTGAGTTTAAATCAAAGAGGTTGAGTTTTTATGTTAGATTGTTAACAATCGTGGAGAGTTTTTTCGAACAATTATGATGAACGTGAGATGAAATTTTGTGTCTATATAATTAGTAGTCTCTGAAGTATGAACGAAATTGAGATAGCATGTGGGGCTGATATATAGTTATATTGTTCTTGCAGTTCTTGATATCTGTTGTTCTGGTATTGTTTATATTATGTTATCGGGTGTAATTGGTCTTGTAGTTCTACATATCTATTACTCTCTTGATACTGTATGTGTTATGATATATAGTCGAATTGGTTGGGTAGTTCTGCATATATATTGTCCTGCTATTGTTTATATTATGCTATATAGTCTAATTGATATCTTAGATCTGCACATCTATTGTTTTACTGTTGTTCATGTGCTGTTTTAACTTTTATATAGTTGAATTGATCTTGAAATTCTGCAATTGATTAGAATTCTTGATGTGTTATGTTTCTTGCTGCGTTTGAGAATGAAAATAATGATTTTAGGCTGAGCCTCGATTGCTAATAAGTTTAACCCTAGGAATTATATGCTTCAATCGGCATGAAGAACATCGCAGATACACTTTTAACAAAACATAAGTTCTGAAACTCCACACACAATGATTCCTGTCTTGATGGCTTCAAGATGAAGGCTAGTTGACAAGATCTGTGGGTTACTGCTGTAGCAAGTTATGATGCTATTTGATGTTTTGATTCCAGTACATTTGTTTAACTTGTAGATGAAGCCCATATGACTATAAGTAATAATGATAGAACTAAACTAGGTAACACACAAGAATTGACTCGAGATAATGATTACGATTTCATTTCGAGTTGTTTTTATCTACAGCTTCACTCCGCTCCTCTTTCGAGGATGATCAAGAGTATCAATTCAGTTCCACTAAACCTGAAAATTTTGAGTTTTCTTGATTGTTTGAGTCCTGGTTAGTGGTTAAAGTACAGAAAACCATGTTAGTTTAGGTTAAGATAGCTTGTTTTAGTACCAAACTTGGTTTCTAGTTAATGAATATTTATTGGCCATATTTATTTGGTTCTTGGTTTTTTGTTGATTTGATATCTCCAAATATTCGTGCAAGAGTCTTCAACATTATTGTACTTTTAATTGGTTAAAAAGATTTCCTAGGATCTATTATTGATATACTGAATCTGTGTATCATAATAATAATATGTGATGTTCAAACATACGAAGATATAACATCGAGAGGTAAGAAAAGGATAGAGGATCTAGAGTTACTAAATTTTTTTTTACCATGTACTTATTTCTTTACTAATTCAGTCATCACCTTATAATTACTCAACAACATCCATTTGTGAATGACAATCAGTATCGATGAGCCTTCAAGTCACTAACGAGAGTCTGTTACACTAGGCTTTTCGATTAAGTTTAGTTCCATTTTTGGGGTGTAAAAACGTTTGAAACACAAAACAATGAGAGCAATGACACAGAAGAAGAAAGTAAAGGATAGAAAAGAGTGAGCTGTGAGATTTTGATTGTAGTAATGGTGAGCCCACCACCCATGTGCCCTCCCTCCTGTCTCCACCAGCTCCTGCCTCTCAATCATTTGACCCCTTCCCTCCTTCACTCCTCACAAATAACAACACACACTCTTCTTGTTCTTCTTCTTCAATTCATTACTCCCTCGATCTATTCTGCATCCATCTCGATACTGTAGTGTATCTCGTGCATTTATCTTTGATATCTCCGGAGCTCTTTCATGTCGAAAGCAATGTCACCTGGAGGTAAAAGCCAGATGGAAGGAGCCACTAATGTTGTCAAGAAACAGACTCCTGCAAAGGACCGTCACAGCAAAGTGGACGGGCGAGGCCGTCGCATAAGGATGCCAATTGTCTGTGCAGCAAGAGTGTTCCAGCTGACAAGAGAATTGGGACACAAGTCTGATGGCCAAACCATTGAGTGGCTCCTACGTCAAGCTGAGCCATCGATCATAGCTGCAACTGGCACTGGTACAACTCCAGCTAATTTCTCCTCAACACTCAGGAGCAGTCTCTCTACTACTACTACAGCTTCTACTGCTCTCTCAATCTCAGCTGGACACACAACGATGCCGTTTTTGTTAGGAAAACGGCTTCGTTGTGATGATGAGAGCGGTGGTGGTAGTAGTAGTAGTAGTCTTGTTGTTCACAAAGAAGAAGAATTATTACCAGGAGCAAGTTACAACAATGCTAATGCCATAAGTACTTATATCATGGGCCCCACTTTTGGCGGTGGTGGTGGCGGGGCAGGTGGATTTTGGGCATTGCCTAGCAAGCCTGAGTTTGGTCATCTCGGCCAAGTCTGGAGTTTCGCGGCGGCTACAGCTTCACCCGACATGGTGGTGCTGAGTCAAGCCACTCATGCACAACCCCCCTCAAGATTTCTTTAGAAATAATTTACTAGTCTTTGTTTCAAAACGTTGTCGTTGTTCTTTCATAACGGGAAACCTGCCGTCGCTACACATTCTCGTTCTAGTCGGTCATGTTAATATATGTGAGACAATGTGCTATATAATTTTAATTATGTAGATTTTATTATAAGCTAGATAAGATTAATAATAAATAAGATGTAAGAAATTGCATTGGAACGATTGAGGAAACGTTACTCAATGCATGTTTAATTTGGAGAAGAATTAGTATATGTCGGTGGAAATTGGAAGCCAAGGAGGTCTCCTCTTGCTATAATTTGTAATATTATTTCTAGAATATGAAGTACATATTCTAGTTTCTAAGGTTCATTTGTTCTTGGTATATCATATCTTTGTATTGAATTGTATGAATATATGATTCACAAGCCTTTTAATTTACTATCCTTTCTATATTTGATGCATATTATCACTATATCATAAATGTAAAATTGTTACTGGTTAGATAAGCGAAACTAGGAATATTACGATGTTTCTACAACAATCTGAAAATTTTGAATTTTCTAATAAATTTGTAATATATTTTTATAAAAAATAAACATTAAAATATAATATTTTGAACCTACTTTATTATTAGCATGACTAGTTTGTTTAAAATTAAATTAAATTTGTGAATGAATTTTGTCGCCTAATTCTTAACAGTTTAACGTGCTAATAAAAATATTGAAACATAGTTCAACGTCAAATCAAATAATTTATTAAATATATCGTGTATATGAGCCTCTTGTAAATTTTAAAGATCAAGTAAAAAAAAAATCTATATATTATTAACTCACATTATATTCAAGTATCTATAACCATATGTGGTTCGACAATTTAAAAAATCAATTTAGAGTCTTAAACTAATTTTAAGAACACTAGATATTTTTATATAAGCGCGATTTTTTTTTGGGATAATCACTCATAATATAGTAGTATACATCTTTTGATTAAAAAAATTAATTTATATGCTTAAATTATTAAATGTCTTGTTACTTAATCATATGATCATTCATTTTGAGCTTCTTTATTAGGTGTGAAAAAGCTTATCCTTTACATAAAGTAGATAAATTCTATCTTCAGACCACAAGCTTATGTTTGTCTCCAAGAACCATGCAATGATTCAAACTGTCTTAAAGTGATATGATCTGATAAGATATAATATGGCTACTCTCTTTTATCTCCACCCTTTTACTACTTCTTCATCTTCTTCTCCTTTTACCAATCAAAAGCAAGAAATAATTTCAAGAAAATCAAAACAAATCTTCCATGTTAGAAGTACAACCACTTCAAGCTCACTTACTGAAGTTGACTCTAATATACCAAAACCAGTGAAGACATTTTGGCAATGGTTATGTGATGAAGGAATAGTAACATCAAAGACTTTGGTGCAGCCTAGTGTTGTACCTGAAGGTTTAGGCCTTGTCGCGAAAAGGGACATAGCAAAGAATGAGGTTGTTTTGGAGGTGCCTAAGAGGTTGTGGATCAATCCTGATGCTGTTTCTGCTTCAGAGATTGGAAATGTTTGCTCTGGTTTGAAGCCTTGGGTCTCTGTTGCTCTTTTCTTGCTTAGGGAAAAGTTCAAGAAAGACGAGTCTAAATGGCTGTATTATATGGATGTTCTACCGGAAGTCACTGATTCGACTATATTTTGGTGGGTGTTCTTCGAAATTTGGTCTTGATTTAGTACAGTTTTACATGTTTTGATTATTTGGATAGTTTTGTTTCTTGGTTAGTAGAGGGTTGATTGTTGCTTGATGTGTTCTTCCAGTGCAGGTCAGAAGAGGAGCTCAATGAGATTCAAGGTACAGTACATTAATGCATACAAAATGGAACTTCGAGCGAATTTATAAGATCTTTTAATTATTCTAGTCCTGTGATATTCAAATGTGATACATTTAAGGATTCATTGATGCAGTGAAATTAAGTGATCATATAGTTATTAGTGAGTTGTTAATATCGAGTAATGTATTGCTTTCTGCTATGCTTTGTTGTAACTCTGAGTAAAAGAACTGCTTTAAGCACTTCAGACGTATAATTGATGAAATGGATATGGACATATTAGTACTTAGAAAAGAATATGTATAGATATCATCTGAGTTTATTCTGATTTGTATAACAATTATGCAATTGGAGATCATTAACCTTGAATCCAAAAGAATTATCCGAATTTGGATTAGTATGTTATCATTGTGCTCGAGTACATATTTATGTTGAAGTTGATTCTAGTCTGTTGATGTCTGGAGGGAAAAGTGATTGTTCTTTAAAAATTATTCAGGGACTCAGCTACTAAACACAACCTTGGGTGTGAAGGAGTATGTGCAATCTGAATTTCTTAGAGTTGAAGAAGAAGTTATACTACCTAACAAGAAACTTTTCCCGTTTCCTATAACGTCTGATGATTTCTTTTGGGCATTTGGGGTGTTGAGATCAAGGGCCTTTTCTCGTCTTCGAAATCAGAATCTTGTGGTAATACCGTTTGCAGACTTGGTAAGTTCTCTGAGATCAAATTTATTACCTTCAGTTTACAATATGAGGCCGTACTAGGGTGACCATTGTCTGTGCAATAAGCTTCTGCATTCTAGTTTAAGCTAAATAGTTATCTAAAGCTGAATGCTCGATATGGTAAGAATTTAGACCAAAACTTCACTATTTGAACTGTCTGTGTTCACCTGAGACTACAATAAGCACGATGGAGAGAGCGCTAAATGCACTAGCCTGCACCGCTTCTTACAAATCTGGTTGCTTAAATTGAGATGTTAAGTTTTCTTAATTTTCCTTTCTGTTATGAATCAGCTCAATCACAATTACAGAGTCACATCAGAGGATCATGCACATGAGGTTAGAGGGGCAGCCGGTCTCTTCTCCTGGGATTATTTATTTTCTCTACGAAGCCCATTATCTGTGAAAGCTGGTGAACAGGTAGTGTTCGTTATCTGTAACTATATTAATTTGCAGATACAGTGCATTAAGATCTTCAATACAACCTTCGTAAATGTAGACATTCATATGAAATTCACTTTCATCTTACACCCACAAATAGTATTTAATGAGCTCAATAGATTGTTAGACGTGATCAATGGAGAATCGTCTCTTACCTTGAGTTGAGATGATTGGATTCTGTTGCAGATCAAATAGATTCATGTGTCACATTTTGATACTACAATTGATGCAGTTCACTTCAAAGATTATATATCCTCAGTGGGTCAATTGTTCATTCTGACAGGTATATATTCAATATGATCTTAATAAAAGCAACGCTGATATGGCTTTAGACTATGGATTCATCGAGATAGATACAGGTCGCGACGCATTTACATTAACACTTGAAATATCAGAGTCAGATGAATTTCATGGGGACAAGCTAGATATTGCTGAGCTAAATGGTATGGGAGAATCAGCATACTTTGATATGAAACTCGGAGAATCTCTTCCACAGTCTATGCTTCCATATCTACGATTACTTGCACTTGGTGGAACTGATGCTTTCCTTCTGGAATCAATCTTTAGAAACTCTATTTGGGGTCACCTCGAACAGCCCATTAGTCGTTCAAATGAGGAACTTATATGTCAAGTGGTCCGAAATGCTTGCAAATCTGCACTTTCTGGCTATCAAACAACTCTAGAAGAGGTACTAGTAACATCTACTTTCTTAGGCATTTCTCAGTTCATGCTACATTTACGCAATGTTATCTTGCATTGCCTTGTAGTTGATAAGAGTTCATCAAGGGTTGTTCTTTCCACTCGCATTTATTCCCGTCTGCAATAACCTATCTGCATTCAGTGTTTGATAGAACTGTGCCATGATACTGACTTTGATCCTATATTGTTGATCAAATTATATAACTTCCTTACGTTGTAGGATGAGAAGCTACTCAAGGAGGGAAATCTCGATTCAAGGCATTGGATAGCCGTAGGTGTAAGAGCGGGGGAGAAGAAAGTGCTGCAACAAATCGATGACATTTTCAGGGAGAGGGAACTAGAACTAAATGAACTGGAGTACTATCAAGAGAGGAGACTCAAGGATCTTGGTCTTGTTGGTGAGCAAGGTGACATTATCTTCTGGGAACCTAGCTAAGAAGACCTTCCATTTTGTAATCGTTGGCACGCAATGATCTATGACAGACTGCAGAAACGACTGCATTACCACCCGAAATAGCCAATTATTCAGATTCGACATTCCTGCTGATTTTCCCATGTCCGCCATACAATTACTTTTTCGCTATTTTCATTGGCGAAGTAGTAGATAGCACTTGCACTTCAAGTCTGAGTTAATTCCAAAACAATCTCCCTACTATTGTAGAGGTAATGCTGCTCAATCCTCCTTAGGTGAAAACCTCTTTGGAGGCATTGTTGCAAGTTAATATTGTTTATACCATCAAAATTTCGGGCCATTACAACATGACGATATCTATTTAGCCAGCAACAAATTGTAAAATCGTGGAAAAATCTTGAAAAGAATCTAATTACATTACAATTTATGAAGAACAAAATGTGTAGTCTAACTAATCCAGCAGCTCCAACTGCATGTTTTCATATTTGACACAGTTCACTGCTAATTTTACAAAAAAACAAGCTGACTGAAGATAAAAAAGATTGCTGAGAAACAAATTAAATAATCTTCTTCTTCTCGAAAAAGGACTTCAAATGCCATAGCTGTAATCCTGCGACAGATATGCATACGAAAAGCGATAGCATGCTTAACCAAAACATTTTAGAGTTAGTCGCCTTGTTGAGATCTTGCATCTCTTCTTCCCTGCAAACGCACCATTTCATTTGACTAACGGGTATGGGGAGATTCTCAACATTAATATATTGAACAGTAACAACCATCTTACAGAACATAATGAAAGATTTACGAACCTCGAACGGAGATAAAACATCTCATCGTGTATGGACTGAACGATATCAAACATTTTCTTCAACTCCACTTCCATTAACTGGTGAAAACAATTGTAAGACCACGAATTAAAGTATTTCTACTTGCTAAAAAATAACTATTTATTTCAATGATCTGGAGAAACTTCAGGTATTGCCATTGCAAATCAGTATTCAATCAATTAATCGACACAAACGAACATGAATAAGAACAAACGAAGAAGCTAACATGATGACATGATAGTAATGATTAGTAAATGGGCTTTATATAACTTCCCTAGGTCCTCGACCAAGGAAAACCGACTTTTTTAAAACCTCTCAGTTACTCAATCTTGTCTCGATCATGAATACAACAAACACAGTTATTAGATGGCACTCCACGATCTGCAAGCAGCTGTCCTCTCTTAATTATTTAAAGATGGATGAAGGGCGATTTTGCAGCTTTCAGATATAGACTATAACTGGTGGATGAGAAGAGCTTTGCAACTCAAGAGGTATTAAATTCAAGGAAGGTTGATGATTCACCTAAAACAAGACAAATAAGGAGAAGAAATACTAGAGAATTCACTGGTTAAATAAGGCCTGCAAGTCCACGTTCGTGGATGATCCAACATTGTTTGAATCAACAGTTATTCTAAAGACTATAAGAGAATACAGATATATCCTGAAAGGAAACTAGAAAAGCAGATGTTGGGAAAACACAATGCCTCTGCTGAAATAAGTAGACAACCACCTACACATGTAAGAAACTTGCATGCCTACGCATCTATGTATGCACTGATTATCATATCTATTAAGCGACAAAGGAACAAAGAAAACTCACCTCAACGGAGCCTTTCTTAGCAACATTTGACCAGTCCTTAGCAGCGACGCCTGACTTCCACTCAAATTCAACTGTTAGAGTAACTGGTGGCCTGTGATCAGCAGCAAAGAAGCAAGTAATGTAGTCCCCTGCTTCCACAGCCTGAAACGCAAAATGGCCATCTTGTACATTCTCGGCAGAGTGATAGCTAGTGCCAGTATTCGATGTCACCTATTCCAACAAGAAAAACGATACCAAATTCAATCCCATCTCATGTTAGGAACTATTGTGTGTAAAATGAATATGACCAAAATCAAAAGAAAGGATAGTCTCTCCTTCAAAAGACTAGAAACAGTGACATTGTTGAATAAGATTTACTGGTTCTACTTCTAAAACTACAACACTATAAAGACAAGTCATTGTGACTTCCTCTGTTAATACAGGAAAATATCAACATTGAAATGTGAGACAAGTTTAACAGGTCAAATTAGACAATAAAAATGATATGAATATCGTTTAACCTGAAACTATACACTACTTGGAAACTTCATGCATATGAGAAGCAAGGTATGACAAATGGGCACATCCATTCACCAAAGACCAACCATTAGTTTTAATTCATCAACATTAGTGTCTAACTTCTAATGCCAAGAACTTATTACATCCCCCCGCCCCTGGCCCACCCACACAACCACTCTCTTTATATATCTACTGGAACCACTCTCTTTATATATCTACTGGCCTAGTATGAAGTCACTTCACACAATAATCATTTAGTAGTATACTTATTTTCCTAAAAAGGCAAATTTTTTATGCATGCATATGCAGCTTCACAAATTCCACATATAAGGTCTAATTAACCAGAAAACAGATAAATATAAATAAAAGACGCTTTCGAGCTCCCGGTCAAATTGTACAAAGACAACCTAAACACATTTAGTTCTGCATAAAAAATTCTAATTCAAAAACCAAATTCGGCAATCATGAAGGAGTAGCTATAAATGAAGCTAAACCTTTAAAGCATCTAACCACTCGAAGAAAAAACAATTGAAAAGCAATGATTCGAGCTTCCATGTTTCGATGCACTCCAACTAATACTTCCCAATGAAATGACCAAAACAGCTAAAATCATCAATCACGTCAAGACAAGTACAAGAAAAAACTATAACCTCACAAAAGATTGGATTTTTATACTAGAATAAAACACAATCTACCAGATCAATCATGAAAGCTTCAATTATTATTGAACTCCAACCACTACATTGCGATTTAATCGACAACAGCTAATATCTTCAATCAAGTCTAGATCAGTCAAAACAACTATAAAGCCATAAAAGATTGATTTTTTATACAAAACATTAAGACAAAATCTCACTCAATGAACATTAAACTACTTTATATACTATCCTAATAACCTAATGATTTTACAAAAATAACTAATCTTCAACTCAAGTTAAGAAAAGTCAAAACAATAATGAACCAAAAAACAGATTGCCTACTACAATTTACTTCAACTTACCATTGAAACACTTCAAATACTGTCCAATGTTAGACAAAAAGAAGCTAAATCTTCAATCAAGTCAAGATAAGTAAAAAAATCATAACCCAAAAAAAGAGATTGAATTTTTACACAAAATAAAATAAAATCCACTACCAATGAAAAACAAATTCCAGATCAGTCATTGGCATCAATTTTCCACTACCAAATAGCCCAATAATTTCAAGATAACAAAATAGCTAAATCTTCAATATAAGTCAATACAAATAAAAAAAATAGCACACCCACAAAAGATATCTAATTTTCATACAAATTTGTTTACCTTAACAGTAATTTTGTGAGAATCTGGTAAAGGGTTGCTTTCTAAGGGGTTAACAATATGGTATTTGCCAACCGTCATTGAATTAGCCTTGATTTCTTCAGCTATACACTTAGTGTGCCCAGATTGCAATTCAAACCCAACAGATTCAACATCTATAGCTAAAATCCCCAATAACAAAACTACAAAAATACAAGATCTTGGGTTCTTGATTATTTTGGGTTGACTCATTATTGTAATAACTATAATAACTCGAGTTTTTTTAGTGGCAGATTTGAACTGAGACAAGATTTGAAAAGGTTTACGTGGAAGATGAGATTATTAGTGTTTTGTTCGTGCAAGTAGTTTAAAGGTTGGATTTGTGACGTGAATGATGAGAGAACTATAAAAGAGTTTTAAGGTTTTGAAATCTCTGTAAGATAGGAAAATTAAGCAAAAGATGCTACTTCTCTTTTGGTTAAGACTTTTTTTTTTTTTTTTTTAAATTCACATATATTAGTAACATATAAGAAGAATTGGAGTATAAGTTTCATGTAATGTCAATAGATCTAGTACCTGATCTGTTATACACACCCAAATAGTGAGTTCATGTAACTTTAAATGACAATTTTACCCCTTATTTGGAAGTGTAATAGGTGAGGAAATTAAATAAGGGGGTAAAATGGTCATTTCATGCAATAGTAAATCACTATTTGAGTGTGTGTATAGTGGCTTCCATCTAGTACAAAGGGAAATAAAATTTAGATATATTGTTCACTATTGATCTAACAACACACTGAGTATTAAAACTAAAACACTTAATTAGGGCTGATGAAGATGCAAGAGTAGCTGTGTTGACTATCATATTTCTTTATATGAAAAGAAAAAAGAAGAAGAAAAAAGATAGAGATTTTAGTTGAATCACAAAAATGGGTTATTGATAAATTTTCCTCAAAAACTTCAATTATTCAAGAATTTAGTGAATAACCAAATATAATTTTAGATTATGAAAATATTGAAAGTGAGTTTATTAATGATAATATTAGGGGTGAATTTGTTAATAAAATTATTGAGGATGAATTTATTAATAACAATAGTGTAGGTAAGTTTGTTAATGTCGCTAGTGAGGGTAAATTTGATAATGAGAATAATGAGGGTGCATGTTTTAGGAAATGTCGCTATTAGTTTTATATTTCTATTATTGACGATTTTGTATCAAGCAATGTTCGAAGAAGAAATAGTGTTTTTTGTAAACTTATAGTTTATGTATCATCCTTTTCTTTCTAGTAAAAATAAAGTTAATATGAAATCAATTTTTCATATATATTAGGGGCCCCATTTTTCATCTTTGCCCAGGGTCCCAAATATGTCAGGACCGGCCCTGCGTGGCACATGTACACCCTTTTTTTTATAATTCACTTCATTAACGATAATATAAGTTCATACATATTACAAACAAGCCCTATCGGCTCAAAGCACATGTACAACCTTATAGGTATACGAGTTTAAGTTAACCAAACCACCACACTGAAAGAATGTAAAATATGTGAAAGTTGTGACCTTATTTTTTCGACTTCAGATTGCATTTCTTGTAACTAAATCAAACTGATTTCAGTTCAAACAATACGTTTTTATAAAAATTTGTCGAGTTTCTTTCACTTTCCTTGCTTTGTTATCTTAAAATGCATGTATGATGTTCGACATTCAAGTTCAATATGCTAGCGAAAATCCAATTAGCACACACTTTGTCTCCAACTTCAAAGATATCTTTCACATATGTTAAGGGGATAACAATCTCTCTGTCACCCTAATGATTTATATTGTAATTCTCTAATACCCGTAGCATCAACTTATCTTCAACAGCAGTAGTAAGACATATTTTCATCCCACATAATACTTAAAACTAATTAATCGAATAGCCTAGTGGAAAAGGCTCTTGCTAGTGACCAAAAGATCCTGAGTTCGAAACTCACCGCATCGCTAATTTACAAAAAAAAACTAATTAATTAAATTATTTTTGTATCCCCATTCATTAAGGGTATTTTTGTCCGAAAGAAGAGAAATTTTTAGGCAACTCGTGCTTTTAAATATAAATAGATAGATAGATATACATAGATACCAGAAATCTCCAAAACGTCTACCCTATCCTATTATGTGGGATGAAAAAATATGTGTTACTACTACTATTGAAGATAAGTTGATGATACGAGTATTAGAGATAAATTATTAGGGTGATAGATAGATTGTTATCCTCTTACTATATGTAAAAGATATTTTTAAAGCTGGAGACAAAGTGTATGCTAAATGGATTCTGCTAGCATATTAAACTTCAATGTCGAAAATCATACATGCATTTGCTATGATATCAAAGCAAGGAAAGTGAAAGAAATAAATCAGAACATAATGTTTGAATTGAAATCAATTTTGATTCAGCTACAAGAAATGCAACCTGAAGTCGAAAAAACAAGTTAAAAAATCTCACATATCTTACATTCTTTTAGTGCGGAGGTTTGGTTAACTTAAACTTGCATAGCCATATGGTTGTACATGTGCCACGCAGGGCCGATCGTGACATAATTAGGGCACTGGGCAAAAATAAAAAATAGGGTCTAATATATATACAAAAATTGACTTCATATTAACTTTATTTTTACTAAAAGAAAAGGATGATACACAGGGTATCATTGCTTCTCTACACTTGTATAAAGTAATACTTCATCCATCCCTAAATGATTGTCATATTTTGACTTTTCATGGTCAACAAAACACGATTTAAAACATAAATACCTTTTATTCTACATGCGAAAATATTATCAAAAGTTGATATTTCAAAAATATATATTGAAACGAATATAACAAGATCCCACAAGACTATATTATTTCATATCGTTTAATGAGAATTTATGATCAAATTTCTTAGCGTATGACCAACAAAAGTCAATATGTGACAATCTTTTAGGGACGAAGGGAGTATTTAAGCTTTTATCAATTGTAACAAACAATGATATACGAGCGGTGGGAGTAACCCCTCGGCCACACCCTCAATCGAACAGTTAATTCACATCCTCTATCGAACATTGATTCTCAAATTTTATCAATTCTTATGTATATCCTTACACTGCCGATCTAGGTAGTATATATAACAGTGTTATGAAATCCGACAGACCAAAATTCTACAAATCAGCAGCTACAGCGACACAAATCAGAAAACATTACAATGAATCTTTTACCTACCTCCTCCGCCTCCTGTTTCATATGAAGGTGTTCAAATGGCAGCATCTGACGGATGTCTTTCCTGAATAAAAGAATATGGGAAGTCATAAAATATCTACACATTGTCGTCGAACATCCTCAACAGCAACAGGAAGCACCATCTGAGACAAACTCCATCAGAATCTCAAGGATAGCGAAATGCAATTACATTATTGTTAACTTCAGACTCAGCTAAACTATTCTACATAGCAACCAAAAAACCACATTATGCTTCGTCTCTCAACGGAGACTATTTAACTCCAATACAAACTACAAGTAGTATCCAAGTGTATCGATTCCTAAAATATACAATCCAATACATAACCAAAGAAAGGGTCAAGAATCTGCGTTTCTGCACTTCTCCGAGTACTTAACATTCAATCATGGGGCCTATAAACCAATTTTAACACTCCAAGCTCAGGCAACTAAACCGAAACTCAATTCAATGCTAATTGATGACACTTATAGCTACCAGTTACATTTTTTTCTAAAGGGCATTGATTGTCCATTTATGATTTAATAAGTCACAATCAGAATTTTGCAGCATATCTTAACGGATTTTATGGTTTGAAGCCTCTCAACTTCTGCCTCAGCTTATGAAACTGCATCAATACTCTTAATTACGCGTTTTATCATGAGTTCAAAGACATAGTATTACAGGGAAAATGGCTATTTTACCATCTTACATGTTCAGCAAGGAAATCATTTCAAAGGAAGATTATTTCCTTCGATATATCATCTTCTCAACCTACGATATATCAGATAACATTCTGGAACATTTGTTGTTCAACAGCAGGAGTATCCATCAATGTCCAAACCTCGACCATCGTACTTCCAAATTCTTAAAGCTTCAAAAGATTAACAATTTAAGGAATATTTCCAGCTAAGGAGAACGATAGGTTGAAATGTAGAACAAGTAAGAGAGACCAACTTTTTTTTGTTGAGAATCACAACACGATATTTTATAGCACACGCAAATATTTGACAACTTTCACAAATACTGCACAACTCGAAAATATTTTGGCACTCTTTAATTTATTCTTCAACCTCACTACTAAAGACACCACTACAATACTAAATATTTCACTGTTGAGAATCGAGTGGATTTTTTGGTGTGTAGAGAATTGCTAACATTTCACTGCTAAGCATTAATGATTTTGTTTGTATTGTTAAATGTGAACTAATTTATTTATTCAATTAAGTTAACTATTTGGGTTAACCCGATTGAATGTGGATTTTGAGATATATAAGTTAACTCGATTTCAAATTGACTAAGGTAGATGAAAGCTTGTCGTGCCGAGCCAAGCCAAAAGTCATTTAGCTTGGGCACGTTTTTACCTTCCCCCTCATACCAAACTGGTAGTTCGAGTGAAAGCTAGCACTAGTTTTCATTTCAGAAGATGTGTCATCTGTTGCAACAAAAGACATCTACAAATGAATGAATTGCACCTTTGATGCTACAATTACAAGAGGAATCATACTAAGACAATGTTTAGTAAAGCCAACCATGTTCGATAGGGACATTGCAGAAGCCAGTTCTTGGACTTACTTCCTCCTTGAAGAAGCTCTAGTGAACATGTCCCTTATGTTACGTGAATCCGTCTCCATTTTGGGTTTTTTAGTTTGTCTTCCGGTCTTTGGAGTCTTCTTATCATTCCCATTCTTTTCCTGAGAAATTGAGGTTAAGCGTGACAAAGAAAGAAACATGGCTTTCGAATGCAGAATGTATAAAGAATATCAAGAGGCTATTATGTCAGCGGCATAATTCATTTAGAAAGGCCACACTGACAATGAACACAGTTGTAAATTTCATTTTTGTACATGATGATTCACTTGCTTAGCATACAATTAACAGTGGTTTGAAGTCATTTAACTAGTTTAGACAGACGTTAAATAATACATTTGGATTTAACTAGTTTAAATAGACGTCAAAAAATCACATTTGCATTCTCTGATGGATGACATTGATAGAAAACTCGAAAGTAACATATGTATGGTTATCATTGTATTATCTTTTGTCATTTAAAAAAAAAAGGAATCTTTTGTTACCTCTTCAGGTTTAAAAAGTGCTGGACTATTTTCATTTGTCAATGTGGTCGAGTTGTCTACTGATCCATTCACCTCTTGCAAGTCCAATCTGCAAATACAGTGCATAAAACAAAGCCATGAACCACAAAGCCAAGGAAGACAAAATGGTGATCGGTTTCATCATTCATGTAGGTGATAGAGATTCTATGAAAGTCGTATCTGTTGCCATGTGCCAAATGCTAAGTTATCTAAGTGATATAGTAGGCATGAGTTTTAGTAGATAGGGGGATGATTACTTAGTGAAGGAACATACTTCAATTCACCACACAGGAGCTGTAGCCAAGGCTCTTCTGTAATGTATTCACCAACTATGGAGACCGCATCGATCACTGCAAAGACATGCTATGTCAATCAGCTAGAAAGACAATGCTTCCAAAATATGTCGGTCCAAGTGGCTGGAAGAAATATTTATGTGGGCAAGTAAGATATAAGTTCCTGACATGGTTAATGGATCAAGCAAACAAGTGTGTAAGAGATTGCAATGCTAAATCAATTATGTGTGAGTTCATTCATATAAGTAAGATCGTCTTTATAATTGACAGCTATTGACAATTTATAGTTTTAAAATACTCGATAAACATAATCATAAGTTCATTAGAAAATATTGATAATTAGAGCTACTAAGCCTCCTGCAATCAGTGTCATTTGAGCTTCACTACCTGTAAAAATTACATCTTGAAAACAACTTGACTCGAACGTACTCTATGATGCAGAAGTAGAATTAGTACCAAGTACCAACTCATATAGCCTTACATGAATCTTTCTTGTTGCGAGCAGCATAGTTCTTATCCAGTGACGGAAGTGTTTGTTTTACTCTTTGAACCTACAGTATTAGGTAGACAAATGTTAAATATAGCGTTATAGACATTAGGTGACAACCAAATAGTCATAATTATATTCGTACGAAGATTATAAATACCTAATAGTCTAATACCGATATACAACTCTGGATCCATATTCTAATGATCAATCTGTATGTTTGTGTGAAACTCGCAAATATTATTATTGTAGCCTGATTGAGAAAGGCAGAAATTATTATGACCATTCACTATTATATGCATAAACCTTATTATTGAACAAGACAACTATCTCCACAATTTACATTCTTATTACAAGAAAAAGATTTTAAGGCTGACCTTATAAGATAGCCAACGCAACACCTTAGCATCATTAAGCCTAAAGAACTTGATAGATCCAGCTTCTGTTCACATAAACCAAGAGTTATACATAATTAGCGTGGACATCAGAAAACTCATAGATATTTGTTTAATTTGCAGAAACTTCAGGGGTTACAACCATATTAACCACATTATTGCTCAGACTAAGTCTTACATCTAGAATAGAATAGTACCACCCTCCCTTCCATGAACCAGCTATACAATTTCCCTCAAGTTCTGAATGAACATGCAAGCAAAGATAATAGAAGTCACTTGTACTCGCATCTTTAAGAGATGAAAGTAGTAATACAGTAGAAGTACTTCATGATATTGGTCAGAAGGAACATTTGAGCATTCATCCTGTCTGTGCTAATTTGTAGCTCAATAGCTAAATAAATGCCTGAAATGAGGATGCATGTAGATGGACAACTACTTCTTAGAAGCTAATGGGGTCAAATTTTCTTGAGTAAATTCAATAAGTACTTCATACTTTGAAGAGGCCAAATCAGCATATCTAACTATCTACTAACCAGGAAAGCCGGTAACTAATAAGTTGGGAATCAATCAATCATGTTACAAATGAGCTAAAGCAGTAAAGCCATAATAATTCCGAGCACCCTTGAAGAATACAATAATAAGGGTTTGAAGTACCTTTAACGTCACAGACTATTTCCATAGATCTGTCCGCAATAGACAAAAGACTACGGAATTCAGGATAGCCATCAATATATAATATCTCATCCAATTGCCTGAATTTCCCCAAATCATCTTGTTTCTGCATCATCTCATGATTGAGTGTCACGTTGTAATTGTGAAAATATAATTATAAGAAGACATAAATACTTGTAATAAGAAAGTATGTAAGATTGGAAATAAGAGTAAGTGGAAAAACTGAAATAGGTATACCACCTTTAATCTTGCTGCATCGAAAATGGGTAAGAGAATGAAAACAGGATCAACTGGTGTAGCAGTATACAGGCGGCCATCTGTTGGAATAAAATGAAATATGAATGATGAGAATGAAAAGGGAACAAGGAGAAAAACAACTACATAAATGTATGAATATATGATGCACCTTAACAAGGAATTGGCAGTAGAAAACATAGATGGAAAAGCTATAAATTCATAGTTGGCATCGAAGAGTATGAAGGATCAATCATCAGTTCTTTTTTGACAGAGTGAGACCGGTTTCAATAGTGATGAGATGGACCACGTATAGTTGATGATGGGTCAGGGATGTTTCAGCATTACGTTTCGATCTTCTTTTGAAGAAAATTAAGTTAAACACCATTTACACAATTAAGTTGAATGCTCAATTTTCTAAGGTAAACAGCTGAACATGTAGGATGAATCAACATCAAAACAGTATCCAAAGAAAATGAAGCGATATGTTAATCAACAGAAACACTTTTTCAGGTTCACGGAAAAATCCGTAGGCGAACATTTTCTGCAAGACACCAAATAACATCTCTTGTAACATGGGACACACTATAGTAATCCACAAAAGCGCCGCACATTTCCAAAACGATGTGACACACGTAAAGGTATGTTGAAAAGAGGAAGCATAATATTCTCATCTAGTTAGTTTGGGATTCTTGGGCAAATATTCTTTAAAACAAAGTCTGGTACAGAACACTATTAATTCTGTATAAGTGTATATAAAGAAGTGTCTACTCTAAGAATCATCCATACAAATGTTGTATTACACCCAACTAATTAACAAGCTCAAATATAACAAAGAGGGATGTAATAATAACTTATTCATCAATAAAAGTTGAATATTATACCTTCACAAACATAGTCCCCCAAAAACCACGATCCATAAGATTGCTTCAACCACTGAAGTTCGTGAATAAGTTCACTAGATAGAAGATAGCAAGTAGGATTTCCTGTTATAGATAATAGCATAAGAATTAGTTTAACGCTCAAGTCTAAACTGCACCAGATGTGGTAACACGTTACAACTGTCATGCAAAATCACAATTAATCTGGACACACAAATGAAAATTGAGGAACTGCATTACATACGATCATCTCCTATGGTAATGCAGAAAAGCTAATCTCAGTATATAGGGAGAACATTATAGTCAACTCCATACTGACAAAGAAACCACTAAGCTGTTGAAGTCAGGCTGTTACCTAAATTAAGTGTCAAAAAGAATTACCAGATTTAGGATGTCGAAGCGATAGAAATTGCCCAAGACGATCTCCACTTGAAGAAACCTCTGTAAATAAAGTCTCAGCAGTTCAAGACAAAAAATTACAGAAACCAAAATATGTATCATAAATACTTGAAAATGTCACACACCTATTGGATCCTAATAGCAATAATAATATTTTAAGTGGAAAGCAAAAGGACCAAAAGGAATTACTTTGTTGGTATAATCCATGTTACATTTTTCAAACTCAAAAGGAAGCCATTAATCATAACATTCCATTTTTGTCAAATCCAACTTGATGCAGTATCCCTCATTGACATTAGACAGAGAGGAAAAGCCGACTCTATTTAACAAACCCATGTTCATCAATGCATATCAAATGAACAGATAAGTAGCAGTAACAAATAAATTGCCCACCAAAAGTTTACAACTTTGGGACATTGTTATATAAGCTAAATAAGAAAAGATATACACTCCTCCAAATTTAAATTTAAATATATTTTATTAGAAAAATAGCCTATGAAGAGGCTCCCGCCACAACATGATACAATTTTATATTATCGGGCTCTTGGATATTATGGAACACATCAAAATGACTCGTTGAACTAATCATACTTATGATCTTTTGTAATATAGTCAATAGTGTTGGCACTTTAATCATAGATCAATTCGGAAACAGTCTCCCTGTTACCACAGGGTAAAGCTACCTACTATCCAACCCCTACCCAATTTACACGGGAGCCATTTTAAACGCAATGGGCATGTTGATGTTGAATTAGGGAAATAGCAAACATGGCCAACCACAATAATCCTAATACAGAATTATGCCAACCCAACTCAGCATTTTATGTGATTCAACAAAATGTCATATACACATCAAATAATAATCCCAAAAGAATTAGCTTTTACCTGGAGCTATCAGAACCCGCACTTCATTAGCTTCTTCCTTCAATGCCATCTTCCTTGCACTACAGATTACACAAAAAACAACTTTTTTTTATGCATTTCAATATATATAATCAGTTTCATATATCAGTAATTTCATATTTTTTTACTAACTTATTAGGTTATAATATTCAAGAAAATTAATGGAAATTGGAAAAATGAAAAATGGATAAGCTAGGACCTTGTATGGTGCCGCTGAGTACGCTGCGGCGGCGAGTTTTCCGGCAATGAGCTCCGCCTCTTTATGCGGTTGTTCAGTTCTGAGTGAAGTGGCGGGAGCGAGGAGTTTAAGGTTGTATTAAAGAAGCAGTTATTTAGCATTTAGTGCTCCGTGTTTCCTTTAACTTAAATTTGACCCCTTCATTTATTTTGACATAAAAGTAGATAGCTAATTCATTCCCAACTTTCCGTTAACTACCCATCATATTCATCATCATATTCATTTTTTCACTTTTTTCGATTATACAAAAAATAAGATGAAATTTTTTAATATTTTTGTATCATATATCTACACTATATTTAACTAGCCATTTGTACACAGTCCAACCTGTGCGAACTTATTCTTCTAACATAACTTTTTTTTGTATAACTAATTTGATATTGGTACAAACTTTATAATATGTATACATAAATATGTATAAAGATCATATATACAATTTCAAAACTGAATTTGAAGGAACATAAATAAATCAGTATTACATATAAAAATATTCAACTTTAAATTACTTGATAAATAGTTAAATGGAAGTTATTTTTTAACATCAATATATGTCACTTTTTGATTGGTCATTTGAGAACATGGGGCTTCATTTTTATATCAATGTAACTTCCAATTCCCCCCTTCCCCAATTATATATAGAGTAGATTGGGGAAGGGGAAAATTAATTTTTTTTATGAAGCCACATGTTCCATTTTTCCTAGATTTTAGCTAACTATTCATCATTAGATGTTTGAGCACAATCTAGTCTAGCCTGTGCAAATTATTTGTTAGTTTTTATAACATTTATTTTTTGAATAAATTTTTTCACATGAACTTACTGTGACATCACATTATTTTCAAATTACAAAGATACATATGTATGATAAGAATTACTAAATAAATATATTTAATAATATTGGTGGGTAATTATTATAAATATTAATTAAAATATGGAATCTGTTCATTTATTGATGATTTTCAAAACTATATCTACTTGCAATAAATTATTAAATAGTAAATACTAATGACAAAATAGAATAGTTGACTTAAAAGGTTAAATTAGGTATATGCTCATACTTTGCTCTGGCATAATCAAAATTGCTCTGGCAATATCGCCAGCAATTTTGATTCTGCCAAGAGCAAAATTTGAGCATGTTGTTTTAAACTTTCAAGTCAACTATTTAATTTTAGGCTTTTTTTCATCTGGGCACCTGAACTTCTGGAATTATCCCAAATAGGTATCTGGTAAACTTTTTATAACAAGTAGGCACATGAGACAAAAAATTGGCACCTAAACTTTCATTTTTCACATTTTACTAAATTACTCAGATTTTAAAATTTTAGATAGAGGGCAAAATAGTCAAACACACTTAAAACTAACTCAACCCTAATTATAAACTAACCCAACATCAAATATTTAACTCAACCTCACTAAAAATATCATCTTCAACCTTACACCCCCACCCCTACCCCATGTGAGATTAATGGATCTTGGCCAAAAAATTGTTTGAGAAAATCAGTACATCAGTTGAAAGCAGCGAAAGCAGATAGTAGTAGCAATAGTACTAGTAAAATTATTGAGCTAAAGTAGAATATTCTTGCTCAAAAGCAATAAATCGAGAATCTGAAGGAGAAATCTTTATGGTAAAAAAGTTTCGATACAGTAATAATATTAGTGGCAAAATCGATCTTCAGCGTTCTTGCAAGAATCAAGATTGTGTTTGGAATTGTTCACCATTTGCATCCCCTCACTATCTCCTCCCAAGATGTGTTTCAACTTGACTATTTTTCTTCTAACCATAATTTATCTCTTTCCTTCTTTATTTTCCCAATTATCTCTCTCTATATATTCCATAATTATTCTTAACTTGTTTTTCTTCTTTAACAATTTCCAGTAAACACTCTTTCCTCACCTAATTTATCCAATTAAAAAGGTTAAAAAATCAAAAAGTTGAATTTGTATTCAATAACTGAAGCTAATTTGTTATTTTGCAGAATTAATTTGAGATTGATATAGCATTTTGTTATTAATTGATTTTTAAGTTCAATTTCAAGAAAGATTGGATTTTTATTTAATTTAATTGCAAGTTATGGAATTGGACGATGCCGATCTATTGGATGATGGTGATGGAGCAGGGGGTTGTGGTGGGGTGGTGCCGGCGTCGGTGGAAGGGTCCCTGGCTGCCGCAGTTTCGTGCTCGATATGCTTAGAGGCGGCGGTGATATATTAATTGTTGAATGTTTTCAGTAATCGGGTCAATTTTTGTGTTAAAAAAAAAGATGTGTTTCAGTTTGGATTTTTATCTTTTTTTCATTTGGGCACCTGAACTTTTTTGTGTAATATTTTTAATATGACTAACCTGTCCTTGAGTTAAGGATTTTAAAATTTGTAAAAATCTGAAAAAAGAGAAAAGTAAAAGTTCAGGTGCCAATTTTTCGTCTCAGATGCCTACTTGTTATAAAAAGTTCATCAGATGCCTATTTGGGATAATTACAGAAGTTCAGGTGCCCAGATGAAAAAAAGTCTTAGTTTTATCATTAGTATTTACTATTTAATCATTTATTACCAGTAGAGATAATTTTAAAAATCAGCAATAAATGAACACGTTCCATATTTTTAAATACATGCATCTTTAATGTTAATAAATCATTATTATTGCTCTTTTGGTCAACTATAAATTAATTACTATTAAAGGAAATAATTTGCAAAATATTTTCTATTTTAATTGAAAATAAAAGTAACATTAGTATCTAAAATCTTCAATATTTCAAATTGTTGTTGGGGATTAATATCGAAGTTAAATGATAATTATCATCTTTGGTCAATTGAAAAAAATTACGTGCTTAAGATAAGTTATATGAGATCGTTGATGAGTCAGATCCAATGCTTTATGAACCCAATATTCAACGGAGAAAAGGGCGGCCAAATAAAAAAAATAAAAGTTCAACCAAAATAAATTATTCACAATTTGAAATCGCAGATAAGATCGGCAATTATTCTATTCCTTTCAAGATATGGAATGTGTTCATTTATTGTTGATTTTCAAAATTGATTCTAATTGCAAAAAAATATTAAATAGTAAATATTAATGATATAATGAAATAGTTGATTGAAAAGGTTAAAATAGGTACATACTCAAACTTTGGCATAATCAAAATTACTCTGACAATATCGCCAGCCATATGATTAGTGAGCTAGCAAGTTGTAAATAACTATATTGTGTCACTGTTATTAGCGTCTATATTAGAGACCATTATTAGCATTAATGGCCGTGATTAACATTAGTGATCGCTATTAGCATAGTGACCGTTATTAGCATTACTGACCGTTGACTATATAGCAATATAGCATTAATGACCATTATATAGCATTAGTGACCATTATTAGCATTAATGACTGTTGACTATATAATATTAGTGACCATTATTAGCATTAGTGACCATTATTAGCGTTGACTATATTAGTCCGTCACTGTTATTACTTATTAGAGTGTATCATTAGTAATCATTATTAGTAATCATGATCATATATCATTAGTGACCGTTGATTATATAGCATTAATGACCATTATTAACGTCGACTATATTTAATAATAATTATTCTACAATATTCTTACATTTTAATTTATTAATCATTTGAACATTCCACACAAATTTTTACTATAAATAATCAACCTCTCATATTCTCATGAGCATCTTCATGCACACCCCCCCCCCCCCCCCCTTCCATCCATGTCTACTCCACCCCAAGATATCAGCCTCTGGGGCATCTTCTCAGAAGCAAGATCTATTATCAAAGCCTACAAAAAACACTTCACGACCCTGTCTCTCCTCCTTCTACTACCCTATTCATTTCTAGTCCTCAGCTACCCTACTATATTCCGTGCTATCTCTCAATCAACCCCCACCTTTCTCCTACTCCTTTACTGGATCATACCCGTCGTTTTTAGCCTCTCTGCTACCGGAGCAATCACATACAGCGCTTTTCATGGCTATTACAATCGACCCTTGGACCTTATCACTACCCTCAAGTCCTTATCCTCTTCGTTCATCCCTCTGTTTTCCACTTTAGTGGTCTCGTATCATCATCTCATCGATTATGTCTTCTACGTTGGAATACTTGGGTTTTTGCTCTGTAAATGGTTGGACTCAAATGAAACATATAGTAGCTACAAGTATGATTATTTCATTTTGGCTATTATCCTCCTTGTGCCTATTACTATTGTTTTTTTTACATATATAGCAGTGAGTTATATTGTGGCCAATGTGGTCGTGGTGGTGGAATCGAAATCGGGTTCTGCAGCTTTGAGAAGAAGTGCTTATTTGATGAAAGGGATGAAGATGACTATGGTGGGGATATCGAGCTCTTTGGTTATGTCGAGCTTTTTGTGGGACCCATGGAAAGGGGATATGAATACATTTTGGATGTGGATAATTAAGATGGTTGTGGGATCGTTTTTGATGAGTGTGGTGATGAAGTATCATTTGGTTGCTAATGTTGTTCTGTATATTTATTGCATGAAGTTGCATGGAGAATTGGATATGGAGATTCAACCACAAGAGTATGTCAGCTTGCTTCTTGATGATCATGGCAATAAGTCTGTTCATTCTTAAAATGGATGGTACCTCATTGTAGGGGCTTCGTTTTACGTTGTTTTGGATTATCACGATGAGATAAATCGCACATGATACTCAAAACACCAAAAGATTAGGGGTTGTTTGTTTAAGTCTGATTCATTTTTAAAAGTATTTTAGGGTGTGTTGTATTGGAACCATTGGTGGTTTTTGACATATTTAATATATTTATAATCCTTGTTTAATTTTACTTTACTTTCTTTGTAATTATGAATACAATGGTATTACAAACAAGGGATACAAAAACATCTAATTATTAGAGAATTATAGTATAATATGAGACAAATTTTCTCTAACAAGCTTTGAACTCATGACCACTTGCATGAAAATTGAAAGATTATGTCAGATACCACTAGATTATTGAGCCATCGGCATAATCCTTGTTTAATCATTGAAAATTATGTGTCGATGATAATCAAATTTGAATAGTTATGCAAAATGCTAATAACGGTCACTAATGCTAATAACGGTCACTAATGTTAATCACGGTCACTAATGTTAATAATGCTCACTAGTGTACACGCTAATAACAGTGAAAATCTTCAAAATTTGCCCATCATCCTTCAAAATAAGTGGATTAAACATGTCTTGGATTAAACATAAGTGGTGAGAGGGGGTGTAATACCCGGCCTAAAGTGGACGATGTGATATGTTTGATATGATTTGATAGGTATTACTCATACCATCAAGATGCATCTTCTTTTCGGTAACCCAACTCATAAGAACTCCAAAGTTAAGCGTGCTTGACCTGGGGTAATTCTAGGATGGGTGACCCACCGGGAAGTGTCCCCATGAGCACGTGAGTGAGGACAAAATGTGTTGGAAAGGCCCTTGGTGATTTGTGAGGCCAGTCCATTAGATCAAATAACGTTCAGACCCGGTGTTCCGGGACGGGGCGTTACAGGGGGTTTGAACCTAGGACCTATTCTATATTAGTTCACACAATACGCCACTACACCAATTATTTTTTATGTTAAGGTATGCACGGGCATAAGCATAACCTAGGACTATGTTAGGTCCGTCCATGTAAGAAAGTGTTGGTATATACTAGGAATCTCCATGCCTTTACTATTACAAAATCACCTGCTCCAACAATTTAACCATTTCTAACGAGCATGATACTACATTGCTAGTGTTTAGAATCTATGATATCATATTAAATTAATTACTCCATCCATCCCAAATCATGATTACTTTCTATTTTGGGAGTCAAACTTCAAAATTTTAACCACGAATTCTCATTAGATGATAAGAAATAATATAGTCATATGAGATAATGTTAGATTTATTTTTACTGCATAATTTTGAATATCAATTTGTTATAATTTTTATATTTATAAAATTAGATATATTTATATTGTAAGCTATATCTCGATGACTTTAAAAAGTCAAACAACACAAACAATATAGGATTGAGAAACTATTAATATAGCATTATAGCTTAACCACGAAATATCTTATGCAACTAGCATAAAATTGAGAAAAATCATATAAAAATTATGACCCTTCTAAATTTCACTCTATTATGCTTATGATAGTATAGTACCTATGTGACGGTGCTTTCAACGTTAATGCTTTGACTCTATTACAAACTCCAAGAACAAGAACAAAGTTGTATGAACATTCAATTCTCATTCTATAAAAGTGTGCTTCTCTATACGTGTGGCCGTGTGGGTTCAATCTACGGCAGATACATGAGTAACTCTGCATTTGTTCAATGAAGGATCTGTTTGTGGATGGTTACCCAACCTCTCTAAACACTCTTGAGATGGAGTATCAAATCACTAAAGACACATCCCGAATTTACCTCCTATGTTGGACGATGGGCTAATCAAACATCACGCCTAAATCACCTATCATTCATTCAATTCTCATTTCCAAAAAAACACGGTTACACTTGGTGACATTTCCATATTTTATCACACCACGGCATTTCAATTTATTAATCATTTGAAAATTCCACACAAGTTATTACTACAAATAATCAACATCTCATGATCATCTTCATGTACATCCCCCCCCCCCCCCCCCCCCCCCACTTCCATAGATAAACCCCTTCCATCCATGTCTACTCCACCCCAAGATATCAGCCTTTGGGGCATCTTCTCAGAAGCAAGATCTATTATCAAAGCCTACGAAAAACACTTTACGTTTCTATCTCTCCTCCTTCTACTACCCTATTCATTGCTACTCCTCATCTACCCTGCTATATTCCCTGCTGTCTCTCAATCAACCCCCACCTTTCTCCAACTCATTTACTGGATCATACTCGTCGTTTTCGGCCTCTCTGCTACCGGAACAATCACATACAGCGCTTTTCATGGCTATTACAATCGACCCTTGGACCTTATCACTACCCTTAAGTCCTTATCCTCTTCGTTCATCCCTCTGTTTTCCACTTCAGTGGTCTTGCAACTCATCATCTCCTCGATAGCCTTCGTCGTTGGAACACTTGTGTTTTTGGTGTATATTAGCTTGGGATCATATGAGTATTTCTTGACTTGGACTATTATCCTCCTTGTGCCTGTTATTATTGTTTTTGTTACATATATACAACTGAATTATTTAGTGGCCAATGTGGTGGTCGTGGTGGAATCGAAATGGGGGTATGCACCGTTGAGAAGAAGTGGTTATTTGATGAAAGGGATGAAGATGATGGGGTTTAAGATGATTGTGTTGGGGATATCGAACTCTTTGGTTATGTGGAGCTGTTTTTGGAGCTCATGGAAAGGGGATATGGATACATTTTCGATGTGGATGATAATTAAGATGGTTGTGGGATCGTGTTGGATGATTGTGGTGATGAAGTATTATTTGGTTGCTAATGTTGTTCTGTATATTTATTGCATGAAGATGCATGGAGAATTGGATATGGAGATTCAACCACAAGAGTATGTCAGCTTGCTTATTGATGATCATGGCAATAATAAGTCCGTTCTTTCTTGAAATCGATGATACCTTATCGTAGGGGTTCCGTAACACCTACCCTAAATCGTGGAATGTGTTTCAAAAGATCAAAAGACTTGAATCTGCCTGTTTAAGTCTTCATTTTTTAGAAAGTATTTTAGGTGTGTTGTATCTGCTACTGCATTGTTATAAAAAATGAAAGTTGAAGTTGATAATACCACGGCTCTGTGGTGTGTTTTGATATATTTAATGTATTTATGATTTTCGTTTAGTTAATCAAAATTGTGTGTGGATGATAATCAAATTGAAATATTGAATAGTTATATAAAATGAGCTAATCATTGAAATGGTATCAAATATTGGGATGAAGTTGTATTCTAATTTTGGATAATTAAACTGTTGTAACTTAGTCTTGGATATTGGTAAAAGTGACGTAATTTGGTTCCCAACTAACGATTGTGCTAGCTTTTAACGATTACTGTGTTTGAGTTACTTTTTGGATAAAAAATTACAATTTTATAAAGTTTTCATCAACATAACTAAAATTAATTTTGATTTTGCTCTAATTCCTTCATTTCAACTCTGATTTGATAATTCAAATTGCTTTAGAAATCTCTTTTCAGCCCATTTAATTATTTTAGTTAAAATTTGGAAATTTTAATTTTAACAAATACTCCCTCCGTCCCTAAAAGATTGTCACATTTTGACTTTTGATGGTCAACAAAACACAATTTAAAACATAAATATCTATTATTCAACTTGGGAAAAAATTATAAAAAGTTAATATTTCAAAAATATATATTAAGACGACTCTAACAAGGTCCCACAAGACTATATTATTTCTTATCGTTTAATGGGAATTCATGATCAAATTTTGTAATGTTTGACTATCAAAAGTCGAAATGTGACAATCTTTTAGGGACGGAGGGAGTATCATTTTCAGAAACAAAGATTTCTAGCCTTAATTTATTTTGACTTAACAGGTAGATAGCCAATTTGTTCTCATCTTTTTCAATAATTAGACATGGGTTGGAGAACCAATTCTTTTACAGGCTTGGTTGATAATCAAGTTGGATTTTGAGGAGATTATGGCAACCGACACATTTTAAATTAAAACTTATAAACTGACTAGTTACGAGGTGATTAATGTATATTAATGTGCTCCCTTTATCCCAATTTATTTGTCCACTTTCTATTTTGGAAGTTAAACTTTAAAAATTTTGACCATAAATTTCTATTAGCCTATAAGAAATAATATAGTCATATGAGATGTTGTTAGGTTCGTTTTAATGTATATTTTTCAAATATCAAACTGTTATAATTTTTACTTGTGTAAAATTCGAGATATTTACGTTTTAAATCGTGTCTCGATGACCGTGAAAGTCAAAACAAGCCAAACAAAATGAGAAGGAGGGGGTATTGGATACATGTTAAATTTTTTATGCAAAATGGCTTGTTAATATTATGAGCAAATTGCACAAATAGTCCCCGATAGTGTCACCAAATTGCAGTTTGGTCCCCAATAGTGGCACCGTTGCAGTTTAGTCCCCGAAAGTGGCAAAAAAGTTGCAGATTAGTCCCCACGTTAACTATTCCGTTAATTTTTAACACCAACACGCGATGAGAGGTTAAATTTGGACCAAAAAATGAATTTTTAAGACTTAAACTCATTTTTTGTATCTCATAAAAATTCATTACGAAGTTGAAATGCAAAATTTTATTAATTTCTAACACTAATAATGAGTTTGTGTCTTCAAAAAAATCATTTTTTGCCCCAAATTTAACGTTTTATCGCGTGTTGGTGTTAAAAGTTAATGGAATAGTTAACGTGGGGACTAATCTGCAACTTTTAGCCACTTTCGGGGACTAAACTGCAATGGTGCCACTATTGGGGACTAAACTGCAACTTGGTGACATTATCGGGGACTATTTGTGCAATTCACTCTTAATATTATCAAGCATGGCTTTCACAAATTGTTCAATACCACAAAATGTTAACTAATTAACATTCTATCTTTGAATTAAATAAAAATCATCCTTCATTTTATAATTTCAAGGAATTAATTCTCAAACAGTTGAATCATAATCTCTTAATTAAAAATTTGGATCAATTTTTTTAATCAAATTATTAAACCATCGGCGGCTGCATGTGTGGACATTTTTAATTTCCAAAAGAACACGTTTATACTTGGTCCATTGACTCCATTCCAATATTTCTCAAACCAAACCACAATTTAATATTTCCATTTGAAAGATTCCATACATTATTCTTGCTACAAATAATCCACAGTACAACTCATTAGTCATTATCTTCTTCATGCAACCCCCCTCCCCCCACTACCCCACCCCACCCCACCCCACCCCCCATCCATGTCTACTCCACCCCAAGATATCAGCCTCTGGGGCATCCTTAAAGAAGCAAGAAGGATAATCAAAGCCAACAGACAACACTTTACAATACTATCCCTCCTCCTCCTCCTACCTTATACCTTTTTACTCCTCATCTACCCTGCAATATTCCCTTCTACCTCTCAATCAACCCCCACCTTCCTCCTACTCCTTTACTGGATCATACTCGGCGTTTTCACCCTCTCTGCGACTGGTACAATCACATACAGCGTTTATCATGGCTACTACAATCGACCCTTGGGCCTTTTCACCACCCTCAAGTCCTTATCCTCTTCGTTCATTCCTCTGTTTTCCACTTCAATGGTCTTGCAACTCATCATCTCTTCGATATGCCTCGTCGTTGGTGCACTTGGGTTTGTGTTCTATAGCTGGTTGGAGTCAAATGGCACGTATTATATTAGCTACAAATTAGATGGTTATTTCACTTTGAGTATTGTTCTTGTTGTGGTCGTTGCTTTTGTGTGTGGGACATACATACAACTGAATTATCTTGTGGCTAATGTGATCGTCGTGGTGGAATCGAAATGGGGGTATGCGCCTTTGAGGAGAAGTGGTTGTTTGATGAAGGGGATGAAGGTGGTGGGGATGAAGATGATAGTGTTGGGGCTAATGAACTCAGTGTTTGTATGGAGCTGTTTGTGGAGCTCATGGGGAGGAGATATGGATAGATTTTGGGTGTGGATACTTGAGATGGTTGTGGAATCGTATTTGATGAGTGTGGTGATGAAGTATGTTTTGGCTGCTAATGTTGTTCTGTATATTTATTGCATGAAAATGCATGGTGAATTGAATATGGAGGTTCAACCAGAAGAGTATGTAAGCTTGCTTATTGATGATCATGGCAATAAGTCTGTTCTTTCTTAAAATCGATGGTATCCTCGTCGTAGGTTTATTTCCGTCGCATCGACCCGAGATATCACGACCAGATTAATCATGGAATGTGTCTCGGAAACTTGAGTTTATATGTAAGTTAGTACATTCTTGAAAAATATTTTAGGATGTGTTGCATCTGATCTGTTACTAAATCTGAATGATTATGTACATTTATTGATAAATTGTTTTTTTTTTCTAATTTCAGATTAAGAATGCGTAATTTAATTAATATATATTTCATATCAATGAGAATGAATTTTGTATTCTGCTAACACCACAAGTTAATTAAGATTAGTAGCAGAGAATTTTTATTTATTAATAATTTATACTACTAGTTTTTATATTAGGTAGTTATTTTCTAAATAAAATTTCATGGTAGAAAACTCTTTTAAGTATTTCAAATAAATTTAAGCTATTCTCCTATTTTATATTTAATTCATTTTGTAGAATTGTATTATTGAAATTTAATTTAGTACCTGAATTTGTTATTTGTTCAGTCAACATTTGACAACTTTTTAGGTAAATGAACATTGATTATTAAAAAAGATGATGTTGGAGGGATTTGTATAAAGTATAAACCTCTTGAGAATACTTTGAACGGTCAAAGTCTTGGTTCACCAAGAGGCCAACTTGTATGTAAAATACTAAAATAAATAAATAAATAAATATATAATCAATGGCCAATCACTTTATATGAAGTATGATGAAGTTGACCTAACAACTATGTTGAATACTCAAAATTGAAGTCTGCTACGTACAATATAATACACAATCGTGCTTTAAATATAAAAATATATATCATACTTTTATAAATTAACATCAACAACTGTTAATAAGTTTTAAAGAATTTTCAACTTATATAGCGTCCAGAGGTCTCTTACATAAGGTTGTTTTGTAATCAATCAAAAAAACCAAAATGCAAGTCTTATTCAATAATTCACAAAATATAAAAGATTATGTGAGATAATGAACCATTTCATATAATACCTAAAAAGAACTAATATAAAACAACAACCTAGCTGGAGTGATTGACGACGAGATAAAATTATTAAAACTGTCTCAGATAATATTTGCAAATTGCATTTTAGTCCCTGATAATATGTACAGATCGAACATTTACAAAGACTAAAGTACAACTTGAACATATTAGCTGGCCGTACCAGCAATTATCTCTTACTATGTCGTAAAACAACCACTTATGGTAATTATTAGTACTAATTGTTGACGGACGGTTGATGAATTCTTAACAAGAAAAGTTATGCAAATAAATAAAAGATAGCAAATTAAAAAATATAATTTTTATTGATCCATCTCTTCCTCATACAAGAAATATAAACAATATACAATCATAATTGCTAGATAACAAAATGGATATAAATCATGAATAATCATGATTGCAGTATCAAAATAATTACACAGTAGCTAAGATATGCATGGTTGATTACAATTTATGTTGCAAATTATTTAATTAACATAATAGCTAGAATATATTCTAATAACTTTAATAATATGACCAAATTCATAGCTGTCTTCTTCTTTTACTCTGTTAATACTATTTTGTTTTGTTCTCTCATATTTAAAACTTAATTATAGTTCTTGGAAAAATTTATTCTAGTAGGATTAGTTAGATAAGGTTAACTCAAATGTAATATTTTATGCTAAAGGTAGTTTAGTAGATTTGAAAATACCTCTGCAAATTTACTGGCCTAATTCTTCAAATGAAAGTATAAAACAGTGTTACAGAGATAAAGGTGCAAATAGCTGATACTCAGCCGACGAATGAACAACGGATTTTCTTGCCAAAACCGTAGTTGTCTAAGATTTTCGGTTACTTGTTTGGCCAGTCGAGGTTGAGGATTTCAGCTTTGTAGCTCTCTCCCTGTGCTCTGATCCAAACAGGAGACTGCTCCAGTTTGTTGACCTCTGTACAATTCTGTTAGGAACCCTGTCACTATCTTCTCCACCTGAGGCATCATAGCCGCCACTGGTAGACCTTGATAATGGTAATTCAGCCAAGTTGAAGTTGGCGCTTAAGAGCCCTACTAGTCGCCTGCCCTCTTCAGCCCCTGATGATGATATACGGAAAGGGTGAATATCAGTGGAGTCTAAGCTGCTCTCAGGAGATGAGGCAACAACGCCAGTGATCGTGGATATGGCCGGGTTGCTCCCGAAAGCACTTCGTGCTTCAAGCTGAAGAGGTATCATACGGCTGGATGTATTGCTTGACATATGATCTCTTCTATTTACAGCAGCTAAACTTGATGTGTTTGTCATAGGTTCAAAGGGGAGATCTGCAGGAAGACGAATTCTTTTGCTAGGCCGCTTTCTATCATTATCTGGTCTCATGTTCATCCGGCGGCTGCTACTACTGAGACTGTTTTCTCTTTCTAACGGATGTGGAGCTTGTCTTGTGGCTACAGGTTGCAAAATTTTAGATCTCTTTCTCGCCTCTGCAGCAGTCTTTGAGACCTCCTCTGCATTGAGTCGAGCTAATGTCCATGGGCTAATCTTCACAGCTGGAGTATTCTTTTTCTTGATTGGTTCCTCCATTGTCGTCTTTTTCCCAAGTGAACTGACAGATCCAGTTTCAGGAGGAACAACATCAAACTACAAAAAAGAAAGAAAAAAATGTCAATAGTAGATCACAACGTATTACATGTTTCACCTGTTGAAATGAACAAGTATAATTGGCAGGCTTAAAATGATGTCTCTTCAAGCTTATTCATGATGCTTACTGCAACCATGTCCCTTGAGCATCAGCAGAGCATACCTGATCTTCAACAAAAAGGCGAGGTGGAGTACACCATGCACCTCGTTGAAATGTGTTGAAGGAGCTTGCACTGCTTAATCCAGTGCGAGAGCTACCAGGTGACATCTGCGGGCTCTGCTGGACACCAATCCCTTGCTGCTCTTGCTCTCGCAGTGCTATAATGTAATCATACGTGCTAATTCCCTATCATGAGGTACACAGACATTAATTCAATAAGCTAATCATAAATCTTGTGTATCGATAAGACAAAATCATGCTAGATCTGAAGAAGATTTCACATTCAAAAAGGTTATACAACACAAGACAGTGACGAAAAGCCTTACCTTTTTTATAAGCAGGATGTGAAAGAAGAAAAGTTGAGCAAGTGGCAGTGTTGCAATCATGGCCAATATGGTACAAACTGCCTGCCAATGTTGAGGGATTAGTGTGGAACCCATAGAAACGGGATATGAGGTTTAGCAAAACAATATAGCTTGTTATACTTGAATACCGATTTCAAAATCCATCAATTTTGCCATATGCTCCAATTAAATAATTGCACTAAACAGTTCAATGACATTGTCCAAAAGTTGATTAATACTAACCACAACAATGACGAAAGGTACCAAAGTGAAACTGCTTCCTAACTTTGAGGCAATATCTACAGAGAACCTCTTCCTTTCCAAGAAACAGCAGACGAGCACAAGTATCCCAGTTGACCATTGAAGTATAAGCTGCAATCTCAAGTCCAAAGGTCCATGGAAACAACATTAAGACTAGCCAATTTTTACAAATGACAACAGCTTGAATACTAGAACCAACTTAAAATGTCGCCAACTTTTGCTCTTGCAGTTGCTGTTAATGAGTGAAGCAAATATTGTCTACTAGAGAGGTTGCAGAATTGATAAGTATATAAAGATCTGATGGGGAAATATACTTTGAAGCTTATAATCGCAAATGTACTTCAAAATTCTAGCATCAAGAAAGAAATAGAGGCAATATACCAAGAGAATCGCCGAAACCATGAGGGTGAAGAACTTCCTGTAATTCCGTTTGCCTATACAATTGTTAAGCCACTGCGAAACCAAAAGGATTAGGTGAATGAACACAATATGCGCTAAAATAACAAGAATAACCACAACTCGATAAGACAATTGCTAATCAGGAAGGTGGAATACCCGACAATGATGATCGAATTGGTCGACACATTTGTCACATACCCGACAGTGCTTGCTGAACTTGTAAACCTGAAACAGAATAACATGAAGTGAATATTCACTCAAACAAATAGGACATACAACAAGCCCTAAAGATTCTTATGATGTTTCATGAAATGATATATCATAAGATCAAGGTATCAATCTCAAGGCTAAGTCTTTGTGGACCATGTCGAGATGATAGCTGCTGTTAAGATAAGTTACAGTGGGTAACACACACCTCTACTTCACAGAGACTGCAATAAAACATGCCATCCTCACTCAGCTCGTAAGCTTCTTCAGAGTTTGTACAGTGGCATAGTAATGTACAAGGAAGTAAAGCCAGTAATCTTGAGAAACAACCGCGGTTAGAAGTAAAGTCTCCTAAATTAGAACCACCCTTACTGCTCTTTTCGATTTTTTTCTCTGGAGCTGTCCTAGCATCACCATCTTGAATAGTTGAAGCCGAATCGCCATTTAGTTTAGTTTCCTTCAGGCAGGCGTGGTTATTCTTGTCTATATTTTTTAGATACTTTTTTGATTTGAAGACGCCAGGGTCTGCAGGATCTGAACCAGCACACCAAATGTATAAACCGAAGGCACTGACAATCTGGCAATAAGAAAGGAATAGGAAAGCATTATTGAGGTTGGTCATAATGGTTAGACTGGGGAGTTTTGTGCCAACTAATGGTGACAGGTTCATCTGGTGAAACTAAAAACTACTAAGAGGATGATTAGTAAACAAGTTCAGCTCACTTAAATCATACGTATAAAACATAACTTATGTCGTTTTTCATTGCTTAGGAATTGCGAGGATTTTAATTACCTTCAAGAACTTAATTCCATCAGTTTCCTCTGGCATTATCGCTAGTCATAATTTCTTTTATGTTGTTAAGGTCTAATACTTCATTTCTCCGAAAATTCTAAACCAAGCAACCTGAGCCAAGGAACATTAAATAGAAAGATAGGGTAACACACCTTTAGAAAGAGAATGAGAGTTTACTTAATGATGTTTTAGCATCACTACCGAAAAGTGGAAATACAATAAATAAGTAAGGAATGCAATTAGGCTCAGTCAAAGATGAAAAAACACTCAAAGAGCAGATGACATACCCACATAAAAAATCACATACAAAAAAGAAACAAGTGTACTTACAAGAGGAGTGTAAATTCCAATTGCTATATACTGAAACAGCTTATTCCCCACAAATGGTGCAAAGAACACATAGTAGGCAAACCCCAAAGCTAGAAACACAGCAACTGCCACCACCTGTAAAAACATACCCAAATGTCAAAATTTAGTTTTAAATTCTTCCAATGCTACATACACAAAAGAATTCCAATAGAAGTGGAACAAGTAGGCACAAACACTTCAAAGGAAGAAACGAATTGGAGAAGAAAAAAAACTTATACTACCGAGTATTATTTATGAATCCGAGAAATCAAAATGGTTAATTATACTACCTATGCTGCTTATATATTAGAGTAGTTGATAATCTTTGCACTTTATGCTTAAGTCAATTTAGAAACAGTCTCTGCGTTACCACAGGGCTGCATACTATCCGACACCCCTTAAATGCTCAAGCAGGAAATATTCGAAGTCATTAATACATGTTGATATCGATGATCTTTGAATTTAGCTAATTCAAGTGTATAAAGATGGAAACTTTATTATGCATAGAACAGACAATTGTAAAGAATATTAACCACAATTCAAGGACACTTATGAGTGTCTAAGTTTGATACCTGGAGAGGATGGTAAGGAAGCTGCCAACCATGGTTTCTCATTTTTGCAGCCAAACAACAATTTCAAGAAAATGCAGATGAAATGCCAAAAATGAAATAAAAATGATTTCTTTTACTACCCTCTACTTCAATTTCAACTAGCCACATTTTCATGGAACAGTATAGATGCAACCAAAGACATAAATCTAGCAACTAGCAAAATCATTTTCCGTACACCCTTTTCTTGACTTACTAATTCAATAGAAAAAGAACAAAAAGAAGCTAAAAATGGAGGTGATGATAATCAATTTGAGAAGAATGGTATGATGTATGGTTTGGTTTGTCTAGTTCACTCATGGATTGATGGTAGCAATTAATATCCATCTTGCCCACGAACATACTCAACCGATGAAATACTAGAGTGCAAACTAGTAGTCTCGTCTCCTCACATGACTTGACTTCGATTTCTAATATTTTATAAAATTAGTTAATCAAATCTAATAATATATCGAACTCCGATTACACGTTGTTTTCTTTCTTGTGTCCTGTACCTAAAATACCTTTTACAGCAAGAAACTAGACAATGCCAAGATCTATGGATTAGCGGAGATGGTAATTAGGCATGAATTTATTATTGTTTGTTGTCAAGACTGTACGTTGTCCACTCTCTAGCCTACATGTGATTTTCACTACCTGCTCAACCCAGTTAGTCAAAAGTGGCTTTGACTTAAAGAATCGAAAAAACCAACACAAGATTAAAAAGTCACATATACTTCGTTAGCAGGTGAAGCCTATTTTTAAAATAATTATTTTAGAAATAATAAATTATTTTGATTTTGTTCTTATCAAATGCATGAGAGATATATTAGGCATATATATTCCTTCAAGCAATTGTTTTTTTGTATATTAGCGAACGCAAAAAATATGTGTTCAAGATACACACCGGATACTTGGAATAATTGTCCCATATACACGTTAAACACATGTTCTATATATTCGTTAGGGACAAAATGAGAAAGAACTTGTGTCTTGAAAATATATACATGTCTCTTGACACTCACAATTCACAAATCATACCAATTAAATCTCTAGTGGCACGCTCAACTAAAAAGTATTGATGAACAAAAATCGAACTCATAAATTAAGGCTAGCGATAATGCCAGAGCAATTTTCATGTTGTCAGAGCAAAATCATGTTGAATTCCTTTTATACCCCTTTTATCAAATTATATTGTCAACGTAATCTCAATTGTTAATTATATAATTTATTTATGTTTCATTATTCAAATAGAAATCAAAGTATTCTATCATTAACAATCAATATTGTAATTATAAGTCATATAATCAAAGGACATAAATGAAATTAAAGATAATTTTACTCTGACAACATGAAAATTGCTCTGATATTATGGTCAGTCATAAATTAAACTTGTGCTCACAAACTCACTACTTAGTCCCGAGTCCATCATCACCCTAACTATTTTTACGTGCATCTTACATTACTAAAAAAGAGTATTGGTTCAGAATTATTATTCTCATGTTTGTAAAGATCTATGACTATGACTTTTGAAGACAACAAGTCATATGTCACGGGTCATGGGTCAGGCATACATGCATAAAATGGTTGTGAAATAATAAAAAACTCATTCAAAGCTTTCATGCTTTTATGAATCTTCTTCTACTTTGGTATTTCTCTTCTATCATACGTCCATTTATTTATAGTATTGTCATTTTCATATTTTTTTTATCAAATTAAGAAAGAGAAAGTAATTTAATATACTTTTTTTCTTCTATAAACTAAAGTTGATCACATGTGAATTGATGACATTGATCAAAATCTAACATATGGAGTGGTTGATAACGTATTGAAAAAAAAATTATTGATTAGATCATGTCTATCTAACTTAGTTAAATATACGCCACAAGTTGTGAGTTTGAATGGTTTCTTTATTTAATTGGTAATAAAAATTTGAAGGGACGGAAACTCGTAACTCATGCTCGATTGTGGAGTACGCATTTGATAGACTTTGGATTAACACAATAGTTTACAAATCACATTAGGCAGTTTAATTATGCTATATATGCCATTTATATATCAGTCAATTTAATTATAAGCAATAACCCGTATGTCTGCGTTCATTTTATGTTTGTTAATATATTAATTAATTTTAGTATTGCAAATAATAAAATATGTTTTACTAAGCCTTTAATCAAAAGAAACAATTTGAATATTGTAAAAATGATATAATGAGATAATTGTATGAAGATAGGTGTCTTACTATAATTTTAGTAACGTGAGAACTCAAAATTCAAATTCTCGAAGAAAATACTAGTTTCTTTATTCCACTCATCAATATTAGAACATAGAAAATGAAAAGAATATGAAAATAACTAGGCTAACATAATTTATGAATATGCTTGATGAATTCCTAACATGGCAATGTCACTTGTTGGTCCTAAATAATTATTATAGTGTTTATTTTTACATAAAGATTACTAGCTAGTGATTATTCTTATCAAAACAAAATGACAAACACAAAGGTTTTTAATAGGCTAGGTTAGTTGTGTTACTAGTATTTTAGGCAATTATTGAAATATAGTATGATACTCTCATTCTCATCATTATCAATATCTATTCATTCTTCAAAATATATTTTGGCTTCTTCTTGTCAGATTACATTGGGGTCTGGGGATTGGTTCAACTTGTGCATATTTAAAACATTAAAGGTGATGTATGAAGGTCAAATGTAGAAAAAAGAAAAAATTAACACCAAAATATGTCTAAATTTTGATTCAATCGAATTGTTTAGTGGAAAAGATTTTTATTAGTGATCAAGATTCTGAATTACAAATTCACCTTATCATGAATTTACAATAACAAAAAGAAAAAAAAAGTCCAAATTCTCATCACTCGCCTGACTCTTCAACTGTCCAAATTCTCACCCGCCTACATTCTTCAACTAAAATTCCTTCAAAAAATTTGCCATATCTTAACCAAAATATACATCAAATTTGTGAATCATAATTGTTTCTATAAAATTATTTGACAATCTAACGGCTCAGATTTTCTTAAGCACCGTACTTACCAAGTCTCTTAATAAGCTTCAAAGAAAATTGTCACTTAAAAACATTATAAATAATGAGTTAATCGAATAGCAAAGTAAAAAAGATTCTTGTTACTGACCAAAATATCTGAGTTCGAAACTCACCTCATCGCTAATTTACAAAACAAAAAAAAAACATTATAAATGAAAATAATTGTTCGATTTATGCACGTCAACATACTAGAGTTGTTCCCTACTCTACAAGTAATACAATTCATGGGTGGTCTGGTCCCCTCCCCTCAACCAAATTTACTAGTACAAGTTTTGTAGGAGTATTATTTAACAAACTATAGAATGTAAAATAATGGCTTAAATTCCGACAGGTCCCTTAACTTTGATCATCTGGTCAATTTGGCCCCTGAACTTTGAAAATAGGTCTACTTGCCCCCTGAACTTTCACAACAGGTCATTTTGGCCATTTTCATAACTGTTCAGGGGCAAATTAACAAATTTTAATTTTTCATGAAGGACAAAATAGGAATTTAGTATATAATAGACATTTTGAGGTCACTTTTAATAAAAAATATATATTAGGGCTCTTTTAAAAGAAAATAAAATTATTAATGGTGAACGGTTTTAGGGTGGGGTTTATTATTATTTAATAATTTAATATTAATTTTATGTTACTTTTTAAATTTTTTAAATTTTAAATTACTTTGTCTATTATAAATTGACTCGTAATGCCTATTATTGTTGTATGCCTATTTTACCCTTCATTTTAAGGTGAAAATGGCCAAAATGACCAGTTAGGATAGTTCAGGGGGCAAGTAGACCTATTTTCAAAGTTCAGGGGCCAAATTGACCAGATGAGCAAAGTTCAGGGGCCTGTCGGAATTTAAGCCTAAAATAATTGATTGGGTCCATTTCATTGAGTGAGCAGCCATGGCGGATAGGATTTCTGACGTCCTAGCTAGCTACCACGTCTTAAATGAAGAAGAAGCGGCAGGTGAGAATCGCCTTCCATAATTAAACTACTTCCATCAAACATGTGAGTAGTGTTGGTAACGAGGCGGGTTCGAGCAAGTAACGGGTTATTCAACCAGGTTTTTATTTTATCAAGTCGGGTAATTATCCGGTTCTAACGAGCCGGGTAGCAAATGTATTATCCTCCTATCGCTCGATAAGGACACGAGCGGGTATCGAGCCGGGTGACGAACGGGTTCCGGATTATCCCCAAATTTCTATTTAAAATTTTTATTAATAATATCTACATCAAAACGTTAGATGTTACGAGTATAATAGTACATAGATTAATAATTATGCATGACAAGCTTGTAAAGCCCAGATAAATTGTTCGGTATGGGTCATATTGGCCCATTGGTCTCTTCCAATTAGATACTTTGAGTCTTTGACGGTTGATCCATTCAATTAGCCCAATTCAGGTGGCCCGAGGTGGGTCTACCCCTTGGGCCTTACATTAGAGTGTTTTGAATTTCCCATTCCAACTATTGATAATCATATTTTAATTTGTTGGTTTTAACTCTCATTTTATTTAAAGTTAATGTAATTTTTTTTTTTGATAATAGCTCGAGTATAATGATAGTTTAAGCGAAAAGTGAATTTTGTGTTAAAATAATTAAAACTTAAAGGTGAAACTCTATTAACTTGATCAGTCAAGATACATCCTACAATTTATCTCATCTATGTACTCCAAAATAAAAAGTATAAAAACTATTAAGACGATAATCTCATCCATATAATAGTAATATCTAACAACAAATAATTTAAGTTAGAGACTTCACTAACTCCCCAAATTAATTAATGTCCTATTCAACGCGTTAGATAAAGTATACGAGCGAATAAATCATGAGTAAACTATAATCTCAACTTTCAAGATTCCATTCATGAATTAAAAAATATTGCTTATTGCTTTGTTAGTTGCTACCACTTCTTATGTAGCTATCAATTAACTTCCAGTATGCATTCAACATTCTTTATTACTTTAATTTGTTCGTTAAACCAAACGTTTTATACTTTTATTAATTCATCAACTAATCAAAGCTATTGATTTAATGGTGTACAAGCTTACTACTACGGGAATAAATACAACCGAAGATCATACAAAATTGATTCTTTTCGTAGCATTCTCAATTCAAAATAATTGTCGTTTAACTTTTTGGATATTAAACGTTAACCATTAATTACCAACTATTATTATGTTTTTAAAAAAATATAAAATTGATATAGTTTGTGTTAAGAGTTTACGAGGTTCCACTTTAAAACCAATTGGTAATAGTCTAATAGAGGGATTAGGGATATTAGACTTTGACCATTAATTACCAACTATTGTTATGTATTTTTCAAAATATAAAATTTATATAGTTTGTGTTAAGAGTCTATGAGGTTCCAATCTAAAACCAATTGGTAATCTAAAGGGAGTAGTCCAAGTTATATATTGACCCGGTAGGATACCGACTACCGATGTGGGATGCGTATCTTAACACTCCCTTGACGTGTAACCCAATCGTCCGAGGAAATTTTCTAGCCGATATTAATTGCGGGAATAACACCGGAGGGGTTACACGTGCCTCAATAACTCGATCTTGGCTCATGATATTATGTTAAGAGTCTATGGGGTTCCACTCTAAAATCAATTGGCAATAGAGGGAGTAGCCTATTATATTGACCCGGGAATACATCGACTTTCCGATATGGAATGTGCATTTAACGGTTTGATTCATCTTTTAAAGTATTTTCATAATATTAACTTTTCGAACATTTTTTAATAATATAGTTTAAAAGTAATCGCAAGATTAAAGATTTACATCAATAGATTAAAAAATAATTATTTTAGATTGGACGGAGCTATCTTTTTAAACTATCATTAACTTAATAGTTGTAATAGTAGTAGTACAAAATAACATGAGATTGTTTACGAAAGAGAAGCTCTTTAAGCTAAATGAAGTTATTTTGGATAGAGAAATTCGATTTTTAATCATGCACCACTTATATGGACTATAGTAGTAAGTTTCGAATTTGTTTTTAAGTGCAAATCTACCAATCGAATTAAATACATGTAATAACATCACTTATTTAATTGAAGGGGCTTGAATCTAAATTTGTTGTCACCTAATAAGTACTCCCTCCGTCCCTAAAAGATTGTCACATTTTGACTTTTGGTGATCAACAAAACACGATTTAAAACATAAATATCTATTATTCTATATGCAAAAAGATTATAAAAAGTTAATATTTCAAAAATATATATTGAGACGAATCTAACAAGGTCCCACAAGACCATATTATTTCTTATCGTTTAATGGGAATTCATGATCTAATTTTGTACTATTTGACTACCAAAAGTCAAAATGTGACAATCTTTTAGGGACGGAGGGAGTATATTTTATTATTATTGATTGAGGACTTGAGGTGCATGATCATTAAACTTTTAGTTAGGTCGTTGATAAATATACAAAAGAAATCTGTATAAATAATGAAATCCAACCTGTAATGTTGTTACAATTGGAAGCTCCAATGCATTAGGCCAAGCTAGTTATGAAAATCGTTTTTCTAGAATGTGCCCTAAGAATATAGGTCTGATGAAAATAAAATTTAAGATACATATATATATTCAAATTAAAGGAGCATATTAAAAAATATATATTTCATAATAAATTTCAAATATAAATCTTCAATAATGAAATGTTTGCATTTATTGATATATATCTTAATGTATACTTATGTATATATTGTAAATATTTCTGTTACATACATTTTTTTTCTTTTTATTTTTATTTTTCTTTGTTTGTCGATTCAATGCATGTAAGTATGCATCAACAAATATCATAGGCTATAAATTAAATCAACAATAATATATTATATTAATTTAGTTAGGTCTCGTTGAAGTAAGTACAGGCTTCAAGAAATAATTCAAAATTATTTGCACCTAACTTATATATATTTCTTGGGTAAGGTAGAACAAAAATTCCGTGAGAATGGAAAGTTGTTTAATTTTATTTAATTTTTCTTCGAAAGTTTGGCAACATAAAGAATAGCAACTTGACTAAGTTGTGTACCCTCTTTACGGCGCAACCACCATGTCATGGCTCGACCAAATCAGATACTTTTGTAAGAAATGTTTAGGGCATTAGTGCAAGCCAACCCTCCTAATAATCATTGCACCCAAACTCCAAAGTTTTATTAATTGAAAATTTTCCGTTCACAACGAGCACTGTTTCCACGAAGTTAAATATACAACAAATCTCATCATAAAAATGAGATTGAGAATTATTATGATATTAGTTATAAAAAAATTTAAAAGATTATAGTATTATCGAAGAACGATATCCGAAATTGTTGCATACATATAATAACAAATAGTGTGATACAAGTCGCGGAGCATAACTCAATTGGTAAAGAATTTGATTGAAAATCTTACATTAACACCTGACAATAATAATTGACATGAATTCGAGTTAAAAATAAATTTCGTATTGAAGATATCTTACACTTTAATTATAATTGCGAAACCTATAAATTAATAGAAACACATGAATGTTGGCATATTATTAGGTAACATGCACCATACTCTTAAATCTTAATAATACAAAGACTTTACACAACGAGCTTCACGCCACGATTGCACATCAAGACAATAGTGAGGAACATATAACATATCGAATCAATTCTTTCTTAGCAATAACACTCAATAATATTTGTCATCAGATTTTATATTATATTACTTCCAAATAGAATTGCATTACTTATTTGATAATAGTTTATATGGATTTGTTAGCCAATCAAATAAACAAGTTATATGTTAGCCAATCAAATAATTAACAATGATGGTAGTGTATTTATATAACGAATTGTAGAATGATACACAAGTAGTGTTGCTAATGAACGGAGAATCCCAAATTCGCTCGTCGCTCGATTTGAAAACCCGACTCAATATTTATTCGCGTATCTTTATCGAGTGATATTCTTGTAATATGTTTTCCACCTGGCTTCGTGAGGTAAATCCGTAACCGATCATACCGATCACTGGAGCACCATACACAAAATAGACGGCTTTAACAAATTTTACGATAAAAATGCATAAAAGACATTAGCAATTTAACATATAATTTACATTACTAATTAGGTTGTTTACGTAACGTGGAGAAAATAGTTAGTTGTTTGAAAAAGAAATTCCGACCACATTATATATAGATCGATCTTTATTTTGAGGAATAGAAAGTGTGAACGAGGCAATGGAAGTTTCTCACGATTTATTCTTCTGGATTCACTAAATCAATAATTTAAATATGGGGTCTTATATTCGTTCTAAGTTCTATGCATTCGCATAAATTGCACTCTTTCTTTAAATCAAATCAAATGCCGAAAGTATATGTAGATTTTGTTTGTTCTCGATTATATTTACTGGATTTGAACGTACCTTTTTCTTTAAATTCACGTCACGTAAAAATCAAGACTTATCACCCAATGTCTTAACCAAATGAATTATGTCCGAGACTTTATATATATGTATGTTTATGTTCTTGACAAAATTTGTATGTAGTTATATACTACATAAGGACAGGGACATGTCTCACTGGTCACTCATGTAATCATGTGTGGTCAATGGTCATATACAATTAAAAGGAAACTTGATTATCAATATTAATTACGAAATTAATATTGAGTACTAAATTATTATATGTATGATTACTTACATTCAGACCAAGTGCAATGACAATCTTTTTCTAGCTGTTTTCATAGCCTAATTCTTTTTTCAAAATACTTGCATTCTAATGTTTTCATATTTTCAATATAATTTTTATCACTTTTTTTGTTAACTTATCAAAAAATAATGATATAATTTATTTAATTATCATTTTAGATATTTAATACAATTTGTGATTACTTTTTTCTAATCTAGACTTATATAGCCAATGCAAGATGGTAGCTTAAAAACGAATGTAGTATTTGATTGGCATATATCAATACACTCTTATTATTAAATCGCAACCTTTAACAACCTTATCGTCTCCAAAAATAAGTTAACGTCACTATCAATAAATAAAGCAAAAAAATTTAATACTCCATAAGCCAAACATTAATGCGTAGTAATGATCCTATTCGCCAAAAGATCAGGCGGAAAAGACGCATCAAAAAATTAATGCAGATTCTTATACAAGTATTAATCAATAATTTGGAATCATCATGATAAATTTAAGACAATAAATAATTAGTCACAAGTATAATAAAAGTTTGTTTTTATAAAAAATACTAATATTTTGCTCTAAATGGACAACAGAGGGGCTTTTAGAGGTTATGATTCTACCACCATGCTCTATCCCCACCACCACACACCCTTCTCCCCCACTTCTATCAAATGTCTGATGCGGGTTGATGCGGGTAATTTTTAATAATTTAATGATGCGGGTAATTTTTAATAATTTAATAATTTCAGCCCGTTCTGTTTTGGGCTTCTTGTCTAGCAAGTTAGGTTTTTACTATTTTTTACTATTTAAGTACCTTCAGACGTTTTTGTTAGACAGTTATTGATATTTTATAAAAATAGAGGTTTCCTCAATATCTATCATCTTTCGTATTCTCTGAATTAACGAATTTTGATAAAGAATTCGTCCTATCACGTACGCTGCATCAGTTGGTATCAGATTCTACTCGGTCCTGAGGTATGCCGCCCAAGAGACAACAACCCCCGGCAGTTCCCCATGGCGTTGATCGTGATCTTGCTGAGTTACGGCGTGAAAACGATGAATTACGGCGGCAGGTCGAATTTTTGACCCACCGTACGGATGCGTCTGTGCATACACATGATGATGTTACTATCACGGACGAAAATCCTTTTTCTGGTTTACGGAATCGATCACCTGAACGTCCTAATCCACGGTGGGAACAGGGGTTCAAGGTGGAGATCCCACAGTTTGATGGCAGTCTTAAACCAGAGGAGTTTATTGATTGGCTATCCCAGGTTGAAGAGATTCTGGACTTCAAGGAGGTTCCGGAAGGTCGTCGAGTTGCCCTGGTAACGATCCGCTTACATGGTCGTGCACAGGCATGGTGGCAGCAGTTGAAACAGACGCGTGTTCGTCATGGCAAGGAGAAGATTGCGACTTGGGATAAGTTCAAGAAGCATATTAAGGGTACCTTCTTGCCCTATAATTTCGACAGGGAGTTATACCAGCGCTTTCAGAATCTTCGTCAGGGATCCCGTTCTGTTGATGAGTACTCTGCTGACTTCCACACTTTCCTGGCTCGTGTTGATCTGAACGAGTCCCCTATCCAACTTGTTTCTCGATACATTGGTGGTCTGCGTCTGCAGTTGCAAGATGTTCTGAATATGTTCGATCCTTCGACGGTGGCCGAGGCACAACAACGTGCATCCCAGGCTGAGAAGCAGCTTTCCAGGCGTGGGAGTCCTACTATGAGGCAGCCAAGCAGTTCGACGAGTGGTGCATCTTCTTCGTCCCAGCCTGCTCGGGATAACCCTGCCCCAACCCCTGTCGTACGCGGTCTTGCGGCTCCTCCTCAAGGACGTGTTGGTGGTCTGCGCTGTTTTAATTGTGGGGAATTTGGTCATCGCCAGGTAGATTGCCGTAACCCGAAGGCGGCTAATCGTGGTCTTTTTGCAGAAGTTCCTGACTCCGATTCTGCCCTTCTCACAGATTCGACCCCCGTTTATGATGACCATGCAGACCCGGATGCAGAGGAGTATGTTTCTGGTGATATTGGTCCGCTGCTGGTGCTTCGTCGATCCTGCCTAACACCTCGTGTTCCTGAGAACGAGTGGTTACGCAATAATCTGTTTCACTCCACTTGCACCATCGAGGGAAAGATTTGCACCTTCATCATTGATGCTGGCAGTTGCGAGAATGTGATGTCTGCTGTTGCAGTTTCCAAGCTGGGTCTGTCCACTGAACCTCACCCTAAGCCTTATCGACTTTCATGGATTAGCCAAAGTACGGATGTTGCTGTTTCTCAACGTGTGCTTGTTAATTTTTCGGTTGGACCTACTTACCGTGGTGTTGTTTACTGTGATGTGGTTCCTATGGATGCTTGTCACCTTTTACTTGGTCGCCCTTGGCAGTATGATAATTCTGTTTTACATGACGGTCGTACTAACACGTACTCGTTCTTATTCCGGGGTACTAAAATTGTTTTACTGCCTGCTAAGCCCAAAGGGAGCGCTACACCCACCCCTCAGGCAGCCCCCCCTGCAACTCTGTTGTCCCGTGGTCCTGTCGAGATCGTGGAGAAGATCAATTCTAATGCCTACCGTCTACGCCTTCCCAGCCATGTTCGCACTTCGGATGTTTTTAATGTGAAACACCTTGTTCCTTTTATTGGTGACTCTTCTTCTGACGACGATGATGCGGTTGCAGATTCGAGGTCGAATCTTCTCTATCCGGGAGGGAATGATGCGGGTTGATGCGGGTAATTTTTAATAATTTAATGATGCGGGTAATTTTTAATAATTTAATAATTTCAGCCCGTTCTGTTTTGGGCTTCTTGTCTAGCAAGTTAGGTTTTTACTATTTTTTACTATTTAAGTACCTTCAGACGTTTTTGTTAGACAGTTATTGATATTTTATAAAAATAGAGGTTTCCTCAATATCTATCATCTTTCGTATTCTCTGAATTAACGAATTTTGATAAAGAATTCGTCCTATCACGTACGCTGCATCAAATGTCCTTAATCAAACGAATTGTAAATCCAGAAAGAAGACTTGAACTGTGACTTTAAAATTAGAAACTAATGGTCCAACCGACTAAGATAGCTAATTAATTGTATATTGCATATTAATGTACCTATTATATAACATAATAATTAAAAAAATGTAGATGCCCCTAAGTCGTCCCATGAAGAAGATCAACCTGAAATGAAATCAGAAACAATTTTATGATATTTTAGCCAAGTATTGCTTTCACACGAGTTTGATCCCATGATCTCCGAATGCCTCGATCCAATTACATTGACTTACCAATAAGCTATATATATGTCTCTATGGACACCCCCCTCCTATAATAAGTGCAGTAGTTTGTTTACTTCCAATTGTACTTTTCTGCACACATGCACTAATATATATTACTACTACTACTCATTCTGCTTGCTAAAGAGAAACAATAGTCAAAACTCCTCTCAATTCATTTCCCTCCATAGGTTCTTTCCCATCTTCCACTTATGTTTCTTGATTCTCAAAGTTTGCATTTTTTTGTATGATGTTGTCAATTTCCATGAAACTATTGTTCTTACACTGTCTGAAGTGTCTTTGTGTTTTCTAAGCTACTTTGCTTGGTTTCAATAACTTGTTAGACTCTAGTCTCTACATATATATGATTATTGTCTTTTCTAAGTTTGGTGTGAACATAGTAACTTTGTAAGAACTTCTCTAGCTTAATTTTGATTTTGTTTTGCTTAGCTTAGTGTTTCTTTTAGTTCGTTTTCCATGTATGATCATCCTATGCTTCTTAAAGTAATAGATAGTTGTTTGCATTACTCAATCGATTCGGCTTGTTCGAGGGTGGGGTTGTGTACTATCCGACCCTCTCCCCTGCACAGGTGGGAGTCTCTTTGGAGACGTTGGGGCATGCAGTGGGTGTTTTATTATTCAAGGTGTCATGTATCTACTTACTGAATTGGTTCATTTCATCATTTGGCTGTCTTTATGCTCAATTAATTTTGGATTGTTTTTGTCCATTAATGGGTTGTTGTTGAATTTATGCCAAGTTTTGTCTTTCACTATGTAGATGTCTGATTGAGACCCTTTACTGCTCATTGTCTAAAACAGTCTTTTCAATTGGTAATAACAGAGGACTCTATGAATATTATTTTCACACTAATCCACATTTTTAAGATATTTCTTGTTCAATAATCTTTGCATTTGTTTGAAGGTTCCAGATTTCCAATAATAATGAATCTGACACAAAATAAATGATTTTTTATTGATCCCCTTGTTTGGTATATGGTGGGTGCTTGTTTTGTTTTGGTTTTTATTTTATTTGGTCAAAATTAGGCAGTTTAGCTTATTTTGTTCAAACTCAAATTTCATTCATTTCATTTAACTACTATTTTCATGCATAGTTTGGTATTGCTGGTCTAATCTGCTATCTTTATCATTCTTGATCCATTTCGAAGAGATTGGAGGATAGCTCCTGATTGGCTTAAAACAGATTGTTAGAAGTCTAATCTTCCGAATATAGCTATATAATGATAGACAGTATATTAATCAGCTTTAGAATGTCAAGCTTTTCTTGATTAGAAAGATGTGTACATCTAATTCTTTGGTTTGATGTAGTTCTAAAGCGCTTTTTGGTTTTTTTGTTGGCAGGATTGAGTGCAGAAAAATTGTCGTAGTTTTCCTGGATTTCTAGTTAATACTTCTTGAAAGTGTGGCAACTTGTGTGTGAAGAGGATTGATTAGTGGTTCAGTTGATTGAAGAAGTCATTGAATCATGGGTGGCTGTGTTTCAACTCCTGCTAGGAAACTTAAGACGAAAGCCTTGTATGTCCAAAAGAGGACAAATATTCGCAGAAGAAAGGTGTCTGTTATATCTGTGGCGCCTATTGAACAGCTCAATGATATGGAGAGTTGTCCAGGAGACATAGAAATCAATGATTTTATGTTGCTTGATGGTCAGTCATATTTGTCAAACGGCTTGAGGAAGTCTGATGTATCTGGCATTATTTTTCATCCCGACCAGTTGCCATGGAATCGAAATCCATCCGATGGTCAGTTCTCCTCTTTTACCGTCACTTCAGAAATAACAACTCTGGTGGGGATGGTGTTACACAGAAAATTCGTTTAACCATGTTTAACTGATGTTGACTAGCTTATGCCCATTATTAAACTGTTAACACGATGAATAATCAGAGTATAACCATTAATGATATGGAACAATATCAGTACAATATCAGTCATATAGTGAGACGATGACCTATAATAATGATAATTAAAACACGAATGCATATACCACACGCTGAGTATCTTATCTGAGTTCTGGAGCTGAATTGTCTTCGTAAAACTAATGAAAGTAAATTCCTCTATTAGCAGGAATGTCTAGGGAGGAAGCGTGGTTTGATTCTCAGAGTTTGCTGGATTCAGAATCGGATGATGACTTTATTAGTGTCCATTGGGGTAAGTAACATATTATTGATGCAATTAGTATTGTTCCAACTTTCGATAGTAATCTGATAAAACTGAGCATGCTCTATTTCTTTTCTAATTATATTGTCTATGATGTTTTTTTCCAGAATTTTTCCCTTCATCTGGTTGTGCAACTGGTAGCTTAGCAGATCAACATAGTTCATTTGAAAATATTTCTTGCTTGACCACCTACAAAATCAAATGCGAAGAAATGCTTGAAAACCAATCAACGACACATGGTGATCAAGAGGAAACGTTATTCATTAAACCTCTAGACAAGGAACCACGTTTTGACTCAATGTCAAGAGCTGCAGATGATGCTGATAGAATAACAGCACACGTTGGAGATGGAAGGATTGACTTCTGTAAGTACATCGTTTCTCTTTGTAATTTATTTTCGCATATACTAAAAGTATGAAAAACTGAACTGTCCACATTGTTAGTCAGGTTCCTCTATGAGCTATAAGTAACCCTGATACTAAATTTTTCCAATAAGCAGGTTCTTCTATGAGGCCTTTAAACTGCCCACCCACAGCAGGATCCTCAATACAGAAATCAACCGAAGAAAACCCCCCTCGAGAATATTGGTGCCCCATTGCACCTTCTCTGTTCAGGCTTCGTGGAGAGTCCTATTTCAGGTCTCATCAAGTGTTTCCAACCTACTGTAATTTCGAATCCTATCGAGCTGTTACCTTATGGTCATATGACTAACCCTGCTGTATTTCAACACAGAGATAGAAGGAAAAATGCGGCTCCAGATTTCAGTCCGTATGTGCCAATAGGCATTGATCATTTTATCTGCTCAAGGAAGATAAACCACATTGCTCAGCACCTTAAACTTCCTAGTGTAGAACCACATAAAGATGTGCCATCCCTTCTGATTGTCAATGTACAGGTGCATTTCTCTTTTAAGTTCATCGAAATTTCTTGAAGCCAAATATACAATCCCATGTGTTAAACAATACATAAAACATCACATAGGATGTTTAAGTTTTGACTGAAACTTCTACCAAATTTATCTTGTTGTTTTTGTGACAGTTGCCTACCTATCCAGCTTCCATCTTCCAAGGACAAAGCGATGGAGAGAGCATGAGCATAGTTTTGTATTTTCAAGTGTCCGAAAATTTTGACAAACAAATATCTTCAGAATTTCTAGACAGTATAAAGGTAACATCAACCTCAGCTTTCTCATGCAATGGAGAATTTATTTCATGTCAATAGACATCACAAAATTAATCTATTCAGTCCATACGGACTCTTCTCCATATGCATAATCCGTTGTTCCGCTGTGTATACATCAACAGAAGTTGATCACCGATGAGACAGAAACCGTAAAGGGCTTTTCAGGAGAATCCATGGTTCCTTATAGAGAAAGGCTAAAGATCGTTGTTGGTGTTGTTAATCCTGATGATATCCAATTAGGTTCTACAGAGAAGAAGCTTTTACAAGCTTACAATCAAAAACCAGTTCTTTCACGCCCTCAACACAACTTTTACAAGGTAGTTCTCCTATAATGTTCATTTGGCAAGGTCTATTTCAAGCCGAATAGTGCATCTAAGCCAAACACGTAATGACATTTCCTCGTACATTCCTACAGGGACCAAACTACTTTGAAATAGACCTGGATGTGCATAGTTTCAGCTACATATCGCGTAAAGGACTGGACTCATTCAGAGATCGGTTAAAAGATATAGTTCTTGATCTAGGCTTGACAATCCAGGTCCGGAGACGAATAGTTTCAAGAATTATACAGCAATATCGGATATCTATAAGTTGTTAACATCCTTTTATCTGTCTAAATTGCAGGCTCAAAGGCCTGAAGAACTGCCAGAGAAAGTTCTATGTTGTGTCCGATTGAACAAAGTGGATTTTGTCAACCATGGACAAATACCTAGAATCTTCCCTCCATAATAATTTTGTTAGACAAAACGCTTAGCATCAGCTAAGGATTGACTAAATTGGATTCTACTCTACATTTCATATTGCCCTCGAACTATAATGGATAGGTCAAATGAGGGGCCGAACTTATGGATAGGCCAAACGACTAGATCAAACGACATGCGACAAATTGACTTACTCATAAATTCCTCACTTGACCTATTTGTTTCAGTTCGGGGTTAATATGAAATTTAGTTTTTCTTCAACAACCCTCCCTTCGATAAGAGGGTTAAATTCACAAATTTATGAAGAGGAGCAAGATCTGATTATTGTTTACTTATAATGTGAATTCTGAGCCTGTGAGAGTTGTGACATTGAGCAATCGTACTTCTACGTTTGAGGAAAAAAAGAACATCAAGCAATGGAGAGATAAATAAGAATCAGAGCATGCATTCACGGCAGAATTGATAGTGATAGTACATCCAACTTGTTTCGATATATTATTTCTGTTCGATGTTTGTAATCAAGTCATTTTGATTTACTTTATTCATCGATAAATTAGATTAGTCTTGACATGATCAAATTGCTATATCAATATCAATCACTTGTATTTTTATTAAATTATTGACTTATCATCGTTAATTATTGAAAAAAACACACATCTTTCTTGGGGAGAAATTCATCGGAACCAAAAAAACAAAAAAAAAACACCTCAAAAGATAGAAACAAGATTTAGCATATTAATTGTCCGAAAAACAAATCCTCTTACTACATTTTCTTGATTGAATGGGAAGATGGAAGGCCCCCTTGCTCCTCTTCCACGTCATCACCACCACCAAATCAGCTAAATCTTTCTTCAACCCACTTAACAATATTCCCAATTTTGTACATACTGAAAAACATCAATTTTCCAAATTCAGATCGTTTTCTGCACTCCCTTTTGCCTCTCCAAATTATAATGAAGATTTGGAGTATATGAAAATTGATGGTGATAACAGTATTGAGCAGAGTTTTGGTAAAGATTACATTTTTATGCCCCTGGAAAATGAAGGGTGTAGGAAGATACCAGTCAAGGCTTACTTTCTATGTACCAGGTTGATGTCTGAATATATTATTTTTGGTTTTTATGATACCCTTTGTTTATTTGTTTGGTTCTATTCATATAGCCGACCACGTTTAATGTGATATAATATTGGCCAAGTCGATGAGATAAGTGTTTGTTTGGTTATAATTGGGTTGGCTTTCGGATGATGATATAGAAGAAGCTATTACCTGACTGTTGATTTTACAGTTACATTACTTCCATTCAAATATTTTTTGGTGATTGTAGGTAATGCTAAAGTCAATGCCTTTGATGATATAGTTATAGGTAGATTTTGGTTGGTTAGCTTAAAAAAGAATGAGCTTGACTTCTAGTGTGGCATTGGTGTTTAATGAAAAGCATGACGGGTTATATGAAATTACCTTGCGGGTCTTGGTTGTTTCGGGCTCATTTAGCTTCTCAGGTTATCTTTGGGAAGTATAATATACTCCGTATTTGATTCTTGTAGACTGTCATTACCTGCATTATACCTTAGTCCTTCCAGCATAGTTCTGTTATAGTTAAGTTATGTTTAGCTGGATTCTGGATTAGGAGATTCACTGTTCTTACCGAAAATTATTTGCAAATTGAAGTATTGTCTTTATTTCCCGGTGCTTTCTGTTTGAGTGGTGTATTTGGATCGTGATTCGTGAGGCAATGAAAGTCTAAAGGGATCACTCAATAGTTGTTTGTTATGGGCATACGCTATTCTCTCTTTTTTCCATTTCAAAAGATCTTACATTTATATTCATTAAATACTATCTCTCTTGTCCCTTAGTTCATATTTCAGTATAGATCTTTCAAGAGTCTGAGTTTAATGTATTCTCATTCTAACAGTATGAATCTGAAAGCCATGCAAGCTGAGTACTTGCATTATCTTGTTACTCCATCTTCTCGTTTGTCAAACCACATAGCCCTCAGATTTGTTCCATCAGAAATAACTGTAAGGACTCTGATCATCTGAACTTTATATTATTATATAGTCATTGGTCTATTACTATTCTGAGTTCCATTTCTTTTTGCTAGATATTAAGTAATAACGAAGTAACCACTTAGTTAATATGCTACTACAATTGGTTCCATTTGGTGATATTGATTGGTAATTCACATAGGTTTTGAAGAACCAATTCATTTTTAGTGGAAACCAATTATTTTAATACCATGTCCTAAATTAAGCACCACGGCCTGTATGGCTATTTTTAAGTGAATCGGTAATAACACTTGAATGATATTTCTGTAGTTTTCCTCTAGATTGCAGTAATGCAGCATCTGTAATGGTTTTGTATATATTTCACTATCTTTGTTTTTAGTATGTAAGCATATCCAAAAGAGAAGTTCATTCATCCAAGAATAAACTGAAGTTTACCATGTTGACGTTTAAAAGAGATTTCTGTAGTCTAACCATTTAGGATGCCTTATAAGGCAGGTAACCTGTTTTCTAGATACGCATTGTAACAAAAATAAACTTTGTCAGAGCTTTGACTTCAAGAAAAACGAGAGCCACTATCAGTACATGGTTGTATTCCAATATGGTTCGACTGTATTGTTTAACGTGGAGGATCATGAAGTTGAAGATTTTCTGCAACTTGTAAGAAGGCATGCTTCTGGGTTACTTCCTGATATGAAGAAAGATGGTCAGCTTTCATATACTCCGTATGATATCTCCATTAATAACTATCAATTTCCTGCCATCTATTAAAATCATCTTTCTCTTATGATCTAAGAGGTTCTGGTATCAATTTCTGTTCAATGTCTTTATGTAACGTTGTTCATGTTAGTATTGTTCTAGTTTTGGTCATCTGTGCAAGCATTATGACCAATTCATTTTATTTCTTTTGTTTTTTCTTGCATGAATATTCTTTCTTAATTTTCTTTCTTTACAGATTATGTTGTGAAGGAGAATCCCCTTTTGGAGGAGGATATGCAGGGTGGTTCAGATTACATTGTTCTTAAAAATTTTGACACAGATAGTCTTCGTGTAATTGGCAGTGTGCTTGGCCAAAGTATTGCCTTGGATTACTTCGTCTCCCAGGTAATTTCTCAAATATTTGGACTGTTCGAAATGATAACACTATAGCATTATGCAAGCTACACAGTCTTTTATTTGATAGTAAGGATTAGCTTAACAAAGTTTACGTCAAATGAATCTTTCATGAAGGTTTATGGACCAGCTCGAGGGTAGTCAGCTGTGGGTTAGATGGTGGTGAACCAGGAAAACCCTGGCTGCTTTATGAAAAAGTTATTAAAGAATCTGAAATACTCTGGACTTAATTATTTTGCATGCATTCTCTCTCTACTGACATATCTCTCTCCATAAAAATGGTGGTGTAGTTATGTTACTTGCATAGTCGTGGGTGGTGGGTATATGACTTATTTGAGTAGCAATGGAGCTTTATTAAAGAATCACTTGTTGAGTTTTTTGGACTTGGATATTTACCATGTCATATATGATCTATTTTTATCTATTCAGCTGATAAGTGAAGTTAATCTTAACTTGATTATTTTTCTGCCGCAATGAATTGGTAAAAGTCGTTGATATTCAGTCTGGTAAAAGCCGTAAGATGAAGTATTACTTCTTCATCTTAAATTATCTAACTTTTTGGCAGCGTGATTTGAAAGATCTTATAAGTTAGAATTTAGATGAAACATTTTTTTTCTTGTTTCTTAGGTTGATGGCATGGTTGAAGAATTTGCACATATCAATCGTGTAATGGAGAAAACTGGAAATTTTACAATGGACCGGAAGAAGCTTTTCAAACTGGTTGGAAAGGCTAATTCGAATCTGGCAGATGTCATACTGAAAGTTGGTATCTTTGAGAGGTAATATTTCTATGGTCACTTTTTGTTGTATATGGTGTTTCATGTTGTGACTTGTTACTTGTATGCCATATTTTACTTCTTAGATGTCTTATCTCAGCGATAAATTCTGGATTTTTTGTAATTTCCTGATATGATTGATTACTCTTTTCAAATTTAAAGAGCTCAGAGCATCAGACCCAACAGTTCTCAGGGTATAATCTATACTAATTGTACATGATATTGTTTTGTCGAAATGAAGCTCAAAATCGCAACAAAATTTGATTACCTAACCATTTGAAAAGGCTGCAAGCTCAGCCCCATTATTATTGACTAGCGAGCATCATTTTCCTGTTGGGAAGGTACTAAGTACTAACATTTTCTTTTTCTTCCAGATCTGAAATTGCATGGAGAGATTCAAAGTATGCTCAGATATTGGATTATCTTCGAGAGGAGTACGAGGTGTCACAACGTTTTGGGAATCTTAATTTTAAACTGAAATTTGTAGAGGTATTTTCTATCCATACACTAAAAATTGCATCCAATAATGCCATTACTTTGTTCGAAATTTCACGATTTGCATTATAAATCAACTAGGTTGCACCAATTTAAGATGGTGACAACCAATTGTTTATAGAATCTAGGCTGTGGCAACTGTTATGTTAGTCAAACTGGGATGGAGAGGATGTTTAGCATACATATTATCTTTATACATCGTATGGAATTTGTAAGAATTCTAATTGAAATTCGTCCTCTGACTGCAGCATAACATTCATTTTCTTCAAGAAGTTCTTCAAAACCGTAAGTCAGATCTGCTCGAATGGTGCATCATCGTGTTGTTGAGTATAGAGAATGTCATATCGTTGTATGAAATCGTCCACGAGTCAGGTGCCATCCCTATATGAACGATTTTGATAGAACAGATTTTGATAGAACTAAGTGACCAAATAGTAGATTAATTATCCACAATTTTCCAAGTCTTTTTAGGAAGTTCTCTACTGTTTCTCTGGTTTCAATTGACCTTATTATTTTTATCAGATTCGTTGACTGTATTTAGTCATAATCTATCTGTTTACCAATTAGTAATTTTGCTTTTATGTCATCATTTGTAAAGAATGCTCAGATTATCAAACCGTTATACAACACATTCATGTATATTAGAGTGCAGAACTATAAAAGTTAGCTCATTAATTATACAATAATAGGTCACATTAATCGTACGATAAGAAACTGAAATTACATTCTAAACGAAACAAATGGGAGTCTAAGCTCCAAATAAATAATTTTATCTTCTTTGACAGCTGCCCAGAGAACCTGGACTTTGCTTGGATGTAACTCCGATTCCTGAAGTGATCGAAACGCTCGAAAATTTCACAAAATGAGTGTTCAAAACCGCCTAAACGTTGAAAATCTCACTCCCGAGGTGATTGAAACGCTAGAAAATCTCACAAAATGAGTTCAAAATCGCCTAAACGTCGAAAATCTCACAAAATGGATGCTTAATTTTAATTAGCATTTGTGGCTTAAATATCAAAGTTTTGATCCAAATGTATTATTTCTACTCATATTTTAATATCCTCTCATTCGGTATATACATCATACATGTGAATATGTGATCATGATCATTTACTCAATAATTAAGAATGAATAGAGATTTAGGAAAATATCAAGTAACTTACAAATAATTAAGCGTGCTTGTGCCTTTTTTAACATGATTTATATTGAGCATTCAAATGTGCTATTTTTCCAATTTTCTCTTATTATATACATATATAGAGACTAGTTAACTAAATAAAATAAAATCTAGATATGATCTAACTTAATTGACTCTCAACCTCATCATAAGTGAAAGTTCCTCTTCTCTTCTTTTATTATTTAAAAATTAAAATTAAAAATTGAAGGTATTGTCACTTAACTTAACATTGTTCAAAGCTGGATTTTATATTTAAATAATGATGATAATGACATGCGACTTATCTGTATGGAGATCTCATGGTGTTGAGTGAAAAGATCATAGATAATACTCCCTACAATTTAAAAAGATTGTCGTTTAATTTTTTTGAAATTCAACTTTGACTATATTTATTAATTGTTATTTATTTTGGAAAATATAAAAAATTTAAAGTTGGATTCGTCTTTCAAAATATTTTCATATATAATTTTTTTTTTATTTTAAATATAAATAAAGAAAAATTGAAGATCAAACATTTATCTCGATATGTGAGAAAAACAATCTTTTAAATTGGAGGGAGTAGTATTGATTAAATATAGACGACAATTTTCCATAGAAACGAAGTGGACGGTAGGACCCTTACCCAATCCTATAGCTATGTGTGCGTAGAGATATAGGTGGACCTTTTTGTGAAGGTTGTTATATGTAACTACTATTACGAGTAATTAACTAATATCTATCGCCAAAACGCAAGCAACGTGTTGAGAATCTAAAAAGCTTGTTTTCATTTTAAATTGTAAATTATGATAAAAGTTTTATTTTGGATCTTGATATTATCTTAAGATTTAAGTTGCACTCTTTGTGACATGCAACCACCCATTAATTTATTTTGTAGATGTTTTATTGCATTTTTTTCGGCGAATTAATGGTCGCGGAGGTGGGTGGGGTTGGAGGAAGAAGAAGGTTGGGGTGGTGGTGGGGTTTGACGAAGAAGATGAAGGGGGTAGGGGGTTTGATGAAGAAGATGAAGATGTAAGGTTTATTTTAATTTATAAGTTTTGTTATTTGTAAAATATGCCCCAAAAGTTTAATGTATGTGGTATTCCGAGTTTGCCCTTATTTAAAAACAAAAGTTCATCATATTTGGTGTTTTATGGTGCACAATGAGACAAACCGTAATATAGGGTACAACTTGAATCTTAGAATAGTATCAAAGTCCAAAATAATACTTTTGTCATTATTAAGAATCCAAAATAAAAATAAGCCATCTAAAAATACCCTGTTCTTTCTGTTCCTCCAAATCACAATATCTCATTCTCTTTACTTATCTTATGATTACATGTGTTACAACACCTAATTTGATAAGTCGATCAACTACAAAGACGTCATTTTTTAAAGTAGCAACGCATCAGACTCTCATAATCATGAAAAAAGACATCAACCTAAATGTAAATATTTATTATCATAATTAAATTGCGGGATACATACATTTTAAAGAGTCAATAAATGACATGAGGTTGTCTTTTTATAATTTAATACTTGAAATTATAAACTCACGTGATGTAAATAAATTAGTGAAAAGATTGGGTGCATCAATACTTCCATGCAAAATAAATATGTGGTATTGTACCATTGTTATAATACAATTTGGGTACAAGTACCAATGATGAAGTTTCAAATGAGTACAGTACCCACGTAAAACCTTTAAATGGGTACCTGATACACCGAATTATTGATGCACCGAAACCGGACTCAATAAGTTAGGCTGCTTTAATACTAAAATTCTTTACAAATTAAGTTATATCAGAGGACATTAGAACTTTATCTCAAACCAATCTCATAAGTATACATTAAAATTTTTGAGATTATCAAAGTAAGGGCCTCAACAGCCATATGTGTCTCAATGGTTAGAAATACTTTGGCTTTCATGTATACCACTTCAATTTGAAAATCAAACTCCAGAAAAAAATTAAAGCCACACTAATTAAAAAGGCAAGAAAATTACCATAACACCAAAGTTTTTTTTACCACTGATTTATCCTGACCTCATTAGTATACATTGAAATTGAACATATCACAATAGAAAAAGATAATCTCATTAGTATACATTAAATATATCACAATGGGAAAAGATAATCTCATCAGTATACATTAAAATTAAACATATCACCATGAAGAAAATTAGAATTATCAACTTTAATTTTTTCAAGATGAGAACAATCACTTATCAAGAGTAAAGACCTAGATTAAAGTTTCGATAACTAATAAACACCATTACTTCTTCTACCAGAATACTTCTACCTCGTTAGTTCTTTTGTGAGTCTACATATTAATTATTTGCTTTAAAAATAATCTTAACAAAAGAATGGCAATTCTCACGCACTCTGTTATAGGTCACGGAAGAGATAAAATATGGATGTGCTTGACTTATTAAAGAATTAGAATTTATATTTTAACTTTTATAATTTTGTATGGGTGTTAAACAAAAGATTTTAACATCTTAAATCGTATCTCGATGATCATGAAAAATTAAATGAGATTAACAAAATAAAATGAAGAGAGTAGGGAGTATTACATTTGTTCTTAGGGCAAATGACATCTAGGTCCCCGAGTTTTATGTTAAATTGTAATTAGGTCCCTGAGTTTTTTATATTACCACTTTAGGTCCCTAAGTTTTATCTTATATGTCAATAGGGTCCTCTGACATTAAATTAAATACATAATTGACCATTATACCCCTTTTTATAAATAACTCAACATTTAATTAATTTTTATCTAATAAAATAATTTATTTTTGTTCATAATTTAATTATTAAAATTTTAATTAATAATATTAAAATTAAATTGATAATTATGATAAATAAAAATTATATATATTAACATAAACTATCCAATTTGAATATATAAAATTATATATAAGCTATCAAATTATTTTTTATTATACAAATGTAATTAAGTATTAATAGTATATGGGGGTATAAAGGTAATTGAGCAACTCAAAATTGATGCAAGGACCTAAAATGGTAATATGAAAATCTCAGGGACCCAATTGACATTAAAGATAAAACTTAGGGACCCATATGTCATTCACCCTTTGTTCTTACCTTATATGTTAAGAGAGAGAAAATTACTCCCTCCATCCCTAAATGATGGAGACATTTTGACTTTTTGAGTCAAATTTTGGATATTTTGACCGTAAATTCTCATTAGTCGATAACAAATAATATAGGCAAATTGGATCTTGTTAGATTCGTCTCGATATATATTTTTAAAATATCAAGTTCTTATAATTTTTTCACATGTAAAATTAAAAATATTTACATTTTAAATTGTGTATTGGAGACCGTGAAAAAGCAAATGCCTCCATCATTTAGGGATGGAGGGAGTAGTAGAAAAGTCTGTACAGAGAGAAATAAATGCAACTGAAGGGAGAGAGAATAATAGGAGACCAAATGTTGACGAATTTCGTGTTTCTCTTCGCATAACCTCCTATTTCTTGTGAGACAAACATTTTTTTTTCTCTTCAAAAAACAATCATTTTCAAAAAAATTATATTTTATCATGTCCAATAAAAATTACATATACTTATTTCAAAAACACTTAATTCGTCACGTTCTATTTTATAACTTTGATTATTTTTTTTCGTAATAATTTTTTATTTAATAATATATAAAAATCCTGATTACTATTTAATATACACGTATATAATCATATGTTTTTTCCTATTAATATATCTTTACTTCTCATTTCACTTCATTTTACATAAGAAAGCTTTTATTTCCATTTTTCGTTTTATAGAGACAACACAACAAAAATAGTGGGTCCACTAGATCGAAATCATCAAAGTTTTGATTAAATATTTTGTGGGTAAGCAATAGTTAATTGTCAAATTTATCATATTTATAGTAGGTGAATTTTCTAATTTTTGAGCTCTTTTGTTATGAAGTTGTACATTGAGGAGCCCAGTCTCACATCGTTAAATTAATACATTCGAGTTAACTTCAGCTTACGATGGATTATGATGTTGGAGATTGAGTTGAATCATTCCATATATATGCAGAGGATTAATTTTCAGGATATGGGTTTAAGGTAAAATTTATGTATTCAACTTGTATGATTATATGTTGAAATATATTGTCCTATTTGCAGAAATATATTGTCCTATTTGCTTCATTTTATAGTTTTAATTCGACTTTAGTTAATTTTAGTTTATTAGTAAGTATACAATTGTGCTTTAATGTGACTATATCATATGAAATTGTGTAATCTTGACACTTTATGGCAATCTTTGAGCATGTATAAGTATGTAAATTGAGGTGAATCTGGGATATTTTTGTTTATGATGATTAATTAAACTTGGTTAATGAATAGCTGTTGGGCGTTGTTCGATTTGAATTTGTTTGTTTCTGTCCGGCATTGCTTCAATAACTTGTCTTTAGCATAGATGTATCGTCTTAGCGTTTGTTTTAAATTCTGTAATAAGTAAGCTTCGATTAGTGATTCTAGATATAAGCAATGTAATATGGCTCAAATGTATTCCCTTAATTGGTTTTAACATTCATCGACATATGTCATTTTACATCAGACGAGAATTATGTGAATAAAACAACAATTTCTGGATTTATTGGTTGTGCAAATTGTTCTACTGCTTTAGTAGGAAAGGTTAGATTCTTGTTGAATACTGATATTTTTATGGGAAACTCGTGGAGTTAAATTGAATGATTAGTGTTAGAAGGTATATTGAGGTATAGAGTCATGGTATTGGTCATTCAGATACATGAACTTTTTGAACTTCCTTCTTTTTGCTATATGTCTTATTGGACTTTTAATTCTAACATCTAAGTACACCATCATGTGTTCATGTGGTGTTTTCCGAAGCATAAGAGCATATACTTCGATGCTGTTGTTATTATCGTATGTCAAAATGTGAAAGACCTCTGTAGCTTGAAAGATAAATTAAGCTTTCCATATGGAAGAACAGCTATGCTGCTTTCCATATGGAAGATAGCTATGCTGCTTTAGTTAGTTGTACAGTCCATTTATTACGTAAAGTACTTAAGACCCAGAGAATTAATATCTTCTGGGAAAATGTCCAAGTGAGAGGCTTCGAAACTTCCTTTTATATGTATTTTCAGGAATGGGAACGAAGGTTCAAGATAAAAGCTGCTTTGGAGGATATAACCCTATGAGAGACCTTAATGGCGACTTGAATGAAGATTGTTGGCCCCTTTTTAGTGGAGAGAGTAATATACCAAGTTATACCAGATTAACCTCAAGGACAACAGCAAATGTATATCCAGGTTACTACGATAAGGATGCTTTAAAGCAGAAGATGCTTGAACATGACGCCATCTTAAAGAACCAGGTATGTCTTCTGTTTAGTTCTTGTTGATTTAGTTTTGACAAATGGATACTTCTTGGTTAATTCGAGGGAACATGAACGAATAATCAAAATATACTCTGTTAATTCAATTCCTTAACATACTATTGTGCTATATCCTATATGAACGATGGGGGTGTCATTCATTTGATATTTTCGATCATGCAGGTACATGAGCTGCATCGCCTTTACAAAATCCACAGGGACATGATGGAAGAGATAAAGACAAAGGAACACTATAGACATGGAGAATCATTTGAACCATCATCAGCATCAAGCATCCAAGGCTCTCACGTACCAGCTGAAGGCATCCAAAAATTTCATAATTGTGGTTACCCATGTGTTGATTACCGTTATCCTACATCATCTGTGTCACGTGCTGAGAATGTGAGTTCTCCTTTGAGCTATAAGAAAGGTAATAGTACCCTTGCTAGTCAAGTTGCATTCCATGGCTTTCATAAGGACTTTGAAGTTTCAGAAGCTAGACCCTCAAAGGTGAGCAAAAAGATGTTTGATCTTCAGCTCCCAGCAGAAGAATATATTGATACAGAAGATGATGTGCTACAGAATATATCTGGTGATCCTAGTTTCACCCCTAGTAACGACTACAAATCTACGACCGAGAGTAGCACGAAAATCACTGTTGGAGGTTTTGAGATGTTTGGTCTGAAAGAAGGGTGTAGTTCGGTCTCCCATTTCAAAGGCTCCACTGGCTTGGTTGATCTGAATGAACCTATTGACATTGAAGAAGTACCTGAATCTTCTCCAGCCAATATTTTTCGTCATTCGGCTTGCAATGGAAGAGCTATGCATAAGTCTACACGTGGAAATCAAGAAAATAAAATTAATGGGAGGGGGTGTTCTTCTTATTCGTATGTGGCAGGTGTGACTAAATCCAAACTTCGCCAATTTATTTATCTCCATGTTTATTTCTTACATATATCACCTTACTATTTATTCAATCTGTGGTAAGAAAATTCGTATGGAAGTTAATATCTGTCCCTACATATAGTCTTATATCCAAATTAAAATAGCGAATATTTCATAGCGGTTACTTAAGGAATCGTATGGAACTTCCGTAGTTGTTTGAACCTATATGAAGGATTCAAGCCAGTTTACAGTTGGAAGTTAATACATTAAAATTTCCTGTTATAGAGTTTGTCCAGATTCCAGATAGTTAATCAATATTTACCTCTGAATTTATCTCAAGCTATGCTTAACCAAGCTTACTATTATGGAACTCATCTTTCAGATCATAGCGAAGAGGTTTCGAGGACTGAAAGGCTGGGCGGAGGATTGGTTGGATCTCATATTAGCCTTGACTATTCTAATCATAACCTTCTGGAACCACTTATGGCTTCCCAAGTTTGTAATGCATTCCCATTTAAGAATTCCTCTAATGATTCTGGTATTTGGCCTCAGCTGATGCAATCACTAGGGACGCCAACAGATAGCATGAATTCGAAGTTAACCTCGTTTCATACACATCCATCATTGAGTTCATCTCCAAGCTTAAATAAGGGTTTGCAGTCGTCTGCTCTAAGCAATCACATTCCTCGGGATAAGGTTCATGTTAATAGAAGTTTTCGCTCAAATCCTTGTCTGGCAAGTGATTTACCATCATCCCATAATGGGTTTTACCAAGGGTCTTTCTCAGGATCTAATGTTCTTCCTGTTTGCTTCTCTTCCATTGGCAATGACACAGCATCTGCGCTTAGGAGAAATGGGATGGAGAAGGCCTTTTTATCATCTAGTTTTGTGGACATAAAACCACTGAAAGATATGAACTTAAATGCGACCTTCCCAAAAATTGCTTTGGACATGCCAGTTATACTTCAAGATCTTGATAGTGCAGATGGAAATTGTCAACCGGAAGTCCATCAACCCTTGTTGCCCTGGCTCAGAACGAAGCCAACCTTTAATAACGAGGCCACAAGTTCAAGGAGAGATGTGATATATATCGATGAAAGCCCTCCTCATGCCTCTCCAAGCTTGTTGTCTGGGAAGGATAAAGCTATTTTAGATCTCAACCAAGTATACAATGATACATCTGCCTCTAACAATCATACAAGGTCTAAGAATGAGACAAATGAGATTCCAATTGTAAAAAGGATTTTTGGATTTCCTATCTTTGAGAATCTTGGTGTTTCAGAAGATAACGTATCAGCACTGGTGTCTTCCACTACAGAAGTAGATCATGCTAAACATGAAAGGAGAAGTAGATTGATTGATATTAATGTACCGTCTGATGCTTCACTTCTTGAATCAGAGGAGCCTGTAACGAATGAAATGGTTGGCGAAAATCATCTGGATAGAAATTCTTGGTCAAGAAACTTCATAGATTTGAATACTTATGTTGCTGAGGATGAAGATCCTCCAGTACCAACTGTTGCAATACCTAGTGACCCTAGGGAAATAGTAGTTGAAATTGATCTTGAAGTACCTGGTGTTCCAGAAGATGAGGACGATTTCTTGCCTGAGAGAGATAGAAAACCAGAGCAAGACATTATTCTGCATCCACCAGACAATGATTCCAAACAAGAAGAGGATGAAGCTATAAGAAGTGCAGCTGAAGTAATTGTTAATGTTTCATCCTGTCAGGATACAAATCAGGAAAGTGTTTTCCGTCTCCTGTCTGATACTTCAGAGGTTGAGTTGCTACTATGGTTTGCTGATGTTGTCTCTACCTCTCCTACATTTGAGAAAGAAGGTTCTTACAAGGTGATGGATGAGTTTGAAGCAATGACATTGCAGCTGCCAGAGACAAAGGAAGAAGACTTCATGCCACAACCCTTCATCCCTGAAGTCCAGAAGGTCGAAGAAGGTAGAGCAACTGCCCTACCAAATCGCCCACGAAGAGGCCAAGGAAGGAGAGGAAGGCAGCGGAGAGATTTTCAAAGGGACATCCTTCCAGGATTGGTTTCTTTATCAAGGCATGAAGTGACTGAGGACCTACAAACATTCAGAGGGCTCATGAGAGCAATGGGTCACTCATGGAATTCAGGATTGACAAGAAGAAACGGAGGAAGACATGGAAGTGGGAAAGGGCGATGGCGAACAGTGGAGGAAGCTGGTCCTGCAGTTCCTCCTGTTACAGCAGCTTGCACTCAACTGATGCAGCAATTGGACAATGTTGAGCCTACTTTGGAGGACAGAAGCCTAACAGGTTGGGGAAAGACGACTAGACGCCCTCGCCGCCAAAGATGTTCTGTTAGTAATGCTCCCACTGTAGCATTATCCTAAAGATTGGAGGAAGCTTAGTTAATGGATCCAGATACTTCGAGAAATTTATGAGTTTAGGGAACTGCTTTTATGACATTCAGGGAACTACGGTAATTAGCTTTAGGGATTCTCTCTGTATATTGTCTTCAGCTGTTTACTTTACATTAATACTTAAAACAATGTAAATACTTTTCTGGATTATACATTATTCCTTTGGAATAAGATGGTGAGTTTTTTTTTTTAATTTTTTATCTCAAAAGAATTCCAAAGCTTTAATTGATTCATATTACTACTTCTCATTTTTTTGTTACTAGGTAAATACACAACTTTTATCCATTAATATATTTATTACTCCTATTAATATTTTAGGATTTTGTTTGTCAAATATGGATGAATACACAAATATATTTAAATTTGAACTTATAAACTCAATTAAAAGTCACAGCATATAACAAAAAGGATATACTAATTGATCGTGTTCTAGGTTTTCTATGTTAGTATAGAACAAAGCCTATACATGGAATGATACAAAAGGACATGCTCCCGGAACTACGTGAACCATGTCGATAAGGACAAGTTCCCTCCTTCGCGAGGCCAATCAGGCACCTTTGAGATACTCGCATGCCATTTCGAGCAATAATCACATCTATCATGTTAGATAATGGCTCAAGTGATTTAAGCATCCTTCCCATTGTTGTCATTGTCTGGATCATAAGGTACCTCATGTCGAGGTCTGTTGTATTTCTCACGCAGCTGCTTTACTGGGATGAAATCTCCAGCAGCATCCATCCCGTAAAATAAGAAGGAAACATAAGGATGGTCAAATCTACCCTGTAAACGATCAAGAAGTATTAAAACGGTTAAAAAGGGGATTCTTGTGCTTATTTTTCCAAAGGTATACTTACTTTCTCTGGCTGCTCTGGGGCCAATAAATTTTCCTCGGCAACTGCAATATGCATCAACGTGGACTTGTTATGGGAAGAAAAAAGAGGCGAATATAGAGATAAAGGAAAATGTTCATCGGTATTCTATCCTAAGTTTCAGAGTGAACAACAAGTCTCAGTAGAGCAGGAAACGTAATATTAACAAAAGCAAGTACTGTACCACTTCAACTCACCATACGCCACTAGAAGGTTTGGGTCTGCATGTCTATCAACCAGGACCTGCAAGAAACTGAACCAAGTAAAAACACAAAATTTTCCTTATTCAGATGATTCAAAGAAGAGTCTCTGCTACTCTAGTGATGCTAACACAATGAAACTCAAGATAAAGAGAGAAGGTTATGGTTCACGATGAAAGGCTTGAAATGACATGATTGTTTAAGAACAGCTAATACATACAGCTTAGTGTTAGAGCAAACAGAGGTTATGACAGGACCTAGTGGTTAGGAGGTCTTCCAATGACTTAGAGGTCCTGGGTTCGATTCTCATTGTAAGGGGGCGGTTATAGTCTTTGAGTATCAAAACTGATTGTAAAAATTAAGGGGATGTGACAACATTAACAAGTGTTCCTTGAGACATCAGAAAAAGAAAAAACACAATCTCCGAAATCAGAGAAGAAGAAAAAAAAAACACAAAGTCTCCATTAAGTCTGCTGAAACCTGATAGAATGGTTGATCCGGACCACGAGTCAGCTTGCCAACATTTGCATTTTCCATCCATGAACGTGACTCACAGCACACTGGATCCATCCCGCAGATCACTGCCTGATATCCTGAAATAGCACTGATGATCTATTATAAAGAGAAATACTCTGGCATAAGGAGATGAGTAAAATTATCAAAATAAATCTTAGTGGCATATAGCTTCAGTCAGGTCATGGGTCGATATCATATATATGATTCTTATATGCTTCTTCTTAGTGAAGATTTATGTGATACTTGGTCTGCATTAGGTGTTCCTTACTACCAAATATTGCCTCCAATTTTTTTTCATTGGTCTACCTTGACTTACCATATAGTGCCTTCAATGTTATTTCATTGGTCTCCATTGACTTCTCCCTATATTAAGGTAAGTAGCTGACTTACGTAACTATACTGTTATATCATGACTTTATAAGAGTATTTATGAACATAAAAGTTAAGATTTAAATTTTGGGAAACGTATGAGGTTATATATACTTATATTAGTACAGTTGATAAAGGTGGGAAAAGAGGTTGAAAATTAAAAGATAGCTTCATATTTGAGTCAACTAAAAATTAAAGGTAGGTCCTTCAAATAAAAAAGGAGGAAGTATAAGTTCTGATAGCTTTATGAAGCAAGCTAATCAGAGAAAGAGAGTACTATGCCACTATTCATACCAAATATTTTATGCCTCACTTTTTGTCCTAAGCGGTATCCATACTGAGCACTTTCATATGCTTGAGCTTTTACTGAAGCAGCTAGAGACTCGGCCTCAAGTTTAGAGATTTCATCTCGTAGTTGAGCTGCTGCACCATAATTTTCGCTCTGAATGGCTTTTTGCAGGTCTGCACTGAAAGAAATTAAGCAAAAAAAACGAAGTGGTAAGTAACTTGGTCACAAGGCATTTATGATTATAAAAGATTAAAAAACAAGATAATGAAGATGATTTGAAACTAATTAATAAACAACCAAAGAAGGAACTCACCGTAAACGTAACAAGCTTATAGCCATGTCCTGAGCCTCACTTTTCGATGCTGAACCCCTCTTAGCTTGTTGTTGTTTCAGAATCTCTTCTTCAACCTTGGCATAGAAAAAATCAACATCAACATGTTCCAATGCCTCTGAAGAGGCTCCCTCCTAAGTGGGGTAAAGCGGGGTGGGATAATCGCAGCCTTATCCTTGTGATAACATGGTGGCTGTTTTTGAATGACCCAAGAGCGAAGAACAAAGACTATTCCACAGATATTAGACACTAGAGGTGTGGGGATGTAAAATAAAGAAAGGCTTCCATGTGCATTTTCTAGTTTCATTAAGTAAAATGGTGGAAAGAGAGCTCTTTTCTAACCTCAGTAAGCTTGTTTCTCAATTCTTGAGCTATTTCATACTGGTCCACATTCAAAGCATACTGCAAGCATAAAACAGATCAGAAAAAGACTAATTACCAATAAACCAAAGACGAAAACACTTCACCAAACCTGAACTCTGGTAGCCAAGTCCAGCTGAAAGAAGAACATCAGTAAATCCTCATTGGCACTGTCACTACGCTCACAGTTGGCATCCACCCGCTGATCATCTCCTCTAAAGAACCATCCAGCGGCAGCCTTCAAATCACTCGAACTCCGCATCTTTGATTGCCCAAAAAGTGATAGTTCGACGAATTCTCTTTCAGACCCAAAACCTAGCTGCCGTTCTTTTGTTATTCTGACCCGCCTCCTAAAGGCATTCTCACATCCACATACACTACCATACCCAGACGAAGTCAGAGTGCTTACCGACATGTTCTCCAATTTACTCTCCCCCTTCCTTATTTCCTCTACAACACAATTTATTTACTCTTCAGTATTACTATACAATCCCTCCCCTGTTACAATTAGCATCAAATCATATGAAGAATCAGAATTTAACCAAGACCACTTCCAGTTCCATATAATCATACCAAAAACTTTCATTACTAGACTGAAAGTGTAACATACATAAATACAAATATAGACAGCAGCATGTGATTAAGACCTCAAATATATCTTTCCAATAGAAACTTTGAACACGACAACTAATATTCTTAAATAAGTTTGAGGAAAACATAATTCAGCATTCAATAATGATAAAGATTAAATCTTTAATGTTTTCTTGAAGCATTTCCATTGATAAAAAAATACTTCATATGTATAAATATACAGTTTATATGAATAAAACAATCCAAGTGAAGCTACATATATAATTCTTGTTGTTAATGCTATCTGAAAGATAACAACAAAAAAGAATGCTAAAATCAGATATGGGGTTTAAGAGATACCTGAAAATCTGGAATGGAGAAACAGGTTGAGGAGTGTCCCAAAATGATTGTCCACTAACTCACCAATTGTCCGTGCACCATTTTGCTTCACTTATTTCTTTTTCTTCAATTTTTTGGTAGGCCCATTTTACATTTTGAAAAAAAAAAGAGTTTTGATGTTATTATTTTTTCTGGATTATAATTTTAAAATATTTTTATCTATATGTTAAATGATGTGGAGTATTTGATAAAAACAATTTCGTGTCTTTTGATATTCTATTATATATATAACATGATAAATTTATTTGGCACGGTGCCATAGTGGAGAAGATTGCTTCTGTTCGTCAAGCATTGGAGTAGATAGACTAGCTTTATTCAAACTAAAATTATCTACAAACAATTAAGCCTATAATTGGATGAAGAAATCGAAGAATAAATATCATCTTATTAAAAGCAAATAATATACATGAAAATCATAAAACTAATCAACAAAAGTTACCCGAGAAGTCTTGAGGACGAAAAATGAAAATTCATTATTGAAAGTATATTTTCTTGAATACTACGTACACGGTACACTACGAATAATATAGACATGTCAATTGTCAAAAATGAAGAAACAAAAAGCAATGCTTGAGACTACCGAAACTACAAATCTGCATGTACAAGAACAAATAACGAACAGGAGTCCGCAACAGGACATCGACTGCTAACCACTATAAGGAAATATATCAACTCTAGATTAGAAACAGCAGATCGAACAAATGACGAATAAGAGTTGCTCCTCACATCAACCCAACAACGAATAAGAGTTGCTCCTCACATCAACCCAACAACGAATAAGCCCTTCTGGTGTCTCCGAAGGATTTCCCTTGAGAATGAGTACGTTGTTACTGCTTGGGAAACCTAAGGCCTCTGATACACATACTTTGTTCGAGGATCAACAATGACACCCTTCCCTCCATTGACCTCCAAATCATGCCTGCAAATCACAAATTGTTACTTGTGTGCATATGAACCCTAACTCTTATCTCATAAATAAGTTCAGAGAAAAACTCAACTGGAAAACAAAATCAGGAATGGTTAGCTGCTCTCGAGGAACATATCTGAATAGCTGTAGAAGCCGGTCAACATATATTACCTTTTTCCACACCTGAAAGATGAAGTGCCGTTAACAGAAGAACTTAAAAAAACACTGCTTTGATTATATACTTGAACTCTGAAGTTTCATTCTTCTGATACATAACTATAAGGAACTAAGGAACAGGAGCTATTGTCCCTTTCTCTTTTTCTTTTCTTTCTTTTCACGCAATTATTTTCTTGTTTTGCTTGGGTAAGAAAATTTTAACAGATTCCATTATTACCACTTCATCAACGAAAAGTTGCAACCCAAAAACTGCAGCCTTCAGTCCAATGTTGGGATGAAGAATGTATATTGCCTGAAGAGAACGTGAAATCAGACTCCAAGTGAAAATAATACAAATTCCAGCTTCAGAATCTACCAAAAACGGTTAGATCCAGATTACTAGGATTAGGTTTCATTTACACACATGAAGATTTCGTTGGAGCTTCCGACCAAGTATCTGCTGTAATTTCTTCATCCAACCCAGATCTGGCTGCCTGTTCACACCAGAAAAAATCAATATAAGGGCTATACACGAATTTCGCGATTTGAGAAATCTTTTCATTCCCACCCCTCTTGACATTCGTTTACGTGAATAGAACTATCATGTAATAACATTCCACGACATGTAAGAGATAAATAATTTTGAAATTTTAATAGTTCCATAAGACATCTATATGTAGACTGTGACAACTTACATGCATTCTTCTAATATGTCAATTGTCACAACTAGGTTCTTATAACAAGGCGTACATGTAAATAGTTTTACTACGAAAGGAAATTGATAGATGGAAGGAGAGGAAGCAATAAAAGACCACAGGACACTCACTGTTGTAAAGATGCCGCGGAATGGAAATAAACAATTGTAAAAGGCTTTTGTATAATTGGCTCAAATTCCTGAAAGAAGATTGTAAAATTCCATAACAGGACAAGTTGGTGATGTTAGTTGTCTAATCAGTAGGAAAAATATAAAAATAAACAGAGAACCAAGTGGAAATATTACCTTCACTACATGCATCACAAAACGTTCCAAATCAAGACAACGCAGTAGAAAATGGGCTCCAACCACTACCATTACAGGATGACCCTCACTATCCACCCCTCCGCGGTATCTAAATGAAGATTCAGAAGTTAGACCCTAATATACATAGTACATACTTATATGACTTATACTCAGTCGTGCACATTAACTTTAGCAGATTCAGAAATATCACTAAAAGAAGAAGCTCGATTTTAACTTTCATTATCAGTATCCAAAGTCCAAAATCCAGTATATTAAATTTTGCTGCCTCCTTGTTAACTGGATATCCGATAATTTGCCCTGGAAGGAAAAAGGTGGAAAGAGCTGCTTACACAATTTTCATTTCTGCAATTTCAGAAAGGTTTAGAGAATTGGCTTTGGCCAAATATCTTGAGTGAAGTGAGTACTCCTCGGCAGCAGATAAAGGACCGCCTCCCAAGTCACCATAACCCAACAATCTAAATAAGTTAAAACCCTTCTGCGATTGAGCAGTCTTTTCCCATTGCTCTCTACGCCGCTGGTCAGGATCCTTTATAAGAGACATAAAAGCAGGATCCAGATATGAATCCAAATATGATGAACTCCTGATGCAAGAATGAAATTTGTTGAGAAACAAGTGGGAAAAAACTACTTTATTAAAAGAAAAGAAAATAGACATACAAGTGTGGAGAAAAAAACCTAAAAAAGGAATGAGTGAATAAGGAGAAGATAGACACCTCAGAACGTAAAGAGTAGTACTGTAGTTATTACTAGAATAATGACAAATGAAGTGAGGACAGGGAGAACTAACATTAAAATTTTCCAAGAAACAATTATAATAGGCCATCAGGCCAATACAAATTACTAGTTCTTTTGAAAAGAGATGATCAGAAGATATGTCTATTGCATGATTTGCATCTATTCTCAGTTTTTTTTCATAAAAAGATCCCGCTATATTGATAAAACAAGGCAGGCCTTTAAAAAGTCCAACGCTATGAGTATAAATGTGGAAGTATATTCAAATCCAAGTAGTAGTACATCTTAAATGATTAAAATAATAACAGCAAAACAAATGGGGGAGGAGGAGAATTTATCCAGAAAGCTCAAGAGCAAAGCAATCTGAAGGATGGGAAAACATACAGGCATTATCTACATATATAAGTAATAAGAGAATATTGACCAACCGTCTAGATAATCCGACATCAGAGGAGGACAGATCAACTGAGGTCTGAGGAGTTTTAGGACTATTCTTCTTTACATTAGGTAAAGGCTTTATTCTAATCTTCCGCTCATCTATTACTGTCTCACCATTTTCATCCCCAACATCAGCAGGAAGTTTTGCAATGGCTATCTCTTCTTCTTGTTTATCCCGAGGAAAGTAAAGTGGAAGTAACCTGCATGACAAGTTAAAATAAGAATGGATCAAGCTATTACTACTTCCATTTAATTTTAATAGACTTTTTCACTTTTCGAAGCCCAATTTTAATCACCAATTACTTTTTATATTCATTTTGAACAATTACAAAAGAAAATATTGCGAAAATATTTAAAAAACGAATTCAATGATATCAATTTTATATTTTCAATTTGGTGAATAAAAAGTAATTGGACTCTTAAATTGTGCCTCGAAAATAAGAAAATCTATTATGATGAATTTGGAGGTAGTATATAGGTATACCACTAGTTGACACAAATGAATCAGATTTGTAGGTAGAAAAGACTAACTAGAGAACGCACCTCTTGTATATCTCAGTATCTGTTGTCGTCGTCATGCAAAAAACGACGGCCTGGATTTTATCTTTTTGTTTTTCAAGGAATCGTCTTACAGTTCCTGTATAATGTATATTCTGGCTTAATCAGAGGAAAATATGGTGTGTTATAAGAAGATGGGAAATATTCAGAATACCACCCAAGTAAAGTTCGCTTATCCCACATAAACCTCCAAGAAAGAGATAGTCTAGCCCATTTCTATGTTACCAGGCAGCATTGGGCGTCTAGAAGTAATCACAAAAGTTAAATTACTGGATTTAGATAAAGGACAACTTACTTATTGCCACGTGAGCTGCAGGTTCTCGTGGATAATTTTTGGCTTCAGTGTAGATACAGCCCATAGCAATGCTTCATTAACATGAAACCATAAGTTATGGGTTTCAGATAATTAAATACTTCAACTAAGTTCAAGTAAACAACCTTTGTAGCCCATTATCAACGAGAAGTTCGAGACATGAGCGGTAGCAATGACTCAGAGCATTCTCTGCAGCTGTATGGTACTTCACAGCATACTTGGGTCCAACAGTATGTATTACTCTCCTGCAAAATACAGTGACATCAAATTATTCTGACCCAAGGGTTAATTGAGAGTGTTTCCTATACCCCTCCGACCGCTTCGTGCGATTTCATAAAATTTGTTGAAACTCAAAGTAGTAAATTTTATTGCAGCAAAAACCTAAGGGATTAACCAACCCTATTTTCAACTAAAACAAGCAAAAACCTTCAGAATTTATTGCAAATTGCCATCAGTGCTATGGAATATGAAAATGGTAGCTAAAACTTCACCAGCGAAATGCCTACCTTGCAGGAAGATCATATGCATTAGTGACTTTTGCCATCCCTGTTCGGCAGCCTCCCTGTATAGGCGAGAAAATAATAACATCAGTTATTTTTCTGGATAAGTACGATTATTGATAGTATTTAGCTCTTACCAAAGTTGCACACTCTTCCGCAAGTCCAGGTCCAGCTGCAGCATGTAACCCAGGGCTAGTGTGTGCTTCATCTAAGCTCTGCCAACACCACAAAAACATATGACTACGAGATGGAACTCTGGTTTTTATGGTTCTAAGATACCAAAGTTTGAATACCAAATTGTAGGTCATAGACACTTCTTAAGATCTTGACACTGGACTTGTGGTCAAACTCTATGGGCAATTTTAAAACAAACTAGTTGAGATAAAACAACAATTTTAAACTTAATACACAGTAAAAGTTCATGAGATATGAGTTCATTTTTGTCTAGGACATTAAGTTATAATTCAGATAGGTTCGCTGTAAAAAATGTGATTTCTATGCATACACTAGGCCCGTGTATTGCAACAAACTGCATGCCATAAGGAGGCAAAAGTACTGATATGTTTTTATTGCGAACCAGAGGCTGTCATGGGACAGTTCCATGTCATTCCATTTTACGCCTTTTACAACTTGGTTCCATAATCTCTCAATAATTTCTCGCAATTCGTATACAGAACTCAAAAGCAAAGAAAGGACAACAAACGACAACCTCACCTCATTAGTTGAATTGACAACTGCATCTACTTCAAGATTCCAAGGATGTCCTCTCCACAGATAAATCTTCGAGTTAACCTCATGATCTACAGGAAACTTAGACGCCAACTCGTTCAAACTGCTCTCCCCGCCAGAAGCCTTAGTTAAAGGGTCAGCAAAGAAATCACTTTGATCAACATTTTCGTATGAATATCTGTACTCAGCATCACTCCAACAAGGAATTTGATCTAATGTAACTATTATATCTCCTGTGTCACCAACATCACTAGGTGTGCCACCTCTACCAGTAGCCGTCGTAGGCACTGGCTGATACATACTTTATTGAATCAATCAACCCAAAGCCTCTCCACCAATACAACTCAAACTAAACATACATGTAAAAAGAAACAAATGAAAATTTATATAATCTTCACCCAATAACTTCCTCAATAATGCCGTTGCTGCTTAACTTTTCGCCTCAACCTCCCTGAAACACATCGATTTCATAAAAAATTAGCCAACTTTAACAAGTTTCATACTTATCTAATTACACTAAACACATCATATCTCTAGTAATTTTTAAAAAAAAGATCCCGTCTATAAAAAATTCACCGATTCCTCCCTAAACTGGAAATTGGATTAGCTCAGGATCACATATACCACCTACCTTGACAAATTTAATGTGGGACGGGTTCTCGATTACATCAATTCAAATCAAAACCAAAACCTCAATTTGCATAAGAATGTAACAAAATCATGAAAACCAAACATGGGTATAAGTAAATTTCAGAATTTATATTGCTATATTGATATAAATCGATCAACTAGATGAATAAATTGACAAAAAAAAACTAAAGATTCAATCTTGGTAACATGTGAGTAGGGTACAAAATACATATTACATAGAATAAATATTCATATATATATATACATATACATGTAAAATATAAATAATCGCACCTGGAAAATTGAATATGGAGATTTTGACAAGAAATTGAGTTGAAATTTGGAGAAGACATAGAGATAATAATTGGATGTAGAAAAGGACAATTTTTATGTGCTGGAAGGAGGATGACGAGGAAATAATTTTTGTCTAATATTCGATTAATTTACCCAAAATCACAAATAGCTATAAAATAATCGATTTTCCAGAACAACAATATTATCATAAAATAGTTAATTGTTTGAAAAAAAACACTCCTTTCATTATCTTTTATTGTGATCGCTTTAGATTGTAGGTATCATTTTTAAAATATAATTGTCACTATTTGCTTCATGATGAAAGGGACAAATCTATTACATTTAATTAAGAGATTTATTCTAGATAGACAATTATTCTTAGATAAATGGGGTATATATATTTATATAATGGCTTAATTTTATAATTAAATAATTTGAGAAACAATAATTACATAAAGTATTTAATAATAATTTTATATGTTTAATAATAATTTTAGAAATAAAAAATGTAACATGATAATCAATTGTGTAAAAATTTATGCAAACTTCCTATTTATAATAATAATATACTAAATAGTATACATATTATAAAAGTTTGATACCTTCACCTTGACCTTGAAATTAAGAGCTCTAACAGTTCCTTGTCGTGACTCGTGATTATAATATCAGAAATTACTGCACGAGATACATCTTGACTGATCAGGGAAAAGTCATTTTGTTAAAGAGTGAACATTATACCTATCTATTACAATATTTTTATGTTACACTTGATTACCTCAACAACCCATTTCTTGAAAGGTCTTCACAGTTCACATTATTAAAGATGACACCCCATTGCTTTCCTGAACCTTTTTAAAAGTACATTTTCCAAAGTGTTTGTCAATAAACTCAAATATCACATTTATTATTTGATCTCACATTTTTGAATATTTGTGTGCATGATAAATTCGCATAATAAGAACTGAATGTTCAAATGTCATCTAAATTATTACTCCCTCCGTCCCTAAAAGATTGTCACATTTTGACTTTTGTTAGTCAAATATAATAAAATTTGATCATTAATTCTCATTAAATGGTAAGAAATAATATAGTTTTGTAGGACCTTGTTAGATTCGTCTCAATATATATTTTTGAAATATCAACTTTTTATAATTTTTTTTCATGTGGAATAATAGATATTTACGTTTTAAATCGTGTTTTGTTGACCATCAAAAGTCAAAATGTGACAATCATTTAGGGATGGAGGTAGTAAATCATTATCGGTCATAACACTGTTGTGTACAATAATTAACATACCTAATTACAAATTCTCAAAGTAACTTCTTCAAAGAATTGAGAAATAAAAATTACCTTTTGAAAAAAAAGATTGAGAAATATTCTTTGCAATTATGTAAAACCTATATATTTAACTTGGTATGTAATATATGAGTTGTGATATTGAGATGATGATTCATTTTCATTAAAAAATGCATGAAGTTCATGTAAAATAACAAGGGCTTAGCATGTCACATACATGAGCCTTGGAGTTCATATTTTCGATGCGAAAAGAATTGACAATAATCAAGAATAAACAATAACGATACATATGTGATATATGTCGACGAATTCTAGTATTACTATGTTATTAAAAACTTAATTATTACTATTATATAATTTCACCCAAAATTAATTCACAACATGAAAAATAACACATACATTTTTATTTTAATAGTTTTAATAATCTATGAATATGAGATATGATTATTCGAACTACTCACTCATATGTAAGTAATCGAACTTGATTGTTTCAACAAAACATGAGCTTAATTATAATTATCAACCGAATCACCAAAAATTAGGTGATAGTGCAATAATAGTGGTGGTCCTCGGGGCACAATTCACCAATTAGTTAAGAGCTATGGCTTTTTGTATGTATTGGTTTCACGACAGAATTCTTATGTTAAAATGATAAACAGACAGTTTAAATTTCCTGATCCTCTAAAATACGTTCTATAATTCGACTATTTGTGATAATTCATGACAAGAAGATACAATAAGATCACAATTCGACTACTCGTGATGATTCAGGACAAGATACATCAAGATCACAATTCGACTACTCGTGATAATTCAGAACAAGATACAGCAACACCATTAACTCGAGGTTATTAGGTGATAGTGTGATGCCCCTTTAATGCTTTAAATTATTGCTTAGCAAGGCCCCTCCACCTCATAAACCACTATATCTATGGGATATTCGGATAACATCAACCTCTAGTGCCGACACAATTAAATATTTCCGACCTTTTCTCAACCCCTCACCTCTAATATCCACCACACACACATTCACAACAACACTTCATAATCAATTATTCACTTCATCTAGATAATAGATATCAACCCACCTCTCAATTTCCCCTATATATATGTTGCATGTGTATACATAACTCACCACAATAAACTATTTACAAATATTATTTTACATTTTTATTACAAGCATGGATTCATTTCTAAGTGCTGCATCCTCAAAAATCCTAGGTGGTGGTGGTGGTGGAGGTGAGGTGGCGGCAGAGCCGAAAAAAGACGAGCAACATACGCCGTCGACGACGGAGCTGATGGCTAGTGCTAAAGTGGTGGCTGATGCAGCCAAAGCCAAGATGAGCAATCAAGAATTCGACCAACGCAAGGCTGCTGAAGCTGCTGCCGATATTCTTGATGGAGCTTCTCACTATGGGAAGTTTGATGAAACTCAAGGAATTGGGAAGATGGTTAATCAAGCTGAGGATTATCTCCACAAGTACTCCACGACTACCACCACTACTACTACTGGTGGCGACGGCCAGCCTCCGTCCACCACGACTACTACTACCACCACTAGTCATGAGGGTGGGGAGGATATGTCTGGGTTGATGAAGATGGCTGGAGATTTCTTGAAGAAAAATTGATAACAAATAAAACTTATTACAGTTTAATTTTATGCTTTAATTATGTTTGTGGTTTTTATGAATTTGTGTGTGGTTTGGTGTATGGATTTATGTCTATGTATGTAAATAGCTAGTGTAACTATGTTTTATCACTGAACGACATCTTAGCAACTATCGAATGAGAATTAATTTTATCTTTGAACGATATTTTGGAAAATTGATTGAAATTGATCGATTTTAATACTAATAGAGACGAAAAAAGAATGTGTCATTTAGAGAAAGAGCTCATCATAAGACTAGTATGAGTCAATCGAATAGCTTATAAGTTATAATGAAAAAAAAAACTCTTACAAATGATTAGAAGGTCATGGTTTCGGCAATTCTCTTGTTATATTGGCTCTATTTCTTTCTTGATGCTACAATTTTGAAATACATTTGTGATTATAAGCTTCAAAGTATATCTCCCCATCAGATCTTTATATACTTATCAATTCTGCAACCTCTCTAAAGACAATATTTGCTTAAAGCAACTGCAATAGCAAAAGTTGGCGCCATTTTATGTTGGTTCTAGTGTTCAAGTTGTTGTCATTTGTACAAGTCCTGAGCCAGTAGGAGCTGCTGCTAACATAAAATAAAATTTCATATACTCCAGCTAAACATACAGTAATTGTGGAGAATGGACCATTCGGGCATTTTTCTCTAAAATATGCTCCAGCTAAACAGTAATCATCACTCACTTAATTTTTCAGTCTCTCAAATTGAGTATACAATTTTTTTCATTATTTTCATATATTAACAAAATGAAATAAAATAGTACCTGATGGGGACACATGAATTCCCCACTCTTCAAATGTTGCCCCTGCTATTGAGGTTAAAAAAATTTGACAATCTCTCAAAAGATTTGGTGGAATTCCACACACCACCTCAAAGGTAGCTTCCCTACTTAATAGGATAGTTCCATGCCAACTCTCTTGTATGTTATCAACCAACTCGTTGAAATTATCTTCAATTCTTCATTAACCCTTACAATTAAAATGTGATAAAGTTCATCCATTTTAATTCTTGTCCAGTTGAGAAATGATATATTTAAGTGTCGTGAATTGTGTCGATGCAAATAGCATTTAATTACAATCCAGACAATTATAGTATAAAATATCGATTTCTCATAATAAAAGTATTATCATCAAATAGTTAATTGTTTGGAACGAAAAAACTCCTTCCATAGCCTTCTATTTTGATCATTTTAAATTATAGGTATCTATAATTATCTCTATCTGTTTAATGATGAAAAGGGGAAATCTATTACTCCCTCCGTCCCTAAATGATTGTCACATTTTGACTTTTCATGGTCAACAAAACAAGAATTGAAACGTAAATATCTCTTATTCTACATGTGAAAAAATTATAATAATTTGATATTTCAAAAATATATATTAAGACGAATCTAACAAGATCCCACAAGACTATATAATTTCTTATCGTTTGATGAGAATTTGTGATCAAATTTTGTAATGTTTGACCATCAAAAGTCAAAATGTGACAATCTTTTAGGGACGGAGGGAGTACATTTAGTAAAAAAATTTATTCTAGATAAGCAACTATTCTGAAATAAATGGTGTACATATAAACATATATAAGGACTTATTTTTTCAATAAAATAATTTGATAAATAATTATTGAAAGTATTTAGTAATAATTTCATAAAAGACAGAATGTAAAAGGATAATCAATTGTGTTAGAATTTATACGAAAATATTTATAATAATAATAGTAAATATATATTAAAAAGTACATATACATTATGAAATTATAATAATGTGATTAGAACTTTTAAGGGAAAGTTCTTTTGTTTAAAGAGTGTGTAGGAGTGTACATTATACTATCAATTTACAAAATAATGAATGTTACACTTGATTACTCAACAAACCCATCTTTTGAAGGGTCTTCACGTAGCCTCCCTAACCAAAGATGACCCCATTGCTTTCATCAATCATCATACATTTTTTAAAGAATACTTTTCTAAAGTGTTTGTCAATAAACTCAAAAGTCAAACCTCACATTTATTAATTCGATCTCACATTTTTTAGAATATTTGTGTGCATGATAGATCATCATAACAAGAATTGAATATAATGTTCGGATGTCATTTAAATTATTGAGTCATTATCCACCATAAGATTGTTGTAGCACAATAGTTAACATATTGAATCACAAATTCTCAAAATTGTTTATTGTAAGAGGATTGAGATAGAAATATTATTTGCAATTATTATGTAAAATCTCTATATTTAACTTGGTATGTAATACATGACTCGAGTTGTGATATTGAGATGGTAATTACTACTTGCTTTTCATTAAAATGCATGAAGCTAAGTTCATGTCAAAATAACAAGGCCACTTCTCACATGAGTCTAAACTTTATATTTTTGTATGCGAAAATAATTGATAAATTGATAATTGAAAGTAAGCAATAACGCTACATATGTGATCTATGCCGACGAGTTCTACATATGTTGCTACTTACTAAGAATATAATAGTTATTATATTTATGTAATTTCACCTAAAATTTATTGATAACATGAAAAATAATACATTTTTTTTTCTAATAGTTCTAATCTATGAATATGAGATATGATTATTCAAACATACTCAACAGTAATCAAATTTAATTGGTTCAATGAGTTCAATTAGCAACGAATCACCAAATGTTGGGTGATAGTAGTGATGACTTTCGGGTTTTTTTTGTTCCAAACAATTAACTATTTGATGATAATACTTTTATTATAAGAAATCGATATTTTATACTATAATTATTTGGATTGTAATTAAATGCCATTTGCATCGACACAATTCACGACACTTAAATATATCATTTCTCAACTGGACAAAAATTAAAATGGATGAACATTATCACATTTTAATTGTAAGGGTTGGTGAAGATCATTTCAACCAGTTGGGTGATAATATAGAAGAGAGCTGAAATGGAACTATACTACTCCTATTAACTAGGGAAGGCCACCTTTGAAGTGGTGTGTGGAATTCCACCAAATTTAAAGAGTATGGAATTCATATTCTGTCATATCGTATGTGTATTTAGCTAAGATAAAAATATGTTATTTTCATATACCAATAAAAATAGATGTAAATGATTTTTTATGATTGAAAATTAAGGAGGGTCAAATGGTAAACAATCACGAATACAAATACCTATAATTAGATTCAATTACTTTCCAATATACTCACTTAGAATTCGAAGCAAATATTCTATTAGAATTTGAATATTTACATAAACATTTTATTAATAGATATGACAATATGTATATAACAGTACTACGAATATAGAATGTGATTTGAATATTGGTAGAATAGTATTTAATCGAATCCGAAATTCAATTTTCGTTTTCGTTTATATTAAGAATAAAAACTCAAATACACTATACAAATTTAAATTCGATGATATTAGATTCAAATGTCATTCTGTTTTTATTCATCTTATTACAGAGTAGTGGATGAGCTTGCTTTAATTGATTAGTAGGATAAAAATGCTAGGTTTAAAACCAAGTCGTTTTGGCCTAGGTTTAAAAAATCAAATAAAATGATAGCATGTTTTGTTGCAAAAAAATTAATTTTTCTTAGAAAAGTTTTGCACCACTAATATCGGCTTTCTGGGTCCGCCTATGGACTTAAATGGACAACTAATGCCCTTTAGAAAAAAAAATGTAACTCCTAGATGTAGCAGCGTTATCAATTAGCATTGAATTCAGTAATAATGTTTTCTTTATGTATGTTGTCATGAATTGAATAATGTGTCACATGCATTTCGGTTCACTTTTGGTTTCCTTGCGTGAGTTTGGACTGTTCAAATTGGTTTATAGGCCCTATTATTGAAAACAAAAAATTTAAGGCTAAAAAGACAATTAAAAGAGAATAGAAAGAGCATAAACAAACCTACACCAAAATTTTCGGAAAAAAAGAAGTCTAGTTGAAGTTATTAATTTATTATTAATTTCTTTTCTCTCTTCTTTTTTCAAATATTATAATTGAAATCTAACTTTGAATGAGTATTTATTTCATACTAAAATAGTTTATGCTATTTTATTCAAATATACAGTTCAATTAATTGTCATCTTTTTTCAATGCAAAACTTTTTTTGAGCGAGTATTTATTATTCGGCTTGTTCTAACAATTCTAGGAGTGAATACTTTATGCTACAAGGCTTATTAAGATGGACATCCGCAACAAAATGGATGATAGATTTCTTTCAGATTCCTTGGTCATTTATACTGAAAATAAAATCGCTAAAAATATTCTAACAAAAGTATTATGGATGATTACGATTGAGTAAATGGTACCTTTATGATAAATTTTATAACTATTACATAATATTTTTTTTAACTACCTTAAGATGTTCTTATTTTATTTTGGCCCCCTGAATTTTCATCCTGGTTTCGTCGATACATTAACAGTCACAAAGAGGTGTGGATCAGCCAGAAGAGATATGCATAAAAGTATTTACCCCAAGGAGGGATCCGAGAATTCTGTCTGTTTTCTGGGTTTGGAAAAGCGTAGATTTTCAAGAACGAGAATCTTATGATATGCTGGGAATCTATTATAATAATCATCCATGCACGTACAATTCATATATATGTGGTATTTGACTGTATATACTAAAAAGATCAGCATGATCATCGACAACTCTTCTCATATGTTTTCGAATAAAGACAAGTGAATATATAAGCATGGCTTGTCTTATTCACGAACATGAAACCAATTATGTCATGTAAATAAAAAGAAAAGAGTTGATATATCATATATGAATGGTAGTACCTGAAGCTGAAGGTGATGGTGAGTGGTGACCGGTGACGTATGGACTGAGATGAAGTGGTCGGAGCTTCGAGCAGACGGCAAAACGCACAAAAGAGCAAGAAGAAATGCACCTGTAAAACAGTGAAACAAAATTAATGAGAATTTAACAAGATCTCACATGACTATATTATTGAGATGAATTTAACAAGATCTCACATGACTATATTATTTTCTTACCGTTTAATGAGAATTCTTGATCAAATTTTTTAAATTTTGACCATCAAAATTAAAATGTACCAATATTTTAGAAACGGATGGAGTAATAAATCTTGTAGTGTTAATGAACTCACAACATTTTGATTTAATAAGTCTGGCACTCACTCATCTTAAAATATTGGTGGTTTTTAATTAAAATGTTACTACATTCAGTTAATGTAGGGTAAAAGAGGTAAATGCCACAATTCACAAAAGAAAAAAACTTGTATTCAAGTAGTTAAATTCATTAAAATACTAGCACTATATAACTAACTTTAGTTGATGCTTTCATTTTTTATGTCTAAGTTTAAACCATCACCTGCTCCATATTTAAAAAATTTAAATCATGAAAATAATATTTTATAAATATTGTTAAAGACAAATTAAATTAAATCAAATAGATGTTCATTATAATATGAAATAAAAAGTAATGGATTGTTGAAGAGTGACAAGATAAAAGCTAAACGTCAATCAAATGAATAGAAGATAGTAAACAACATATGTACAATAATACACGAGTTCAAATTTTAAAATGTTAATCATTTTAGATAAAAGAGCTTGGATAATAAGTTTCGTCTTTTCGCACGACGTGGGTTCGAGTCTCATCATAAGCCGGCAAAATCTTCAATAATGATAAACAGACATCCTAAGTCCCGTGACCCTATTAAACATATTATAATGGATGCAACGGGACGGATAAGGCGAGGGTATGGTGTTTTCTAATAAACAAAATTCCTACCAATTACTCTTGAGCATTTTCACTTTTGAAATTTCAGAGATTTTCGTGGATCCTCATATGAGAGTCAAACAAATCTTGCCCGTTTGATTTGGTCTATACGAAATTTTCTCTAATATTAGTACACGTGCTTACCATATTTTTGGTTTTGTTATCTTCCATGCATGGAATTTCTCCTCCAACTACAACACATTTATAGTAAAAACATAATAAAGTTTGTATCAATTTTTAGAGAGAGAAACAATTTATTGAATTATACACACACTATTATACAGAATATATTAAATGGAATTAGTCTTTGCATTCTGTTTTAGTTTGTTCATCTTTATAGCCTTGCTTCACGCCCATCTTCTTTACTTGCTAAGAGTCGAATATTGAAAAGAGTCGTCCTGGGTTCGAAACTCACATAATCGCTAATTTATGAAAACATAAAAAAGAGTCAAATATTGAAAAGAGGGGGTTTGTTAAGACTATGGAATTTCAGGAGCCTGCAACTTTTGTAAGTATGAGTTACTTCTTTTTAACATTTGTTATACTTAAAAGGTGATGTTTGATGCTTTTGTTTCTTGAATCAACTTAGTGTATTATGCTTTTGGTTTGAACTTAGTTATGAAATAGTAGTTTGATGCTATGTTTCTTGAATCAACTTAGTGTTTTATGGTTGATTGGTTAATTTTGATTTTGCAATTAACTTAGTTTGTGATGGTTGATTAGTTAATCTTGAATGGTGATGTTGCTAATGAAGTTGGTTTATGTGATTTGATTGATTAGTTCATGGATCAGTATCAAGAAAATCAAGAATTGAAGTTTGTATGTCGGAAATCGCTCGGGGGGCACATGAGATCTCATGTAATAGCACCAAATCCTGATGAATCAGAGGAACAAGTTGAACCAAACATGAGAAAGTTGTCATCTTTGCTTAGTTGTGGAGCAAAATTTCATAAAAAAGAAGAGAATTTTGAGGAGTTTCAAGGTAATTATGGGCTGAGAGAAAATCCGAAGAAAACATGGAGGGCAGTTGACCAGAACTTCCCTATGCCTCAGGAGAAAGTTTGTAAGCAATGTGGGAAAGTTTTTCAGTCATTGAAAGCTTTGTGTGGTCACATGGCTTGCCATTCGGAGAAAGAGCGGGGGGGAGGTAATAAAGATGATACTTCATGGACTAGTGAGAGTAACAAGTTGATTTTCGATAGTCATTCTGATACTGAAACCCAAATTACAAGGAAGTTGAGAAGTAAAACAAGAAGTAGTAAGAGGTACAAGAGAATAAGCATCAAGCCTTTCTCATATTCTTTAATCGATACTAATGCTGCATCGTCTGTGTCTGAAATCGATGAGATAGCAGAAGAAGAAGTAGCTGTTTGTTTGATGATGTTGTCTAAAGATTTCATTAGTAAATGTGGTAGTATGAAGTCAGTTGTAGAATCGTCGGATAACGATTCTGTTGTTCTAGAGACCAAGTCTTTATCTTCTACCGAGATGAGAACTATCAAGGAAGGCAAAACTATGGATATAAAGTTGAAGAAGAACGATAGTAGTGATATGGTTCAGCAGGATAACTCTGATTCAGGGTATTTCTTAGTTGATGCTCCAAAAGGTGAATCGGAGGTTTCTGTTGATGAAATTCGTCGAAATGCTGCTTACTGGGAATGCACCAGTTCGGCAAAATTTAGAGGGTATGGAACCGTAAAGAGGAAGGAATCGGCCAAAGTGAATGTATTGGGTAATGATGGAATTGCCTCGAATTTGGAGAAGAAAGGCTCCAAGAAAAGGAAAAAGGCTGACAATGTACGGGAAGAAGATGATGACGATAAATTAGTAGCTGAATCATATAAGAGTATGAAGTATGGATGTTCAGATAATGCTGCAGAAGTATCAAATACACCTTATAAGAGAAGTAAATATGAGTGCTTGAATTGTAAGAAGAGTTTCAAGTCTTATCAAGCTCTCGGGGGCCACCGGCCATGTCATAAAAGAATCAATGCTTGTTCACAATCCAAGTATGAAAACAGCTGGGATCCAAATGATGCTGTTGATCACCACCCTTCAAGAAACACGAAAGGAAAATCAGAGAAAAAAGTTAGGAAGTCCAAGAAGCAGAAAGGTCATGTGTGCCCGTTCTGCCCGAGAGCTTTCAAGTCAGGACAAGCCCTTGGTGGCCACAAGAGGTCACATTTTCTTGGTGATGGTGGTACTCTTGTGAAAATCAGAAACGAACAATCTCCTGAGATCAATAAACCAGAAGTTGATGATTTATTCGATCTTAATCTCCCTGCTCTAGTCGATGACGAGGATGAAAATGGTAACATACAGTTCACCTCATGGTAGTTTTTCTTGGTGGCCACTACAACTTCTTTGTAATGAAAATGTTGATATGTTTATCATATTAAATTATTTTCTGAGAACTTTTCCCTGTGGGATAAAGAATCATCTACTTTCTAGGAAACTAACTAATTGAAAGATGGTACAATTTAATATTTGGCATTTTCCATTATTTTATTACAAGTGCAGCCAAGCTTGATATTTTCATACACTTTCATTCAATTGGAAAGACCATCCAAAGTTGGCTAGTGAATTTGGTACTTTCTAAAGGTTTTTTCTGAACACCACAGTCAAAAAATGTGGGGGCTGTTCTTTTGTTGTACTGTCATTTTTATTGCATCCATTGTCATTGTTATCGACTCTTCGATTGATGTTCTTTATATATATTTTACCTTAGAATTTCCATCGTCGTAACTTGAGATAAATAAAGGGAAGCGGCCAAAATTGGGAGGTTCTGATTTCGATTCTCATCAAATTGGGTACAAAACAATAAAATAAGTTTCATGTACATGGGCATCTACCATTACATGTCAACTAAGAATAAGTCTTCCTGTTTATAGTTTACTACTCCAATTTGTATCAACTTTCAACTGTTCCCTTTGAGGGGAAACTTCAAAGCTGTTTTTCGGTTGTTGATCCACGACGACATGCCTCATTTTTTAAAGTTGACTCTAGAGAGATGGCAAAAAGGTTTGATTGGAAACTATCAAAACATAACAAAACAGCATATAAATGAAATTATAATCAATGATTTTCAAGTGAACAAGTTCCTAAACTTCCTAGTTCTCTTTATGACAAGTTGGCAAATGCTGTAATACAAATATACAATAGTTGCTTTAGGTAGTAGTAGTTTCTTGTAGTGGCTGCAGAAACTGCATTTTGTAGTGGCTACTATATGCTTATATTCGTGAGTTTGTCGAAATTCTTCATTCCATAGTTTGGTAGACATAATCAAGCGTTTGCGTCAACATAAGTTGTTACAGATTCCTCTGGTTACAAGTCCATCTTATCACTGTGTTTCGATATTGACTTCTTCCTCTATCTGAAGTAAGTAGATACAGCTCCTAATGGTAGCGCTTATTTTTTAAAAGACGTCAAAAAATTCTTGAACCAGGCTACTGAATTCTTTGGGTACCTTTTCAGGCCATCCTTGTAATCCACAAAATATAGACCAAACCTAGATGAATATCCAGCTCCCCATTCCCAGTTATCAAGAAGAGACCACACGAAATATCCTTTTACATTGCAACCATCTTCCCTGCACGTATCAAGTCATATGTGATGATTGGATATAGATAAGGAAATCATAATGAACGAACACTTTTGCTAGCACATAGACATTGTATTTTTATCGCACAAGTCCATCTCTACGTTTTGTATTGGTTAAGAAGCAATTGGAGGAAACCTACTTGATAGAAGCCAGTAAATTCTCTAGGTAGTCATTGTGGTATTTGACCCTTTTGTCATCTTTGAGTGCATCCTTTCTGGAGGTTAATATGCTATTTCCATCATCCATTCCTGTGAAACAATTTAGATTAATGCGGGACTTACTCGACAAATTCTTTAAGTTTCAGGAAAAGAAATTGTTTATTTCAAGATTATACATCAAAACTACAGAATGACCATGATTTATTACCATTTTCAGTAATAATGACTAGAGGGTTTCCATACTTCTGTTTTATGTAATTCATCAGGCTTCTGATTCCGTGAGGTACTATGTACAACCATACAGAATTTGCCTGCATGTTAATTAATATCAGAAAGCTAGTCGACCTTTATCGAAAGATATAAGATGACAAGATTTAAGAATGACACAAAGGTCATATAAGTGAATACTACTAACCCTGTCACCTATAGGCTGTAGTCCCTTGAGCGCTGCAGAAGAGGAAAGAAAAGCAATGAATAGTAGTAGGAATGGTTATAAGCAGTGAGTTACGCTTTGACTAACTAGATTGCATTGTTCTCACAAAGACATTAAAAAGGTTCAGATGTTAGAACATACGGAAAGTGAAGGCGCCAGAATCTGAAACAGTGTCATTCAGTAAAGCGCCAATGATGTTAGTCCTGTTCAGCCTGGCATACCATGTTGTGTAATGGTTTATGCCAATGAAGTCATAGGAACCCTTGACAAGAACAGACTCGGCTAAAGAGAATTTAGGCAACCGGCTCCCGACCCTTGTTCTCATTGTTCTAGGATAGTCCCCAGTGATCAAAGGCTCCAAGAACCTGAGTTTGAAAATTTCATCATAGTCTACTTCATATCTGAGTTTACCAAATTGAATAAAATAATAATCCGCACTTCGCGCTTGGACCTTGGTCCAGCCAAATTCCTCAAGAGCACGACAGGCTGCAAATTCTAACATGAAACAAACACTCACCAGCCGAGATTGAAGTCAATTGCACGTTGTGCTGCTTCTATGTCATCGGTGGAGTTAGTTGATGGCTCATACCAAAATGTATCTAGTGTTATCCCAATTCTTCCATTTTGCTTTCTCTGTTTACAGAACAAGAAACAACAACTTTTAGTCTCAAAAAGTTCAATGAACAATTAGCTGAATAAGTTCACAACTTTCCACACTTTGGTTCTCTTGCCTGTGGACATTGATGAGTCAACTAATGCTTTGTGCTAGGGAATTGGGATGTACCTTGTAATTTTTTCTGTAAACATCCACCGCAGCAGCATGAGCAAGAAGCATATTGTGACTAACAATGTAAGGCTCTGTGCCAGAGTTTCCAGCCTTGCAAAATGCTCCACGAATGATGGAGCACCGCCCTGGTGCCTGAAGACCTACATCATAACCTTGTACCGCAACAGTATGAGGCTCATTAAAAGTGATCCAATTCTTAACCCTGTCTCCGAAATTCTGAAAGCAAGTTCCAGCATATCTAGCAAAGTCATTTCTATAAATACGCAAAATCAGCTCGGTTGCACTGCAATTAACAGATTAGTTAAGTACACAATGATAATTACAGGCACTTACATACTATGTGGACTGAGCCATCCATTGTACATATCCTCCAGACTTTGAGGAAGGTCCCAATGAAATAATGTAACATATGGTTCAATTCCTAGAATAAACAATCATATGATTCAGATTTAATGTAGCAAATGACTTCTACCTGAACTATTCGATTTAGAAATCCAAAATACATTGAAGATACCATTCGCAAGTAAAGCATTGATGAGTTTGCTGTAGTACTCCACACCAGCCTGGTTGATTGCTCCAGTTCCATCTGGAAAAGACAAATCTCTCAGTTTTTTCGCTTGTTTGTCCAAATTGTTTTCCATTTGGTTGACAGAAAACTTACTAGGATAAATCCGAGACCAAGCAATTGAAAACCTATAAGCATCCATCCCCATATCCTTCATTAGCTTTATGTCTTCCTGTATTGTAAATTTCAACCAATCAACCATATACCAATCATTTAGGGACCGAGGGAGTAAATCATACTGCAAAACGTAAAATGAGCTTACTGGATAGCGATGATATTGATCCACTGCAACATCAGCGTTACTACCATCCAGTACTTTACCTGCTCCAAATTCGATCATCCAAAATCATCGACTGACAATAACTTAATATAACATTAAACGTTTGAAATGTGTAAAAAATCACTGCATTTGGAAGCTAAAAGCAGAGTTTACATACCAAAAGAATGTGCATATTTATCCCACACTGTTGGTCCTCTTCCATCCTCTTTCACAGCTCCTTCATACTACAAATTCATATACAAATCGAACGCTTAATATCACTACCAGCAAATGCATACTAATTCTACCACAAATTTGATTCAAACTTCTTGCTCGTTCTGAAGCAATAAATCTTCATCTTTTCGAAGATTAGTTCGTTCCCCGATAAAAATCATAGTTCCGCCTCTATATGAACACAGGGACATTGATGCAATAAGCTAAATCATAGTAGAAAAATACCTGGTAAGCAGAAGAGGCAGTACCAAATACAAAGCCTTTTGGAAAGCTTGCTCTAGTAATATTAGCTGAAGAAATCTGCCCAACAAACAATACCATCATAACTAAAATTCCTAATGCAAATTCTCTCATCTCCATTTTATTGCAGCTTGTTTAATCAATCTATATTTGCAAGAAAAATGGGAAGTGTGAGTGTAATATATATAGATAGATAGACAAAGATGGGAGGTGGATATTGTTAAAAGGAGGAAAAAGGAAAAGAGAAAAATAAAGACGTTTGTCTACATTAAAGAAAGTGAACAAGGGTGTGCATGGAAATAAAAGGGAGTCGGAAAGGCAGGGGATGTGAATGGCCAAACTCTATACAACACTCGAATACTTTCGTTTTTTAGTTATCATTTTAGTTGTTTGTACGCAATAAATTAAGAAGGAAAATAGTAGATAATTATATTTAAAGTCAAAAACAATAATCACTTCATTGGTTAATAATTTAAATATAAGAATTCGTCAATAATAAACGTAAAAGCACATTCATTCTAAAATAAGAGGTACACTAAAAATGAAAAAAGTTACCAGTTATTTTGTTAAAACAACAACTATTTTAAAATGAAATATCCGCATAAACACAACTGAAAAAATTGGGGGGATTAATAAAATAAAAGAAGTAAAATGATTATCTTACCTTGATTAAAATTTTCTTCGAACACTACATTTACGAATTGGTTAGAGTGTGTGAAAAGCTATAATGGTGGTGGTGTATAGTGGTTGAGTGGGGGATAATGTTTAATTTGGGATGAGAAGTGGGTAGTTGTTGTTGATGACATTATTCACACTTCTAGTCCTACTTCTTGATTTTATCAAGGGTATTCTTTGTCTTTTTATTTAATTTTAATTTCTTGAAATTAAAATGTCAATTTTATAATGATTAATACAAAATTATACCACCCCCTACCAATCTTCCACTAAATTTTGTGTGTGTATAAATGGGAACAAACTTTTTGATCATCTTTGACTTTGAGTTGTTTTATTAGCTTTAGTTGAATGTGTGCATGTGATGCTTCTTGTTGTTTTGTTTAAAGTAATCATAGAAACCCCTAGAAAGAATGTGATCAACCATGATGGAAGATTCCATTTATACAAATATTGCAATTTTAATAAACAACTTGGAAAAAGATCACTACAATATGATCATATTAAAGTGGAGAATATTATACTTAAGAGTATTCTGTGGTACAAAATAGCTAAGAACTATCGTACAAATAATTGTAGATTATACATTTACTAACATCCGAATACTTGCTTATCAAAGAACCGGCTTACAAAAATCGATAAGGTATAGTGCGGCGTAGTTTTAATACACTTCACCTCTAACCAAAAGGCGAGAGGTTCAAGTCATCACGGGATAAACGGGAAATTCTATTAATCATCATTAGTCTTTAGGACCCAAAAAACGCCAAACACAGTAAGTTACTCCTTCCATCTCAGAAGATCCATTTTCTGAGCATACGAAGTTACAACAAGTAGCTGCAACAAACAATCAGACCCACGGCTGTCAAAGGAACATGATCATTTACAGGATGTTACATGAGATGCAGCACCCTTCGAACAGTCAGTATGTGACTCGATTTAGCATTTAAGTATCGTCCTTTGTAAGGAAATTTGGGGGCAAGGAGAACTCTTCTTCCTGATTGAGTATTACTGAATCCTCGTCGTCTGGTTTCTGAAATGATAAAATACAAAATGATGAAGGTAGAAACTATCTGAAGCATACGCCGAACAAGGAAAACTATTAGTACCAAATTTGTTCTTATGAACGAATGATCAGCACTATGTAGATATCACAGAATACTCACCACCATTTCCAAGTCATAGAACTGATCCAGTAACTTAAGAACGTCATCAGGAGTAAAGGATCGGTTGAAGCTGAAACGTCGATCAAACCAGTCAGGTCTCCTCTAATAACATATGAATATGTTTTTCGTTAAAAAACTGAATTTTGCACAAACCTCCTCCTTAGATATTCTGTTAGTCCATAAAGCACAAAATGGCGATGAATTCCTGCAAGCGAAAAGAATCATCTGTTAACAAGCAAATTTATAGAGCGCGAGTATAAAACAGAAACTAAAACTCTCTTTGTTATAACTAATAAACATAAGAGTACAACTTTAGGCAAATTATACAAAACATGAGAAATCATATGTATACTAACCATACTAGTGATGGCTAAACATAGAAATACAGTTAACAAAACTTATGGTAAACGATATAAGACTGGTTAATAGTGAGAATTACTTTCCAAAAACACAATACAAGCCGTAACTACGAAACACTGTCCAATTATGACATTCACAAGATCAAGCTATACTACTATTAACTAGTTTAACGATGCAATCAATACTTATGTTCTTTAATATTTCGAGATCAGCTCGAATTCAAAGGTCAGTTGTGCCGTTGTAAGGGACTCTATAGAATTAAAAGCTAGAACATGATTTCACGCTCTACACAAAATCAGAAAAATAATTAATTTTTTCCTGAATAAAAACTAAATTAAAAATTACTTTCTCTAAGTAATCAACATATAATCCTTAAAACTGAAAGACTATTTAAAAAACATTTTAAATGATAATTAATTCATTAAAAAAGATGCCTCGTAATTTGGCGGGAGGATATATTTCGAGAGCTTCCAGTAGCTTAATCTCCAAATCCACCTGCGTTTGCTCCTTCAATATTACAACCATAATATTATTAGACAAATATCAAAAAAATTCAATAGTAAAAAATTGACAATATTTATAGCCTTAACAAACACACTCAACGTTGATTATAATCAAATTTATATATCTTTCAATATATATTCAAAAACAAAAAAAATATTTCATTTCAAAATATAAATAGAAATTACTAAAATCTTAAAAAAAATCCACGTATAAAAAAAGCATACTTCTCGATTAGGTTTGCAAGGGGAATGAACAGAAACGCCTTCATGTTCATCCACGTCAACGTCATCGTCATCATCTTGAATTTCCTTAATTTTTTTTTCTTTTTTTTCTTCATCTTTTTTAACTAGTTTTTCAAAATGATTGTCCAATTTGTCCTTTTTGGGTGCTTGTTTCTTCTCCTTGCTTTTCGATTTTCCGTTGTGTCCCATAATGAGTGTCAAAAGTGGACTTTGATTTTGGGACAATTGGTTTTAATTTGATTGAGGAATTTTGAGAGCTAGGGATTTGAATGATCAAAGATTGGGGGAAATTATAGCAAAAATAATGGGCTACTGAAAGTAATTATTACTGGACTACATTTACTCAGCCTAACGATCAGGTTCAACATACATCTCATGATTGGAACTTGGAAGATTGCTATTAACGAGCTGACATCGAAGTGAACTTACACCAATTTGGTTTGATTCGATTCGGCTTGCACCGTAACAAATATTTGTTTATTAATAATTCGTTACAAGTTCAAATTACAAATTGATTTGATTTTGATGGTATATCGAATTGGTTAATCGATTGATTATCTTAATATTCCTTATGGTTATAACTTTAGATTCCAATAAAATTCATATAACTTTCAAATAAACACCCTATATCATTATGTAAAAAATGTTGTATAAGGTAACCATGATCATCGCAGTGTGGTTAAATAGGGATTCACCCGCGAGCCTACGATCATGAATTATAATTTTTTTATTGAAAATATAACTTGATCTTGTATTTATCAAAATAATTTATAAAATTTAACCTAATAATAATCTAATGGTTGAGCTAACATTTTTGATCAGGAAGTTAAAGAATTTGATAGTTCGAATATTATAATAACAAAATGAAGTTAAGAAATATCGTAATATTGCTTGACAAATGAGTTGTAAACATGTGAGCCATGACATGCGTTTATGACCGTTTGATGTCCCATATTCACAAAGGACAAGACCCCTTCCCCCATGTTAAAAAAAAACAACTAAACAAGCATGTGCATGAGCTCATTCCTCATTAAATACTACTCCTCCATCCATTTTTTTAAGCCCGTTTAATTTTTCACGGTCAAGACATAATTTAAAATATATATATTTTTAATTTTATATATTTAAACTTTAGAAAAAAATATTTTAACAGTTTTAACTAATAAGAATTTATGATCGAAATTTGACTCTAAAAATAGAAAAGGACAAAAGAAATAATAATAATAGTACAACTAAACATAGGCCTCAAAAATGCAATCCCTCCTACGTCTTTTAAATTAGTCATATAACGATAGTTAATTTAACACTTTTTGCTTCCTTTTCTGTTTCTTATGTTCAGTACTCCCTAACATAGGCCTTATTTAGTGGCGCTTTACATAGATGACATAGTGTACGTAGTTTGCAAGTTGTTACGTCAGTCTGAAATCTATCCAGTGTACACTCTACAAACAACTATAAATTCACGTTATAAATAATTCTTTCAGTTAAACTTCATTTGTGAAATAAAAAACTAACAAATATCTTTACGTTTGTAGGAAAATAAATATTCCTGACACAAATCTTTGGATTATTAATTGTTGGGAGTGTAAAAAATCTTTGTAATAAATAATAACTCCCAATGTCGGTATGTAACAGAACGCAATTCTGATACGTATATACATAGGCCTAAAGAATAAAGCAATCATGTTTCTACAACACAAAAAAATCCCACCGTCACCTTCACATTCTACCCCCCTCCCCCCCTCTCTGTTTTCCCCAACTTCATAAAGTTAGTATCTTATCTTGGAACAAATCATGTCTGCTTTCTTTGTTTCTTTAGTTGCTTTCTTGGCCATTGTTGGACACTCAAGTAAGCTTCTTTCACTCATCAACTCATTTAAGATTTGTGTGTTTGTTTTTAAGACACACTCAAATGTTGTGTGACTGCTTTGTATGGTTGTCTTTCTCTTACCAAAAGATTGTGTTTTTTATAACAATTTTTGTTTCAAGAAACTCTAGTGCTTCTAACTATTCTTGGGTTTTAATTTATATTAGGCCAACATTTTATTATCTTTGTGTGAATTATTATACAAAAACTCAATCTTCGAGCTAAAGTGTGAAACCGTCATACTAACAATCCCTACACGCCCCTGCCCTCGGGAGGTAATCTATCTTGTTTACATACTAATTGTACTGTATTTGTTATACAGATGCTGCTTATTGTGTATGTAAAACTGGGGTGTCTGATGCTCAGCTTCAAAAGAGCATAGATTATGCTTGTGCAAATGGAGCTGATTGCACATCTATTACACAAAGTGGTGCTTGTTATAATCCCAACACAGTCAAAGATCACTGTAATTGGGCTGTTAATAGCTACTACCAAAAGAAGGGCCCAACTGCTATAAACTGTGATTTTTCAGGGACTGCAACAGTGTCTTCATCTTCCCCTAGTATGTAGCCTTCAAGAATGTTATCAAGATCATATTTTTTACCCCCCTTTTGTTTGATATCTGAAAATCATTTACATTTTTACTGAATTTGAATGTTGTTTGTTGGAACTGGAATTTTCAGGCCAATCTTCTTCATGTGTTTACCCTACTAGTGGAGGGTGAGTTTTCTTTACCATCTGTTGATTAATTATATGAATCTCTTGTTTAGCTATGTGCTTGTTTGGATCTTGTAGTAAGTATGTTTTTTGCTAGATCTACTTTTAACTCAATACGCTCTTAGTAGAAAGGAACTTCTTTTTAGAAAAAAAACCCGATGATCGAGATTTGAACCTTCGACTTCTACCTTATCGTAAGCGTGTATAACAACTACACCAAACCCCCACCCGAGCAGATAGGGATCATTGGGAAGGGGGTGGTGCTACTCTAATGACTACTTCACTACTATTTGTAGATTGAAATAGATTGCATAATGACTTTGTTCTTGAATAAGAATAAAAGGAATACTAGCTTCAGGATTGTGATTGTGTTAAAAAATGGTAGCATTTCACTTTTCGTGTTGATCGTGATTTTCTAATGTTGATGGATCCAATAGAAATGGGAACATTTTATTGAACTTTTTGAAGGACAGGAACCAATTCTTCAAGCAATTGAGTATTATATGTGTCCTGTATCCACCGTCTATGTATGCTAGTATCATGTTGCCATTTATTTCGTAGTAGTTTTTTCGAACTTTTTGGAGATCCCTCTTGCTCAGTTGATCATTATTTTACTCAACTTGTTTGCTCACCTTTTCCAGCAATGGTGGTACACCCACTACCGGTACACCTACCACTGGTACACCTCCTTCATCAACCGGAACACCACCAACTGGCACAGGTACAGGTACCGGGACTGGCACAGGCAGTGGAACCGGGACTGGCACGGGCAGTGGCACCGGCACTGGCATAAGTACCCCTACTCCAATCTCTACGGTGCCTGGCACATACGGTGGCCTTGGTCCATCAGGATCAAGCCTGGACAACACGGATGCTGGCGCGGCACCAAGCCTCAAACACAACACCAACTTGATCATCGCAGTGTGCTTAGCCGTTTTATCTCTAGGGTTGAGTTCATAAGTGCCTAAAATGTTCATTAGTGAACAAGAGTGTATCATCTACTGTAGTAGGAAATAGGGTTAAATTTGACTATTTGATGAGATTACTTTGGATACTTTGGCAGAGGATCATCTGCACTCGACTTTCCACTAGGAGTTCTTTATATCTGTATTTGTGTTGTTTTATTATTGTGATGATTAAAGTAAGGAACCCGATTCCCGAATTTACTGAAAATATGCGATGGCCCTCCGCCCTTGTGGGGTTGTAGTAGTTACAGGTGTAGAGACTATTATTTGTAGCACATTTATGCTCTTCAGATAGCCTAGTTGAAAAGGCTCGTTTTAGTGATCAGAAGGTGTTGGGTTCGAAACTCACTTCATCGTTAATTTACAAAAGAAAAAAGATCAGTACTAGTCTAACCCTTTATTAATCTATTTTATCTAGGGTTTAAGGACATCACTTACCTTTCCTCACTATCATCAGTTCACTTATATTTTAAGGGGTCTCAGTTGATCACTCACCTTTTAAAATTTATTTCAGTTGGTCTATTGGCCATTTTTCAACTGATCAACGACTATGATGACCACTATTAAGGAATTTTTCGTCTTTTCATGTTGAAATTAAGGGTTGGTTTTTAGTTTATTTCTAATTTTTAATTTCTTTTACTTAATTTCGACATGAAAAAAACAAAAAGGCCCTTAATAATAGTCATCACGTGCGTTGATCAGCCGAAAAAATGGTTGATAAGTCAACTGAGACAAATTTTAAAAGGTGAGTGATCAATTGAGACCCTTTAAGAGATAAGTGATCAACTAGTGATATTGGGGAAATGTAAGTGATGTTCCAAACCATTAACCCTTTTATCTATATTAGTGTAACCTTGCTATGCAATGTGAACGAATCGAACTCTATCGAATTTCGTCAAGGTTTGATTTGATCTGAAAGTAGAGATCTGAATCCATTTAAACAGTTAATATTCTTGATAAAATAAGAAGAAAAATGAAAAAAAAAAATTAAATGTATGTAATTCGAATCGAACTGAACCTTCAGTTTGAAATTCGACCCAACTTAAAAATGAGGTTCGACCGCGGTTGAACTACATAGAATGGAACCGAATTTCTCCAAGTTGAACAACATAGAATGGAACCGAATTTCTCCAACTTAATCCGACCATGAAGCTCTTTTACAAGCTTGCTTATGCATATATTATAAAAATCAAACGATATATGGAGCACAAAGTAACATGTAATGCTAAAAGATTGTTGTCCTACATAGTTGGTTTTTATATAATGTCCAAGGTGCAAGCAGTCAAATTGTCGGCTAAAAAGCATCCTATTAGGGCAAAGGTTATACGAATGTGGGCACGTTGTCATCTTCAGGTTAAGTTCACATGCACTTGACAAGTGTTTTTTTTTTTTTTTTTTACTTTTTCTTGTATTGAATTGATTGATCAAATGGTATTTGGTATGGACAATTTTGTTGGGTGGCTCCGACCTTTCAGGCTTTAATGCATCATCAAACTCTTTATCTTTCTTTAGAAAATGACCAATTATCAACTCCATACCCTCAAGATATACAGCCTATCCATCGGAAGTTTGGAACATCAATCTTCTATAACGAAAAATGGTAGTCCGCCTGTCGCTTTTCAATGAATACGTACTAGAAAGATGTCTTGTCAAACATAATAACAAACAAACCACGTAAGCCAGATCATCCACACTACGCAAGTCCAATGTCATAAAACCATAACACATACCAATAAGGAAATTTGAACTCGTTTCATTCTTTGGCACAAACTCACCAGCTTCGCCAACTTCAGACGTTTCTTATTTCACCTTTAGTTGTTTGCCATATTTAAAAACATCATCTTTTGTATTCATTAATAGCTATCACATAAACCAAAAAACAGGAAGAATATCACTGCAATAATAATATCAAACATACACGCACACACCATTAGGCTATGGTGTAACCAATGAAAACAACAAGAACTCAATAAAAGGAACATGGCAGTATACCCGAAGCATCCATTCAGATTAACATTGAAAATCAAGAAGTCTGCACCAGATTGTAAAGGCGACAAAAATATTTCTCTAGGGTTCAAATAGGAAAAAGACTATTCAACACACTTGCAATTGAAAATCTGATCACATGCTTCCTCAGAAACAGAAGCATGTGTCTGAGATACAGTCGAAAGACATCCTAGGAATTCATCAACCATCGAAGGCATCATCGTCATCGTCTGGGAGTGGCTGAGCTGCAGCAGCTAGAAGCTCTTGTTCATGCCTGTAATACAACACCAGACAGTCAGAACCCTTTGAAGGTGATTACGAGAAAATCTAGAAGACGATTCTTCTTCAAACTACTGCTTCAAATAAAGATTCCTTTATTGACATATTAATTAGATATTAAATCCTGATTTGGAAATATTTCATGATTGGATACAACTTATTATATGGTGATTACGTATCACTTCACTATTTATGAGGAACCATGTTATGATCCACATCAAGAAAGAAAGGAGTGCTGAAGCAATAACATCTAGATATAAAACAATTAGAAGTCAGGAGACTCCACAAAATGAAGGTTGGAATCCCTATTCATGGATCAAATATCAATGGAAGGGGATTGAATTCTTACTGCTGTTGGGCAACCAAGTCAATCTGCACTTCTGGTGGGGCAAGTGCGGGAGACTCCACAAAATGAAGGTTGGAATCCCTATTACACATTAGGCAACAATGAGTGTTAAATATTTATGCAAATGTAACATCTCAACCCAAGTGCAGAAACCAAAGACAACATGACAGAAAAAAAGTTGTTGGACTTTACCCTGCGAGCTTCCTGGCAAGGTACAAGAATGGCTTCTCGAAGTTGTAGTTACTTTTTGCAGAAATCTCATAGTACTGCAAATTTTTCTTCCTGTGAAATGTGACTTGTTTGGCTTTAACCTGCCTGTTCTTCACATCAACTTTGTTTCCACAAAGGACAATGGGAATATTTTCGCAGACCCTATTTACACCAAAACATAAATCAGGAACCCCACAAGAATTTGATGAGATTAGTAGACAGCCAAGCTCAACCAGATACCACTATAGAGAAAGAGTAGCCCAGAGGAGCTTGGCTTTCGAAGGCATAGAATACACTCAAGTTACCTGCACAGATCCCGATGCCAGGTGGGTACATTCTTATATGTCAAGCGAGCTGTAACATCAAACATGATGATTGCGCACTGCCCATGAATGCTGCACAAGAAATTGGGAAAGATCAGGACGTGGAAAAGTAAGATAGATCAAAAGAGGCATAAAAGTCTTCAAATACAAGACACAATTTGGCAGCAAAAGGTATGATGGAATTTAAATTGCCGCGTTTACTAATAGCAGATATTAGAACTTTCTACAAAAGCAGTGAAGTATGTGTTACTAACAATGCCACAACACAGTAGATAGGAAGCAAGTAAATAGTTGTCCCTAATTGAGTGATTATATATAGCTATCCGATCATAGGGTATGAAGTATATACTGCAATGTCCAAAACAAAAGATTCACATTTACTAAAGAATAAGAAACACAGGATTCACAACATATTGAAAACCATGAAGTTCTAGAACGACAAGTTAGGTTCCGATAGAGGCCAGTTAGCAAGAAACGAGTCACGACTACTTACTAGTAACCATCGCGAAGTCCACCAAACTTCTCCTGCCCAGCAGTATCCCAGCAATAGAAGCGGAGTTTTCCACAGTTGGTGAAAAAATCTAGGGGGTGAACCTCCACACCAATCGTTGCTACATCCATCCAACAAAATAAGGTAAATAATCTTTTCAAACTAATGAGCAACACAACAGATAAGATGATTCTTACGTTCATATTTCTTTTCAAATTCACCAGTCAGATGCCGTTTAACAAATGTTGTCTTTCCTGCACATTGAAAATACAGTTATATTCACATCGCAAAAGGCACAATAATCACACTATTCAACAAGCAAATTAATCATTACACTAGCTACGCTCCTTTATCTATTATGAAGTAGTCAATAGTGTTTGCATTTCAATCTTGGGTTAGGTAAGGCAGTGCACGAGCCAACCCCCAACCACAAAGCACTTAGAGGGAAGCCTCTTCAAAGGCATTGGAGCATATTGATAGCAATACATCATATAACTGCTGGGAATGGTACATATGCACACATTTTCAGCTAGAAGGCACATCCACTCTAAATAAAAGAAATCAAATTCCTCTAAACGTGACATACAAAGAAAAAAATACAAATGGCAGTACATGAACAATGTGAAACTTTGACGGGAACCAACAGAGCATTGAAAATCTAAGTCCTCAGCTTTGAACAAATATAAGTAGATAAATAACACATACATAACCCACTAAAAAGCATATTCCAAAATATTTTCTTCTTACTTTGGAAAGAAAAGAACATAAACACAAAAGTAGGTTTTTAAATTTGGCCTTCGTCATTGCAAGTAACACCAGCAACACTACTCTAACTAGCACAGTAAACCAGCCGACTCATACCGAACAAGAAGTAGACTGTATAACCTTATTGGTACCTTAAACGGAAACAGTATATGAACATAATAATCAATCACACAATCACAATGAGATAAATATACCAGTTCCACCATCACCAACAATAACAAGCTTGAAGCTAGGATAATCCACAGTTTGCTGATTTGGCAAAGCCTACAATACACAACAAAAAAACAATAACCTTAAAAAAGAATAACTAAAACACTGTCTTTACTCTAAAAAAGCAACTACTATTTAATTATACAAAAAATAAAAACATTGCCTTTACCTTAAAAATATTATAAACTACATATGATCCAAAAAAATGGCTCTTCTAAAAAATGCTATTCACATAAATTATATTCAAATTTAAATGTAACCCAAAAAATTATTAAAAACATAAGCTTTCCTCAAGAATACTATTTAGATTAATCTATAAAACAAAAATTAATAAGAAAAACCTCGACTTACTTAAACTATCATCCAGATTTGATTATATCACTACCACAACAACAATTACATAATATTTAAATCAAACACACTTCAAAATCAAAACCTAATTGCTAAAAAACAAATGAATATCTAAGATTTGGCAACAAAGATAAAAAAAATCGAAAATAGAGAACTGATATTTGGGATGAAGATATACCATATTGGAGTGAAGTGTGTAGAATTAGGGTGGTGAGGAATTTGATTAGAGAGCTGAACGGCGCAGTAGCGAGGGTTTTTTGTGAATGATATAGGGAGGGAGGGGGGGAGTCTTTTTATATTGATTTCTTAGCTTATTTTCTAGGCAAACTATCTTTTTTGTTTTTTCTTTGTCATAATTTAAGAAAGGGCAAATGACACCGGACATCACTAACGTTTGATTTATTTATCACTGAGGTTCACTTTCGTGTCAAAGACATCACTCATGTTCCAATACTACTCAACTCGTCTACTTTTCGCCAATTTTGCTAAAATCGCATTTTTAAGCACAAAAGTTAGAAGGGCAATTTAGTCATAACATTAGTAACTACTTCTATATATTACATTTTTCCCCCCTAATTGGCCATCAATTGAATCTTTCGAGAAACGGAACATGTTCAATCTTTTAAAAGTCCTAAAATTTAACAAGTGCAATATTGAAAAGATGCAATTTTGAAAACGAAACAGGTATAATTTTAAGTATCCTGACTAAATTGCCCTTCTAACTTTTGTGCTTAAAAATGTGATTTCAGCAAAATTGGCCAAAAGTAGACGGATTGAGTAGTATTGGAACATGAGTGATGTCTTTGGCACGAAAGTGAACGTCAATGGTACATGTGGTAAATAAATCAAACGTTAGTGATGTCCGGTGAGATTTGCCCTTTAAGAAATACTCCTTAATTGGTATTAGTATTTATGGCCGAGTTGTAATTTAGCCTCATTTAGTAGCAACATTGAAGATTTTGGTATGTGCGTATTATTTGATCTTCAAGTAAATGCAAACGATGGTTATTTTTGCGCGAGATGTATTTCAGGTATGTTATGTTATTGTGAGGTATTTTGTCCATTTTAGGACAAAGACCGATATTATGTACTTAATATTGACCAAAATAAGACCAAATTGCAACTCGATTACACTCGTTACTAACGTGTCGTTAGAGATCAAGTTGGTAATTATCTCTACCCGGAGCATCTTATTATGAACGGGTGGTAATTCCTTAATTCAAATTTGGGTGGGGCATGAGATATAGCTTCACCCAAAGACCTTATTCATGTAGTGAACCTCAAAAGTTAGCAAGTATAGAGCGAGATTGGCTTGCTTCACGCTTTATTTAGGTTTAATAGTTTGAAAGAAGTTATATCGATGAGTTAATCGGTCGCCTTGTTCATTGTTGAAGCTGACATGTGAACCATGCTAATTCTCTAGGATCACAAATTATTTTGCACACTCAACAATGTATGTTTTGTTATTATTTATTGGGCAAAAGATTGGATAAAAGTCATGAATCATCAATCATGTTTAGCCAAAACTCCTATTCGCTCACATATGAATTAAAACGATTCATTCGCTCACTGAAGTTTTAGAAAAGAAACTCATTCACCACTTCCGTCATGAATTACAACAACTATCCGGCACATAACAAACATGTGATATATAAGGGCAAATTAGTTATTTCACTTTTTTCTTAAAAATGAAAAGCAATTGTCTTTTTTCATTTATAAAAAAATTATATATATGTATCTATCATTTATCTTCATATTTTCATTTTATCATCACCATATAAACCAATTTCTTTTCATTCTTTTTTAAAATATTTTAATGTGAAATGAGTAATTTGTGATTACATAAGTCCTGTGTTTGGCATGTGCCGGGTAGTTGCCGGAATGCTTGACGGAAGTGATGAGTGAATACTTTTGTAAAACTTCACTGAGCGAATGAGTACTTTTAATTCATAGGTGACCGAATAAAGATGTTACCTAAACGGTAGTTCCTGCCTTTTGCCCTTTAGCTAATAATATCTTAGTCAATTTGGAATGGTCATCGATTCATCACGTGAAACGTTACTAATATCATGCACCATGCCCTAAAGTAGGTGAGGCGCGGGATGTCCTCGCATGTTAATACTTTGCGTGTTAACCAATTTGGCAATTCATCAAGACCAATATTTTAGCAGCACGCCAATTATGAAAACTTCAATATAGCAATGTAACGATTTTCTATCGACATTTTGACTTCAGGGTCACAGGTTACTATCATATCAGAGTTCTACTTGTATGCTTACAAGTTACAACTATCTTGTAAGCACCATGCTCACAGGGGTTTCATGGTCATTTAATAATTTTTTTTTTCAAATGAAATATCCCTCACCCAAATCTCTCACTCAAATAATTCTTATAGAAAGGCAAAAGTCATGACAATCCTAATTTATTTCCATATCTTAACCAAAATAACGCCCAAATCAAGAATCCTAGTTATGAAATTCTACAAAATATACTCCAAAATTTTAAACTTGAATTTTTAGCACATATAAACAATAAAAATTTGATTGGTATACTCGAAATTGAATTATTATTTTCTACTGATACATATATAATTTGGTTTGGTATCGCTTTAAGTCTAGTCAAGACAAATTCGATTGATATTTTGGTTATGCCATCAATTTTGGTAGTAATCATGTTAGAGTGTATACCAAAATATACTTTTAACATGAATAACAAAGATATATATTGAGTTCAAAACCATTTTCATTTTTCTATTTTAGAATGCACATAGATAAGGTTGGTAGTACCTTTAATGCATTTTGAAGCTCTGCTATTATGTAGACTTTCATCGATCATTCATCATTCTTTCATCTCCACTCTCCAGATCCCCCCCCCCCCCGCCCACCTTCGGTCACCTCTCATCTCTTCTCTTTTCTTCTCAAAAGCCGTTCCCCCCCTCACCCTCATGACGCATGGCATCGCTCATCCACATCAATTCTCCCCTCCCCCTCACCTTTGTTTATGTAATTGTAGCTTCAATTACGATTTCAATTGTTATTTTTTCAGTTTTTTGTTCATATAATGTTTTCGTTTTTTATTTTTTTTCCAATTGTTACCAAGCCAAACGTTTTCAAACGTGTTCGGCTCAAACCTTCAAACTCAAGCCACACCTTTAGTTTTAACATTTGACCAAATAAGACCAAATCAAACCTCCCCTATTAATTTTTCAAGCCAAATCCAAACTTCCCAATTATTTGACCCGATTTGGTTCGATCACAGGCCTAGGTACATTAGGCTACCAACAATTTGCTTGAACATAGTGTCATCTACTTCTTCCCCTTGCTCATCTCTGTCTATTTTGATACCAGGTACTATTGGATTTTTCACTGGATTGCAATCCACCATAGTAGCATCTCCTTACAACTGTATGTGTTGCTTCCTCCGTTGTTAGTTGAGTTAGAGTGGCAAAACGAAATAGCTAGTTCAACTAACGTCGAAGGAAGCAGTATATAGTCCAAATTAGGTCACGTTGAATTATTCTCTCTTCTCACCAGCATTTAACCTAGCTACTAATGATCAATGGCACGCTTTGAAGGATGGAGTTCCTCACCTCACCGTCTATACTGCATTCTTTTTCTTCTCATTGTCTTGTTTCACAATTGCCATCGTACTAAACATCACTTTCTTGTATCGTCCTGTATTGGACTTGCCTAAGTCATCAATTAAGGCTTTATCTGTCAGACTGAAATGGCAGAAAGTGGGCGTTGTTGGCTGGTCATCTCTGCGGTTTTGGACTCCAATTCATGGGGGGGGGGGGGGGGGGGGGGGGGGGATCCACACTACGCAAGTCCAATGTCATAAAACCATAAAACATACCAATAAGAAAATTGAACTCGTTTCATTCTTTGGCACAAACTCACCAGCTTCGCCAACTTCGGACGATTCTTATTTCACCTTTTGTTGTTTGCCATATTTAAAAACATCATCTTTTGTATTTATTAATAGATTTCGCATAAACCAAAAAACAGGAAGAAGATCACTGCAGTAATAATATCAAACATACACGCACCATTAGGCTATGGTGTTACCAATGAAAACAACAACCCAATAAAAGGAACATGGCAGTATACCTGAAGCATCCATTCAAATTAACATTGAAATTTAAGAAGTCTGCACCAGATAGTAAGGGCGACAAAAATATTTCTCTAGGGTTCAAATAGAAAAAAGACTATTCAACACACAGTTGCATTTGAAAATCTGATCACATGCTTCCTCAGAAACAGAAGCATGTGTCTGAAATACAGTCGAAAGATATATCCTCGAAATTCATTAACCATCAAAGGCATCATCGTCATCGTCTGGGAGTGGCTGAGCTGCAGCAGCTAGAAGCTCTTGTTCATGCCTGTAATACAACACAGATAGTCAGAACCCTTTGATGGTGATTAAGAGAAAATATGGAAGACAATCAATCTTCAAACTACTGCTTCAAATAAAGATTCCTTTATTGACATATTAATTGTATATTAAATCCTGATTTGGAAATATTTCATGATTGGATACAATTTATTATATGGTGATACGTATCACTTCATTATTTATGAGGAACCATGTTACGATCCACGTCAAGAAAGAAAAGGAGCGCTGAAGCAATAACATCTAGATATAAAACAATTAGAAGTAGTTTTCATGGATCAAATATCAATGGAAGGGGATTAAATTCTTACTGCTGTTGGGCAACCAAGTCAATCTGCACTTCTGGTGGGGCAAGTGCGGGAGACTCCACAAAATGAAGGTTGGAATCCCTATTACCACATTAGGCAACAATGAGTGTTAAATACTATTATGCAAATGTATACATCTCAACCAAAGGACATATACCAAAGACAACATGAATACAAAAAAAGTTATTGGACTTTACCCAGCGAGCTTCCTGGCAAGATACAAGAATGGCTTCTCGAAGTTGTAGTTACTTTTTGCAGAAATCTCATAGTACTGCAAATTTTTCTTCCTGTGAAATGTGACTTGTTTGGCTTTAACCTGCCTGTTCTTCACATCAACTTTGTTTCCACAGAGGACAATGGGAATATTTTCGCAGACCCTATTTGCACCAAAAAATAAATCAGGAACCCCACAAGAATATAATGAGATTAGTAGACAGCCAAGCTCAACCAGATACCACTATAGAGAAAGAGTAGCCCAGAGGAGCTTGGCTTTTGAAGGCATAGAATACACTCAAGTTACCTGCACAGATCCCGATGCCAGGTGGGTACATTCTTATATGTCAAGCGAGCTGTAACATCAAACATGATGATTGCGCACTGCCCATGAATGCTGCACAAGAAATTGGGCAAGATCAGGACATGGAAAAGTAAGATAGATCAAAAGAGGCATAAAAAGGCTTGAAATAAAAGACACAATTTGGCAGCAAAAGGCATGATATTAGAACTTTATAGAAAAGCAGTGAAGTATGTTTTATTAACAATGCCACAACACAGTAGGTAGGAAGCAAGTAAATAGTTGTCCCTAATTGAGTGATTATATATAGCTATCCAATCATAAGGTATGAAGTATATACTGCAGTGCAGTGTCCAAAACAAAAGATTCGCATTTACTAAAGAATAAGAAACACAGGATTCACAACATATTGAAAACATAGTTCTACAACGACTCGTTAGGGTTCCGATAGAGGCCAGTTAGCAAGAAACGAGTCATGACTACTTACTAGTAACCATCGCGAAGTCCACCAAACTTCTCCTGCCCAGCAGTATCCCAGCAATAGAAACGGAGTTTTCCACAGTTGGTGAAAAAATCTAGGGGGTGAACCTCCACACCAATAGTTGCTACATCCATCCAACAAAATAAGGCAAGTAATATTCGTTTCAAACTAATGAACAACACAACAGATAAGATGATTCTTACGTTCATATTTCTTTTCAAATTCACCAGTCAGATGCCTTTTGACAAAGGTTGTCTTTCCTGCGCCATTGAAAATACAGTTATATTCACATCACAAAAAGCACAATCACACTATTCAACAAGCAAATTAATCATTACACTAGCTACGCTCCTTACCCACTATGAAATAGTCAATAGTGTTTGCATTTCAATCATGGGTTAGGTAAGGCAGTGCACCAGCCAACCCCCAACGACAAAGCACTTAGAGGGAAGCCTCTTCAGAGGCATTGGAGCATATTGATAGCAATACATCATATAACTACTGGAATGGTACATATGCACACATTTTCAGCTAGAAGGCACATCCACTCTAAATAAAAGAAATCAAATTCCTCTAAACGTGACATACAAAGAAAAAATTACAAATGGCAGTACATGAACAATGTGAAACTTTCACCGGAACCAATAGAGCATTGAAAATCTAAGTCCTCAACTTTGAACAAATATTAGTAGATAAATAACAAATACATAACCCACTAAAAAGCATATTCCAAAATATTTTCTTCTTACTTTGGAAAGAAAAGAACATAAACAAAAAAGTAGGTTTTCAAATTTTGCCTTTGTCATTGCAATTAACACCAGTGACACTACTCTAACTAGGACAGTAAACCAGCCGACTCATACCGAACAAGAAGTAGACTGTATAACCTTGTTGGTACCTTAAACGGAAACAGTATATGAACATAATAATCAATCACACAATCACAATGAGATAAATATACCAGTTCCACCATCACCAACAATAACAAGCTTGAAGCTAGGGTAATCCACAGTCTGCTGATTTGGCAAAGCCTACAATACACAACAAAAAAACAATAAGAATAATTAAAACACTTTCTTTACTCTAAAAAGCAACTACTATTTAATTATACAAAAAATAAATGATGAAAAACATTGCCTTTACCTTAAAAATATTATAAACTCCATATGATCCAAAAAATGGCTCTTCTAAAAAAATGCTATTCACATAAATTATATTCAGATTTAATTGTAACACAAAAGTTATTAAAAACATAAGCTTTCCTCAAAAATACTATCAAGATTAATCTATAAAACAAAAATTAATAAGAAAAACCTCGACTTACTTATAAATATCATTTAGATTTGATTATAACACTACCACAACAACAATTACATAACATATGAATCAAACACACTTCAAAATCAAAACCTAATTGCTAAAAAACAAATAAATATCTAAGATTTGGCAACAGGATTTAATAAATCGAAAATAGAGAACTGACATTGGGGATGAAGATTTACCATATTGGAGTTAAGTGTGTAGAATTAGGGTGGTGAGGAATTTGATTAGAGAGCTAACCGGCGCAGTAGTCAGGGTTTTTTGTGAATGATATGGGGAGGGAGGGGGGGAGTCCTTTTATATTGATTTCTTAGCTTATTTTCTAGGCAAACTATCTTTTTTTTTTTTTTTTGTCATAATTTAAGAAATACTCCTTAATTGGTATTAGTTGTTAACAATTCGAGATAGATCAAGGGAGGTAATCGTTAATTTAATCTTTGTATTTATGGTCGAGTTCCAATATAAACCCATATGGTGGTAATAATAAAGATTTTGATATGTGGTAGTGGCAAAGATAGTATAATCTGACTTTCAAATAAATGGATGCGGTGGTTATTTTCGCATGAGATGTATTTCGCATACGTTATGTTATTTTGTTTTGACCATAGTATTTATGGTCGAGTTGTAATTTAGCCTCATTTAGTGGCAACATTGAAGATTTTGGTATGTGCGTTTTATTTGATCTTCAAGTAAATACAAACGATGGCTATTTTCACGCGAGATGCATTTCAGGTTTGTTAGGTTATTATTACTTATTTTGTCCATTTTGGGACAGAGACCGATATTACTTAACATTGACCAAAATAAGACCAAATTGCGACTCGATTACACTTGTTATTAACGTGTCGTTAGAGATCAAATTGGTAATTATCTCTACACGAGGCATCTTATTATGAACGTGTGGTAATTCCTTAATCCAAATTTGGGTGGCGCATGAGATAGAGCTTCACCAAACACCTTATTCATGTAGTGAGCCTCGAAAGTTAGCAAGTCTAGAGTGAGACTGGCTTGCTTCATGCTTGATTTAGGTATAACAACTCGAAAGAAGTTATATCGATGAGTCAATCAGTCACCTTTTTCATTGTTGAAGCTGACATGTGAACCATGCTAATTCTGTAGGATCACAATTCACAAATTATTTTGCACACTCAACAACATATGTTTTGTTATTATTTATTGGGCAAAAGATTGGATAAAAGTCATGAATCATCACTCATGTTTAGCCAAAATTCTTATTCGCCCACATATGAATTCAAATGACTCATTCGCTCACCGAAGTTTTAAAAAAGAAACTCATTCAGCACTTCCAACATGAATTAGACCAACTACCCTGCACATGACATACATGTGATATATATAAGGGCAAATTAGTTATTTCATTTGTTTTTTAAATGAAAAGAAATTGTTTTTTTTTTTCATTTATATAAAAAAAAAATTATATATATGTATCTATCATTTATCTTCATATTTTTATTTCATCATCACCATATAAACCAATTTCTTTTCATTTTTTAATGTGAAATGACTAATTTGCCTTACATAAGTCATGTGTTTGGCATGTGCCGGGTAGTTGCCGGAAGCTATGGCGGAAGTGATGAGTGAGTACTTTTGTAAAACTTCAGTGAGCGAATGAGTACTTTTAATTCATAGGTGAGCGAATAGAGATGTTGGCTAAACGATGGTTCATGCCTTTTGTCCTTTAGCTAATAATATCTTAGTCAATTTGGAATAGTCATCAATTCATCACGTAAAACGTCACTAATCTCATGCACCATGCCCTAAAGTATGTGAAGCGCGGAATGTGCTTGCATGTTAACCAATTTGGCAATTAATCAAGACCAATATTTTAGCAGCACACCAATTATGAAAACTTCAATATAGCAATGTAACGATTTTCCATCGACATTTTGACTTCAGGGTCACAGGTTACTATCATATCACATATGGACATTTACTTCTATACAAATACGATAATATTAATTTCCTATTCTTCATACAAGTTGATAATTCTTCCTACATTAAAGTTGTTGATAAATCCAAAGTTGAAAGACAAAACACTTATCCTAGTATTCTTAAAAGTGTTCTATTGTCATTGTAAAAGAATATGTAAGATTCTTGATATCCTGAATCATTTTGAGGGGTATTTTTCCAGTTCTGCTTTCTTTATTATATTGTGGACATAGTAACATCTCCTTACAACTGTATATACTGCTTTCTCCGATGTTAGTTGAATTTGAGTGGCAAAGCGAGATCGCTAGTTCAACTAACGTCGAAGGAAGTAGTATATTTGAAATAGTCCTAAGAAGGTCACGTTGAATTATTCTAGTAGGAAAGAATCCAGTGGCTAATATATCTTGAATAAATAATTTCTGAATATAAAGTTATAGAGAGGTTTTAGAGGGGCAAAATGAAACAAAGCGTTTTCTAAGAGGTAATTTGAAATTTAACAAAGCATCAGGGGATAATTGGGATTTTCGCTATAGTTGAGGGGCAATACAAAAATAGGCCAAATAGAAAAGAATCCAAATATGGCGCCACATACAGATACTAAAAACGGAATTTCCGAAAGCTTTGGTTATCCTCACATAATCATCCCAAAAGATTTTGATGGATTCACAAAACTATTATTAATTATACAAATGGACTAAATATTATCATATCTCCATCCTTTTCAGGGGCTAAATTATTGTTTCAATATCCTTTCTATCAACCCTATTTTCAATTTTATCTTTTTGATTTGCTCAATATTCATCCATTCTACCATATTATCAAAACCCTTTTCAGATTCAGCTGAAAAAGTTGAAAAGATTGCATTTTTATTGCTGTTTTTGATTTTCAAGGGAGTCCTCAGATACTTTATTTTTTGCAATTATTAATGAGCTGATCAAATTGGTAATTATGCTTACATTTAGTTTGGCCTTTTAAGTTAATTTACAATTGGGTTTATGTTATTGTGCTTGGGTTTGAATTATAGCTTTATGTTATTGTGCTTGTTATTGTTTTTGCTTAACATTCCTTCAGTCTAAGTTATTAGTAATACCTTTTTTCATATTCAGCTGAAAGTAGAAAAGATTGTTTTTTTTAATATATTATATATTAAGGTTTAAGGGAGATTTAATCCGGATGGGATTCTTGTCGCATTTTCTCATGATTTGATCAAGTTGGTTACTGTGCTTACATCCAAATGTGGTTATTTAAGTCGATTCTCATTCGGGTTCATGTTATTGTGCTTGAATTATAATGGTAGGTTTATATTATTGTCATTTAAGTCAATTCACTCATTTAACGAGGAAGGAAGTTCGATAGAACTATTTTATAATATCATTATGGTCTGATCAAATTGTTGAGTAAGCTTGCATCTACTATGTCCATTTTTAGTTAACTTTCTTATAGATGTATCGTGTATGTCATTTTCCTTGAATGATAAGTCTAGGTTTATGTTGTTGCGATTTTTTTTGTTGTACCTGATAAATTTGTTGTGACTGTTGGTTTGGTGTTGGAAAAAAACTTGCAGAGAATAGGGGTGCCGCACCTGTAAATATTATTTCGGGGCGGCATAGTTGATGGAAACTCCATAACAATTACATAAGGCAAGTTTTGTTTAAGGTCGGTGATGAGGGAGAGAGCCAACTACTTCAATCAACTAATATATAAACCACCAACAAAGAAGTTACAGGTACTACATTTAATTTTGCAAAATGTATTGAAAGTCCTTGGCCGCTGTACATGAATTAATTAACACTGATTACTATCATACTATCTTTTTATTTTTTGTTGTGCATATCTTTGTCCTGATGAGTATATCTTACAATTCATTAGTCTTGCTTTCTCTTTGTTTTTGTTATGATATGAGATCTGGAGTGTTTGAATATTTAATGGTTCTGTTGGATATCCAATTCATTCCGTTACCAAATTTATGTGCAATTGCATCTATACTAACTTTTGTTGAACAAAATTCACTCATGTTCAGGGGGGGACGTGTTTACGTTCACGCCCGTTCAGTCGAACAGACACTTTTTAAAAAAGAAAAGAAAATTATATAGATATAAAGAAAAAATTAGTGTAAAAATTAGCATTTAAACTTATATTTGAATATATTTAAGTGTTTGGAACAAACACTTTGAAAATTATGTCGATTTCGAACAAGCACTTTAAAAGTCCTAGATCCGCCACTGCTCATGTTGGCACATTTCTTGCTTGACATATTCTCAAATGTCATGCTAATGCTATTAAACTACAAAAGTGCTGATTCATATTACTGATTTATTTGGACGTATTGACGAAAGGACATATTAAATTAATCAATTTAGTTTCCCAATACATGCAGTTATGAAATCCAAACATGGAATCAAGGATAGTAAAACTGAAGGAAGTGAATCTCAAATCAAATGTGAATCTGATTCTAATAGTAATGTGAATGAAGGTACGTACTACTGTGAACCTCTTATGTTACTTCAATTAAGATCATATCTACATAAAACTCCAATCGAAGATAATATTCTTATATGATTTATTATTTATTTTGGGAACTTTGTATTTTCATTCTACAGGTTATAACTCTCGGCATCCAGACATCACTGATGGATTAACTCTGCCAATCACCTCACTTAAACAATATCCACCTGTACAAGTGATGGATAGGCATGGCGACCATGATTTTTTTCGAACTCCTGTCCATGATCTTTATGGAACTCCTGAATCCAGTCTTAATTCTTCACCTACTGGGAGCACAGGTTCTGGAGAATCTTTATTCAGCCTTCATATTAATTCAAATAGCTTCATTAGTTTCACCAAGGGAGCGGAATTTCATGGCCATGAAGAATTAGGTGTGGCAGTGTCCGAGGAGAACCACACAGATTTTGTTCTTCCTCTTAATTTCCCAAAGTTAGCACATTTTTTCTCCCGTCAACTTTAGTGAATTTATGAGTTCTTTTGGATCCCTGCATGTGACAACCCCCCTTCTAAGCAGAAACCTTCTGAATATGATAATAACTGACATGATTAATTGCTTATCTCATAGGCGACGTCCAAGATATTGTAAATATGAATTCAGGACTTCAATGCTGAACATGAAGTCTCTAAATACTCCCCTTCCCAATTTAATTACAAATTTTTTCTTCTTTTTTATCAATAATTAACCAATTCATCCATATAACTATAACTTTTATAAAAAAAATTCATAAAATCGGATACTATCTTCATCTAGCTTTATTGATTACAATCACAAGCACAGGGGTAAGCTTGCATGCTATCCCCCCCCCCCTCGCCGTCTTATGTGGGAACCTTTTTTAGTTGCATTATGGCATGTTGTATACACATAAGTGTTCTCCGCAAATGAACACCATTGACTTGACTTCTGCAGGGCCAATGAGAACAACAAGAAGAAGAAGAAGGACAAAAAGAACGGCACATGTCTGTCTTGTCTCTGTTGTAGCTGGCTAAGCTGTTCGGGTTGTTGTAATTGTCCCAGCTGGAAAAGTTGTTGTTGCCAATTGCCAAGCTGCAACTGTAATTGTTTTACTTGCACAAGCTGCCACTGTAAGTGTTTTACTTGCTCAAGCTGCCACTGCAAGTGCCCATCCTGGTCATGCTGTTGAAACTGGCCATCATGGCCAAGCTGTAGACGCTCTTGTAAAAGTATCTGGAGGTTCTGGAACTGTAAAAGAAAATCACATCGTTTAAGATGTACGCATCTGTTTTCTCTCTTCTGTAAGTGTAACCTCTTCTGGTGCTTAGTCCTTTCATTAGTATCTTATCTAGTTTTCTGCTCTATGCCCCTCCTCTTTTCCTCCATTCTTTTATGGTCACCAGTCACCACTCTGTGCTTTTTGTATCGAAAAAGGAAGTTGTACATTTCTTGATTTTATCTTTGAGTTGTTGACAGGCAATTTCTTACTTCTTGTTTTGCTTGTCAAATTATGCGATATTAGTAGTTTATGGGACATCATTCCAACCGAGAATTTTGTAATCGAAGCAATCTCATAAGTATGGCTCTTGTATTGCAGACTGTTAGATGGTGAGATAAAAGGTAGAGTATTTGACATGGAATTTTCCCAAAAGTTCACTATTAAGGTTTCAGAAAACTACTTCCAATGCTCTTATTATTTGCCTTTCCCTCAGATCTGTGCTCCTGGTTTGTGTAACATTGTTCCTGCTTATCGGAGAAGAGAGTGATGACTGGCCTCATGGCTTTGTCTGACTTCAAGTCGAAAGAATTTCTGCTTAATCTTAAGTAATCAGCCTCTAAACGCCCGGAACTAATGGGTGTTGGAATCAATGGATTACAACACAGCTGATTCAAGAAGGCATAAGGTGATTTGCTTAGACCAATTTAGCTTATACTTTGAGCCTTTCTTAAACTTCATGTATGTCCATATCTACACTTAGATCATACTTTAAGTTGTGATAATATTTACTCAGAGATGAAAGAAAGAATGAAAGCGTCTACTCTTGTTTGCTGCCTCATCACTGAACATAGACGAGAATGGATGTGACTGCTGCACCAACCGGGTTACTAACTCTCCATTTCATGGGAATGGACAAAGTTGGGGGACTGATTTTGTGCAGTCGCTATTATCTAATGGCATCACTAGAGTTGACCGACGTTGGTAGAGCTACTTTTGGAGTTTCAGTATAGCATTTTGTTGAGGGCTTGAAATAGTTGATTTCTTTAGTTCAACCAACTTGCATTATATGATGTGAATTGTTTGAAGCATAATCCGGAAATTGAGAATTCCCCCTTAAAATGTTTGCTCTCACCACTCGAAACACTCATGAAATGTTCTTCCTTGTTTGCATAGTTATTCTAGGGTGAGCCGTTACTCGACACTCCCTCAGATGACAAGATAATACCCGTTTAGAACACCTTCGTTTGAACGTATATTTTGTTTTATCTTTCCGTTTAATGAAATATCATTAAAATATATATATGGGAGGTCCGAGGTAGCTCATGTAATTGCCTCTTCAGACCTTGATCCGACGTTTTTGGAGGTATAAGAAAATATTCCTCTTCTTATTTTATTTAATCTGTATCATTAATCTCACATGAGCCTTTTTAGGAGTGCCACCTTTCACCAAAGTATAAAAATATGCAAGAAAACGACCATGCCAATTAGGTTACTAATATTTAAACTGAAGAAACAGTGTATGTGTCGTGCCGTTTAAGACTTAATGATGTGCATCTACTTATTTTATTGTTTTAAGGGTATCATGAGAATTTTTTTTTTTTTAAAAAAATATTTGTTTTGTTTGAGACATAAATTAGAACCAGTTCCCCCAAGTCGCTACGGTTCGTTAATGATATTGTTCATTAATTTTCATAAATCAACATATACAATTATTTTTAATGTGAAGATGGTGTACATTACCAAAAACCTACAGTTTTAAAATGGTACAAAATAAAATATTCAAAATAAATTGTACTAACATTATTCTGTACACCCTTGTGTACCAAAATTCGTTAAACAAATTAGTACAAATTATTTAAAATGCAAAAACAAGTTCAGATAATCGGCATTAATGATTTTTTGTTTAACAAAATGATACATACTACCGAAAATGTATCAAAAGAAAAAAAGTTTAAATTAATACAATATACATTTTTTATGATCGTGTGAACACTAATGAACAAAAAATTTCATGCACGGTAACTTTCCATGAAAAATCGATTAATAATGAAAGACCACCATTTCAAAGAACATTGTCGACTCCATGGAACGAATTCTCTAAATTTAAACAATCCCGCAAAGGTACACATACTCAAAATCTTGTTTCGCTACAGTATGCACTATGTTCTCCAAGACACATAGATTAGTTAAGGTATGTGAAGTACATTCAGAACATGATAGAATCAAAGAAGGTAGATCGATAAATAATCTTTTAAAATATAAGACGGCCTCGAGGTTTTAGTGTCTTCGAACAACTGTCATCGTCATCAAAAGGATGGAGGGTTTGGATTGATGACTATGTGCTTAAGCGGGTGAGTTACATCGCTACCGCCTGCATGGGTGACAAATTCTGCCGGAGACAGGAAATTGCCATGGCATACGCACATTATTCTCACTTCTTCTCCCTTTCCATACTTGTATAATATCCCGTCTACTCGTCTACCATTAGGACCATCTCCTTTGGTGAAAACACAAGGCATCTCATTTGTCCCAGGTTCCTTGCCACGTTTTCTAGAATCGATTCCTCTTGGTACGCTTCCTGAATCAACTTTGGAGGATTGGCTTGTGTCTCCTCTTGTTCTCAACCTTGAAGAACTGGAGTCTTGGTTGGTCCCCTCTTGTAATGACGGGATGCTAGCAGGGCTGAGATCGCTGCCACTACTAGTGCCTGCTACATAAATGCATATAATGAGACCACATGAGAACTCAAATTTACGTGGCGTATAGAACAAAGAGTCTACAAATCGACGTTTATTGATCTAACTACCTAACATCAAAGAAGTGTATACTTCAAGAGAGCACATTAACAGTACGTTTTTATGGTTGTCAACAATATGATAGCACTACATGAATCTTACACACATTAAGCAATGTTCTAACCATAAGACATGGCTATACTTCGAAGATAAGAAAGTAAGCGAAGCACTTCATATTCAGACAGTTGTTCTGTCACAGGAGAATCAAGCTTTACACCAAATATGAAACGACAATCTTACAGAGCAACAAACATTATGATGCACACTACAAGAAACAGGCCAGATCATCCAACAAGGTACATACTATAAAATTTTCAAGAGTAACACACTGACACTAACATACACCACAATGCCTCCGAAGAGGCTCCCGCCTAGGCAGGGTGGGGGACGGGGGGGGGGAGGAGGATATAGTTAAGACCATTTCTTCCTATAGTTATGATTTGTGATAGACCTATTCAACTGACAAAGGCCATATACTTCCATTGCATACAAAAATAACTATCAGCAGTATTCACATAAGCAACCATAAAACTGCTGCAATAAAGAAGAGATGGTGCATTACCTGGAAGAGCATTTGATTCCAATGGAGATATACTAGAAAGACTCCCCCCTTGAGATTCAATTGAGTTTTGAGACAACAGAAGTCCACCAACATGACTAGTCTTCCCTTTACCGATACCCAAGTCAATCCCACTTCCAAGACTCCCTTGTCTAGATATACAAGGTGAAGGACCAAACCTTTTTGCTGCAAACAACTCCAATCTCCTCCTCCAATTCACCTCAGTTTCCTTCTTCTCCTCCTCTAAACCACCCCCACTACTCCCTCCCCCTCCCCCTCCCCCACTATTCTTCTGCTTCTCCGAGCGCCTTCGTTTAGCCTCCAACCTTCTCAAACTCTGCATTTCCTTCCTCTTCCTCCACTCCTCTTCTGTCTCAACAGGCAATGAGGATGTCCTCACCAAGGCAGGATAAACAGTGGCGGGCGGCGCCACGGCATCATCATCTCTCACAATTGGCAAACAAGCAGCAATTGAAGAAGACCTAACCAACTTGCTTTTATCAACACCAAATCTTCCACCTAATGACAACCCAAGACTCAACTCCAAATCCCCCCCTCCCTCTTCCTCCTCCTCTTCTACCTCTCTTTTCAAAAACTCCTTCTGCCTTGCACTACCACCACTACCACTTCCCATAAACCTCTGCAATAAATCTCTAGAAAATCTATTTGGTTCTAATGAAAGATTCTCCATTTTTGAAGTATCACTCCTTTTTCTCTCCTCCCTATTCTCTCCCATAGGATCACACAATACCAAAAATGGTAATATCTCAGCTCAGTCTACACACACATGTGTATTCACTCTTTCTTGCATATTACACATACCCAAGTGATAAAAATCCAATCTTTAACAACATATTAGCTTCAACATCACCATAGATTCGAACTTTATGTTAAATTCATCACCCTATACTAAAAAGTTACAATTACTACTTAGCAGGTAATCAAAATATATCCAATAAGGAAAACATCAAATTGGCCTAGTAGTTAGTAGGCTCCTCCAAACTTATAGCTTCCGAGTTCGATTCTCATCATATAACGGAACCTTCACATGTAGAGCTCAACTGTTGGATTAATATATTCACAACTAAATAAAAATAAAAATAAAAACAATTTTTGATCGAATTATGACGTTTTAGCAAAAGGGTATGCCTAAAATGAAGAAGACATGAGGAGAATATGGAGAGTTGAATGAAATAATGAAGCAAATCAAGAGACACAATGAGAGAGACTAGGAAAACGAATGCAAGAAGAGGGAAATGGTGGAATGACGAAAATGACCTTGGATTTAGAGGGGGGGTGAAGGACAAGGATGGAAGCTGATTGAGGCAAGTGGCAGAGGTGAGGATGGGTAGAAGACTGACACGTGGGCCTGAGTATTTAGAATTTTGGATGTGTGTTTCATATCAAAGATTTTGTGTAATTTTGGAGGAAATTGCTATGCATTCTAGAACAAAGTTATAAATTTGAAGATGTTAAAAAAAAATTTATAAAAAAGGTAAAAAATCTTCCTTTTTTGGGGATCGTTTTATTTTAAGTTATTATAATTCATTATGTTTAATTTATATGGTGTTTCAATTAAATTTCGATTAATACCTAATATTTGTGTATAAAAAAGATATTTTCGATATAGCACTTGTATTGAAGTTAAAATTATATATATAATAAAACAAATAAAAAAATATACAATTAAATAAGTACTTGATCAAAGTATTTTTTTTTCAAACTCTTCAAGATTTATTTCTTTTATCACCTATATTACTCATCAATAAATATTAATAACAATTCATAATTAGATATTTATAATTTTAGTTTAGTAATAAATTGGAAGATGATTTTAAAATGAAGAGATTTTGACATCACCATTTAGAATCTATATAAAATAAAATTAATTTAATTCATATTTTGTTAATCCGTTCTTTTATAAAATAAGTACGTAACATATATGTCATCACTAAAAGAAGTAGTGGAAATTAATTGGGTGAGGTGTCTTTAATGGAGATTTTCTTAGAACGTTTTTAAATAGTCTGCAATGATTCGGATTTTTTGAGTACGTATTTAAGAATAAAATTAAAAAAGAGTGGAAATTAAGTAGTCTATGTCCCAAGTCCTAACAAGTGGTGCACGATAACTCCCATAGGGAAGACAACATCCAACAGAGCCCTGAGGGATGAGAGTAGAAACGTGTCGAAAAGATACTGAAAGAGGCAGAAAGGGACACGTGTCAGAAAGAATGTGGGGGGGCAAAGAAAGAGTACCCACGTGGAGGAATGCCCTCAGCCTCGTAAGGCCGCGAAGTTGTCTTTTTGGTTGTTTAATTAAATGAAAATGAAAATGAAATGAATCAATTATTATTATTATTTCAGATTTCAGAATTGCTTTATAGCTGTCGTCTAAGGATTGTGTCTTTTAGTCAATGGGCCCCTTCTAGATTGGACACGTAAGCTTTATTTGTAGTCTCTTCTTTCACTTCATACTCAACCTTGCCTTTCACTATATGTCTTGTCAACTTTTGGAAATCTTCATTTTCTAAATTTGCCTAAATTAGAAATTTGTGTTGGTGAATGCTCATCCATCTCTTAGACTCTCACTTACTCAAAAATCTAATTTTATTAAATGTCAAACTCACAAACAAATGCAAAAAATATAATGCTTACATAAACAAATAGCTAGTTATACAAAGTTAATATTTTAATAATATTTATTAAAACATATCTAACAAGAGCATGTCTAACTAGTATTTTTTTATCGGTTAATGAAAATTTACAATCAATTTATTAAAAATTTGACTCAATTTAAAAATTGAAATAGTTCTTACATAAGCATTTAGAGATAAAAAAAAGTACTACTATACTTAGTTAGTTAATAATATATAGTTCTTAAAATGAAATGGTTCTTACACCATATGTAACAATTTATTATATAACTAATAATAATAGGTGTTTTGTTTTTTTTTTGTTTTTTTGTGAAACTTAACTTATAAATTATAATGTTGTCAATATTCAAAATTGACACAAAAGGTACCGAACAATTTTTCGAAAAGTACCAATTTGAAAACAAAAAAAAAAACTTGCAACATACTCCGATTTATAGTATTTATCTAGTTGACTAAGTAACTTCAATATCTTTTCTTATTTATAGATAGAGCACATATAACATATTGAATATGCAAGACACTTATTTTGAGTTTTTTTTTAATCACTACTATAAATTTTGAATATAAAAGAAATTAAATATTATTTTCTTCTGATAATATAAAAAATCGTTCTGACATTATCATTTGTTTTTATATATATATGGAAGTGATGATGTATGTGTAGAAAGAATCTAATGATAAAACATGGCAAATTTATATATAGTGATAAAAATCCTACGAGAGCACGAGTTGATAACATCATTGCAAATTGGTAACGTCTCTTTTTCAATTTCTTGTAATGACTCGTTTCTTATCCTTTCTGGCAACTATATATATATGGCTGGCTAAGTAGTTGGCCTTGCCAATTGTTAATTGCCATATATATAATTGAATCAATCAAGTTGCTTAAATTTGTATGGGTGAAAATAAAACATTCAACTGAGTATATAATATTAATGCCATGTTGTATATGTTTATTCCCCTCAAGTTCATACATATGAAGCTTGCTTGGAGGCTAGAGCGTGGAGGTTGGAAATGTGGGAAAGCCCTATTAGCTTATAAGTCTTATTAAAATTAATATGATGTTAATGTGTTCGGAAAAATTAGTATAAGAAGCGGCAGATACACTTTTTGATAATGATATTTCGAAGAATCAATGAGGGATTGCCATAATCAAATTTCCAAATCTGATCTTTTTGTATGTTATTAGAGGAAAATGCGGAAGATTTCGACTTTCGAGAGATTCTGTTTGGTAAATGGGTGGATTATTTATGGTGTCCCGTCATTGTCGTGGGCCCATCACTTTCATTAAATCAATGTGAAATGACTCGTGAAATAACAATAAAATTGTTTCAGACATTTGTAATTTACATAAAAAATATTTCATACATGTTATTAGGAATTTTACATTGTATTCGTAAGGGTAGTCAAGTTGGTGGAGTAGGTGAGCTTGTGACTGTAAGATTATCATGAGTTTAATTCCTCCTACTAACATTTTCTAGGTCAAGCTAGTTACACAAGAGATTTACCGAATGTGATTTACAAGATAGACATGATTTGCAGGCTATTATATTAGTCCCACGTTTACCTAATGCCCACTCTATCAATAACAGTTGCAGGTCTTCATTGCAAAAGGAACTCTACATCATTATAAACTAAAAAGCTTTGCTTAATTAACTACTAATAACCGAATCTCGTTCTAAATGTTAATTATTACGATAGTAATCGGTAACTAGAACAATTGTGATAAGGCAGCTATTCTAATTATTATGATCTACCCGGATTGATAATCCATTCTTTAGGAAAAAGGATGATCATAATTCATAAGGAACAATTGTGCATACAAAATAGCACAAAGACTTTTACTTAATTATTTTAGTTCATCCTCGATGTGAAAATGGAAATAAATTATCAATATCCACAAATGAATTCCCTAAATAAAAGTTGCTCATGGGACTCAATAACGAAAATTCTAGCAATTGCTACAACAATTAAGAACATTCATATCAGCATTTAAAGGCTAAAATAAGGGATGAAAAAAATTAAAATTAGTTAAAATGTTACTTTTTCAGTTTTTCTTTAATAGTTATACCTTCAAATAATTATTCACACATGATGTTCACTCCTCAAATTATACTCTTCCTCGTTTTTTCTCTTTTTTCATTTATATAAAAAAATAAATAGAAAATAGTTAAATATTTTTCATATCATATAAATATAAATCAAAATATCTTTCATTCAACATTCATATACAATACTATTTTATGTTTGCTACGACTTAGTTTTATCCTAAATATTTTATGCTATATGAAATATTTATTTTTTAAGTTTGAAGTGAATAACAATGAAGCTGTTAAAATATCCATATAAAAAGTAAACCCCAAAAACAGAAAAAGTAACGTTTAAGAGTGTATTATGAAAAAATTTGAGAAAACTGATATGAGTGCCCTAAAAAGTTCAAATACTCACAAATTATATTTCTTCACATACACATAAAACTTCTTATTACTAAATTTTAAACTATATTCTCTCTTCAATCTCTCATAACTCTTTTAGATTGTAATATTTGAAGTTTATATTTTACCTACTTTATTTAAGAAATATAGGCACACACAAACCAGTCATCATAAAATACACTGCAAATAGCCTATCGAAAAAAAAGTGATGACCTCTAGGTTATTGACAGCATTTTATGATTGGAGATTTAAATATTGTTGAGTTAATAAAGAAAATTATCCGAAGGGGGCAAGATGAAAAAGACAGGTAGGACAAGGGGGCAAGTTGCAAATAGTAAAGATGATGAAATTGGAAAGAGTACGTGTTGTTGGATTAAATAAGACTGACATTAAAAGAGGGACCAACATGGCAACTTGCTAATTATTTTTGGTGCAAGATTTACATCACAATTACATTACAAACTACAATTGTTTGAGTGCACGCCACTTGTCGATATCTTCTTCAATCTCCTCTTACTTGTCGATCACATCTACCAAACCATTCTACTTTTTATTCTTCTTTCTTAAGAATATATTATTGGGCCTTTGCGTTATTTTAGTTTCTTGGTATCTATCTTGGCTCTTGTTTATAGGTTGCCGGATTACCTAACTCATCAATAAATAATACTCCCTCCATCCCTAAATATAAGAACCATTTACTTTTTCACACATTTTAAGAAAATTCAAATTCCTCTCACATTTTAAATTTTCCCTCCAACACTTTGTTTCACAAATGAGACTTAATTAAGGGATTTCCTAAAAAGGAAAATGGCCCTTACATTAAGGGATGGAGGGAGTAATCAAAATATGAATTAATGTAATAGCTTAGTGAAAAAATGTTTACTAAGTTATAGATTGGAAACTCATCATATCAGAACTAAATTTTAAAAAGCAAGTCAAATTCGTTTTGGATATACTATATTACAATCATAGATATTTTTCTGCTAGTTGCAGTTTATACTATCACTGTCTTTTTTATGTATTTTTTGGACTATTTATTATCTTGTCTGAAATATTCTTTAAATATGTTTTTAATATTAAATATATATAAAATATTTAATATAAGAATAAAGAAGGACTTGCCCGCCACTTATTAAAATTTGATAGTAATCGAATTCAGATTAAGGTTCACCGTTGTTCATTCGAATAAGTATTTTTTTAAAGAAAATTATGTATAAAAGAAAAATTAATGTAAAAGTTAGCATTTAAATTATATTTGAATATATTTAAATATTTTGAACATACACATTAAAAATTATGACAATTTCAGACAAACACTTTCATACGCCTAGATCCGCTACCGATCAAATTACTCGAAACTTAGAAAGTGTTGATACTAGTATGATATGCTTAGCAGGGCACGTCATTGATTTGGACATGAATGAGTGTTTAAGTAGTGACTAGTTGCAGAAAGAACAAAACACACACATGGAACCACGTGTTACCAAGATATAGGCCGAAAAGGACTACACGTTAAGGAAGTTACAATCATATAATTATATATTGATTGAATTGTATGATGCATAATTATATAGTTGGGTAATTAATCTTCAACCAAATTAAATTCGCATTTACCTAACTCTATTACATACGTATATATAGTGGAGGGAACGTGTATATATTATTATTGAGAATCGAGTGTAATAACGTTTGAGACCTTCAAAATAAAGGTTTCGATAATTCTTCTATTCTGGAGATCGATGTTAAAGGTTAGTGAGGAATGTGTCTCAATGGTCAGGGATATCTTAGTTTCTCTGTACACCACTTCAATTTGATAATCAATCCAAAAAAAATCGAAATCACACCAAATAAAGATACAAAAGGGCCATCACAACTCCAAAACTCGTTACTACTGAAGAATGGAGTCTAATAATGAATAGAAAGAAAGTGGATGGGAGAATGTTAGGGTGAGTATCTAATATCTATCATATCATGAAGATTATTATTGCTCACTCATTCATGCTTCAAACCAAAGAAATTCAAAGGGGTTGCTTTGTTTTATTTATATCTTTATTTTACATAATTTTGCTATGTTATTCAATTATGTTAACTACAGTATATTACGTATAATATTATTTGTTGGTAATATTTATTTTGATATATAACATCGATATCGTCTATCTTAACAATAAACAATATCTATAATTGCTAATAAATTTATAATATCGGAGTGTTTGCTTATACTTTTCGTTTGAAGAATTTCTAATGGTCCATATTCATATTCAGTATTCTAATTTCTCGACTATCAGACTGCAACATGTTTGTTAGGCCCAGCGGACTATTAGCAAATCAAACACTTAATTTGATTCATGTCAAAATGATCCATATTTATGCCCGAAGAACCGACAAGTATTACATACTTAAAAATCGTAATTTTACATTTTGAATGTATTCGTAATTATTTTTTCCTTAAACGACTTGGATAAAAATTAAATAACTAATGACATAGTTGTATTTTCTAAATTTGAAAGTATACTACAATTTTTGTTTGTAAACTAGAGTTGAAAGTAGGAGTATACAATTTGAACCCAAGAATTTCTATTTGGAAGTTTGAGTCAGATGTCACCGGACTAAGAGAGCGGTCTTCAATTTGTAAGTACACATTTTGACACCTTATGTTTCACTTTTGCTTTCCATTCCCAATCATACAACTCTATGTGCATACAATATATAAGAAGATATTTTGATGACCACTCTTTAAAAGATCTAATCTATAAATGTAGTACAGTAAATCAGTGTTGGTTTGGTGGTGGTGGTGCTGGAATGATCCCCCATTTCCGGCGAACTTCTTCGACGTCTTCCTCCCAATACTTCTCATAGTATACAGACATCAAATCTGTGGCTTGCAGCCCAGCCTTGACTGCCCAAGGCAAGTAATGTGAGAAGAACAACTTCCTTTGTTTCTCGTTCAACCTCGCTGATCCAGCAACGAAGCCTAAAGCTCCCATCGGGATCTTCATCTGCTCGAATTCGATCAGCTTCAATGCTGTTTCGCCAATCAAGTTTGTGTTGAGGTTAAAGAGTGTGTGCCATATATCGTGTGCCTCACGGGATCTCATCACAACGTAGGCGAGATCATCAGTATCGCAGAATCTCACTGGAGTTCTGTCATCTGGTGAGAAATTTCTCTTCCCCATGAACTTGGCATATGTCCCTCCAAATGTATTGGGAGGCATATCATACAAATGTTCTACGGTGGTCGAGATCACACGAGGTCGATCCCTTAGTATTTCCTGGAATCCAAAAAATACGTTCATATCAATACAACGTCGTAATCAATAATAGTAACATGTCTAATTAATGCATATAAGGCGTCGTCTGCCTAATAAGGTAAAGGGGAGTCGAATAGTACATAAAAAACATCTTATACGACAATTTGAATATAATTCGAAAAACCAACATCTTCGATATATTTCATACGAACGTGAGTAAGTGACTCACCCTGCCTTCAGGACAGTTCTTCATTCTCTCAAGAGTCCTCTCAAAAGCACCCTGGCCAGTAGTCTCAGCAAGAGCATGAACCAGATCAGCTCTTCCCGGATCACGAGCCGCCCCGATAAAAGCTCCAATTGAAACAGCAGCCCTCTGCCACCCTTTCAGAGGTACACGAGCAGCTTCTAGCATTGCCATTTCTCTGTTCCACATAACAACCATTGTAAGTAAACTCAGGATTTATAATTCCAAATATATTACACTAATACTTCACCACATACAATTGTATAGTTATGTTTCCATATACTAGAGCATCGATGATTTTATATTCTCTTGATCTTAGATATATCTGAATAAACCAAAATGGTTAATGCCACTCTTTACGTTCTTATCTTTTGTGAAACAGTAGATAGTTGCCACAAACTTCACTTAAGTTAAATATCCGCTTAGGTGAGATTCTCTTCGAGCATTAGGCCATGTTAATTATATCAACATTCAACATGAACAATCAGTCAACATAACAATAGAAAATGAGTTGCTTCAAGAACACTAATTTACGACCAAATCAAGAATTCTTGCAATAAAACATGGGTCATATATTTTTCACAACAAAATCAATGCATAATAATATAGATCATAGACAAAAGTTGGAGTTTGAGTCTACCTTTGCGAGATATTTTTCAGTAGGCTATTCGATTAACTTGAATTAAAGTGATGATTAAAGAGTTGTTCATCAAGTTATATATAAGTGAATGAGGACGAATGGAGGAGGAAAGTCCAATGTGGCTGATGACAAAAATATGTATATTATTTAATATTTGAATCTAATAAACTAATTTTATCGTTTGAGTATATCAATAGGAAATAATAAAATAAAAATAGAAAACAGAAAAATATAGTAAGAAGTTTGAATTTGGCGCAGACATTGTTGACTTGTTTAGAAGTATTATTTGTTCTTTCTTCCTTGGCGTGCTCACTCGACTGATTACTTAAACATTAATAAAGTACATCAATATTCATTTACTTATTTAATTTACGTTTAATTAAATGCAAACTTGTGTACTAGTCTTTTTCGGAGAACACCATTTGCAAGATCGGGCCGGGATGAGTTTTTGTCTTGGTACGGAACTACTAAATTATTGTTATCGATGCAAAATAAATAAATTAATAATAGAAGTGAAATAGAGATTGAAGAGTGTTCATAAGAATATATTTGATGTAATTCAAATAATTCATATTTTAGATATGTGATTCGAATGTATCACTTTGAAGTTTAGTTTAATAAAATGTTCCAAACAAATATGAACCTTGATTTTTGAATTCAACTGAATTTGAACTACATAAGTCTATATTTTCTTTTTATTTTTTATCATCTTATCGATTATCATAATTACGAATTCTAATTTCTAAGTGAACCAAACTGAAAATTTCGATACGATTACAAGCCGAACAAAAGCCCTGTGATATTTAAGAAGTTAGACCGTTTACATTCCTAGCTGCCACTGGCAAATTCGCTGATCGAAGTGTGAACATGAGCAAATTGAACATTAGACAATTTCGAAATTTGTTGTTTTTTAGACCCAAAACCACTCTTTCCTCAGCACCATTTCCACAAACACTTAACCTGCAAGGCGCCAAGTTTATCAGGACAGTCACCTTTCGAAATAGTATTTTTCCTTCAGAACCCATCAATGATTTCACATGTTCAACCACTTTTCGCCACCTGAACACTATCAAAACAGCTACCTCTTCTGAATCAGGCGACCCTCTTCATACCATATTTTATTTTTTGTTTTATTGTGTTTATTTATTGTGTTTACCAAGTGTTTGATGTTTTGTCAAGTAAATAATAGTCCTCAAGCTTTACGTAAGTCTGGACTTAGTTCGCGGAGTTTTTATTGGTGCAATAATAGTCGTTTAAGTTACAAACTTGTTCCACACATGATCATTTTATTTATTGAACCTTACATACTATTAACAATCGAAGAAGGAAAAGTATTTTTACGTATTACATAAGATGCTCGTTTATGAATGTAACGCGCATATAAGAAAATAACATTTGTGTAATAAGTGATTATTGTTGCACCAATGCACACTCTCTTGAGACTAGGTTGGCGAGCTCTAATAACTGTCTATGCAATTATCTCCTGAAATGATGAACTTAAGATGAATTTAGCTTTTGTTTTTCTAATGCATGATGTATGTCATTAAAATGCGTTCATTGCCATTGCAAGTACTAGAACCTAAGCCTAACATGAGTATTAGGCTACTCGATCTAGAAGCCTAATAATTCATGAAAGATTGGTTTTCTACATATATATTTGCATTGCTTGCCTGAATATGCTCTAGGGCGTTTAAGACATATCGCTGTGTGGAAGTTGCTCTAATGCTGTTTATGGGCTTGTAGTAAGACTTCGTAGTGCTAGTTGGACTGACGAAGTGCGTGATCAGAAAATCAGTTATCAATAGTTTAGGCAATCAAGTGAAGTTTAGTTTCTCAAGTTATGTCAAGTTTGAGGAGGATGAGGTGTATAGTGGTGTTGGGTCTCATCTTCTAAGTTTTGGGATTGCAGATGGTGCAGATGAGGAAGAAGACGTTGAACCTATTGAAGCATGGGAAGAGGAGGATGAGACTGAGCCTGAGGTATTTTTATTACTTTATTCTGTTAATGTTCTTGTATCTTGATGAAGTTTATAGATTTTATTATCCTTTTTCCATTTAGATTGGAGATGGAGGTGACGGTGGTGGGGTGGTTCTGCAAAACTGCAGTTGGGGAGAACGAGCACTATCATTAGCAAATGAGGTGCTGCGTGAGTTTGGTGATGATATACAACTCTTTGGATTCAAGACATCTCCTCGAGGATATGTCTATGTGAGGATAGACAAACTAACTACCGAGTAAGTTCCCTACTGTTGCCAGGATGACCAAAATCTTTCTAGCTAATAGTTCATTAGTTCATTATCAAAAGAACCAACTATGAACTATCACCACTTAGAATGAAAGATCAGAGCATAGATAAAGGAACGTTTTGACTCTTTTGATCACAGTTTTAGTAAGCATGTTGCCTTGGTTTTTTTAGGATCATCAATCTATTTTGTCTTGCTTTATCTTATTTATTATAAATTATATTATTTGGCCTAATGTTATGGCATGTAAGATAAGAGAAAAATGAAGTACACTATCTACTTGTTCCAACTTGCTGTGTATTTATAATAGCATGTCGTCGGTGTAACCGTTGTCCTGTTCATGTTACTCGGCGTGCTTGATCAGATATGGGTGCCCCAGCATAGAAGTAATTGAAGATTTCAGTCGACAGTACAAAAAGAAGTTAGATGAAGCAGGAGAATCTGGAGAACTGCCTGATGACTTGGCTCTTGAAGTAATTAAACCAACTAATGCCTTATTTCACTAATATGTTCCAGTGATTATTTCACTAATATGTTCCAGTGACATAATTGTATCAGTTTGTAATCCCTCCAACCCTAGTTAACTAGGAGATTTATTTTAATAAATATTCAACACACTTTTAAATGAAAAATTCATGACAACATACTAGATTCTAAGCATCAAACACTTACATGTCGAGGTTTTGAACATTGATTTTTTCTAAACTATTTTTAGTTTGAGGCCAAATTGGAGTTTTTAAGTGATTAATTAAACATACCAGTTACATTGTGATGGAGGTAGTGATTATTATGATTCTTTGAACAAAGATTGTATAGTCATATTAATTAACATCCTTATGTTTTTGGGATGAGTAAAAGAGTGGATGTACTGCAATCTTATTAATTGGTGATAGCTAACTATCTGATATTTGTTTTAAGGTATCATCTCCGGGTGCTGAACGGCTACTAAAAGTCCCGGATGATCTGCCAAGGTTCAAACACATGCCTATGACAGTGAATTTCATAGATGATTCTGACAATAACAACCAAGTGAAGACTTCTGTCTTCTATTTGGAGAGTATCGATATTAACACAGGGAGCTGCATCTGGAAGTTAGCTGATGTGAAAGAAAACAGAGACCCTTCAGCGAAAGGAAGACCTCTTAGCCGAAAGCTGAAGGACTGGAGATTACAGTTGCCATTCACAAATTGTAAGAAGGTAATGTTGTATCTTAGCTACTAAGGCAAAGCTGCCACTTACATGACTTAGAACGACAACATGGTTCAAAATGGTTCATTCAATCATCTTTCCGGGTCTTACAAGTACAATGAGGCAGAGGTATCTGAACTAGACATGTCTAAAACAATACTTGGCAATCCTATACTTCTGTAACGGGGGATCCATAGCCGCTACTCGTAAAGTGTGAAGTGGGCAGATATCGTTTTGATGCAATAGCCAAGAGAGCGTTGCTAGGGGAATTGATGTATCAACTTGACCATCCTTACGGGTATTGTCGATCGTAAACTGGTCGTGCATTTATGTGCTTACAAGTCAACAATAATTGGGTAGGGCTGCAAATAGATTGTTTCAAATTTCAATCTTCAAAGTTGACTTGGAAAAAGGAAGGATGCTATTATTGGATACAAATGCACGTCGTTATCTTAGTCGCTTGCATGCGTTGCAATCATGCATTAATCAAGATGATTAATACGTACTACTTCATTTTATTATAAACAAATTAGTGATATTAGTCTAAAACAATCATATTAATGCAAGTAGTTTCGATTTGAGACCACATACACACATACACTTGCCTACTTGTTAATGAATAATTTCAATCAGTCAAAGGACTATAACATAAGCTAAATCCATAAGAATTTATATGTGCGATCAAGTTGGTACATTTTGACTTTTCATGGTCAACAAAACACGATTTTAAACATAATTATCTCCTATTCTACATATGAAAAAATTATAAAACGTTGATAGTTCAAAAATATATATTGAGATGAATCTAACAAGATATCATATGACTATTATTTCTTATTGATTAATGAGAATTATTGATCAAAATTTTTAAAGTTTTGCCATATAAAGTCAAAATGTATCAATCATTTAGGGACGGAGGGAGTATAATTTTAGAGGAGACAGACCAAATTGATCGAACAATGAAATTCTAATTTTTAAAATAAAATTTTAGGAGGTCTATTGCTCGCTTGTGTCAGGTATTTTAAACGAGCACAATATTAACCTCATATTTTACTTCTTTAACTATCGAGTTGAGTCTCGAATGGGTAATGGAATATCCAACTGGTTGTCAACACTACCCGAAAGGACTTAAGCTATTAAAGGTTAATAAAGGTAATTAAGAAAGCTTATAATTCACTTTATAACATGTGATAATAACATGGTGTAGATCTATACTTTGGGAATTTAAAGTATGGGTGACTTGAGAGTGGGGCAGGTAATTCATGAGCTGGGAAGAGTATGTGAGGTGAACATGGAAGAACTTCACTAAAATGGGCATTTATTTAGGAATAAAAGGCTGTAAAATCGGCTTCTACTAAAATTAGCCATCATATGCTCTTCGATTGGTATTAAGTAAAAACCCACTCATAAGTTGTCCTTCAAATTATAAAAACAGTCGATACTAATTGGGAGTTACAATATTTCACTTCTTTTCGATTTTCTTGAACACTATCATAAAATGATTTGCATTATTTATGATTCTTTTTGAGCTTATGATCGTTTCTATATCATATTTAAAAGATATAATTCACCGTGAATAATCTAGTTTAAACATTTTGAACAACACATAATTTTACAAGAGCCTTAGCGACATTCACATAAATCAAATTATCATATCTGTTAGAATATTGTGGAAACGATGTCTGTATTATTGAATAGTGATACATATTTATACAGAAAGATGTCTATGGCTAATATAGTCAACTAATGAGTAATAATCATAAATGTTAATAATGGTCACTAATACTAATAAATATACAACTAATGGCATAATAATTCTAATAATATCAACCTCAATAATCTTAATAAAATATGGAGTAGTTTTATTTCTTTCATAATTCTTTCATATAACAAGCTCTATAAAATATTGAAAATTTATAAAGTCAATTATCATATTCAATATTAAATCATTTTTTAAAAATCGAGGATTTTTCGAAGTTGTGTGAAATCGTTACTCGCATGATGTTCGATCATTCGCATGTTCCTAGTTGGAATCTGCCGGAAAAAACGCGCATTATACTATTCGTTGTCTGAATTCAACTCAAAATATCTTTTTCCAATTCCAAAATTCAAACCTAAATTTGAAGTAAATCTGTAACAGTTCACCTTAAACTCAAATTCTACTATATATACTTCACCTCTATCACCTTCTTCAATATCCCTTTTCACAAAAAAATGGCAAGAACAATATCAACAATCCCATCAACACCATTGTTGAAAGATGAGCTTGATATTGTGATACCAACAATAAGGAACCTCGATTTTCTTGAACAATGGAGGAAATTTTTCGAGGCATACCATCTTATCATAGTGCAAGATGGTGACCCTTCAAAGGTCATTAGGGTCCCTGAGGGGTTTGATTATGAGTTGTATAACAGGAATGATATCAATAGGATTTTGGGGCCTAAGGCTAATTGCATATCGTTTAAGGACTCTGCTTGTAGGTGCTTTGGGTACATGGTGTCCAAGAAGAAGTACATCTTTACTATTGATGATGATTGCTTTGTGAGTGATAATGGTTGATTAATTATTTAATTATATGCGTTTTTGTTGTTACTGTTGTTGTAGTAAATTAGCGATGCCATGAATTTCGAACACATTAGCAAGAGCCTTTTCTACTAATCTATTCGATTAACTCTAATTGTTTAATTATATGAGTTGGTTTGGTTTTTGGTGAATTTTGCATGTTTGTTTTGCTTCTTCAATTGAAAAGATTGGATCTTGGAGTAACTTTTGGCCTGAATATTGTGATAATCTTCAATTTTGTGCTAAACTATTCCTGTATAGTAGTTCTGGTTGATTATCTGAATTGGTTTGATTTTAGGTGAATTTGCTTGTTCAGATGTAAAAATTGGATCTTGGTTTAATTTTGAACTGAATCTTCGAAATTTTTACTTTTTGCTGATTTTAGGAGACCCCTTTAATTATTTTGGTGAAAAAGGGCTAGTCTTGTTGTCTAATAGATTTGAATTTTAATAGACTTAGGTGAAAGATTGGATCTTTAGTTGAACTTCAATGAGCTGGCTTAAAGTCATAATGATGTGTTAGTTTCGAATTCGAATTACAATGTGATTAGTGTTTATTGTGCTTTTTTATATTCTATAACTTGGCATGAGTTATTGTTATTGTTGCTGTTTGTAACTTGCTTGGTCTGAACTAGTCAGCCATTAGAATCCTTGATATTTCTGTCTGGTTGGAGATCTCAATAACTGGACCGCGGTAAGGATATGGTGCCAGTGCTACTTAATATTTGAAATCTTTATGGTACTAACATAGGGGTGATTGAATACGTCATATTCATATAGCCGACCTCACCTAGTGGGATAAGCCTTGGTTTGGATACCAAAATCATACTAGAATATTTGCCCAGGAAATAAAGAGCTCGTATGCTCATAGAGTTGTAACCTTTAGGAATAACATGTATTATACTATTTGATTTCCATATATGTGTCCTTTTTTATAATATGAATTCAAAGATCTGACTTTTCTCATGATGTCTAGATCTGATGTTGTTATACACAATGCAATGATAGATCTTATGTGGTCCCTTGCCAATTATGACTATATCTTTCTATGCCACTTAAGCATCTGGATGTCGCCCGTTCATTTAGCATTATGATTGAGTTGCAAAGCTACCATACTTAAATCTTTTGATTCGTTTCTAAGACGAATAAAATTTATGAACTATAGGTCTTGTGTATCTTACATTGTAAATGCTTTGGTTCTTGGTTTAAAGATTTTACTCACCACTCGTTTGCTTTAATTTGAAGGTCGCCAAAGACCCTACTGGACAAGAGATCAATGCACTTGAGCAGCACATCAAGAATCTCCTCAGTCCGTCAACTCCTCACTTCTTCAATACTCTCTATGATCCATACAGAGAGGGTGCTGACTTTGTCCGTGGCTACCCCTTCAGCATGCGTGAAGGTGTTAAGACTGCAGTTTCTCACGGACTTTGGCTGAATATCCCTGATTATGATGCTCCCACTCAGCTTGTCAAGCCTCGTGAGAGGAATACCAGGTAAAGATCTCATGGTCTTCCTTTTGTTACCCGATAATGATGTTTCACTGAACTTGTATATCTATTCACCATAATTGTGGAGACTCCAATATGTTATATCTGGTTTATTTTAACAGATATGTAGATTCAGTTATGACTATCCCTAAGGGTACTCTCTTCCCTATGTGTGGTATGAACCTGGCATTCGACCGTGAGGTCATTGGACCGGCAATGTACTTTGGGCTTATGGGTGACGGTCAGCCAATTGGACGTTACGATGACATGTGGGCTGGTTGGTGCACCAAGGTATGTCTACTTTCTTTGCTCTGGAATCTTGTCAGTTTCGAATATGAGTATGATCTGATAGCTAGTTAACGAAAGTAAAATCTCTAGCATTACTATTAGCCAAATTACCCAAAATTTGTAGTCCCAAAGTTTCTTTTATGATCAATATTTGCCACCAGAATCGGAATCTCTACCATCACTAATAAGCAAATTTGAAAGTTCAGACAAATTAGACAACATTGGAACTAGTTTTATGTGCCTTATCAGATCATCATCTGTCAATCGTTATCTTTGATACCTCCGTGAGTCCTTTTTCTGCGCAAAACCTTCACCTTTTAAGCAGAATTACCTTAAGGCTCCACTGGTTGAAATGTTTCAAATTTGATCACAATTATTCTGCGTGTGAAAACTGAACAATATGTAATTTGCTCAAGTATTCATTTGACTATTCAGAAGGTCTCGTAGGCTGATAGCTATTCCGTGATGGCTGTTAAAATCAAGTATTTATGTCAACTTGTCAAATTTCTTCAGGTCATATGTGATCATTTGAACCTGGGCATCAAGACTGGGCTGCCCTACATATGGCACAGCAAAGCGAGCAACCCCTTTGTGAATTTGAAGAAGGAATACAACGGCATCTTCTGGCAAGAAGAGATCATCCCATTCTTCCAAACCGCCACCCTTTCAAAGGATTGCACCACTGTCCAGGCCTGCTACATTGAACTTGCGAAGCAGGTGAAGGAGAAGCTCTCCAAAATCGACCCCTACTTCACCAAGTTAGCCGATGCCATGGTCACATGGATCGAGGCTTGGGATGAGCTCAACCCAACAGGAGAGAATTTGGCTAAGCTCTCAATCAGCTCGAAGAAGTAGATTCGTTTTCAAGCACGATGTTGTCTGTTTAATTTTGATATTTACCTTGAGTATTTACTGCATAACTTTTATGATTCTATTGAGGGCTACCTAGATGTCGCGGAATATACTACTGTATGTACTATCCCTTTGATTCTATGAGGTACTGTTTTGTTATTTATCTAGACATTTTGAATGTCACAAAGAACATACAGAATTAAACATAATAAACAGCTGCAGAATCCAAAACTACCATAATCAATCGACTTTATTGAGAAAGATTATGTTTGTTAGGTCAAGGGTTCATAGCGAGATCTCGAATCAACTTATTGGTCTTACGATATATCTTATTATCATCTACTACAATAAAATTAGTAGAATGACAATGCTCAATTGACGTTCTTTATTATTTTGTAAAGCCTATTAATACAACACAACATTTCTCGACAAGTCTTCGCGTAAGCGGGGTAAGGTATTCGGATTCTACACAACAAATACCCGTACAAATCTTTTTCTCTAAAAAATTTCTACTCTTGAAAACTTAATCCACGATACACATATATGAATCTGCCCTAAGTATGAAGAAAGGTGCCAAAGGCATACAACATTCTAACCTGTGCATTTTGTGGACAATGCAATAGACTTTCTCATGCTAATAAAAAACAGCATCTTGACAACATCTGAAACAAAAGAGTTAACAATATCTCCAAACTAAGAGGACAGTAAGACGGCCAAACCTTTTTCCCAAGTAAATTTTTATATGATTTTATCCCTACCGAGCGCACGCAGTGTGTTCATAAAAGCCTATCGAATCCACGCAATGTGTGCCCAAGAAGCAACCATCATCTTGTAATAATACCACTAGAAATTATTGCACCTCTTGATGTTATCCACACTGGTAGTCTCATACACAGGTAACCCACTAGAGGAAAAATCCAAATCATAATTTGGTAGCTCAAATAGATCAGAACTTGAATCACTATCTCCACCACCATCATCATCAATTTTGTTGAATTTCTTGAACTGTTTCTTCTCCTCTGATAGATATTGCTCAGCCCAGCTAGTTCTACCCTCGGAGAATTTCGTACTTATACTTTTGTACTTCTCTGCATTACTTCCAATGCTCAACCTGGATTTTTCACTCAATAATCTATAATCTCTGTGTTTTCTCTCAGACATTGCCTGCAGCGGCGAAATCATAAAATTCATGTAGGCGTGTGACGAATAAACTAATACTAGACGAGTGATAAAAATGGAACAACGTCATCTATGAATAAATGAATAATACTCCGAAGTAAAAAAATTATTTAACGCGCCCCTCTGAAGCACATACTATAATAAGAGATATCAATTCTTGGTAGAGTATTCAATCAAACGAGTTTTTCAAAAATCTATGTGGCGCAACTGCCCCTCTTCCCTCCTGCCCCTGTTACCTCCATTAGTTCCTCCACTGATTACCTGTTTCTTGTCATCAATCCTGCTCAAGGACAAAATTTGCTGATGATTAATGTAGCTTTGCAAATCCTTGTAGGATTTTGTTTCAGAGTATGCAGAAGGGGGAGGTGTTCTGAAACCAGTAGCCGAGGGAGACTCTTCAGAGGCATTGAGACGTGTCTTTGTTCTCATTGTAGATGACCATAACTGGCTGATGCTACTCCTTCTCCTCCTCCTTCCACCAGGGCTCTCATCTTCATCTCTTAATGATTGGGTGGTAGATTTCGATTTCTTCTTTCTGCAAGTGCATGTTGGTAACAGATTGTATATTGTTTCACATTACGTCGCAGACTATACTATATATATAAATGAGAATACACAGAGTTTGATTACAATCTTACAAAGATGGTTGATGGAATAAAGAAATGAAGAAGCTGGCTAGTTTCCCCCCTGGAGAAGTTGGTTGTTTGTATATGTTTGCGTCTTTTGTTGTTGAATAAGGCAAAGAGTGTCTGATGTTTGGAATGTCTAAACTGATTCTTCCAGCTCTCCAAGGTTGTCTTTCATCTCTCATCATCTTCTCAGCTAAAGTTGTGACATTGTTGTTAGTGTAAGATGGAAGTTCATGAAAACCAGAGAAATATCTTGCAGCCTCAAATACATGAAGCTCCTCTGAATCATTTCTCCTGTGGGATGAATGCTTGTGTGACATCTTTATTTGGGATTATTCTGCAAATCCAGCAATGAATTGGCTTGGCTAGTATAATAAGTAGAGCAAATGGCTTTATCGATTACTCATGTTTGTTAAAAAACACTAGTCGATCACCCTAGTATAACTTTGTATATTTTCGATCATTCATGTTAGGTATTATATATATTTTTTGTCATTCACGCGTTTTTTTGGTACAACTTTTGATTTTTCGACATTTTTAACATTTTGGTAAGGGTATTTTAGTCATTCCTTCATAATTTTTTAACTTCCATCAACTAACTTTAATTAACTTCCATTGCAATCTACATTTCCATGACAAAATTATGAGAGAATGACTAAAATACCCCAAAAGTTGTACCAAGAAAACGTGTGAGTGACCAAAAGTATACATAATACCCAACATGAGTGATCGAAAGTATACAAAGTCATACGGGGTGATCGACAAGTGTTTTTTAACAAATGTGAGTGATCTATGAAGCCATTTCTTCTAAAAAGTAAATATATACTAGCTTGTTTAGATATTGGGTGATGCAATAGCCTGCTAACCACGTCAGCTGAGTAAACAACGCTAGGAAATACTACTATATATACCACCACTATTTGCCATAATGATTATATATATTGATCTTAATCTTCACGCCATCACACTAATATTTAGTTGGTGGGGGCAAAATGGAACATCTCTTTATCAAGTCATGATTCGAAATCCCTAGGTTGATGTCGTGTAGTGAAGAAAGGAGAACATAGATTATGCTCCATTGGATTCCAAATTTCTCATCGATAATGTGTTCTTGTATGTGGGGGTCAGTTTCCAATTACTATGGTTGGCCATCGACATATTGCTCATCTACTCTTCTTTTTAATGGATTACTAACTCTTCTTTTGAGGACTCATGCATACATATTTTCGCTTTTTATTTTTATTTTTGGAGGTAAATAATAAGAATTTCAAAATATTTATAGGAGTTACCGATTTTTTCATGCTTATGTTTTATTTGTGAATCTGACTCGTAAGTGAACTGTACGATTTATATGTGTGAGGTGTATTTTTAGGTGTTGTATAGGGAGTAGGGACGGACACAAGATTTCGACATGGTTTATCGAATTCTATCATGCAATGAATCGAAATAGTAGCATACGCCGACAAAGGCCAAATAAAAGAATGATGTTTGGTAGTTTTCATTCTCTGAGGACCATGCATTTAAAGGCTAAACTCCATGGACATGGTTTAGTTGTTAGTACTGTGAGGGACCTGTTCACTCAATATTGGATCATCAATTAGTGGAAGCTTTTTGGGATTTTGTTAAGGTTTTGTTCAGAACATGGGCATTTTTGTACGTTGCTGTCTTGAAGGAGACAAAACATTAGTTTGCTTTATCACCTGGAGGAACTACATCTTTCAAGTTTTAATCTACCATCTATATATGTAAAAAAAGTTGCGAAGACAATATTTGATTGATGAGAGTCGGAGGGAGAAAAGAGAAAAAGGAGAACTGTTTGTTGAGGGGCTAAAACTAGCTACTATCCCATTTATGTTCTTTTCACCAACGATATAATATATAGTTCGTATAAACAGCTTAACCAGTACAATCGACCAGTAAGACTGAGCATATAAGTGCATAACTAGTGGGGAGGCGGAGTGAAGCTAAACAACCTCATTCACCTCTCACCAACTCCAACGTGATGTGGGTGATTTTCCCGAGGTAGGTTGACTTTACCCTCTGGCTCCACCATGGGTTCTTCCCTAGGTATGTGTTGGATCGGGGGCTCATGTCTCCGTTCTATGATGGATGATATTGAGGGTTCTCCACCATGGGTTCTTCCCTAGGTATGTGTTGGATCGGAGGCTCATGTCTCCGTTCTATGATGGATGATATTGAGGGTTCTGGTCGTTCTACATCTTTTTTTGGGACACTCGGGTCCCTGGTCGCAATCCGAGGGTGGGTTTCCTATTCATGTCCTGGGTCTTATGAGAATCTCCAGAAATAGTGGTGGACTCCGACTCCTTTGGGCCTGGTTCCACATCCTGTCTTAGGGATACTCGGGCGGGATACTCGGGCCCCTGGTCGGGTTCCGAGCGTCCTGAAGGTAAGTTTATAACCTTTATCGTAGGAATCTCCAGGAATATTGGTAGACTCCGGCTCCTCCGGGTTCGGTTCCACATCTGGTCTCATATGTCTCCCGGTGGGTTCCTGTGACTCCGAGCCCAAGGGGTTCTTGTCTCCTGCTATCTTCTGAGTTTTCCATTATTAGAACTTTTTCTAATATATCGAAATGTCACATCCATATAAGGAGAGAGAGAGAGAGAGAGAGAGAGAGAGAGAGAGAGAGAGAGAGAGAGAGAGAGAGAGAGAGAGAGAGAGAGAGAGCATACTCCATAAACTAAAGAGGCACTAACTTAAGACCAATTGATGATAAATAGAGTTGTTTCATAGTTTATTAACTGATGAACTCTTTCCTTTATTTTCATTATGAGACTTTCACATGTGACAATATGAACTCATTTGGAGCAATCTTAACATATTGCGACATTAGATTTAGGTTTTTTGTTCTGCAAATCTAATTTGGGTGTTACAGAAGCCCAATGTCATTTATGTAGTATGCCCGCTACTTCATTCCGTGATTCCAGGCTTCCAGCCCACTAATTCAGCCAATCACTCCAAACTATTGAACGAGTCCGTCAACATATTATTAGTCCTTTTTTTTCGTTCTATTTATATAAAATTCATTATAGAAGAGGGAGTACTATACCTCCTGGGACCCACCTGACCCCCTCCCTTAGTCTTTAAGTCTAGTGCCATGCAACTTTCTTCCATCCACTATCTTTTTAAACTTGTACGAATTATTCTTTACTGACCAATTGGACATATTATAATATTAAATACATCCTTGTACCTTAAAAAATGCAACTATACATTCTCACTATATCTATGATTAAATATAGTGTAATAACATAAAAATAAAGAGTACAACAGGTTGAAAGAAGAAGAGAGATAGAGTAAGATGAACAGTTTGAAGATGAAGATGAAGATGATGATGCTGAACGATCTTGGAGGACACAATGTGAAGAACATGATCGATGACAAAACCCATGATGTTCTTTCATTTTTCCAAAACTTTTTTGGCTTCTTCATCAATTGGCTTGATGATGTGTTCTCTCCAGGGACAAGATTGGAAACACTAAAAAATTGGATAATTGTTGCAGCCCCATATGTGATCCTTGGCCTTGTTCTTCTCCTCTGTCTCCCCTGCATCTTGGGGATTTTCAGCTGTTTCTTCAACATGATCATGGGAATCTTCATGTTTTTTTTCAACATATTCAAGGCAATCTTCATGTTTTTCTTCAATATATTCAACTCAATCTTCATGTTTTTCTTCAACATGTTTAAGGGAATCTTGAATTGCTTCTTCATCGAGATACCGAAAGGAATCTGGGGTTGTTTAAGTGAAATGCTATGTGGTTGTTGCCGGGGAGGAGGAAGGATGATGAAGGCTCCAGGGTTACCAACCCATATTTTGAGGCCGAGCTTTGAGGCAAACCCTGCAGCCTATTTTCGTCTTTTGCATGCTGCTAAGCCTCTTCCTCCCTTTTATTTTAAAGCTTAATTAGTTATTACTATATGTGATGATGAACAAATTGTGTAACCTATTTTATTAGTTTGTTTGTGTGTGTTTGTCTTTATGTTTTGCAAGAATCAGACTTTGTTTGGAGTGACCATGAAAGAAACTGGTAATCCATGAGTTTATTGTGGAGTATGCAATTTCAAATTTTAATTATATATTAATGTTTCAAGTGTTATGAAATTTTGCTTTTATGTCCTCTTATTACCTCAAGTTTCGATTTAGTTTCAGAGTTGTGCAAGAAACTTATTATGTAACACTGGTCGATCAAATCATCTATGTAACGCCTTGAAACATATAAACATATAAACTTATTACGCAAATAAATTTTTGTTACGGTTCTTATGAATAATTGAAGTATATTAGTTTAATGATCACAAGACTAATTAAAACTTGTGACATAGTAAATTCACATTGAAAATATAAACAAATTTTGAAAAAATATGGGAGGACTAATGGGCTGTACAGTACTATACTAAGAGGGGACTCGATCACAATTTGCGATGTACTTGATGAAATAGTCTTATTTGGTGGGTGTTCGTTGTACTTTAGTCGTTGTAAGTGGGACCGATGGGCAGATGGTCCCTGATAGTATGTAACAGGTGTGGGAATGGTCCCTATTTTAACGGATCTGTCAGTTTTTAACGTTTTTTATATTTTTTAAGGTCTTTTTTAGGACGATTTTGTAATTTGAAAGAGTTTTTGATCCACGCCAAAACGACCCAAGATGCCCAAATATTAGTGAACCGTAACTTACATCATAGCTAATTTCAACTTTATAATAAAACCGAATATTAGTGAACCGTAACTTACATCATTTGAACACCTGTAATGTCATAAACCTTTCAACTTGTTCTTGAAGCTCATGTAAGATTTAATTTGAAAAGTTGATGATAGTTTAGGGGGGCAAAAAAAAATTGGCCTAGGATATACAACATATTTAAAGAAGTACGAAGACTTGAGGTCGTCCCCTAGGACCCCCTCCAATAATTTACTCATTTTCTTCCGTTCTTTAAGTCCAGTGCCATGCAACTTTCTTCCATCTACTATCTAAATTGATGTTGATGGAATACCAATTACTCCGTCCATCGCTATCGCTAAATGGTGGAGGCATTTTGATTTTTTGAGTTAAATTTAAGATATTTTGACAGTAAATTCTCGTTAGCCGTTAACAAATAATATAGTTATATTGGATCTTGTTAGATTCGTCTCGATATATATTTTTAAAATATCAATTCTTATAATTTTTACACATGTAAAATTAAAAATATGTACGTTTTAAGTCGTGTCTCGTAGATCGTAAAAAATCAAATGACTCCATCATTTAGGGATGGAGGGATTATTCTTTACTCCAATTGGACAAATTATAGCAATAAATTAAATTACAACCCTTGGGCCCTAAAAATGCAACTACTCACTACTACTATTAAATACACTCATACTATATCAATGATCTAATATATATATCAACATAGATAGAAATATAGATTCACATTAAGATAAAAGAGAAAAATGAAAGAGTTTCCAAGAAGAAGAGAGAGTAAGATGAACAATTTGAAAATGAATGATCTTGGAGCAGTCAGTGTCAAGAACATGATGCATGAGAAAACCACTTTTGGGTTTTTTATCAGTTGGCTTGATCCAGGGACAAGATTGGAAACAATGAAAAATGTGATAATTGTTGCAGCCCCATATGTGATATTTGGCCTTGTTCTTCTCCTCTGTCTCCTTTGCCTCTGTTGTTGTTGCAGGGGAAGAAGGAAGATGATGAGGGCTCCAGGGAGAAGTAATCAGAGAATTTCGAGACGGGGATTTGAGGCCAACCCTGGAGCATATTTTGGTGGTTTGCGTGCTAGAAGAAGATGAAATTGTTGTCCTAACGGTCTCCACACCTTCATGTTATGAAACACATTCATGAGCCGTGAGCGGAATGTGTTACGGCTCATTCATGTGAACGTAGTTTGTTTTCTAATCACTTCAATAAATAATTTAATTTTTATGGGAATCAAAGCGAGGTTGTGTGCAGAATGCCAGGATCAAAATTGTAAGTACTATTTCTTTACCAAATGAACTTTGTTGTAGGGGCTGAGATTTGCATGCTAATGAGCCTGTTAATAGCTTTTTTTGTTTATATTTAGTTACTATGTAAGGGGCTGAAATACTATTTTTTCGACTTATTTTTATCATAATTCCTACTATATTTGGGTAGGAGTTTCGGTTGATCGCTTATATTTTAAAAGTTATGTTTGGGCAAGGATTTCGGTTGATCACCTACGTTTTAAAAGTTTCGATCGATCACTTATGTTATCTAAAATCTCAGTTGATATTTTAGACTTAAAATTTGTTAATTATCACCTAATCACGTCACGTGACCTGCACATGTTATTTTCCAGGGGCAATTTAGTCTTTCATATTTTTGTGCTTAGAAACTGATTTTGGCAAAATTGACCAAAAATAGTCGGGTTGCACTATATTATAACATGAGTGATGTATGTGGGTCGAAAGTGAGCATAAGTGATAAAAGTGGAAAATAAAGTAAACGTTATTGATGTCCGATGCCTTCTGTCTTAGGGTCCCGGTTGATCACTTATGTTTCAAAGGATCCTCGTTGTTCACTTATATTTGCAATTCTTTAAAAAAAATCAAAGAAGACTTATGATGACTAAATTGTCCTTGAAAAAATAACATTTGCAGGTCACTTTACGTGATTAGGTCATAATTAACATATTTTAGGTCTAAAATATCAACTGAGATCGATTTAGATAACATAAGTGATCAACCGGAAACTTTTAAAACATAGTTGATCAACTGGAACCCCTACCCAAACATAAGTGATCAACCCAGTCATTTGCCCTATAAAATATCTCTATTATAACTAGTATTGTGCATGAGCCGAGCTAACCGAACAACTCGCTCGCCCCGGCTCGGGGAGCCGAGGCTCGAAGCTCGTCTCGTCACTAAATGAGCCGAGCCGCGACCTAGGTTCCCGGCTCGTCAGCTCGGCTTGGTAGCTTGGGAAGCCGGTTCGGTAGCTGGATAGTACATATGTTAATATTATTCTTAATAAAATTAGTCAGATTATACTTTGTTAGTCATTCAATTATTATAATTAATTTCAATTTAATATTTTTATTTACATTATTACATGTTTCTTAATTTTCTTACTTGTTACATGTTACGTAAACTTTATTACTATTGTTTATGTAAAATTATTTTTTCTTAATTAAATTGAACTTGAAATTTCGAAATGAACTAAGTAAACTCGCTCAGAGCTCGGCGCAAAAATGATTTAACTCGATAAAAACTCAGCGAACCTTATCAAACCTAAGGCTAATGAGCCGACCTAAAAATTCTTGGACTCAGGCTCATCTGGACTCCTGTAGGGGTGTAATTATAACATACTTGAGTAGGAAGACTAGTGGTCATCCCCTCGGGACCCCCTCCAATAATTTACCCATTTTCTTCAAGTCTTTAAGTCAAGTGCAATTAAACTTTTTTCCTTCCACCATCTTTTATAACCTGTACGAATTATTCTTTACTGACCAATTATACAATTCCAACAATAAATTATACTCTATCCAATCCAAAACAAATGTTTTTCAAAACATTTCACACAAATTAAGAAATAATCATTACATTCACATTTTCTATCTATGCCCCTATAAAGCAATCATTAATAATCCAATTATCACTTCACTATATGATGCAATCATTACTTTTTTTAAGTTATTTTATGCAAATAGGAATATTAAAGGAAAAATTGGTATATTGTACATTGGTTTATGTAAAAACACTTATTTTTTTGATATTGTTGAAATGTCTATTTTAGACATTTGTTTTGGATTGGAGGGAGTATTTCTTGGACTCCAAAAAATATGATGGTGAAATCAAATAATCAATTATCAAGATTGTCCTAATTAATTCACTGGCTCGAATGTAATCATCAATTATGAAATGGGTATTTGTTAAATATGAAGTGAGACTTAAGTCATTTAATAGTTATTTCCATGTTGTTAATAATTGGTCTTATATTGGATGAGATACCAAAATATTGTGAAAGATTTCTGATCATCTTTTATATATTGAGATAATATGACGAAATCAAAAAATCATACTCCTTCCGTCCCTAAAAGATTGTCACATTTTGACTTTTGTAGTCAATTACAACAAAATTTGATCACGAATTCTTACTAAACGAAAAGAAATAATATAGTCTTGTGGGCCCTCGTTAGATTCGTCTCAATATATATTTTTGAAATATCAACTTATTATAATTTTTTGCATTTAGAATAAGAGATATTTGTATTTTAAATCGTGTTTTATTGACTACCAAAAGTCAAATGTGACAATCATTTAGGGACGGAGGGAGTATATATTATATATAACAATATCAAAAAATTCAGCGGAGCCAAGTCCCCCCTTGCGTGGTATAAGGTTTATTTGAATGACTGATGATAGTTCGAGGCCCGAAAAAAATACCAAAATATTTATTAAAAGACTAGTAGCCACAATAAATGATAATTGGTGTGAAATTCCCACGAATCTTCTATAATAGAGGGTATTTTGACTTTGTAAAGAACAATTGAATTGTTTTTCAAATAATCTCTTGAAAAGCAAAATTGGGAGCCCTATTTGAAAATTTGATTCCATCTTCTTTAAATTTTGCCACTTTAAGTTAATAATTTGACAAAATTTTAAAATATAAAATGTATGTATATATTTTGATTTTCAAGATCTATAATTAAAACTAAATTTGTTTTATTTGGATTATGTATGAATGCCTATATTGGTGAATTAATGAATTTTTTTTTATTAATTGGTCTTTATTATAAAGTGTAACAAATAATTGAAATATTTGGTGATATGTATATGATCAGATAGAAAATAATTGACTTATAAAAAGGATATATCCACATTTTTTTATATAAATTAATAATGAAGTGAGTTTCAAATTAGAATTTTCTGACCACTAGTAAAAGACTTTTTCACTAAACTATTCGATTAATTCACTAAATATCCATACTTACTTGAGTAGGAAGACTGGCGGTCGTCCCCTCGGGACCCCCTCGAATAATTTATCCATTTTCTTCTAGTCTTTAACTCAAGTGCCATCAAACTCTCCTCCATCCACCATCTTTTTCAACTTGTACGAATTATTCTTTACTGATCAATTGTACAAATTCCAACAATAAATTACATTTCTTGGGCCCCAAAAAAGGCAACTACTCACTACTATAAGCTACACTCATACTATATCAATGGTAAGGATAAAGAGTAAATCAGGTTCCAAGAAGAAGAGAGAGTAAGATGAACAGTTTGAAGATGAAGATGATGATGATGATGAATGATCTTGGAGGAGACGACGTGAAGAACATGATGGATGACAAAACCCATGATGCTCTTTCATTTTTCCAAAACATTTCTGGGTTCTTCATCAGTTGGCTTGATGATGTGTTCCCTCCAGGGACAAGATTGGAAACACTGAAAAATTGGATAATTGTTGCAGCCCCATATGTGATCCTTAGCCTTGTTCTTCTCCTCTGTCTCCCCTGCATCTTGGGGATTTTCAGCTGTTTCTTCAACATGATCATTGGAATCTTCATGTTTTTCTTCAACATACTGAAAGGAATCTGGGGGTTTTTAGGTAAAATGCTCTGTTGTTGTTGCAGGGGAGGAAGGAAGATGATGAAGGCTCCAGGGAGAAATATGAGCATTTCGAGGGGGAGATTTGAAGCAAACCCTGCAGCATATTTTAGGGGTTTGCATCTTAATCAGCCAGTTAATACCTATTATCTTGCTTGATGTTTAGTTTCTACGGTATATCCGTAAATTAGCAATGAAGTGAGTATGGAATATAAATCTTCTCGTACTAATAAAAGTCTTTTTTTACTAGGTCGAGTAAGTCGTTTGATCTACCTATGTTAGTTTGTGTTTCCTAGTTTAGTGGAGTAGTTTGTTTGTGTGAGTTGGTCTTTATGCTTTAAAATGAATGAGACTTGGAGTTGCTTAATGAAAACTAGTAATCCATGAGTTTAATGTGGAGTATGTAATCTAAATTTTAGTCAAATATTCAGTGTGATAAAATTTATCTTATTGTTCTTGTTTATGTAACGTAGATCAATTACCCATGTTATTCTTTATATAACGTAGATTAATTACCCACTTTAAGCATGCTTATAACATTGAACTATTATACTTCCTCCCTTCAAAAGAGACAAGTTTTGATTTAGTGTTCAAGTTTTGTTAAGGTTATGTCCAAAAATTCATATGTAATTCGTATAAAACTTTTGTGCTAAGGATCTCTCATCATTTTTGAACAAAACCTCAGTAACCACAAGTTTTTATTAATATGTGAGCTATAAATGCTATGCTCGTTTAAGGCGCCTCCGTTTGGCTAGCCCATCCCTCAACAGAGGAGGTGAATCTGGGATGTGTCTCTAACGACTCGGTATTCCACCTGAAGAGTGCTAGAGAGGTTGGGTAACCACCCACAAGCAAATCTCCCTTGAACAAATGCAGAGTTACTCATGCACCTGCCGTGAATCGAACTCATACACTTATAGAGATGTCGTGAATCGAACTCACACACTTGTAAAAAAGCACACTATTATAATGAACCCCCTTATCATTTAAATTTAAGTTATGTGTCGTGGACTATATACTATACTAAGAGGGGACTCGTTTCAATATTTGGCAAAATGAATTTTGCTATTCCAACTGTATTTGACGCTTCCAGTATATTTTATTAAGACCCTTCAACAACTGAAAACAACGTTTTAAACTTCACGATTGACAAGAGGTAGTTTATTAATCTTGCAATTATATTAAGACAACGACTAACTTGTCAGCAAATTAATTATTGTGACCAAAATCATACAAGAGCAAGACCATAAAACTTGACATGTCCCACATTCAATTTCAAAGTAAATGGAGTATAGGATTACCTAATTTTTTTCTTCTAAAATCAACTTTGTCAAACATTTCTTAAACAAGGGACGGAGGGAGAATTATAATTACATAAATTAATGTTAAGTTTGTCCGCCACGCATAAAAAAATATAGACCCATCACATATTACAATGAAAAAAAATTGGAAAAATATGGGAGCGGTGTACTACCTAACCCTAATAGTGTGTTTGAATTGAGATGAATCAGGGGGAATCGAGAAGAATTTAATAATTTTTGTGTTTGGGAACTAAAATTGATTTCTAGGTAAGAGATTCATTACCACTAATCCACCCCATTACCAATGCTTGCCTTCAAATTTTCTTAAGAATCACATTTTTAATTATATATTTCCTCATTTTCCCGATTCTACTAGTTTATAATTATGGTATTCAAACAACAATAAAATATATATTCTCTCTGATTCCCACTAATTCTATTTTCCTAAGATAGTTTTAAAAAAATTTCCTCCTCTAATTTATCGCGATTCAAACACACCACAATAAAACTCGTTTCAATACTAGGCAAATTCAAATTTTGTTTAAGGTTTGAGATAAGGATCCTATAAATCTGAAACAGTATTTGACCCTTCCAGAATATTTTATTGAGACTCTTCAACAACCGAAAACAATGTTTACAACCTCAAACTTGACAAACCATTGTTTATTAATCTTTACAATTATAATAAAGACAACAACAGACTGATCAACTAATTGATTAGTGTGACCAAAATTATATAAAAACAAGACCATAAAGCTTGACATATCATTAGGGAAAGTGATCAACTCTGTACAAGTGAAATAAGCATGACATGTCCCACATGTCAATTTTCAAGTAGACTGCTCTAGGAGATCCAACTTTAATGTTGGAACATCCCATCAAGTAAATCTAGTATTAGCAAACTCATCGTTTAGTTGGATGACGTGATTTGTAATCTATTACGTCATCCCGAGGTCTACACAGTACACACTTTACGAGTAGCGACTGTGAAACCCATTACAGAAGAATGGACAAACTCAGCATATATTTACATGCAACTCTCCTATATTATGGCTTACTCATATAAATTGCAAGCCATAAATTTAACAGGAAAGGGGATGATTATATTTACAGTCACACCACGTGTGGAATGGTTTCTTTCAAGAGTAAGATCTAACTAAACCGAAATTGCAGAAAGATCTTGATTTAAACAATCCACCAAACAAAGACCTGGTTGGAGATTCTTGTGGGACTTGATTCGAGCCCTCTGGAGTGCCTTTCACTCTCAGAATAGTCTGACCGATGGTTTGTCGAATGGATTCTATGATATTGGGGTCGACCGGATAACCAGAGGCATCACGGACATAGAAAGTATTGACAGCCTTGCCATCTCTGGTTGAAACCTCTGCTCGTGTAACGGCAAGGCTATTTTCACGAAAGAGTCGAGTAACATCGGATAGCAGTCCAACTCTGTCAGTGGTGCATAGTTCCAGTTTTAATCCCTGAATGAAAAACAAAAAGAAACATGTAAGAAAATATTTAGGCCTTAACTCTGCAATTTAGACAACCATAATCAACGTTATTAGTGACTAATTTGGAGTCCTCACCTCACATACTCTTCTTTCGATTGCTGCTTCAAGACATTGAATCACCCTTTGCCTTTCTGCGTCTGATTTCACAGGGTATCCATCTATGTGCCTTATGCAATATTCCTTCATAATCAAAAGAATGATTTTATTTAACCAGAACGGAGAAAAAGTTCGCCAAATTTTTTAAGTACAAACTAATTTCACAACAGATTGGATACCTGATACGCTTCTGGACCCTCAGCATCAACATTTCCATGGAAAACCATATACTGCATATCTATCAAGGTGCAAATAGTGTCAAAAAGAAGCTTTGGCCTATCCTTACACCTTATCGAAACAACCGAGTAGTCCTTGTCATGCCAATTAACAACATTAACTTGGGGTCTCTCCCTTTCATCGTCACTAGGCCTCTCATAATCCCTATCAGCAAACATCATCTGGTGCAACCTCCTATCGGTATGAGTAACCGTGTGAGAAACGACGGTCTTAGCTTCTCTTGATTTGCTACTGCCTCTTAGGACATTGCTCAAAAGTTGATTAATCAATGATAATTTTTCAGGATCAGTGACTGCGGATCCAGTTTCCTCATCGGAGACTTGTATAACACCCGCGGCTCGAGTGTTATGTGTCCAGATCTCAGCATTCACAACATTGCACTTGAGGTGAGTGAGGACAGCACTCACTTCAGAAAGAAGTCCAGGCCTGTCACTTCCAATCAACTCAATAGACGTGTGGTCTGTTGTGGATGAAACCCCTACTGATCTTCTCGACGCAAAGCAAGAATCCGGACCAAGGGACTACAATGCCAAGCAGTCAAGACCTTTAAACGGAAAGTTAGAAAAACAACCACACTGGAGACGGCTAGTTGGTTGATTCTTACCTTTTGAATGTAATCCAGAACTCCATCATCTAGAATCTTGTTTCCATCTTGATCAGTAACATTGAATACTGAAACAATTATTCGAAAAACTGAGCGCTTTGCAAACCAAATATAAAGAAAAGTCCAGATACATGGACAGAGGACACAAGGAAAATGCTGCAAGTACCATCCATGAACCAGCCTCCATCAGAGGATATGTAAGCTTTAGTGACAACTAAGTTAAGATCAGTGAGAATTTGAACAACATCAAGAAGAATTCCATGTCTATTGGCACTGTCTACCTGAACAAGTTTAGAACAACGGAAAATATATTCATAACATTACAAATGAATTCGATAAGACATGATTATAATTCAATTACAGAACGAACGACATCAAAAATTTGGACTATGAGCAATTGAGTATACACAAGACGTACCTGTATAACAGTGACGTTCTTGCAGGATTCATTATCAATTACAACTCTGAAAACAACAACAAAGTGAAGTGGAAGCAAATGTCATCACATATAAATTACGAAACAAAATTGGCTTGGAAAGCCGAGGAGCAAGTAGAGATGGATCTAGAGGTTCAACTCTTTGCTGTCTGATACTGTGTCACAGACTAACAAAAAGACTGCTTTCGACTCTCATAACTATTAAACTACCATGTTAGATTGTAAGTTCTACTAATCTCTTATGTTTCAGGTTAATCTTGTGCGAAAACAACGATCACTGAAATTTAACAATTCTTTTATGACAAGTGATTTAAACAGAACAGCAAAACCAAAACACGCAAAATGAGAATATACCTAGGAGGATTCATCCTTCTGATGAACTTCTCATATTCATCCTCCACCATATTGTCATGAGAAAAGCTCATAGTGGTTTCTGAAGAAGTGAACAAAAAGCAACAAGTAAACAAATAAGGTTAGTTGAGGAAAAAGAAAAATACCAAAGAAATGAATAGTTAAAAATACACAGGAATCATCTTTACCAATCAGAAAGAAGATACACAAACCAAGAGTGTGAAGCAAGCACTAAAAGAATATGGTGAGTATATTATATACTCCATATAGATATATATAGAAAAAGAATAATAGATCACCAATCATCAAGGTTTTAAGGTCAGTAGTATAGCATAAGAGGGTAGTTTAATTAACAAGAAATAGACCACCTTAAAAGCTTGTAGTACCTTCTGCCTCCATCTGTTTTGTATGGGGTGTGCTAGTGGGGCTCTTTCTATAACTGTAACAAGACAACCCCCTCCACCACACCCCCCCCCCTACCCCCACCCCCACCCTACCCCCCACCCCCACCTCTCTCAAATGCTCCAATGTTCAGTGAATCATACAGGAGCAAACAGAAGTCAGGACACAGAAAAACAGCAACACACAAACTTCAACACCTTTATTTATGTGAAAGAGAACATAGTATGAAAAAAACAAGAATAAATTTGTGTAATAAAACCATAACTAATCTCTACACTGACTTACTTGATGACACAAAACACTCAACAATAGGCAACACGAATTTCCACACACAGAGCTTCACTAAATCCCAAAATTTTACCAAACATCAACCAACTATAAACAACTCGATGTCGTAGTATTTTCTGGATAATACTATAGCGAAGAATTAGGACATTTCCTTAACCAAAACAAAGAATAACGAAATGCCCACAAAAAATTATAAATACAAAGATACCCAAATAGTCCCTACCAACTTTTGAGGGGAAAGAAAGGACAAGTTGAACAATAAAAACCAAAAGAAAAAAGGGAAAATGGTAGTACCCATTAGAGTTGTTGAGGGAACTTAAGGTTTTCTTGATTCTCTCTAAGGTGAAAAGAACAGCACAAAAATGCCTTATGTTAGTATCATGACTTGTGACTTATCGAAGCCGTATTTATAGAAACAAATTTCTTCACATCTCCAAATTTATTTGCTTATATAAATTATATACTCCCTATATATTTTTACCACTCGTATGTATTAACAATGCCATCCTAACGAAAATAGATCGATACTCATCATATAGCTAATTTTTAAAAAACGGATTTCTTATCAATATTTTCTTGATCAAGTATTACGGATTTGATCTATCGTGCAATATCAGATATTCTACCCAAACATTCAACTAAATAGGTCTTGGAGTCGGACCTTGTAAAGAAAATTCGTTTCATATTTATCTTAATTGTCTATTTATTAATAAATATTTTGTAATTATGACGATGAAAGTGGGGTGGAAAGTAGTAACAGACGATTCAACTGTTTTACATTAGTTACTGTTAACAGACGATTCAACTGTTTATTAACAGTCGATTAATTACTTATTTAACTGGTATGGTAAAGATTCTCGATTAAATAATGGAATCTGACATAAAAATGTCCACATGAATCTGATTCGGTCAAGATCCTTTACATGTACTCAATATAATAATATATTAAATTTATATTGACTTCACGTGACTTCTGCAAGATGTGAGGCATATCTTTGGAGAGTAACATTAATATGTTTATTATGTCCATTTTTTAGAATGTGTTCCAAATAAATTACTGTTTATTCATTTATTTAAAAAATATAAAATTACTATATCATTGAATTTGGTGTCAAAGATATTTTCATATTACTTTTTTGTAAGTTTCTATAGTGTGATAGTGTGTCTATACAAATAATTTAAAATTGTGGAGATAATTATCGATTTAGTCTCTAATATAGGATGAAGTTACACTTTATTTTCAATTAGTTATATTGTTGCAGATTAGTCCCTAAAAGTGGCTTAAGTGTTGCGACATAGGTTCAACAGTGACAATTATTGCATATTTCCTATTTTTTCAGGGACCATACCTAAAAATTTGTTACTTTCGGGAACTATATTGCAACACTTGTTTCATTTTTAGGGACTAATCTGCAACTTTGTAATTATCCAAAACTAAAGTACAATTATGTCCCGTAAGCTGGGAACAAATATACAATTATCTCTAAAATTGTGTATTGAAAAACGTGAAATCTGTTAAAAAAAAAATGAAGGGGTAATATATGTGTTAATTTATGTGCAACTTTTAATGTATTAATTAATAATGTTATCATCACGAAAATTTATGTGTTAATTGAAATATATATATTGCTACTATAAAATACTTTCTCTTTTAAAATAGACTATTATTTAATTAAAAAGTGTCTCAGTAACAATTTAAGAAACATTTATTATTATATCCTACATAATTTGTTAAAATAAAAAGTAATTTTTAAAGTAAAAGTAATTGGTAAGGTTAAAAATGAAAAATGAGTTTAAAAATATATTAAATTGCATAAACAATTAATTACTATTATAAAAAAAGAGTAATTTTTTTTATAAAATAATCTACTATTTGAAAATGGAGAAAGTATATGGTAGTCTAAATGTGGATTGACTGTGTCGTGTAGAATGTGATAGAAGAGAGTACAAATGTACAATAATTGGTGAGAAGAAGAATATGCAAATTAGGTAGGAGAATTATATTCCCAATAATAATGTCAATCATAGTATATCATTTACGTACCTAGTAGACTAGTCTCATCTTGGATTCATGGCTTTTAGTCTTTTCACATCAATTTGTGGATTCTATTTTAAATACTCCATCTATTACTATATTAAAGCTTATTAAATCATCTAATGAAAAAATCTCTTGCTAATAATCTAATGAAAAAATCTCCTGCTAATGACCAAAAGGTTCCGAGTTCAATACTCACCTCATCGATAATTTATTAAAAAAAAAATCTATTACTACATTAGTATTAAGCTCTAACAATTTATCCGTCCATCTACCACATTAGTATTATAGTTAGTATTACTTCAACCAAAAAACATCAACTAATAATAGTAGGAACAGACCAATCACAAACAAAACATTAGATTCACCAAACTGTGGGCACGGACACAACAAAACTTTCTAATAGTAAAAATCGGGAACGTTACGTCCATTTTCTTAAGGAATTAATTGCGACCTTGGTTTCAGAATTATGGTCGTCTATTAAAAATGAATTTATAAATTATGGAAAAAGCTGTAATATATACTAAGTTAGGATGTCACACATCATGGTCGTGGAAAATACGAAAGAGGTATATCATAAAATGTGTTATGTCGATCTCATTAGACCATTAAAGCTTTCCTGGCTTCCTAGTTGTGTGAAAAGGCAAACGGCTGATACTTAATACTATAATTCTTTACGAGTTAATTAAGATACATCCCAAAGCATTACGAATAAATGCATAATGTCGTGGAGTATGTGAGAAGTTAGGGTTCATTGATGATAAAAAAAATTAGATTATAATATATATTCTTCTTCTTTTGCCATATTTTGAGTAAGTATGAGATGGAAGGGGAACCCAACCATAGCTCACTTGATAGGCCGTTTCGCACATCGTTAATTTGAGTCTTGCAAGGGATAAAATCGCATGTTGAAATGATAAACAGACAAACTCAAAACCTTTGATCCTTTAAAACACATCCGGCATTTATCTTTTCACGTGTCAGGAAACAACAAAATTTTAAGGAGGAATCCACTCTTTTGAGATGGGAGGGGAAGATTAAACAAAAAGGTCAATAACTTCATGAGTTTTTGTGAAATTATCGAGTATAATCCCATATTCATTATATATGCTCAATTATTTTCCTTTTTCTAGTTGACAAAATTAAGTATTAGTTCTCTTATGCAAAATATGAATTATCTTAATTTCAAGTTCCCAATTGTTATATGTTATGGTTGATAGGTTATGGTGCCCCCACCCACATGGTTAGGCAGGGAGAGTTGGTCAAGATTGGGTGCGCCCAAAAATACGCATGTCTTCCGGTGCGTGCTGGCCTCATGTCTCCGCCACATGCTTCATCTGCTATCTCCATATTTTATGTCCCTTTTTTAGGGTTTTTAACTACTTCTTCTTCACCGCCCTACCCAATTTTCCATCCAATTTTTATTTATATGCACCTCTATGCGATTTTTATTAATGAGTTTTGCAGTGTAGTTGTTTTTTAATATTATTACGTCGTAAGTCGGTATTTTTCCGAATAAATATATAAGATTTGGTGTTAATATTTCCATTGTCAATTCGTTTTGTAGTGGAATTCTAGACTATTAACATGCTATTATATATGAGCTAATCTCGAGTTAATGAGTCAGGTGTAATCTATCGATATTGGTCCGGCCAGTAACACTGGCGAGATAAATTTGACGGAGGATCGGGTTACACGTGAGATGAGCCTTAAAATGCACATCCTATCTAAGAAGCCAGTGTCTTAATATATAACATCTTAGACTATTTCTTCTATTGACAATTGATTTTAGGTGAAGTCTAATTGACAATTGATTTTAGGTGAAATCTATTAGACGCCTAATATTAGTAATATTATACTAATAAGTATTAAGACACTTTATCACTAATTCACTACTCGAACAATTTAACACTATTATGCTAGCTATAATTTATTGATTGTATGTGTTTTTGCATAGTGATTTACATAAACTTCATCCTATTATGTTGTTCTTTAATTTAATATTAGTAATAAAAGAAAGGACAAAAAGATTATGTTTGCACGTTTGCTATGTGCTGTCTCATTATTATGAATTTCTTTGGATTGAAACATTTGCACTTCAATTCTTATTAGAGCAAATGACTTTATCGATCACTCACGTTTGTTAAAAAACACTAGTCGATCACCCTAGTATGACTTTGTATACTTTCGATCACTCATGTTAGGTATTATGTGTACTTTTGGTCACTCACACGTTTTTTTAGTGCAACTCTTAATTTTTCGAAATTTTTAACATTTTCGTAAGGGTATTTTAGTCATTTTCCCGTAATTTTTTTAACTTACATCAACTAACTTTCATTAACTTCCATTGCACTCTCCATTTTCATGATAAAATTATGAGAGAATGACTAAAATATCCTTACCAAAATGTTAAAAATTTCGAAAAATCAAGAGTTGTACCAAAAAAACGTGTGAGTGACCAAAAGTATACATAATACCTAACATGAGTGATCGAAAGTATACAAAGTCATACTAGGATGATCAACTAGTGTTTTTTAGCAAACGTGAGTGATCTATGAAGCCATTTGCTCTTCTTATTATTGTGAAATCTTCTGTATCCAACCAAGGAGTGAAATGAGTGGCCAGGTTTAAGAAAATTTTGTTGTGGAGAAAACGTAGGCAACATTTCTACTTTTTTGGTTTCCAGTTGTCCTTGTACGATTTCAGTTTATTCACCAATTTTATTCCACACTTGTGATTATTGTTGCTTTTTAGAATGCCAAATCTCAAGTTGAGCCTATCAAAATTTTTGTTCCAAATTTAATCTCTTATCATGTACTGAAGTTAAAAATTAATGAAATAGTTTACGTGAAAATTCATTTGTGATTTTGGTTAATTTTGTATAGAAATTGTAACGATTTGATAACACTATTAGGTAACACAATTGGGGGCTGAAAACAACAATTTGTTCATTTTTGCGTTCCAAACAATTATAACATTTTTTCAATTATTAATTATTTTTGTTAGTTAACTTATAACACATCTAAATTAAACACTAATAAAATCATAAAACTAAATTTTACTAAACAAATACTAACAATTTAATGTCCTAGCAATATATCGATCATTTATTGGTTGTTTGTTATTCGCGTTGCTTGGAGATATGACGACAAAATCCTTATCTTGTTTTTTTGTTGGTAATAATAAAAGTTCAATATCTGTACAACCCAACACTTCTTTTTTGTCACAATTGGCTACAATTTTAAGAAAATAAACCATAATAATATGATGGACATTAGGCTCAGATGTAACAAGCACAAGTATACTTAAAGGAGGACATGGAAGCTAAAGACCTGGAATTTGTCTCCCCAAATTTCCATCTCGACGGTACATCTTTCCTTGAATTTACGAATTATATTGATATTTGATGACTGTAATAGATTATTTCTATCAATAAAATTAAAAAATACCTCTTTCTAAAAAAAAGAGAAATTAATTAAACAGTAGTATATATATGTAATATGTTTAGAAAATTTCTTAAAATTTGAAATATTTTTTTTTTGAAAGGTTTCAAAATTCTAATTAGAACATGAAATAAACGAGGTTTTAATATCATATGTATTGATTAACGATCAATGTTACGTAATAAACTTATTTTATAATCAATATTGGTTTTAATTTCTTCATAAATTTGTCTTGTCACTTGTCCTTAATAAGTGGGTGCAATCTCATTCCAATAAAATTGATCACGTAACCATTTTGAATAAAGATTATCTCCGATTGATTATGTCATATATTACTTATATTTGCTTCCAATTTTGTTTCATACTCAAATTTTTATTTCGGAACAGTTCGAAAAAACCAGCTCAATTTAAGAATTTCAATATTGTTTAAGGATATTTAATAAATTTCCAAAAACATCCATGATTACCTATTGGTTGTTTTTCCATTTTTTGTGAAACACATAATTAAAATGAAATCCTAATCAGCATCGTCTCCTTATCAGAAAATATAGTCAGCTTCCTCTTTAAATATATGAACTCGACATACGTCCATAATCGAAATATATGAGGCAATATAGGACAAAACATCTAAAATATTTATGTCTTCCCTCTCATTTTGATTGTCAATTCCGAACGAAGCTTCCTTTATCTTTTAATTTATTATCGTCAATATAATATTACCTATAAATAAATAAATGAATATTATTAAAGTACGTAATTAGTTAAGTAACAATTTGATTTTCATACATTTTAATCTATCCTCCTATATAGAAAATTCATGAGATTAATAAACACAAAAAGTAGTTATGTTTTCATTTATTAAACATCGATGACATCATAATTCGATCATGAGCAACTACTCCTCTTTTTATCAATGATTTTGGTATGCATTACATGCTTGTACTTTATGTAATTTACACAAAATCTAGGTATGTAACGTATTAGAGAAATCTGAAGTGAACAAGTCTTAGGATGACCATAACTTTCTACATTGGTTATGGTTCTCTTAAAAAAAATTCTCATAAGATTTCTTTTAATGCCTTAGTTATACAATTTGATTCTTACATTTTGTATAAATTGTATATAATAATCATTTAGAGAAATTTTAGGAGAACAATTCTTAGTAGATCAGAACCATAACTTTCTACTTATTTATATAATGACATCGACCTCTCTTAATATAGTTGACATGATTTAATCCGACCTGTTTACTGAATGATCAAATATTTATTTCTTTTATAAATTAGTGAAAGTATGAACTAATAATCATGACCTTTAATAGAATATAAGTAGATAAGTTCTTAACTAATCGACATAAAAATAAATATAAAATAAATTATTGTATCTACAAAAATTTAAACCATGACTCTTAATAGAATATTTGAATAAATTATTATTGAATCAATTATCATCAATTAAATAAAATATTTATTGTATATTACGCATATAAGTTATACTGTGTATGCACGTGATATGTGGCAGATTTTGTACTATTGCACTACATATTTTGTTTCTGCAGTTTTCACGTTATGGACCAAGCATGGGATCTCAACACGTGTGAGCCATAATATTCTTTCCTTTTTTCCTCTGCTTTTTTTTTTTCTTTCCAAATCCTTTTTACTTAGTTTTATGGAGTACCTTTTATTCCCTATTTAATATAGTACTACCTCCATCCCTAAATGATTGTCACATTTGACTTTTGGTGGTCAATAAAACACGATTTAAAACATAAATATCTCTTATTCTACATGCGAAAAAATTATAATAAGTTGATATTTCAAAAATATATATTGAGACGAATCTAACGAGGTCCCACAAGACTATATTATTTCTTATCGTTTAATGAGAATTCATGATCAAATTTTATTGTAATTGACCACAAAAGTCAAAATGTGACAATCTTTTAGGGACGGAGGGAGTACTTCCTTAATTTTTCAAAGGTATCATTTAGCAACAATTTATTTTATTAAGTATATAAAAAAATTATTTGCATGTATACATAAATTAAAAACGAAGGGAATAATACCTTTATTTCGAAAATGAACTAGCCAATGTAGCTTAAAACCCACAACTCTTGTTCTATGTTGTAATTTTATATTAACACAATGTAAAGTGAAAATAAAACATAAAGTGAGTTTATCAAAGAATTAGATTATATATATTGCATGTATGCATAAATTCAAGCATTGATATAGTATCTGTTTTAATTTATAAATGCTATGATTAACAATATAAAACTCTTTTTATAGAAACTAATATAATTAAACAAATCTATTTTAATATATTCAAAATTGAAACTCGAAATACAGTAAGTCGTAATAATTTGAAGGAAAAAGAAAACAAAAAGCGAGCATATGTGTCTATACGGATTCGTGAAGAGGCATTGGTCTGTGATACAATTAAAGCGCGCCCTCCACGTCAGAAAGCTAAGATGACCCACTGTAAGAGGAACATGATTCTGTCATCTTAATAATCATGCGATTTAGTAGCCCGATGACTCAATAGCCTAATGATATACGACATAACCTTTCATACAAGAAGTTATATATGTGGTTTAAATTTTATTAAAAATAAATTTGTCTCATATTATACTCTAACTCTCTATTAATTAGCAATTTATGTATTTATAATTTATAATACATTTAGTATTCATAATTCATCATAAATTTACAACAAATAATAATAATCATACAACTCATACGAGTATATATGTATAGGAACTATTAAGTGTAATTAAGTTGGTTCAAATATTTGAAGTTAAGTATATTAGACTTGTGAGTTAATTACTGAAAATGTATGATTTAATCTGGTAGAACAAATAAATTAAAGGTCAAAATTCAAGATGTAGAATCAAACGGAACAACTATGTCGCGTTTGATATATGATGAACGGTTATCTGAATCTGAGGTTTATATGCTATTCCGGCCAGTTAAATAAAACAATTTACTTCTAAATAAAGAAGATATATATATGTTATATGTATACTTCTAATTATGGAAAAGTACAACTTAAGTAAACTTTTCATTATGAGTAATAATCACTAGCTATAATGAAATTATATCACCCAGATCTTAATTCTTACATAAAGTAACTAATATTATTATCGCCTGTGTTAATTGTGATCCTACACTATGTTTGTGTAAAATTATTCAAGTGGAAAATTTCATATAAAAAAAAACGAAGGAATTGAAGTATAGCTTAACAAATTTTATTTTATTGATAAATAACATTATTTCACTTCTAATATGAACTCGATTTAGATTAATCGAGATACAATTATTTTGACGAAACATATACTCATATAGTATTTATATTTTAAATCAAATGCATTCCTATGTCTATTACTCCCTCCGTCCCTAAATGATTGTCACATTTTGATTTTTAATGGTCAATAAAACAATAATTGAAAAATAAATATCTCTTATTTTACATGCAAAAAATTATAAAAAGTTGATATTTCAAAAATATATATTTAGACGAATCTAACAAGATCCCACGAGACTATATTATTTCTTACCGTTTGATGAGAATTTATAATCAAATTTTATAATATTTGACCAACAAAAATCAAAATGTGACAATCTTTTAGGGACGGAGAGAGTATATAACAACATTTAATTTTTAATAATACATAATGTATTCTTTAATTTAGTAACATATCCGAACGATTAAATAGGACAGAATTTTCTGAAAATGTGCCTGCATGAAATATATAGTGCCAATTGTGCGAAATAGAACAAGGCACATGAGTAGAATGGTCCATGCGAATCTACATAAAAAATCTACAATTCATATAAAACCCGAACAGGACCATAGTCCATATATAGCCATAATATCTCAAAGATACCGAACCCAACTTGCTGCTGGGAGTTAATTAAATGATGGGCAGCCTTTCGTTTGTCATCTCACAATAATATCTTATCAATTATACCAAATTTGAGCTCTTGTAACGAAGGTTCGTAATCGCTATTCATAGAATGAGTATTGAGTAGATTTTAAGTTGACGTAATAACCTGCAAATCATGATTCATGTCAATCAGGGGTTCGACCAAAAAGGTATTGTTGATACAAAAGGAATCAATATCATAATTTTACTGATACAAATTTACCTATTTTTATCAAATTGACCATGTTAAGTATATTAATATATGATGAACAATTTATTTTTCCATTTATCATAATAAGTCTTCGTTATTACAACAAGTTTGACTTTCTACATAGATAAAATATCGTACTTACTAATTAGTTTCTTTGTCAAGATGAATCACATTAATCATGATTGGTAAAAACAAATCCATATATGTATTGTCTAACTACATAGAGAACATCTATACTCATCCATGTGCTACTTGCTTTTTGACACACAAAATATGCCAAATTTTTTAAAGTTTAACTTACAACAAAGGAAACATATTTATTTAACATACGAGCTCATAAAAAACATTCTTGCATGATGAGATATATACGGAGTATACAAATATTTCAATTTTAAATACATAATATTTGCCACTCATAGTATAATTTAATATATATATATAATTTGAATGTTAAGATAGATAATTAAATATCATGCTTAACTATACGCGTCTTTTAATTGCAATGGAATAGAAAAAGATCGGTAACCTATATATCAACTAGATAATTAAAGGAATCAAGAGCTTTATGAAATTTCTTTTTGATAATTAGCAATGAGATCCAAGACATTTAAATTACTAGCAAATAGCTTTCCACTAAATTGTTAAGTTATGCGATTAACTCAAACTTTTATGGGTTTGGGTGGTCATAATATAACATTATTTAAGTTTAAAGGGTAATTTTCACTTGACTTAGTAATGAAGCTGACTAATTGCCTCACTTTAGTGAATTTGAGATGTTGATCTAAGTTTCCAACTTGACCATGTTCTTTTATTTAGCGTTAGTTTATCTTCTTTCGATGCATCTTTGAGTAGGAATTTGTCTTTTTGAATTTTGGTTAAATGATAACTAAAATTATTATTTATTCTCTATGAAAAATTGTTAAATTGTAACATATATTTTAAAGTGTTTTGTAAAATAATGTTTTGTAAGGAGGAATAGTGTTTTTTGTAACGAAAAATTTGTATACATGATACAACTGGACTGGAAGGCTGATGATGGATCTTAGTCCGACTCAATAGTTTGAGCCTTTTGAGCTCAAATATGGGTATAGTTTGGTTGGAGTAGCTCGGCATGTTATTACTTATTAGATTTGTGTCCCACTCCGCCACTCGGGTATTATATTATCCCTCTCTTTCAAATATTTAATTGTTTAATAAAATAATAAACAATACTTTATGGAGTACTTACTATGATGCAAAAGCATCTGACGTTCAATTCACTATGCGAGAGGTACAACATGGTAAAGCAGGAGTGTGGAGCACTCGCTTGTTCTTTTAAGTATCACACTCGCGGCACAGCAGTACGTACAACATTGATAATCAACTGGGACCATTTGATAATTAGGTGATCATCTGAGATCCTACCCCAAAGATAAGTGATCATCCCGGCCATTTGCCGTTTTACGTATGCCTATAATGCCTAATTATAAATTGGTTGTATTAGCGGATATTATAAACATATCTAATTTATTAGGAGTGAAAATACTAAGTTACACTTTATTTTTAATTTAAGAAGTCTGAACTAAGGACAAAATAGTATATTAATTATCATTGTTCAATAAATTTGAGAAAGTATATTTTTCGTTATGCCAATTTGGAGTAACAAAAGTTAGAGAAAGCGTAACGAATAATCAAGTTTTTTGTTACTGTGTATTAATCGTAGCAAATGATGGCATTTGTTACGAAATTCGTTGGATAACAAATAAATTAGTCACAGATGCCACTGTTGTTTTTGTTACGCTATGAAATTGTAATAAATAAGTAAAATATTTGTTACGTCACACAAAATGTAACAAAAAAATAGCATTTGTTACATGCACCCGGAGTAACAAATATATTAGTAACAATAAGCCCTTTTTCTTGTAGTGATGTTAGTTGTTCTTAGGTGGGTGGTGTCTTGGTCCTTTGTAATCTGCATTAAAAGCAACATATCCAGACATATCTTTCTCCTCAGGAACCAAATAATTTCCAACATTTTGTTGCTCCTCTTTTACATCAACTGTGTTCTTCCCTTGGAGCTTTCTTCTTCCTCCTTCAACATTACTCTTAGAATTTGTTTCAAATCCAATACTTTTTCTGAAACAATTAAGCTTCATCTTCCTACCAATTACACCACTCTCTTTGATAATAGACTGATGAAATAATATAATAAACAATGTTAGTTAATCATATGCATGCATGTGTACCTTGAATTGAACAAATAATATGGTGAACTTATTAGGGGAGTTAATTGCTGCTTTGGTCTGAAATAATGGGACGTTGTTTCACTTAGTCCTTGACAATTCATTACAATAGTGCAGATTAGTCCGTAAAAGTAGAACAAGAGTTGCAGTTTAATCATCGAAAGTGACAAATGTTACAACATGGACCTCTAAAAATATGAACGTACTAATGTGCAACGATGATCACTTTCGAGATCGCAACACTTGTGTGCCATTTCTGCGGACTAATCTGTAACAATGTGATAATCTGTAACCAAAGTACAACTTCGTCTCATTATTATGTAGACCTCAAATTAGGGCAATTTAATTGATACAATAAATAAATAATTGAAAATCAATGAATAGCAGTTTAGATTTTACCTCTTTATAGTAGGATCTAGCAGCTTTAACATTTTCCCCTACATACATGGAAGAGAGTATTGAATAAAAACAAATCTTTATTTACTTGAAATTCTTGTTGTTAACATTTCTCTATTTATGATTTTATATCTTCAATTTCTTTCAACTAATTAAAAGCAATGCATGCATGTGAGCATATTTTCACTAATCAAAACACAAGCTTGAATCTGTTAATATATATAAATTAAAATTGAATAAATATATAATACTTGCTTAAATTAATTAAAATAGTTAAAAGTGTAGTGATGTACCTTGAATGGAGCATGCATGCAAAATCAAAATAAAGAGTGAGAGTAAACTCAAGACTCTTAGAGGTACCATCACCATATACTTTTAGGAGTATGATTATTTTTCAAGAATCTAATAAGGTAGTAAAATGCTAGCAAATGGCACTTTTAATTTATAGAGAATTTTGGATTCAATCAAGTCAAAGATTTGGGCACGCAATTACAAAATGGTCTACATATTCCCAAGTCAAATAGCTTAATAAGTTCATATGTCTATGTAACTAAATGAAATTTTGAATGGACAAATAAATTGGGAGGACCAAATTCATCATATCATACATTCCAATAGCGGGTTTTACAAAAGAACATTTTTGAGTCATTCCATGTGTTGGCAACTGTACTAGGATCTCGAGACAAATTCATTGGTCAAGAATTTTGATCTCGTTTTACACTCGATAGTTACATTTTAAATAGTTACATGTGCCCTTGCCTATTCGTTTCGGAGAAAAATTTAATTACGAGGATTAAAATATACCAAAAAAATTATATAAAACTACATTACATTCAATTTGCATTTTAACCTTGAATTAATGATAAAACTTCAATTTTGGCCTAAAATTATAATTTTCCATCAACTTTTAACGTGAAGTAACTAAAATGCACAAAGTATAACAATTACTAGGACCATATCCATAGCCTGACTATTAAGTGGGATCAAAATACAACTTACATATATTTATTGGGACTAAACAAACAATTTTTTCTTAATTGTAATACTCCTAAGAAAGTAAAAATGATTAGTACTCGTATTAATTAATTAATGCATGAATCTAGAAAAGGAAAAGAGAGAAATAGGACAAGTTATTATGGGAGAAGGACGGTAATGTATGTGTACGATACCGTGGATTAGAAGGTGTAAGTGTTTCGCGCCTGTCTGCCGTCATGCATTTAACGATAACATCTTGTTGATCTATGCATATATATATATAATTAGTTATACGATGTTTTAGAGATTAAATACGTATATTTTAAGCTAATAATATATGGACATATATATATTTGAAGAATGATATCGTGTAATGAATTATATGAATGTATATAAGAATTTCGAAATTAATTTTGACAGGAGCTCGTTAAATTTATATAGAGTAAATATATTTTTAGAACTATAAATCAGTTATATAAAATAATATTAATCACACTTAGATTTAAGTCTAAAAACAATAATAATTTAGCTAGGATTAAATACACCCAAAATTTTAAGGTAAAAAGTGGGCTTAAATTTATTTGATCCAAAACATGAGGTACAGAATCGATCCGGAACCGATTTGAACGGAGTCAATTTTTGTTCCGTCTATCATAGAACCAACTAGGTGCCTAACGCTCGCCCTCTTTGGACCGATCTAGGTGCACAAATTTTTTTAGCTCTTTTGCTATTGGCAAGGGTAAAGATAAGTAAACGATCATCTATATATATTTATACATATTATACGTTAATAGACTACATATATTTTAAAATGTTCTAGTCAACTATATTTCGATACAAAAATGCATCAGTTGCCTCCATCGTGAAACTATTATATTTGCTAAATTACGTGCCATATATACATATACATTTAATGTAGGGTCATCTTCCATTATGCAAATATAGAAACAATTTTTTCCTTACCATTTCATATTTTTTTTATCACTTTAACAAAAAATTTATTTTCATAATAATTAGTTTTCTAGGATCACAACACGATATACTTTTATCTCATTTTCTTATTTGTTCATAATCCTTGATTTATTTTTAATAATTCCTCTTTTATATTTTTTGAGAATGTAGATAGTTAGTAGCTAATTAAGGTTGAAGATAAAAGAAGCTAACTCAAAGAATGAAATCGAGCAAGTTCCAAAGGGGGGGGGACATGGTCATGCAGCCATGTTTCATGGCTAATTGCTATATAAACAAACTTCATTGAATCTCTAAAGCTATCATTACCTTAATATTTGTGAAATCATGTGAAAGGCAATAGTATGGTTTGTTGTACTTTGATCGAGAATATGAGAAGTATTAGTATGATATAGTAGGCCAATAGTTTTAGCTTGTTTTTGAATTAATTGAATAGTTTAGCGGGAGAAACTATTATGAGTGAATAGAATATTTTATATTTGAAATCTATTTTATCGCTAAATATTTTAAAAAAAAGATAATTTTAACTTTTACCGTAAAGCCGGAGCATTTCGGATTCAGGGCCTGTGTAAGTAATACCGGGCTAGACCCTATTGTATAGACGAGCCCGTATGTTGGCTTTCCATGATGGGCTTGACTTGGCCTCAATATCGAGTTGAACCTCTCTTATTAATTATTATTGAGATTTGAGGCAAAATGTCCAAGTTGCTATTTCACTTACTATATATTTCATTCAACAATTTGTTGCTTTAATAAAAATTGTTAATATTTAGTTGTAAATTGTAGAAATATTATAAATATAATGGAATATGGGGAGCCAGAGCCATATATCAACTACATTGCAGTTTATTTCCATTCGATAAGAACCAGATTGAAAATATAAAAACTGACATGTTCACAGCTTAAGAAAAAGGTAGTAATACATTAGTCATTAAGCATATGTCTTCGTTTCTCCAAGTCTAGGAAGTCTTTTATAGTTGGACATCTTCAATACAAAGCAATCGTTCCACCACTTTCTTGTAAAGTGACGATTGTATTGTGCACAATTTACATCTATAAAGTATGTTTCAACAATTAAACAAATCGATAAATAAATATCAACGCCAACAACTAAAAGGGAAACAATATTACACAAAAAATATAAAACAATTTTGAGAAAATATATGTAAAGAAAATTAAAAATATTAGTCGTTATTAAATTAAAAAATGATATTAATGAAATCAATTTATTTCCATGTAGGATAAAGTGGTAGATGTAGTGAAGAGGAAGCCTAAAAACAAGACTCTCCGCCTCCACCGATTCAGTAAGGTATGTCCCCTCCAGCGCCCTCCCCCCCCCCCCCCCCCCCCCAACTGAATTTATTGGATTGCTCAATCAACAAAATCTGAAAGACTTCATTTTTCATGTTTTGTTTTTTGTAATAAACTAACCCAGCTCACGAAATTGAATATATGAAGTTCAATTGGTTTCTTGATTTTGTTAAAATGATGATGAATTTATATGTAAGGGTAAGTTTTGATTCCTAGTTAAGTGAATTTGCCAATGTTTTTTACATGATCTTCTATTGCACAATTGAAGGTAATTATTACACTTTAATATGATATTCGAGACTATAGTTACAGAAGTGTTAGGATAATAAGATAATGAAAAGATATTGCTTTCGTGGAGACAACCAAATATGTTTGGCAAAAAGTTTAGTCCGAAGTAAGTATGATATTTGATAACGATGGCTTTGAAATTCTTCTTCTTCGATGGTGTGTATGATGAAAGTCCAAACTTGATGTTTGTTGAGTAAATATTTTGGAAATTTTCTTGGTTCTTATAGCAGGAAGCTGAGATTGCCGACTCTATGTCTGGTGCGAAAGCAATGCCAATGGAAATGCCAGAGGAGAATCTATTAGTTTCTGAGTCTGAGCACTTGACTCGAAAGGAAGTTCTCAAGCGCAGAATCCACTTCATGAAGAAATTGAAGAAGATATACTATGATCGTTACTGGTTGTTGATGGAAGATATGAAGACACAGTTTAGGGAGTACTATTGGCAGTTCGGGAAAAGCCCGTTTGTTGAGGAGGAAGATAATAATCATAATGCTAGTAGAGATGGCACTGCGGGAGCTGATGAAAATGGAACCGTGAATAATGGTAGTGTAAGCGGACATTGCCCCAGCAACAGGTGTGAGGTCCATGGGTGCAAGTCAAAGGCAATGGCTTTAACAAGGTTTTGTCACATGCACATATTGTCTGATCCCAGACAGAAGCTCTACAAGCCTTGCAATTACTCCATCAAAAGGTGAGTATGTCCAATTCGAGTTGTTGCTTTTCAGCATTAGTTAAAAACTAGTTATCGGGGTTGCAAGTAATTTATGGTTTTTTGCCGAACTTAATGTGAAATTATCATTTATGAGATTAGTATCAGTTGTGACAGAGGACATGGATAAAAGTGGTAGTACAGTACTTCGAGTTCTAGTTCTCATCGTTATAACAGTTGCATAGCGTCTTCATGACATGCTCCGATGTGTCTCAACAGGCGTCACTTAAGTAGGGTGAGAAGGGGGAGGGTGGGGGGATCAGATAATACACAGGATATTGTTTCCAAATGACCCAAAAGACTATCCTACTAGTTGCATAGCTTCTAAGTTAAGTTTTTTGTTCTGAAGTTAACATCATATTGAGATATGTGTAGCCTCTGACTTAGATTTTGCATGCCAGCTCAACATCGGGACCTATACTTTGTGGAAAGCCGATTTTGAGGTCAACTGTTCCTTCTTATTGCACCCTTCACCTTCAGAAGGCTGAAAAGCATGTCACGAAGGCTTTGAAGAAGGCTGGACTGAATGTATCATCTACCAGTAAGTTAGCTCCGAAATTTCATGTGGTAATTGCAGAGTACGTTCGCGAAATCCAAAACAAGAGAAGAGCTGCACTGAAGGTTCAAATGGACAAGGCTGATGAAAAAGATGATATCAGTATCTAAGGTTGTGAAGTAGCAAATGTTTCACAGAATAACTATTTGTATTTTTCTTCTGTGTTCTTTCTTATCCAAACTCCAACGTATGTATTGTTGATTTTTCAGATGAAAACGTTGGATTTCACGGCATACGTGTCTTCTAGTCGAGAACAAGGGGAGTATGAGATAAGAAATTACCAATCACTATATAATTACATGATTGAGATTAGGCCTGTGAACAAACGTTAATATTCGAAACGGTTCGACGTATTTGGTTCGAAAAAGCTTGATTTGAAGTGCGATTCGACATGTCAAACCTCAAACCAAATATAAAAAGTGGATATTCGTCAAACCGAGCCAAACGGTGCGAAAAAGCTTGGCTCGATTCATTTATGTCATCTCTTTTATATATATATATATATATATTATATAATATAATTATATATGTAGTAAAACGTCTATAAATTAAGATTCTATAAATTAATAATCTCTTTAAGATAATAAATTCATCCGGTCCCGACTTGGGCTAGTTAAAAAATTGATGTCTATTTAATTATCAAGCCGCACATTTTCAAACGGTTTTGGGAACTATTAAATTCTGCTATGGTTATAACTTGTCATTCTATTGTTATGTCTTTTAAAATTGTTGTCTATTTAATTATCAAGCCGCACATTTTCAAACGGTTTGGCTCGAATCAAGCCAAATATCTTATTAAAATTTCCTTCAAACCTCAAGCCAAACTAATTTTTCAGATATTTGACCAAATCAAGCCAAATCAAACCTTAGGTCAAAATAAATCAAGCCAAACTCAAATATTTCAACTGTTTGGCTTGATTCGGCTCGATTACAGGCCTAATTGAGATGATAAAATAGCAAACCAAGATAGCGCCATTATAACTACTTATATATAAAAGACTAATGCAGAAGTAAACCAGTCAAAAGCAATAAGCAAACTCCCTCATCCAGTGAATTACATCAACCAAAACAAACAAAATACAGGAGTACCATCTGCAATTCTGCAAGGCTTCCGTCATCACTCTCAGCGCCCCTTGTCGAAAGCAATACGTGATCTTCTAGAACCTTCATAACCATCTCGCATTGATCCTGCAGTTGCCTTCATAGTACCAGAACTGCCAATTTTATCCATGGCTTTCTTTCCTCCTGTCTTCACCTCCGTTAAGAACAGGTCCAGACCGAAGGGATCAGCTTCTTCAGCCACTTTCTCAAACTCCACAGGCCTCTCTCTTGGAGCTGCTCTTTTCGAGGCACCAGTAAATGCCTTATCAGGCTTGAATCGGTCAGTCTTCATAATTTTTTCCATCTGCTCATCTGAACCACCGTACATATCAGTATCAGTGTCTTTCTTAGGCCTGTATAATGTGGACATAGTTGGCTGTGCTGTAAACAGCCCCTTGTCATAAACATTGTATGCATCATCGGTAGCAAACCCAGAATCGATCCCTTTCTCTTGGTTAAACAACCTCTGGTCATATTGAACTTCTCCCCCTTTCCTTGTCGTGGCCATACCAAGAGCCACTTTCTCACTGATATCACGGTCTCTATCTCTGGTAATCTTACTCTTCTTTCCCATTGCAGCATCTTTTGCCTCCAACCTTCGTTCTCTCTCTCTTTCTCGCCTACGCTCCTCTCTAATTTTCTCCCTCTGCAGACGATCTTCCTTCGACCTTGACTCCCTAGGAGAACCTTTGACACGCTCATGATCCACATTCATGTCTACATCATCCATGCTACTCTTCACTGATATCATGGGGGCATTAGCTGGAGGAGGAGCACCAGTTCTCTCAGCTCTCGCTTTACGAGCCAGTTCACGCAGCTCCATCTCTTTCTTCTCTTTCTCTTTCATGAACATCTCTTTTTTCACCTTTAATCTCATTGCAATGGCCTCTCTAGCCTTCTCTTCAGCAACATACAAAGCCTCAAAGAGCTTGGCAGAAATGTCATTAATTTGAACCTGTTGCAGCCCCCTACCATCTGCAGCCAGACGCTTATCAAGAGGAATTGTGTAAACCTTCGAATTCTTCCAGTTAGAAATACAGGGAGGAATTTTCCAATCCTGCTGGTCCTTCACAGTCACAGGACGAGGAGGAGAATGCATAACTGGGACTGGAGGGGACCCAGATGCTTTAGGAACCCTCTTATGCTTGAACTTTGGTGGCTCCAATGGGTCAACCGGCATTTCCACCATCCTAATAATCCTCTTCTTAGCACCAGAATTAAAAGATGCAGACTGTTGGGAAGGTGTATACTTAATAAACTTAGAGTCATTAGACTGGGAGCCAAAGTTTTTCGGCTGCGCGGCACTCAACCTCTCATTCACAATCTTCTCAAGTGCAGATTTTGTCTCCTGTGCAGTATCCTCAATCAACTTTTTCTTCTCTTCATCGTCGATCTCTTCTTTCTCCTCGTCCTTAACACACATTGGTATAACATCCCTATGCTGCGAATAAACGATCTTCTTGGAATTCTCATTCTGCCTCACAACAGCATCATACCTCACCTTTCCGTGCTCATCAACCGTAACAGGCAAGGTCTTGGACCCTGGCTTCCAATCCTTCTTCCTCCCCATATCAAGAGGATACTGAGCATAATGAATTTCTGGGAATGCCCCTCCATCCCCAAAATCCTCTAACTTTGATGGTCTAAAACCTGTCCTTTTGAAATAAGATGGGACTGGATTCGCCTTTATGGAAACCGCCTTTTCTGCCTCCAATGCAGTATAATGCTCCTTAAACCATGGATCACTTGAGTGGTCATAATACGTTGTCCCCGATGACTTTGCAGGCGGAAGCAACTCAATCAACACTGCCATTACAAGGCCACTCCGCACAGTTTTCAGAAGATTAATCTGTATGTTCCACTTGTTCAGAACTCCTACAAAACAACAATCCAAAACACATATTAAAAAAATTACTTTATTCCGAATACAAGTGGGAAATACAAAGAGTATGCACACGATACTACCTCCAACCCAAAAAGATTGTCCAGTTGAGGAAGTATATATTCTAACAATCACACGGAGTGGAACAAAGTGGTTTCCGGTGATCAATTATTAATATGAATCAAAATCAAAATTATCGTGTTACTGGTAAGTATACTAAACACACAGCATTGATATATTTCCCACCAAATATTATACAACATACATAAAGATACTCATCGAAATTTAAATAGACAACTACCAAAACTAAAAGTAGACAATTATTCAAATTGGAGCAAGTATACAATATTCGTTCATAACCCAAATTGGAGCAACTATACACTATAACTTGGGTTAATGATGTTCATATAAACATACAAGAATATCAACACAGAACAATATGAGCTTCATATCTTAATGATCACAAAAATAATTATAATACTTGAAATTTGCTAATAGATTATGCTAAAATTATACAACTACATAATGTGAATTTGGGAAATAATCTGAAAATTGAAATTTACAATACACTAAAGTTAAATTTGTCTATAAAGAAATCAAGAATACCTTAATCAAAAAATCAAGAATACCTCAATCAAGAAGATTCAAACTTTAGCAACTTGAAAATCAGAATTTTGAAGAGAAATAGAATTACAATTTTCTTGTTTGGAAGCTAGGATTTATAAGTAGTACTTCTCCTTCTCCAAATAGATAATGGTTAAGTAAAAATCTACTTCTCCAAATAAGTAGTTAAACAATAATAAAATTCTATTAACCGACTAAAGCATTTTTAGATAAACAATTATTTATTTAAAAACAAATGCTTTAGTCGGTTAATTGTTTTTCTTCCGTTTCAGCTCGACTAGATTATTGTACACGCATAGAACTTTAGCATCATTAAACATATCAAAGTTTACCAAATACTATTAATTTTTATATTTTACCATAATCATTTTTTTAAATATTTGACCATAATCTAATTTCACCCAAATCGAACAAATTAAATTTAGCTAAAATTCATCTCCATTACTATTTAGTTATTTGATCAAAATGGTCTCACACAAATTTGGAAAAGTTTGAATTTGATCCCTAGATTTATTTCATTCCTCAAATTATTCCCATACTCCAATCCCTAAAACCCTAAACCCTAAATTTCTAAATCCTAAATCCTCTTCTCATTATTATTATTTTTTTTTGTAAATTAAAGATGAGGTAAATTTCGAACCAACACATTACGCGGTTATGGTCACTAACAAGAGCCTTTTCCACTAGGGTTATTCGATTAACGCAAATCCTCTTCTCATTATATATAATTATACCCCAATATGTACGGATTCTGAGCCAAACTTCCCCTTTGGAAGGTCCGCTAGGTTCATTGCACCAGAAAATCAGCATATATCACATATCAATTGAATTTATAAGAAAAAAAAAAAGAAAAACTCATAAATTATATAATTTCAAGAAGCATGAAATAGCCTTCTGCAGCAATAAGAATTTGTTGCAAGGAAATTTAGAGAAAAGGGTAATTTTTTTGCTAAAGTTGCAATATTTTGGCATAATTTGAGTTCAATAGTTGGTAATTTATTCAGCTTTATATTGTTTGCCAATAAAAATGAAAGCTTTACACTGATTTACTTCTGTATTGAGTTCATAATGTTTAATAACTGTCTTATCTTGGTCAGTTTTTAGCTCATTTATGCTTTAATCTCTTATTTAGTTGGTGAATTTTATTTGTTCTAAAAGATGATTTTAAATCGTGTTGAAGAAAGTTGTAATCTTCATGTAATGCCGTTTGAGATTCTTGTCTCAAACTTGATTATTGATAGGCGATATTCGCGGTAACTAATAATATCATGTTATGTAGATCACAACATTGAACCTATGAAGTGCTTAAAGGATATAGTCCCAGCGGCACAGAACAATATAGACACAAAATTTATTATATTAGAGAAGGGGAGGGTGATGACAGAAGGCCAACAGAAGTCATGCTTAGCGTTAGTGGCCGATGAAACTGCAGCTGTGCATTTCCAGTTGTGGGGCGATGAATGCGATGCTTTTGAGACTGGTGACATAGTACAGTTAACTAGTGGAATATTCTCTTTCAACCGCAACAGTCTTCTATTGAGGGCGGGCAGACGAGGCAAGGCTCAGAAGGTTGGGGAGTTCACCATGGCATATGTCGAGACACCAAACATGAGTGAGATACGCTGGGTTCTGGATCCCCTTGATTCCAAAAGATATGTGCAAGATGTCGTTATTTCTCCCTACTCGAGAATATTCTCTCCAACGAGTTGATTGTATAGTTTCTGTTTCTGTCTGCTTAAAGGAAGGAGGTTCTAATTCTGTTTTCCTCACTTCAGGTATTATGTGGAAGACTGATATGGACGCACCAGTAGTATTGTAATTATAATTTCAAATAATGCTAAATGTTGCAAACTAAAGTTTCTGATTTTATTGTTTACTATGATTATGGAACAGAATTTTCTATCTGCAACTTCTTTTTCTCTAGAACCCCGATTGAGTAACCCTTCGTTCATGTCCTTGATCTTTGCACTGCCATTCTTGTATTCATCTATAGCCGATCCCACTTAATAGGATCATGCTTCGTCTGGTTTGGTTTTTCGTTCTTGTATTCTTCTATTGCATGTGTTTCGTTGTTTTTTTTGACAAATCTAATTAATGTGTTACTTGTTAAGTTTCTTCGTCATGGAGAAGAAAAAGAGTAATATCTTGATGATTAATTAGAGTTCTAACATATGCAAATCTGTATGCATGAATAAGAAGCCTTACAATATTCAACAATGTTACTTTTAATATCTTACAAGAAAAACTAGGATTATGTAAATAGTACAATTTTACTGTTTGATTTTTAACAATTACATTCAATGGTTTTTAACAATTACCCTTCACTTTCCTCAAGAACTTGCTTAGTTCACTGATGAGAAGAAGAGGATTTTCAATATGGACCGCATGCCCAGATTTCGGAATCTCAACTATCTCGGCATTTCTTATGCTCTTTGTACTGTCTTTGTTGATTTCATTGTACATCTTCCGAGCAATATTCTTGAATTTAACATCGCTTTCACCGACAACTAACAGAAGTGGTACCTGGCATTGCTTGAGGTCTTCCCATAATGGCCTGTGCAGTTGAGACGATCGAAAGGAAACTCGTTAACTGTAAACTTTAAAGATAGAAAACCTTTCGATGGATATCATAACATATTCACTTGACGAAATATAAGTAGCAGAAACTTCCATTGTTAAGATTTTACTGACTAATTAAAATGGACTGGATTCATTAAAGCTTTTCTTGCTAAAACTACTCTATAAAACTCACCGTTGTCTCCCGATACTTAGATCAGAAAGAACACCTGCAAGTGTGTGCAAGTCATTATGTTGGTAACGGCTGGCAAGAATTTTCTTGAAATGGGGATGGCTTCTTAAGCTGCATAAAGAAAAATCATATAAGATGTAGAAGATTGAGGCTTAATATGACAAATGACCTGAATGTATGGAGAACTTGGGCATCGAGAAGTTGTTCATTACCTGCCCCACAATGGTTCAGCATACCATGTATCAAGAAAGAACTGCAGACCATATGAGTTAAGAGAGGAAGCTCTAAAATCATCTTTCGCTCTGCGAAATTTTCTTGCTACTGGATCAGTCAAACCAGGGCTCCCAGATACAATGACAGCTCCTTTAACCTTGGAATAGAAACATCGAGCTTTAGAAGATCATTAAAAACTTAAGCTTCCCGGATAACATAAAACTAAATTCCAAATATGCTAACCTTGCTATTGAGCTTTAGGGCCATGTATAAAGCAATCCTTGCTCCCATCGAGTAGCCAACGAGGATAACCCTTCCCAAGTTTAGTTTATCCACCAATTCGCATATCAGGTCGGAAATGATCTCCACTGATAATCTTGGCCTTTGGGAAGCACCATTAGAAGATTGTGTTTGCAATGTTGATCCACCATGGCCAGGAAGGTCAACTGCAATACATCTGGTTGATCTTGACAAAGATTTCATGATGGGAACCCAATCTCCAGCAGTTCCAAGGAAACCATGTAGAAAAACAAGTACCTCATCCTGTGCCACAGCCGTATGAGCAAGTAATTACATGAATATTCTATACAAGCTACACAGGAAATTGACCCAGACTCGATGAACTTTCAAGAAAACTGACTGCACAAATATTTTAATGATACTAGTTATTGAAGAGAATAATAAGACCTTGTAGTTTGTGCATGACATGAGAAATTGGTGAATGCTATCTATAATGTTCACATATGCGAGCTTACCATCACCAATAATGGGTAAAGGAGACCAGCCAATTGAGCTATATATTTATGTGATACTATCAACATTCCAACAATAATACAGTTAATGCTAGGTTAATCTGCTAAGTTAATTACTAAATAGTCCACCTAAACTTCAAAGGAAGTCGCTTACGCACATTGATGCATTGCCCAGTCTCGATGACATTGATAGAAACTGTTACATCGTGGGATCGAACAGTTAATTGGTAGTTATGAACATCTTCCGGTGTAAAAGTACGAACAAAAACATCATGATTCAGTCGGCTGTTTTGCAGGGTCCGGCCAGCATCAGTGACAGATGCCTCAATAGAGCCACTGGCTGGATTACTGCAGATATTAAGTGGCCCATCTATTACGTCGTCTGCCAGCCACCGGTAAGTTCCAAGACCATGGGCAACATATGATTTTGAGCCCTTCACTTTCATAGATCTATATGCATCTTCATTTTGTATGTCAAGATAGTGAGAGAACTGAATATAAGCTGACAAACCCAATCCAGATTCAAATGCAGAACTAACAACAGCCATTTTCCCGTTAAGATGAGCCCAACGAGCCATTAGAGCTGCATTTTCGAATCCTCCAACAATACTTGGTTTGATAACCTAAAATTTTAATTAAATGAGAAAGAACTAAGTTAGCAAAATTTTAGATAAAAAACCACGGGTGGAAGTCCTTAGAATAACTTATACTATTTCTTAACTCGCTTTTAAGTTACTCCACAATAACTGATGCTAAGGAATTTTAGATGCATAGCTCAAAGTTCACTAGTCATCATCATACAGAAAATAGATAAAAACTAAGACCTCATCTGTTAGGGTTCTCTCAATTTTGGCACTCAAGTTTGCTTAACTACACTAGCTTCTAGTATTATACAAATTTATACACTATTCTTAGATATGCCACAAATAATTATGCTAAATCTGCCAAAGATGGATGAGACTACTACATACCAGAGCAACTATACCCTGGTGGGTGAATTTCTTCAGAAATTCAAGAGGATTTTCACCGATATTGCTAATACTCTCATCCAGTGCTACAGGCAAACCAGTCTCTTCACAGAACTTGATTATGTGATCTTCATTTATAAGAGGTTCCTGAAATAGACATGAAAGTTTCAGCATACTACGTGAGACTATGGACAGTTGCTGAAAGAAACTTCAAACTGGGGAAATTGGAGTTGTCAGACTTCAAGTCGACATGGGATGGCTTCGATAGTCGCACAATATTATGTTTTTCATTTCTCTTTATTCAGTCCTTCAAGTATTACGGATAAGGTATGGGCAAAGAATGGAGACAAGGGAGGATATCTGCTCAAGGAACACGAAAGAAAAATAAGTACAGAAGAACATTTCTAGTAAGAAACGCCTACCTAAATTTAAACTTAAATGCCTGCAACTCAGCAGAAAGTGTAGCATACCTCAATATATTGCAGGTTGCAGCTCTTCACAGAATTTGCAAATTGTATGGCTTCATCATATGTCCAACCTCTATTCGCATCAGCTCTAAGTACAACATGATCTCCAACTTTGTTCCGTATCTCTTGTATAATATCACCATCTTCAGTTGGACAAAGATGGCGACCAACCTAGGAATTAACCTTGAATTAATCAATGGCTTCACAAACAGTCAAAGCAGACCTAGGACCATAGTAAAATATGACAGTTTGTTGTGATCATCTTGTTTTTAATGAGTTGAGGTCTCAACGTGAGGGAACTTTCTGACCTTAATCTTTAAAGCATTAAATCCTTCTTCCACGAGTGTTCTTGCGACATGGGAAATGTCCTCAGGGCTCCCGTTGGAGTCAACAAGTGCACAAATCTGAACATCTTGTGTCCTTGGCGTACTTTCTTCCAACAGAGGCTCAAGAACTTCTAATAAACTCGAACCTTTAGAAACAGCAATTGCAGTGAGAATGGCCATCTCCAAGCCACATCGGACACTTGAATGGATTGAACTTGGCTACACAGAGTTAATTTGGTTGTTTCAATATCAGAAGAAAGATCGAATATCAAGATACATATAGTACTTCAAACATCGGAAAGTTGGGAATAATCAAATACAGTTTCCCTTGTTGAAATTCTTTTTGCAAAAAAAACTATAAAGAGAGAAGAATTAAAGATATACAGGTATTCCTAAAGTCTTTTGTATCCAGTAGCAAATTGAGCCCTTCAGGAGTGGAAGTGTGTAATCTAATGAAACTCCCTCCATAATACGAACAAGGAACTGAAGTTGCTCTTCTATATCCTGCATGCTTTTATGATCGGTTTCAAGAGGGGCAACCTGTCAAAAATACAATGAGAGAGAGTTTGAACAAAAATAAATATTATTGGTAGAAATGTACAATGGCTTAATTGAACTTGACTTACTTCTCCTAACCCTGTGCTTCCATCTTCAAGATTTAACGTAATCACAAAACCTTCTCTATAGAATGAAGTTGACATGTTACCAACTGAAGTAGTAGTAGTAGGAGGGGCACATAGCTGGATTCTGGATCAATATTTTTCAATAAAGTTAATGTGCCATGGTGTAACTTTTGGAATATGTAATTTATGATAGACTGACCTATACAGAGAGTATATAATCTTAGATACTCTATATAACTTGAAGTCGAGTACATTAGAACCTAGAGATGAACTTTTGCATAGAATATGAAAGGCTTTATCTGCTGCTTCACGAGCACAGTTTCTCAAATAACTGCGAGGAGACGACAGTCGAAATGAATGATTTCAAACAATTAAATGGGGAATTAAAATGAAAACCATCAATCTAGTACCCATGAAAACTCGCATTAGCCTCAATACTACTTTCAATTTCTATGACATAATCGACCTCTTCCTCCTGAGATGCAAGCAAAGCATTTTGGAGCTCCACTTTTGTTTGTGCATGCATATAATTAACTCTGCAAAAGAAAGAGTATTCAATAACAAATCAAGAAACTTGCAGATGATTAGGGAAAAGGCAAGATGAAGATGTGTTAAGTGACCTATTATTCTCCATATACCAAATCATTACCCATGAGCCATACAAAGATTTTGGATAGACACATTATGAGTTGTGTAGAAAAACTGATCCAATATGTTCTGTTGTGTTGTGGCAGCAATTGGAAGGAGACTAAAAATAGCTCCCCCATGATTGTTAATGACAGCAATAACCATAGGCCTCCGTGGTACCCTTCAGCAAAAAAATTACATCAGTATCTGTTAAAACTTATAGCTTAGCTAAACATAACTCGTTGCTATTACCATCTTCTGACTTTGTTGGATCGCATATGATAAATCATTACCAATGAAAAAATACTAAATGATATCAGAGTGACAATCTGCAAGAACAACTAATCCAGTCTTCACTCCTAAAATTGTAAACATGCAGATAACAAAGAGCAGAACCTCCTAGACACTTCTCTCGACTAGCATATATTTGGTATATTATAAACTTCTCAAGGAATTACCAATATCATAGAAAAGAGGCCCTATTTGTTGTCAGACTTTGGAACTTATACAGCATATCATCATTCTCTGTACATGCATAGAATATGAAAGGGGCCCCAACATCACAGAAATATGTGGATAATATTAGTAGAAAAGTAACCAGGAAAGAGATAACGAAAAGAAACAGTTTTACCTTGGAAGCAATAATGATAATCCATTGGTATCATGAAGGAGAGAAACATCTCCTATCACACACATAACCTGAAGAGTCATTTATGCACATGTCAAAAGAAATAATTGACAATTGAAGAATTTTTCCATATAGATGAGGCTTACAACGAAAGCATGACCACTTGAAATTCATCTTTGTGTCATTATTTAAGGTAATTCTTATCGTAATTTCATGATTTTCCTCAAACAATGGATATTAGAAAATGCTGACTAGTCATTTGTTAGTCACAGGTGGAGATAACAAATAACTTATTCATTATTATCAACTTATAAAATTACACTCTTCGAATGAAATAATTGGCAATAAAACAAATACTGGCAATTCCTAAAATTAGTTTACTAAGTAAATGGTCTCTTGTATTTCAGTTTGAGCCAAATGCAATTTTACCTTCACATAGATGGATAGATAATACCAAACTGATACAATACAATTAATGTAATTGCTTCTCGAATCTTGTAATAAAAGTTGAGGTTTTACTTACATGTCTGTTGCTACCAACAGCAAAACCAATAGCACTACTAAGAAGACCATCAATTCCACTAGCTCCTCTATTCCCTGTTACCAGTATCCCATGACAGGGTACTCCTGAACTTAGAGCCGAGGAATAATTATGATGACATTGTATTCTACTACACCCATACATATCTGCATCACGTATTGGCATGCTGTTTCCAAGAAACATCGCTGACCAGCAAGGAAGAAGCTTGGTAATTAAATGTGCAACATATGGTTCAGTCAAAGAATCTTCCAACTGTATCCTAAATTCCAACTCCCAGAAAACCTAGAAAGTAAAAGAAATTATCGATTGTAACCAAATGCTTCCAACTTATACCGGAAAAGGGATTATAAGACTATAAACCATCGATGAGCTCTCATTTTTGCTTCTTAGTACATCATCAATCTACCCCTCATTGGCAATGACAACTTTTCTTTTCGAATGGAATCCCACCCCCATGATGTTGTATTGGTATTTCATATTTGACATTGACAATTTGTGGTTAATTTGGTCAGAATTTAGATTCACGAAAAACTTTAATTCAAACCAACTTAATGTGAAACAACCAATGATCACAAATTCCTTTTCTTTTTCTAAAGAAGGGGCTTAAAAAAAACTTCAGCTTCATACCATCGTCTCCAATGCTTCAAGAAAACATCTCCAGTTGTTCTCAACCTTTGGAGCAAAATTTTCGATCAAATAATTTGCAAACTGACTGATCTCGCACTGGACCCTATGTGTTACGATATGTGAAGGGTCATGGCGACTTGGATGCCTATCAACCAGTATATATGGACATGGAGAGAAACGATCTAGCATCTGTGATATTCGTTTGCTAGTTATTCGACTCCCGACCTGTGAAAACATGACTAAACAAGTTAATGGCATGCATATCAGCATAGAACATGTACTATGATGCCAGCGTGAGATAACTAGTATTTCTACTATAGGAAGGTTAAACTGTTAAAGAACTTTTTATATGACGGTTTCCCATAGGGGAAGGTTAAATAACTCCTACATGATGTCTGTTTCTCTTAAGGTTTGCTACCGTACTGAAATATCTCAAATATGTTGTTCCCAAACTAAATATAAAATAGCAAGTTTATAAAATTTCACAACATAACTTCCATCATTAGCCCAATTGAAGTTCTTTTGTGGATCTGAATTCCGTTTATCAGAACATCAACAGATGATTAGAATGTGAAACAATCAATACTTTTAGCTCATTTGGATAAAAAAAAAATCAACTTAACACGTGTTAATGTTTATCAAATAGAAGTCTGACCCCTAATGCATATGTTGTTTTAACATCAACATGTGTCATGATGATAGGCGAATGAATATCTAAGACGATAAATGCTTTAGCTAATTTATTCACTTCATTCTGACTATCTTTAACATGTATGCATAAAATATATCAGAACTACAAAATCAACATATGTGCATAAAACATACCTGAACCACAACATCAGCCTTCATCCAACCGCTAAATTGATCAGAGAGCAGCAGATGATCAAGATGATCCACGAAAACAATGTTATGTTTCATTTCAGAGAAGGAATGCAGGCTTTTCCTTAACCGCAAACCTGATAAGATGTCAACGACGACTGGCCATTTTAGGTGTTTAGCCAGGAGGAGAGCAGAATATATGTCATCGATATTATGCATAGAAGCAAGCAGCAAAATTCCTCTATTTGCTCCTTGAATCACTTTCATCACCTTATCCATTTGGGCGTACAGATATGTGCATTCAAGCGAATATTGCATCGTAATATAGCTCGTGAATGGTTTTCTTGTAGACATCCAGAATTCTAATCCTTTTGAACATCCAGGGTCCCATGGAGTTGGACCATGGTCTAGTGGTTCTCGAAATGGGCAATTAACATGAACGGGGCCATATGGAACCGATGATGCCTTATAAGCAGCATAATCAAGGGATGTTAGTACCATCCTTGCAGAAATGTTATCACTGGGTGGTGGAAGACCAATGAAGTGTCGCACAAATTGGCCAAAATGATCAACCTGTGTTCAAGTTGCAAAACAAGACAATTCAATACTGTTAAAACTTAAAACTACTACCAAAGCTTTTAGCAAGTTCGCATTTACCATATTGTTATATCACGTTTTTGCATGGGAACACATACAGCAATTTATATATGTGGCTTCTACACTTACTTAGTTACTCCATAACTCCTCAAAAGGTACTTGATATTTCACAACCAAACATTGGAATACATAATTGGCTGATTTCTAGTGTCATTTCATTATCATGTATGACACTCTGCACCAGTTACGCTTACAATCATTTGTAGTTGGAAGCCAATTGATACCTGATTAACTGCTTGATTAGCCCCAACATCATGTAGCTCGGGAGGACGATCAGCTGTCAACAACAATAAAGGCACAAAATCTTGGCTGGCCTCCACTACCTGTTAACATATCGACCCTAATGTAAGTATTTTCACCATATAGTATATGCCATGAACAATGGTACACCAAGACCAAGAGAAATATAACTTCAAAGAGAAACTGAAGCGAGAAAGTTAATCATACATCAATATATCTAATCACACAAAACTGCATGTCAAATTAACATGTTAAGCATACTTTCGTTACATACAACAAAGATATGTTATGCAAGTAAGACTCACGGCTGGAAGGAGATTTGAGACTGCCGTTCCTGATGATGTGATGACAATCGCAGGTTTGTAAGATCCCCTAGCATACCCCAGAGCATGAAATGCAAGCGAGCGTTCATCAATGCAAGTAATGCAAGTAGTGAGGTCATGAGAAGAGGCAGCAATTGCTAAAGGTGATGATCGTGATCCTGGAGCTATACAAAAATACTAAATGAAGAAAGCATTATAATCAAGTATAGAATCCAAATCATGCAGCAGAAATACATGATACTTAAGTCTCACCGTAAAACCAAGACGAGTGCATTCTTCAACAATAAGCGTTGCCCATAATAAATTTATATTGGGAGAACTCATAATAGAAGAGCTTAACTGAGTAGACTGATCAGTTTTATACTGCAAAAAAATATTAGCAGCCATTCAATAATGGTAGTAATATCGGTTGTAAAATTTTGAGAATGGCTATAATTAAGCAATGATTTCTTAGGATAAGCAATATTGTTTGGTGGTCCAGCTTACTGCTTGGCATTGCAATTCTAAGCCTTGGACTAAGGACATTGAGCTAAGCAATAGATATAACGTTGGTATCAGAGAGAATAGCATACCTGTCATTGTTCTACCAGAAAGGAGATTTGGAAACCACTTACATAGCAGTGGAAAGTGACGAAAGATCGTTATTTTACATAAAATATCATGGACCTCAATATATAACATAAAGGCCCCTCGAGGACTGTGGAACATACAAGTCATTACCATAAAAAGTACCGAGTCCTAATGATTGCTACAGAAAATCAATTTATAGGAAACATAATGCACGATCTTCTACCAGTCAGCATATTACTGTAAGTTATTTTCTGCTACAAGGAAAATGTTCTCTGATATAGAGATATCTACTTGTCATGGAGTAGCCAAGAAAAATGCAGAACCGAGATAACTACTGACACAATATATGCCATGAAACAACATTACCAAAAACTTAAATATTCACAAGCATATCAGGGTAAATGATCAAATACCATGTTGTTTGAAATGGCAAAGATAGGTGAAAACCTAATGGAGAATTGGCTGGTGCAATACGTTGCTCCTTTCTGTCAAAATATATGAGGGGTTATAAATTTGATCAGGAATGCTACAAACATTAACAGATTCTAATGCAAGAACATAAGATTGTTATTTGTTACACTACCACTTTATCTGAAATAATTAGGTTGAAAAGTAGCCAGAATAAAGGGGATACCAGCACTGAAGTGGACACCTCAGGATCATGTTGACCAAACATGGAACACCACAGGTGCTCCTACAATGTTCATCATCAAATTTATAAATATCAAGATGAAATCAGAATTAACTTTAACAGTAGAAGAAAATCAGAGTGTCAGTGCAAAATCTTAGTCGGTTTCCTTTATGACCAATTATATTTGGACGTGTAACTTAGAGAACCATCCAACAATAATGTAAATCTTAACTCCCCTCATTGTCCTAGACAGCCCACCCATATATAAACCATAATACCTTTTCGTTTTTTCACAATAGTTAACTGTAGAAGCAAAATCATGAGGTTCAGCTTGCTGACAAGAAATGACATCAGTAGTTTCAGAAAAACAAAAGGAAGTAGAACGTATAGAGTATCAGTCAATTACTATATGGCTCGTACTGAAGCTCAACACGCTGGACATCTGGAACGCAGAGTTGATGCTATGCCAACTATATTCATTCATTGATGCTCCATCAAACTTGATTATCTGCGTATACGCAAAAGAACACTGGCGGTTAGTAACAAAACATATAGAAAGAACAAAGTTGTTCAACTTCGAGGAAAATGAAAAGAAAATATATATCCGAGCTATTGTGCATGGGAATGATTAAGAAACTTGGACCCACAGTCCCATTTATTCATTCAATTGGAAGTTCCCGAACTCATGTGTCAGCCAACGTTATTTGAAGAAGAGAGACGCACGCAATAAGATAACCACCTTGAAGTACCTGTTCAAGGCAAAACTGAAATCTTTTGATGGCCTCTGAAAGAGTACAGGTCGAAGAATCATCCCATGCTATTGTTGCCATCAAATTTGAAATATCATCCAATTCAATCAGTTCAAGCTGTTGAGATAGAAATAAGATGTCTTGAGTACATCATCAGATAATCAATGGAACAACAACTCTCATATCATGATAAGATATTACGACTAAACTTACATTATTACGAGTAGCACTAGTGATCTTGGATTAGGTACCTAAATGATACTTCATGGTGCTCAAGCCAGAGTTACGGATACATATTTTGATTGTATAATGCACCAAGTTGTTAAGCAAGATACATGGATATGTATTTCAATTTCCATCCAGTTCGGGTACCATTGAACAATTGTGTGTGTGGTTGTCACGACTTAATGGGGACCAAAATCAATAAGCGCTCCCAGGTTACGTTAAAAGTTAATACTTAAGTTTAAAATACAGTAATTTCATGAAAGCTTTTGTAAATAACGCTTTCCTGTTAAAGAACTCGATCAAGAGCGTAACCCTTATTTGCTCGGGTATACAATAGTATAAGAAGTGATCAAAAGAGCAGTGGTTGGTTATATATAAAAAAGCATGTCTTACCTGTGGAATGAAAAGGTAAAATGAACCAGACTTCTTCACCAAAGATGATGATTCTGCGTCAAAGTGGGCATCCCAAAATCCATAGGCCAAAGGGCTAGTCGACTCTGTCGAAAGAGAGCTGCTGAAATGTCACAAAGATATCTTCTTCAAAGCTTTAGATCTTATACATTATCTGAACCAGTACGGAATCCAAATATGAGGTCAATAGTTTCCAGAACATTCGACTACTAGGAAGAATACAGTCTTTCGGAAAAAATTCCATTCCACTTTGGTGAATCATATTGGAAGATAAGATACAAGAATTTCCCTCCTAATCGCAGGGTATTATCAATTATTTATCATATATTATGCATGTGCAATATACAGTGTTCTAACTACATCATGCATATCTAATACTATCAAGTATGACAATATTGACTCTCTCAGACAATACGAAACTCTAAACATCAAACAAGGATCAAGATATCTTATGATCCCTATACCGCAGAATCACAACATTATAAAGAATGCAGAAGTGTTTGCCTTGCATGAGTAAAAAAATCTGAAGTAGTTTTTCTTTAATGGGTTTCTTTCCACGGGAGGAGAATAAATCAATGATGAAGAACCAATTCGGAAGGACTTTAAGAGAAAGAATAGAGAAATTTACTTTTAAGATGTACCAAATATCGAAAAAAAATTGCAATATGGCAAAGAATACAGAAGTTTACCTCTGAGATATACCAAATACGTTTGGATCAAGAGAAGAGACCCCTTTTAAGTATATTGCTGCACCTATACCATAAACCCCACGAGTTTGACCCAACAGAAGTGATTTATATGATGGATTATTAAGATCTTTGGAAATGAAAATTTGAGGAAATACAACAGATGACTCAGATTGAGAGAGAAACCAGTCCAAAGCTTTTGCACTAGGAGGTACTGCAACCTACAAAACCACAACTACATCAGCAGTTCAACACTAAATTTATATATGATCTAACTTAATGCAAGTAACATAGATAAAATCAGCTTGAAGCTTTACATGAGAAATGAAATTTAAAAACCTCACATAAACATCATATTCCAATAACAAATTCATATTGCAACTTCTCATAAGTCATAAGTATTGTTCAAAGTAGTTTCATGATCATAATTAATGATGGCTTCAAACATGAGAAAATATAAATCAACTAGATGACAAATTTGACGTTATGATGGCATTCAGACATAATTCCCACAGAGAATAGAATGGTTCATCGAAAAAGAGTACAATTTTCGCATAAATCAACGACAGGATTTTAGACATTCCACTTCATCGGTAGTTAAAAATGCTGTTTGTATTTGGTGTCCACATGTTTCTTGTATCAAGTCTCTGGAAATGACCAAAATATGTACTTAAACATGACATTCAAATGCAGAAATCTTCGAAAAACCACAAAATGTTAATGGTTGATAAGAGATAATCAAGATCATTCCTACAAAATTTCAAAAAGGTAAAATCACTTTATTCAAATTAAATTGCCTTACAAAACCAAATTTAAGTTCAAACGAATTTTGAAACTGAACCTGAAAGCGGAACATCCCACTAGTACTACAAGCAGGCTTTTCCCCCAACTCACAAACTGCAGCCTGTAACTTCTCCAACCCTTGATTTAGAGTTATAGCAGGTGGCAGAGTATGTGTAATGGATTTAGATACCAGCAATGCAGCATCCTCAAATTCCATTTCACCATCTTGGTTCGTCGAATAACACCTACCAACCTGTATAGTAAGCCAAATACAAGAAACAGAAGCATAAAACTTTAGATACGCAAATAAAATTTGAATCTTTTTGCCATAACTAAAATCTAGTTCAGTGTGTGTTTCAATTGTCAAAACTAACAAACTTCGTAGTCCCGATGAACCCACAAAAGTTCAATTTGAATCCAAGTTATCATGTTAATAATAAAGTATTTAAAAAATACTATCTTTAATATATTATTTTCATACTAACATAAATAAAAATATTATATTCTATACTATCATAAAACTTCGGATATGCATGAAAAGATTGAACCTTTTTTACTACCTCCATCCCTTCTATATTATTCAGTTTGTTTTCCAATTATCAAAGTTAACATATCTTGCAGTCTCAATCAACACAAATAACTTCAATTATAATCAAGCTTTTTGTTTATACATGTGAGTAACTAAGTATATAAAACAGTCTTTACATATACTTTTTTACTAAAAAACACTCCCTCCAATATCAAAATAGTAATTAATGATCTAACATTAATACCTATAAAAACAAAACGTCAACTAAAACGAACTCGAATGAGTACTAACATAGTAACATTAACAAGAATATTAAAGCTCTTTAGTATGTCAACGATCAAAATTCAAAACCATAGTAGTAAATATACAAGAATGGTCGAGATAATAAACCTCGAAGATGGGTTTTTGGAGGTGGTTGAAGAGAGTGAGTTTATTGGGCATTTGAGGAAATGGTGTCCCAAATTTGTTTTCACATATAAGTATGGTTTTGTGTTGGGTGGAAGATGGAAATGAGAAGAGGGGCAAAGGGGATTTAGGAGAGTGTAGGAGAGGGCACAAGAGGTTCATGTTTTAGGTTGTTGCAGGGTAAGAGACTAAGGTTGTAGGAGACTCTTTGAGGTGCACATCATGGAGTGTAATATGTTGCAGAGGATAAGGTAGGTGCCACATAGGCGAACATATGCACACCATGTCACCAGTTCTCCTTGAATTTTAGAGTGGGCTCGATAACGATGAGTAATCTAAAAAATCTCACTTTTAATAACTTCTTATCTATTTATATGATTACAAGTTATTGTGTCAATTTGAAATCTACTTACTACTTAGTCCAAACTCAGTAAACATCTGCAAGCTCCCATTACAAAAAATACACCGATAGTTATATAAATAACAAGTTGATGTGTACAATTTCTTATTCTTGTGATATATAATAAATAATACAATTGACAAATATTATTTGTTTGTGAGGTATTAATAGACAAATTCATACAAATGATATGTCCTCACTATGTGTAATACCCAAAATAGGTGAAATGATGACTTACCTTTACTAAAATGTAAAACATTACATTTAAAAATAGGAAATATTATATGTAAAATAGTATTTTACTCGTGGAAATATTAATACTTTTTTGGTACTAGTGTAGAATTCTTCAATATTAGCTTAAAGTATAAATGTAACAAATCAACTCTCAACCTAGAAAAAACTGATCGATACTTGACCGAAAAATTTGACTTGATATTTGTTTGATTAATATTGAGGATGGAGTCGAATATAAACAGTGTTCAATATCCGAAACAACCGATTAATTAACTAAGTTAAAAAGTATCTGCTAGATTTAATTACCTTTACCCTTCCCAATTCAAGGAGTTGGTTTTGAAGTGGGTAGTAGAATCTGTAGAATCACGAATGGGACAGGCCCTAAGCAATGTGAGCCCGTCGAATAATGAATATGTCCATGAACATCAATTAAGTCCACTTACTAATGATGGGCCAATTCAGATCCATTTAAGATCACTATTCAGTATTCAGGAATCATTACAGTCTACAGACTGCAATATTTGGCAAGTTTAGGTCCATCTAAGGCCCGCATCTAGGGCACTCTCTTCATAGTATTTCATATGTGGCAGTGGTACCATATTTTCTTTTTAATAATTAGGGATCATGTAAGTTTCCGATTTATGATTATTATCGATAAAAATATTATTTCGACGACGTTATTTGATTAACTTCACATACGTTAAGAGTTACTCGCGAAAAACAAGGTATGCTTAATGTGTCTAAAAATTCGACCCAAGGCTCAAACTTCTAGTTCCTAACCGTCCCGATCATGTAGCTATGTAGGGATATGGCATCGAGATTCCGAGTATGTGTTTGACATCTAGGAACGACGACTCGATTTGTGATGAGACTGATGGCTCGGGCCCCCCGGAAGGAGGCCTTCTTCCCCTCCTCGAGCGGATTCCTCCTTTTGCTCCTCAGCCTACGGGTAGTATGAGCGACCGACGCCAATGTTTAGTTACCACTATGTCCTCCATATTTGTATGTAATCTTTTTTTTTGTCAAACGATAACATACTGAAAGTAAACCTACACTATCGGGTAATCATTTGGACCCTCGCTAGAACTCGAACCCATGACCTCTATTGTGAAGACATGAATCGATAATCATCACGACAAGACCAATGGTTGTATTTGCACGTGCTGTTTATACAATTTTAAATAAATTACTTAAAATATGTAATTGTGGGTATACAAATTTTTTTTATCACTCCTCCTATCACCATTCACCAGTTAATATTAGAGTTGATGAATCCTTCACAAGACTTTGATAAAAAAAATTATGTATAATTTGCTTGTACATGTGAAAATGTGCATGAATATATTGGAAATGATTTTTATTTGTGTGTGATAATATTAAAACAGAAGAAGCAACAGAAAAGTAAATTTTATTATTAATTAGTGACTGAATAAATATTAAATTAGAATATTAGATCATATCACTAATATAATAATAATAAGAGAGAATGAATAATAAAGGTGATTACTATTGGCTCATGGGTCGCAGCAAGAGTCGTTTATTGGACGATCGAAGGATGTTACTCAACGGTCGTCGATCTTCTTCTTCTTCTTCTTATATATGTGGCTCAAATGTTTTTTATTAGTACTACCATTACTTTTTCTTATATAAAAGCTTATTTCATGGCTTTCCACTTTCAAGTGCTTGTTGGTGGTAGAGGACAACAATATGTAATTAAACCATTTGGAGCCTTACATTAATTATGGAGTATAAGCCAATTTATTTAAGAATAATAGTAGTATATTAGTATATATAGAGTATTGTTTAATTTGTCATCACATTGAAAAATTAATGTTTTTTTCTAATGGAAATTCGTGATTGTTATTCATCGAACTGACATACACGTAGATGTTATTCATCGAACTGACATAATTTAGAAATTAATTAACTAATTATGGACTTTATTATAAGAAGCGTGTTTCATTAGTTCTATGTTGTATTATTGCATGGGAATGATTTGGAATAATCACATAATAATCATCACGCATGCATGCATTCATACATTAATATAATGAACTGCTCTCACAAATAATAATAATAATAATATAAGAGAAACGTATGAATATACGCATATATATAGCTCTGTACCACACTTGGAAAATCTTTTGGCCAAGATAGTAACAACTTCGAGTCACACATATATTATTGTCCAAAATGAAGAATAATGAACAAGACCTTTTCATAATGGATAATTCACTTTATTTACAAAAAAATATTTGTTTCAGAATAATTAATTCGATAATCATTTCAATTATTTGTTGCCCTAGCCCTACCCTATCTCATTAGAAGCAATAAGACAAACAAGGGAAATTGACATACAAGTTTAATCAATTCAAGTGGCTTCACAAATCTTCTTTCTTACCAAGAAAGAACACAAATCTTTCTTATTTATATGTGACCCCCCCCCCCCCCCCACCCTCCCCATGTCTTTGGTTTTTTCATTACTCTTTTCATTTCACAATACAAATATTTTTTCATTTTTTATATCTAAGTATAATTTGATTAACAAAAACTAATTAATTACAATATAAAAAATTATAATAAGTTATTTTTATGAAAATCTTCTTCCATATAAATTTATTCATATAAATTTCATATTTCTTGAACTAAAAAATAATAAGTAATTGACTGTCAAAATTGAATACCTAAACACAAAAATACAATGAAAAATGGAGGGAGTATTATTATTTATTGGGGGTGGTCCTAGCTCGTAATAAGATATATACATATTACATGGGGACAATTATAGTTAGCAAATTAAAATTAAAATATTGGAGTAGAAAATGTAAAGTAGTGCCACATGAACAATGGAATTTGTAATGGAAGCTAGAAAAGGTTTGAAGTTGACAAGTTTGTGGTTGCTTTTTGTTGATGATTATGAGTTAGGTTCAATTTTCAATTCAAAGGTGACGTTAAGTACTATAGAAGACCGCTTCAATAATAATTCCGATTCGTTTCCGAGTTTTTATTTATTTATTATCCACATATAGTTTAGTACGTATGTATTATGTATCGTAGTGCTACCACTTTTTTTAATCCCATAATAATATTACACATATATTAGTGAGTATATCCATCTATGTTGAGCAAATTGTTGAAATGATCCCCGATAGTATGATCGAGTTGCACTTTGGTCCCCAATAGTTACATGGTTGCACGTTAGTCCCCGAAAGTGACCAGACTAGAAAGTTGCACTTTAGTCCCCACGTCAAGTTTTACGTTAACATTTCAGGTTTATGAGTTAAAATATTTAAAGTTGATTTTTTTGCCCCAATTGGTGCCAAAATGAAACTCCACAACCCCCTCCCGCAAAAATTCCCTTTTTTCTTCACCCCAATTAGTGTTGTGGAGTTTCATTTTAACACCAATTGGGGCAAAAAATTAACTTTACGTCTTAAAAGTTACATTCTTACCCCAGTTTTAACGCATAAACCTGAAATATTAGCGGAAAAGTTGACGTAGGGACTAAAGTGCAACTTTTTTGCCACTTTCGGGGACTAACGTGCAACCGTGTAACTATTGGGGACCAAAATGCAATTCGATCATACTATCGGGAACCATTTCAGCAATTTGCTCCATCTATGTTAGATGATTAATGATTTATTTCAATTAATTGATATGGTGAATATATAATAATTATGCTGAATTTTGACATCCTCTCATCAGTTCGTTTACAATGTCATTATGGAATCCACTTTATTATATTAGAACTTTGAAATTATTGTTACAACCAATAACTTATTTGTATATCTGATGAGAATTATTGATAACATTTTGTCTGCTAAATACTGCATAATATCAAACACTTATATATTAAAAATTCTAATGATTTAAAACATGCATTAATCAATATCTATAATTAATTGGGTTGTTGATTTTTTATCAAGACACATAATATTCTTAAGATCGGGACATCACAAGTACTTTGTGTGTAATATGATTTGAATTCAAGACCTCTTGTATAAAGGTTGGGTTAGATGTTATTAAACTATTGAGCCATCGATAAATTAATTAGTTCAAATTAAAGAGAAAATTCTGATACGTTATTATAATGAGCTAATTGCTAGAATGGTCTCAATAAGTGTGGGTCTAATGCAATTTGATCCCCGAAAGTAGCACAGTTGCAGAAATGGTCCTTGAAAGTGTGTACAATGGTGCATTTTATGGTCCCTGGCCATTAGCATTGACGGTTTTCGGAGTGAATAGTGAAATTTTGGGACAAAAATAAAACTTTTGAGAAGTTGCTTACCTTAGTTAAACTTAGAGGGACAAAATGACTAAATTATTGGGGGTAATTTAGTCATTTTGTCCCCCCAGTTTCATTTATGTAACCAACTTATCAAAAGTTCAATTTTTGCCACAAAATTTCACTATTCACGACGAAAATCATCAATGTTAACCGCGACCAAGGACCAAAATGCACCATTATACACACTTTCAGGGACCATTTCTGCAACAGTGCCACTTTTGGGGACCAAACTACATCAAACACGATTCAGTGAGATTATTCCAATAATTAACTCTTATTATAATTAGTGGGAGATTTTGAGCTCAACTACGTATGAGAGTGGTACTAGGTATTATATTGTAGAAGATAGTGAGTTTCACCAACACAAAATTATGTTGCTTGATTGATAATACATGGCTCCAAATAAAAGTAGAGGTAGGTGACGCCCGTTGATTTTTTGGCCAAGAAAATTAATTAAGATCACTAAAATATAATCAACTCACATCAAAAGTTAATCATGATTAACTAGTAAATCATGTTTGCAAAAATCTAGTAATTTAAAAAATGTGTAACATTCCTATCCACATTTTTAGTGGATTAGAACCTCATTAATCAAACGTATGCAAAGATTACCAAGCGTGCAAGTAAATAGTTTTCTATATATTTAACCGCATTAATGTCAATTCATGGTATGCAACGTGTTAGTGTAATAACCGAAGTACTATTTGATTAAAAAAATATATGGTCATGAGTGAAGGTGTTTTTTTTTTTTTGCTATAATTGAGCAATGAGAAATCAAAGAAAGAAAAGAGGATGAAAATGGAAAATATGATGAATTTTTATCCTTAGTGAACCAATGGGAAGTTGATGAGCAAAGGTGGGTTAGAAAGAAAGAGGAAAGAAATGTTGGGTTGTTTTAGTGGGGGGTAATGTGGAGACAATTCTAGTGCACAACATAGGGTATGGATGTATGGTACAAGTGATAGTACATGTAACTCAATTGTTTAATTGCACTAATTGGAGATGCTTACAAATCTAGGGTAGATAGCTGCCTTCAAATTTTAGAATGGAAAATTTATATTAGATCGAGTAAATTGATGAAATAGTTTCCGATAGTATTATCATGTTGTTACTGTAGTAATTTAGCCTTAATTGTGACATCGTTACAGTTTAATCCCAGATAATAACAAACAAGTAGCAGATTGGTCCCCAACTCTTTTTGTTAGTAATTAACTTCTACACCACGATTAATGATGTTTTGGGGAAAAATAAATTTTAATATCTTGAACATCATACTTGGTGGTAAATCCTTAAGACAACCAAATAGAAATGATTACTATTTGTTTGTTCCCGGTGAGAATGAATTGTTGAAATGGTCCTTAATAGTGTCATCAAGTTATAGTTTAGTTTTCAATAATGACACAGTTGCAGTTTAGTACCCGATAGTAGTAAGAAAGTTGTGGAGTTTAGTACCCGATAGTAGTAAGAAAGTTGTGGATTGGTTCCCGAATTAACTTTTTTGTTAATTTTCAATACCAACATGCCATTAGAGGTTATAATTGGGGGGAAAAAAAAAATTAAGACTTAAATTTAGTTTTGATGCCTAATTGGAGCAAAATGTGATCACGCTCACATTAAGCGCCCCCTCACGCCGAACCCACAGCTTGAAAGGGAGTAAATCACGGTATGATCCCCAGGACCAGAGTGTATGGAGGCCTGTCTACGCTGCGCACTTAGCCTGGGATAAAACTCCCAAACTGCCGCTGGCGAGGTTCGAACCCATGCCAATTGGAGCAATCTGCATACACCCTAACCACTGGGACAACCCGTGGGGTTGTTTTGATGCCTAATGAAACTTTCATGTTGGGATACACCAATACTCAAATTAGTTTACAACAAGTTTCATTAGCCACCAAAATTAAGTATAAGTCTTAAAAATTATATTCTTTTTTGTCCCAACCTTTTATAAACTCTAATCCCTCGTTGGTGTTAAAAATTAATGAAAATGTTATGTTAGGACTAATCAGCAACTTGTTTCCCATTATTGGAATTAAAATATAATGATGTCATTATTGCAGACTAAATTATAACTTTATGATATTATTGGAGACTATTTCAATAATTCGTAAAATGAAATGGTGGTGGGGTGGTGGGTTAGTCGAGTGCCTGTGGTGAGAACGAGCCTTGAAATGACAACCTCAACCATTGCCAATACCACGAAAATTAATAAATAATTGCTCATGTCATGCAACCCGTTATGTCACTCTTTTATTTTCAATCATCATTGCATGTTTCATTATTTTCATCAATATGGATTTCATAATTTAAATTATATGTTTTCTGCATTAAAACGTTAGAAATATGACAATTCATTGAATAATTAAAAGTATTAATTGATACATACATACATCAAACAAATTCGAAAAAATAATTAGTATTGGTGGGAAACAACAAACGCACAATTGCAATTGTGCCTTATGATTTCTTTCTTGAAGTTTCCGTTTTTCTAATTTGTATATTATATAAAATAAAATAATTAATATGTAAACTTTAAGGATATTCATGTTTTGCAAGATATTTATAGCATGGTGTTTCAAATTTAATTTAGAAAATTTGGCTCCATTACTCGTTCGTGTCCTTATCGAACGATACTGGGGTATATTATATATCATCACTTGCCTAACATAACGTTAACGTTGTCGTTCTGTATGATGTATCTTATCCAATTTCAAACTAAATTGCGTATCTGCATTAGGCTTTTTAATTAGTGGGGAATCACCATAACTACTATATAAAGGTGTTAGTAAAATAATGAAGTCGATTATTTAAATTTCACAAAAAAACAAGTATGTTGTGACAAGTTGCTGCCCTCGCTCTTATTAGATTTGATTAAACCTTTTGCAGATACATCTACGTTATTTCTTTAATGGCCTATATCTTTTCACAAATTGTTAGTGGCCACTACTTACAATTAAATTACCTTCGATTATAAAAAAAATGTCAAATGATAGTTAGCCACAACCTTGATGAAACCAAATTAAAAAAAAAGAAAATTAAATTAAAAAATCTTTTGGTTTCCTTCCATCTCAAAGTAGTTTGCAATTATTAAAAAGGGCAACAATATTATCAAAAGTCTTAATCATTTATTAGAACTATATTTTTACTACATTTTTATTATATTGTCATCTCTGATTTAATTATTATCCTAAAAGTAGAGTCATTACCTTTAATTAATCAATAAAAGAAACAATATAAAATTTCAAATATACACCTACTAACAAAAGGCTTATATAATATATATATATATATATATATTCTTGTTGCCCCTCTTACTACCGAAGTTTCAAATTATCCTTTAATACTTAGTTATTTAAAGATGAGATTACATACTATTAAGGAATAGTAAAGAAGATTTTCTGTAAGATGGAACCTGGAGAAAATAATCACCTGAAAACAATACAACATGACTTACGTATGATTAAAATAATGTCTCCAATTCATGTTATTATGAGTGATCATCATAAACTTTCAGAATTATGTGTCACTAAACGATAAACATTGTTCTAATTATGTGCATTATGCATAAATAATACAGTAATAAAAAGACATAATAAGTGATCACTTACTATAACAAGTTTTTAACTTTGACAGAGCTCAAAATATTGCTTGAGCCTTACAAAAATTGTCACAATATGAGGTTTTCAAGTAATAAATTAGACGATGCATTTGCGAGAATATCTAAATAATTTTACTTTTATGCTTAACGATGGTGAATTTGAGTCCAGCCAGAATATTTTAATTACTGTCAACAGTTTTCCTATTAGACTATCCAATTAACTCGTCTAAATAAATTGTTCAATAACAATATATCGTCGACATGGAAAGACCCAACAGTTTTCTCTGATTCTAGATAGAGTTTGTCAAGCGTGATGTTACTGAAGGGACACCACATTCTTCCATTTGCAACTTTGTAACTAGCTTGTCTAGCTATTATATTACTCCCATTTATTTTTTTACAAAATTTAAGAATATTTAAATTTCTCTTACATTTTAAATAAATATTTCCTCCAATACTTTGTTTCATAAATGAGACTTAATTAAGATATTTTCTAAAAAGGAAAATTACCCATTTACCCTTGAATTAAGGGATGGAGGAAGTACATATTTCAATTTAAGCATGCTACTAGCGCTAATAACAAGACTAATATAACGTTGGAGCATTAGAGACAAGCTTATACATAATGATTAATGACTAGAAAGTTGGAGTATTTATTAGACACAAATTTGTTCCACATATAAATAATGGCGGAAATCAATTAATCCATCATATCATATCATCTATTATTGATCATTGTAAATATTTGGGACATAAACCGTCAATAATAAAAATAAAAAAAATAATTAAAAAAATAAATAGTAATAATAATAATATACTAACACAATATTTTGTTCCACATATATGCTCGATTTATTTTGTATGTAAGCAAGAATATATACAAATCATAATGAAATTACAGTCCTCGACTTTATTTATTATTTATTTGTAAATTATTAATGATGAAAATATGAATTCGATAGTATTACAAATAAAGAATATTTAAGTTACTAATTAATAGAGTTAGAATGAAATATGAGACAAATTTTCTCCAACGCAACTTAAACTCAATACCTCGTCTTTGAAAACTTTAATTAGAGGCCGCCATGACATTGAGTCATCAGCTGCAATCCTCGACTATTTGTATATATGTAATTGAATTGAAACATAAATTAATTAATAGCATTAATATCCTCTTTGAAAAAGATGCAGAATCTATTACATGTATTAATGGAAATTTCGTGGAAGAAGAACGGTGTAATGAAGCAATGGTAGTGGTAATTTGGTAAAAGATTAATTCATGCCGACACAACTTGCACTCTTTAACTCCTTCATTCCACATTAGTTAATGACTTTGTTCAGTTGTTGACACTTGACTTTAATTTTTCGGCAAAAAAATCATATATTCATTTTGTTTAAGTTGTAAATTAAAATTCACTTATTACATTACAGTTTAAGTAATTCTATGAATTAATAGTGTTATGTGCATTACAAGGTGATTTTCATTATTAAAATATAAAAGTAAGTTTCTCTCAGGTCCCAGTTATTATCCATAGAGTTAAGTGGATTTTTAGTCATCAAATTCATACAGCATATATACAATTGCAAATACTCATTATGTATAAAATAGTCTCTGCCTTTTCGACCCCAAAGATTTCGTCATATGATCATAAAATAAGCAGGTATGAAATTGGCTATATTTCTTTACTTAATACTTACCAAGTTATTGAGTCAACCGAACAGCCTAGTGAAAAAGGTTCTTGCTAGTGATCAAAAGGTCATGGGTTCAAAACTCACCTCATCGCTAGTTTACAAAAAAAAAATACTTCCCAATTCACCATTCTGAATTTTGCTATAGTATCTTGCACCGTTCACGTTTTCGATGGAACTTAAGGTAAATTAACTACACCTATAATCATCAAAACATTGAGTTCACAATATATAATACTCCCTCCGTCCCTAAATGATTGTCACATTTGACTTTTGGTGGTCAATAAAACACGATTTAAAATACAAATATCTCTTATTCTAAATGCAAAAAAATTATAATAAGTTGATATTTCAAAAATATATATTGAGACGAATCTAACGAGGTCCCACAAGACTATATTATTTCTTTTCGTTTAGTGAGAATTCGTGATCAAATTTTGTTGTAATTGACCACAAAAGTCAAAATGTGACAATCTTTTAGGGACGGAGGGAGTATTACTTTTTTCTTAAAACCCACCCACCACCCCTTATAATGAAAATCGAAACTAGGACCTCAAGTCACTGAAAAATCTTCTAACCACTAGGTCATTCGATGTTCTCCAATATATAATATTACTTTCTTTTAATTCAACAACAAATATAAATCTTAATCATTTCAACAATTTGCTTGTAACAATATTGAGCGTTAAAAAATCATTTCACTTATCAATTTTAACACATATTTATCATGCATGATTAATTAATGCCCTTTTCTCTAATAGTGACAATATAAAAATATATAATTATTCATAATATTTACAAACATGATTCAATAATTGTATAAAATTATAAAGTCATAAATTTCACATTTCAATACTTCCACTAATGTTTAATAGTCCGTAGTACCATACATGATTATGAACATAGTGATGTAAACTAATAAGCCAATTGCATATAGGCAAGAAAAAAGGTAACACTCTCAAATGTAGATTTGGAAAAAATTGTGTTCCGTCTGTTCAAGTACTGTAAGTTCGACTCTCTTTATACAGTGAATCTTATGTTAAAGTTGTTAAAAGTCAAGTTCTAATCCTCTAATCAACTGATGATGAGACGCATCTCATGAATTTCCTCTTTTGTATACTTCACGACTCGATGCATAGGAATCGCTAGAATGATAATTTCGTCTCCTTTTCTTCAAAATGAAAACCGCACTAGTTAGTCATTTTCATGCGTTTGACATCTTTTAATGTGTGTTTTCTCTAATTAAGTGGATCAATGTAATAACTAATATGTATAATGTATTTATCAACTCTAATTTCTTGCTTCCGTCACCCCCCCCCCCCCCCCCCCCAGTCTTTAAATACCCCGATTTTCATGCATTCTCCTCCAACATATACTCATACATTTTACACAAACTTGATCATCATCATCTTCTATCAAAGAAAAAACCCAAAAAATGATTCAATCCGAAGCCACTGGAATATATGATTTCTCCTCAGGTGAAAACATCACTAATCAAACAAATTATTTAGATAGTTTCAGTTTATTGCATAACAACACCAACCCAACTGCATTTCAGTTTTCCAAATTCTTCAACAACAATAATAATAATACCAACAATTTTCAGACCAACAACTTCTACTCTGCCTCCCATCAACCAACAACAATTTCAGTCCAGGATTACACACCCCATCACCCAATATTATCATGCATCAGCAACCATTCCTCGACCTCGGACGAGGCCGGGGATCACAACCATCTTAACGATTTAAGCAACATCATTGACGAGAGGAGGCAGAGGAGGATGATCTCCAACCGCGAATCGGCTCGAAGATCGAGGATGAGGAAGCAGAGGCATCTCGATGAGCTTTGGGGTCAAGTGATGAGACTCAGGACTGAAAACAACAATTTGATGGACAAGTTTAACCATGTCTCGGAAAGCTATGATAAGGTTGTCCAAGAAAACAAAAAGTTCAAAGAAGAAATCTCTGATCTTCGTCGAATGTTGTCTGATATTCAGCTGAATAATTCTTACAATGCATTGAAAGATATTGATGATGTTTCTTGTAACACCTCCCATCTAAGAGATGAATCATCAAACCAATCCACTTCTACTACTACTTCTGAAAGACTTCATTAATCAGTAATCACCAATTGGAGTTGGGGACAAACAGAGAGTTCATGTTTGTTTAATGTACTATATTATGTTTTGTAGCTTCGGATGATGTTTAATATGAATGCTAATACTATGTTCTTAATTTTCTTGAATGACTTCGCTTTTTATTTTGGGGCTTATGGAGTACATAAACAAAGTATCGGTTAAAGACACTTTAATCAGATGGACTATATATCGAGGGATCTGTGCTACTTATATTTACAGAATTGATTTCATACGTCATATGATTCGTAGTGAAATTAATATAATAACTAAGAAAATAATTTAACAAGCCAAAATTGTTATTTGTTATCTTTTGTGGCATAATCATTGCAAATAGATTTGCCTTAGCATAATTAGTATAAGCAAAAAGTGATAAATTATTGAAAAACATTGGTTCAAAACATTTGATGGTGGACATATGAGGAGCTCCATCATAAGGCAAATTGAATCTTGTGTCTAACAACACCCCACCATTATTGGCAATCATACCATTTTCACCTGAAGCATGAGTAAGACAATGAGCCCAAGTAGGTATAGGCACTTCAATATGGTTCAATAGAGTCAATCATCAACAGCAGTAAACATATTTTCACGATTTATTTCCACCGCGCCAAAGCATGAAACAAGCGTTGGATTTTTTTTGGAAAAACTATAACGAACATATATTTTATGCATTCGATACTGTAATAGAATACACACACTAAAATAAATGTGGTGTAAATAGTTTTCACCCATCAATAGCCTAATCCATTCTCAAATGGGAAAAACAAGACCCCATTTTCGTGTCTAGTGTGCACAAAAGAGCTCAAGCAGGAGGACAAATGGTGGTGGAAAAATGCTAGTCATAGTGCCTCATAATTCAAGAAACTACTATAACAAGCAAAACATATGAAAATGAAATTAGCCCACTTGGGTTGATAGCTGGATAATGTTTTCTCCTTTTTCTCACAACATTAACATTTCATGTATTCATGTATTCGATCCTCTTTGTGTTTTTTGTAATATCTTTTGATAAACAAGAAACACATGTATGTGCTATCTTCAAGGAATTTATTCTTCCTAGCCCTCTGGATATCTTTCTCGAAAATTTCTTAGATTTTGGAGTTCTTTTTCCAGAATGTTTAGGAATTTTTATTAGAGCGTGAAATAGATGGGCTTTTAATATTACATGTATTGATTAATGATTGACAGTACATTAATAAACGTTCTTTATAATCAATCTTTAATTAAATTCTTCAAAAAAATTGTCTTACCAATTTTTCTTAATAAGTGACTTAAATCTCGTTCCGTTAAAATTAATCCCACAATCATTTAAATAAAAATTGTCACTGATGTACTGTAGTTTAATTTTTATTCCGAAAATAGACTTAAGAATTCGAGAAATTCCCATCTTTTTGGGGTTGCAAAAAGAAATATACCAAACGAATTGTCACACATTGTTCTAATAACTATACAAAATAGTAGAATATTGTTTAAATGCTTGCATATATACTCAGGAATCAGAACATACATGTAATCGGAATTGTAACATAAGGCATAATAAATTGATTATTTGGCAGCCGTTGAGGGCTTGTTCCTTTTTTTATTCGGAAAAGTTGTTAGACGATTCATGTACAACGCTTCCAGCAATATGCCTTGTTCAGGTGGTACTTCACACTGTAGTCTGTATATATGGGAGCGTCGTTTAAGTGGTAATTAGACAATGTCGTTTTTTCATAATAGTAACTAAATCAAATTTGATATTCTTTAGATTTTAAACATCGATACAATTTAAAAAGAATATGTATCGTGGTAAGAGAAAAATGACGATAATATTTAATGAAAAGAGAAGTAATTGTTCCAAGGCATATGGTTCCATATGAATAATTGAAATGTGAAGAAGAATGTCAATGCCACTTGGATTAATTCCCGTCCAGAAGTCCCACGGAATCACAAGCAATTGATTAGTTCTTAAAAAAGAAAAAGGAGGTTAAATTGTAAAAGCAGCTAAGAAAAGTCAAAATCAACATTTTTTTTTTACCATATTGATTATTTGTAATTGACATCTAGTTTGGCTTGAAATATCCAAGTAAAGCATTATATGTTAAATTATTAGTAAAAATAAAGTCCATAGCTGGAAACAAGTATATTAAAACAGCAAGTTGACAAGTTTGGTGAAAATTTAATTAGCCAAACGTTATTGGAATAACAAGTACAAATAATATACTATTTCCGTCCTTAAAAGATTGTCACATTTTGACTTTTGTTAGTTAAACATAACAAATTTTGATCATGAATTCTCATTGAATGATAAGAAAATAGAAATATAGCCTTGCGAGATCTTATTAGATTCGTTTCAATATATATTTTTGAAATATCAACTTTTTATAATTTTTTCGCATATAGAATAATAAATATTTATGTTTTAAATCGTATTTTGTTGATCACCAAAAGTCAAAATGTGACAATTATTTAGGGATGAAGAGAGTAAGATCTAATAGATAGGAATATGAATTTGATCATGCAAGCATAATAATATCATATAGGACAAATGAATTCTAGTTGTTGATTATAAAGTGTTCAAGCAAGTAGGTGGTATCTAATTCAACTGCTCCAACCTTTGGCTATATTTTTCCTTGGCTTCTTGTTTTATATCTTTCTCAAACGGATCTTAAGATATATATAGAGCACTTGTGAAAACTATAATATATATTTAAACAAATAATATGTTTATGTTTTAAATATAGATTTCACATAGTTTCCTTCATATATATATAGCGTAAATTCAGGTGGACTTAGGAGCAACCATTATTAGTACTACTTTGTGGTTCATATATAGTAATTTGTTCGTGAAGTGTGTATTAATAGATGTCGCACTAACGAAATAATTTGATAGGAGAAATCGAACTCATCATAACTTTACAACGACAAGCTAATAACTTACTCGATCATCGTTGTGGGTAAGGGCAAGAATTAGTATTAGAATGCACAAGAGAGTAATATGGGCAATAATGGATAAGGTCAAGATAAAACTAAGTTTTCAAGAAAGTATGAGGCAAATAAACTAAAGCAATCTAAAGGCAAAACACTTCCACTTTCATTCTCTTTGTAAAGAAAGTGTTAGGTATTTAATTCATATCCATACATATTTGGATTAACATTATACATATTACTCCCTCCATTATTTGTAAATGATTGACATATTTTAACTTTCATGGTTAACAAAAACGTAAATATCTTTTATTTTACATGCAAAAACATTACAAAAAGTTGATATTTCAAAAATATATATTGAAATGACTAACAAAATCCTACATGACTATATTATTTCTAATCATTTAATGAGAATTCTTGATTAATTTTTTTAAAATTTGATCACAAAAGTTAAAATTTATCAATCATTTAGGAATGGTAGTATATTATACGTACGTGTATTTGATCAACTTGATATTGAGTATAATTATGTGCATGGTTCACGGTTTGAAGGTGTTGCATCATCAATTAGACAAACTCCAATTTTGACTTGTATGAATTTTGAACCACCAAATTATGCTGACCCCTTTAGTTATTTGATGAGCTTTTAGATGATCGCTTTTTTAGTTTGCTTTTATAACGAAGGCTAAGTATATCGGGTAAGTGAAAGGTATGTTGCTTTTTTTATGATGGGGATAGTGAATATAATACATACATTATACATGCACATATATACAACTAAGATAAAGGGATATGGCAACTCATTATATATTATTTGATAATTCAACACCTACCCATAGTGTAAAAATTAAGAAAATGTAATATGTAAATCATGCACCCAGCACCCATCCGGCTATTTTCTTAAACATTTTGCTTGTGTGCGTAAATTAGTGTTGGGTATTAAAAATACTGTAATAGATAGGTGAAATATCATTAGACTATTAAGATATGAGTTGCTAAATTTAAAACAAATTGGTGGTCATTTAGACCAAGCTGCTAGTTGTCGTTTGACATAACGTGTATTATATTATCAAATAGGGGTTATCCGTTTATAACTAACGAGCAAACGTTTATCAGATGGAGTGTGTTATAATCGTAAAAAGTATGAAACTGTCATTTTCAGAGGATGTAAATTGTGAGAATGTATCTCACCTAATTGAAAGATTAAAGAACGTATTACAATTTCAATGTCTATAAAGGTGTAACAAATTTAGCGATCAACCGGACTACCCGAGGGGACATAACAGGCTCGAGCCAAATATTGATTGGATCCAAATTCGACCTAAATTGAAATATGACTGTGATCCGAGTTGTATTATCTGAGGACTGAGGTAGGATCCAGCACACTAATTAGTGAAGGGGGCCCATTCGTTAGACAGGTATTATCTGGACTCTGGATTTTTGGACATTTTTAACAAACTTCGCATCAAAACTCTAAGAGGCTTCCTATCTAATTAGAACTTAAAGAGTTAAGACAGTTCATTGAATTTTTCTTTTTTCTAAATTAGTGATGAATTATGAATATAATGGCATTATAAACAATAAATACAGAAATTACTAACTAATAGTAAGATATATTTGTCTCCAACAAGGTTCGAACCATGACCTCTTGCATAAAATGTTAGGTCGGATGCCACTATACTATTGAGCTGTCGATTATTGAATATATTCTAAATAAAATTTGATGCTACATATTTAAAAGTCAAAGATATGTGTTCATGTTTAAATATAGAAAGTAATCTATATTTAATAAGACTATTAATTATGTCTTAATTAATAAAATATTATACATCGCAAAGCTTTAGAATAACTATTATACATGTTTAAATAAAAATTTGTAGATACATGATTATCATTATCATTTATATAACGTAACACCTCTAACAAATTCACCAAATAAAGCACCATGATGGATAACAACAAACTATTTGCAATTATTCATCTTACTTGTTTAATGTATTTTAGTTTAATAATCATTACTTAATTCCTTCAACGCTTTTAAATTTATAACTATATATTCAAACATTAATTTCAAAGTATTATTTTTATACTTATTATTGTAAAAATAAGAACTAAAGTAACATTGAAAGAATACAAATATCGATTATAACAAGTTTTATGTAGGTAAATTAAAAATACCTCCCTCTTAATTTGAGCTATATAGTTTATTTGTACCCATTCAGTCATTTGCTTAGCTGTTAGCTCAGTGATATGTCGGGCTTAAATTTTTGTTGAAAACATATTTATTTCATAATATTTTTATTATATTTATAGCACATATTGTATAAGACTTCTGTAATATTTTTAGTTCGTTTATGATCTATATTTAATAGTGTAATTCTCATTGTTAAACATATTTATTTCATATTAATTCTACTATATTTACGATAATACATTGTGCTTCACCTAATTACATTCATGATACATAAATATATTGGAGCATATATTTATGTATTAGAGTTTATTTTATTATGTACTCCTTCCGTTTCTAAATGATTGGCATATTTTTCGTGATCGATATATAAAACGCTATTTAAAATATAAATATGAAATATCTCTTATTCTACATTCGAAAAAATTATAACAAGTTGATATATCAAAAATATAAATTAAGATGAATCTAACAAGATCTTATATAACTATATTACTCCCTCTGTCCCTAAAAGATTGTCACATTTTGACTTTTGGTGGTCAACAAAACACGATTTAAAACATAAATATTTATTATTCTACATGCGAAAAAATTATAAAAAGTTAATATTTCAAAAATATATATTGAGACGAATCTAACAAGGTACCACAAGACTATATTATTTCTTATCATTTAATGGGAATTCATGATCAAATTTTGTAATGTTTGACTAACAAAAGTCAAAATGTGACAATTTTTTAAGGACGGAGGGAGTATTTCTTATCCTTTCATGAAAATTAAAATATGTCAATTATTTAAAAAGAAAATATTTGGTTTTACTAATATGATAATTTCACATTTTGTCTAGAAGATTGCTGACCTGTGCATCCCAGAATAGTAAAATGTTATTGTTGAAATGACTAATTTAACTCTCTTTTAAAAAAAAATTATACTAAGAGAGATAGTTAAATTAGGGCAAAATAATCATTTTATACCCAACAAAAACACTATTTTGGTGTTTTTATAGTTTTGCCCAGAAAATTGGCACCTAGAAATAGAATAGACAACCATCATTGACTTGTCTCAAACATATATTTGTCTGTTGTAAACGGTCTCTGCTCCTCAACACTCAGATTTCAATCTTTTCAATCTATTATTTTCATATATCCAAGTATCCAACCCATTATTCGAGGTAATTGTTTTTCGTTGAATGGTTTTATGATATTTGATAACTAAAACGAGTACTGTATGTTAATTTCAATCATCAAGTAATTACTTAGATTGTAAGTATTTGTTAAGATGCCATCATTTTTTAATTTTGATATATGTATTTGTTTGGTTTGAATTAGTTTGATGAAAAAGTTTGGATCTTTTTTGTTTGGATCACAGTTTTTTTGCTGTCAGAAGTGCAATAGTTTGTGATTTTGTAATTTATATTTTTAGTTGAATTTAAGTATATATGTATATGTTGGGGTTGAATTGCAAAAGGGATTTTAGATATACCTTAGTTTGGTCGAAAAGTTTGGATCTTTATTGTCTTGGATCACAATATTTTGCTGTCAGAAAAGAAATAATTTATGCTTTGATGGGTACTTTTATTTGCTTTGTTTGTTGCATTGGAAACTATATGCATAGAGATCATCCTGAGCTTTTAGCTCCATGAATGAATAGTTGCATATTTTTTACTTCGTTCTGGACTTAATCGAATGTGATAGTGCTGGATGTTGACATGATTAAATAGTTCAACCTGAATGGGGGATTCTAATGTTGATCATCATTTGACTGATATCGGAATTGAACCTGCGTTCTTGCGAGGCTGTTAAGTTTGCTTGTTGTTAGATCTGGGAATGTAAGATTATGAGTTTATCAAATTTTGGTATGGAATGCCAACTTTAAATAATCAGATTGATCATTTGGAATGAGTTTTTTGAGCTTCTTTAGGATGATACTAGTCTATATGGGTAATAGAAATTGCATTTTCTTGCGGTCGATCCTTGTTAATCAAATGAATGATATGAAGTGTTTTTTGAGTCTTCTTTTTGGGTGTAATTTGCATATAGTATTAGGCTTATAAATCTCTAGCTGCTGCCAGCCTTCTCACAAAGATTTATGATTCTAGAAACTTATATGTGATAATGTGAAGTTATGCTTATTACTCTGACCTTGCAGATATGGCAGCTAAAACAAGAATTGGCCTCGCTGGCCTTGCTGTGATGGGCCAAAATCTCGCCCTCAACATTGCTGAGAAAGGATTCCCTATCTCTGTTTATAATAGAACGACGTCCAAGGTTGATGAGACAGTTGAAAGGGCTAAAGAGGAAGGGAACCTTCCATTATACGGTTTTCATGACCCTGAGTCGTTTGTACTATCAATTCAAAAGCCTCGTGTCATAATCATCCTTGTCAAAGCTGGTCGCCCAGTTGATGAGACAATCAAGACTCTTTCAGCTTACATGGAGAAAGGAGATTGTATTATTGACGGTGGGAATGAGTGGTATGAGAACACTGAAAGGAGAGAGAAAGAAATGGAAGAGAGAGGTTTGCTTTATCTTGGAATGGGAGTTTCAGGTGGTGAAGAGGGTGCCAGGAATGGACCTTCATTGATGCCTGGAGGTTCTCTTACAGCCTTCAAGAACATAGAAGATATCTTGCTAAAGGTTTCTGCTCAAGTCTCGGATAGTGGACCTTGTGTCACATACATTGGTGAGGGAGGGTCTGGCAATTTCGTGAAAATGGTTCACAATGGGATTGAATATGGTGACATGCAGTTGATTTCTGAGGCCTACGATGTATTAAAAAATGTTGGCAAACTCTCAAATGATGAACTAAAAGATGTTTTCTCTGAGTGGAACAAGGGCGAGCTTCAAAGCTTCTTGGTTGAGATTACCGCAGACATATTTGGAATCAAGGATGATAAGGCAGATGGGTATCTGGTAGACAAGGTTCTTGATAAGACTGGCATGAAGGGTACTGGTAAGTGGACAGTTCAGCAAGCTGCTGATCTCTCAATTGCTGCTCCAACAATAGCTTCATCCTTAGACTCAAGATTCCTCAGTGGTCTGAAAGAGGAAAGAGTTCAAGCTGCCAAGGTCTTCAAGTCAGGTGGAGTTGATGAAATCCTAGCCAACCAAGCTGTGGATAAGAAAACGTTGATTGACGATGTCAGACAAGCACTCTATGCATCTAAAATCTGCAGTTATGCCCAAGGAATGAACTTACTGAGGGCAAAGAGTGCCGAGAAGGGATGGAATTTGACACTTGGGGAGCTTGCTAGGATTTGGAAGGGCGGTTGCATCATTCGTGCTATATTTTTGGATCGTATCAAGCAGGCTTATGACAGGAACTCTGACCTTGCAAACCTGCTTGTGGATTCTGAATTCGCAAAGGAAATGGTTGAACGGCAAGCAGCTTGGAGAAGAGTGGTATGCCTTGCTGTCAATGCAGGTATAAGCACGCCTGGTATGTCTTCCAGCCTTGCATATTTCGACTCATACAGGAGGGGTTCTCTCCCTGCCAACTTGGTTCAGGCTCAAAGGGATTATTTCGGTGCTCATACATACGAGAGAACTGATATGCCTGGAGCATTCCATACCGAGTGGTTCAAGCTTGCAAAACAGTCCAAGATCTAAAGTATTCGGACTATTTTTAGTCTCTCTGGATAAGGTGTTTATCGCTTAATAACGTTTCGAGTTCTTGTGGACTAGTAGACCATCCTACTGGCATCCAACTATGTTCTTGTCTGAAAACTGAACATTTTTCAGTATGCCTAAATCTCTTTTATGTTCAAGACTATGATGTGCTGCAATCTTTATTTTGAATATTGCAATAGGTCACCCCTCAATAATAAACTTTTTTTCATTAAAATCAGTTGAATAAGAATTTTTCTTGTTATTGGCCACACCACTCAACTAGTGGGACCAACTTTTTCCACTTACATAACACCACCTGACATTGTCTAAAGCAAAGCTGTCTGAGATTTAATTAGTGATAAAGTTTTACTTAAACTATCTGATGATGGAGTTAGTGGAACATAAATAACAAGATCAATCAACACAGAAGGGGGAAAGGAAGAGTAGACAAAAACAAAAAACAAGATGATAAATCAATTATTCATGGAAACAACAACTACCAAGATCATGGATTCATGGTATAGATTTGGAGAAGGTGCCTGAGTTGAGCTCCAGCAATCCTGATCCTTGAAACTTGTTTTCGGTGACCATATCGATCTGATTAGCCATCTCGACACTGAGGTGATTCTTCCAGTCTCCAACCTTGCCTTTCCTGAAAAGCGCCTTATTCTCAACTCCAGTAATCAATTTTGTACTACCACTGCTGTTCACCTCCAATGAACTCAAATTATCAAAGCTACACAGCTTCACAATTGCATCCACCATTCCTGAATCTTCTTCCTCGGCTGAAAACGAATACCCCAAGAAATCTGCTAAACGCCTCACCAGGGGACGCGTTTCCATTTGTAACTCCTCATAAGTCATGAACATGACTTTATCAGGATTTTCCAAACTTGCTTTCCAGCAGTCCAACACATGATCCCAATATGGTCCAAAAAAGTTGATTCCCTTACAGAACATACCGAAAGCCTCTTCAAACGACGAAAGCCCTGCATAAGTTTCTAACCTGCTCCTTTCTAAGAAGCACCAGAAGGAAACAAAAGTGTCCTTGGGATCCCTGCAAATATAAACAAGCTTGCATTCGGATTCAAAAACAGACCTTGGGAGTAATCCAACGGGTGCATGAGTTGCTAGCAATCTTGGCGTTGTTAAAGAGGACAAATCAGGGACTCCGGTTAAACCATAGAGATCCATTTCTAGATATGGAACAAGGGCATGAGGATTCTTGGTGAGTAAAGGGTGTTCTAGGCTCAGAGGAGCATATTTCTTCCTGTTTACGACAGCGAAAATCAATGCCTTCAACCAAGTTGTGCCACACTTAGGAAAAGTGCTCAAGAGAATATCAGAATGTTGAGCTTGAAAGTGATGTTGGCATGAAAGAACACCTTGAAGCACCTTTGGAGGAAGCCAGAACCCCTGGAATTGGTATGAGTGTGGATGGCGCCATCCTTTTTCTTTAGGAAGAAAACTAAGAAACTTCTCAAAATTTTGTTGGTTTATATGCAATTTTTGAGTGTTTACTTCAAAAATTGGGTAGTTTTCGACTCCAGGATTCTCATTTGTACTTGCCATTTTTGAGTGTTTACTTCAACCAAACACCATCTTATATATGCAATTCCTTGCCCACGGGCATAGCTCGAATGGTCACGGACTTCACTATAAGAGTGTGCTTCTACACATGTGTGTGAGTTCGATCCACAGCAGGTGCATGAATAACTCTGCATTTGTTCAAGGGAGGGCCTGCTTGTGAGTGATTACCCAAAGTCTGGGAACTCTTGAGGTGGAGTACCGGACCGCTAGAGATACATCGGATTTACCTCCTCTGTTAGGTGATGGGCTAGCCAAGCGGGGACGCTTAAGATGAGCGTATCATCTATATATGCAATTCTTTGTTTAGCATTCAATATTCTATAATCAATCATTGGTGTCAAGTTTTATATATAAAAACCTATAATAATTTGGGGGCTCCCCAAAGCCCGGGGCCATAAAATTTTACTTTAAGAAATAAGCAAATATTCGGTATTGTTTTTTCAGAAAAACAATAATGTATATTTCATATGTTGACGTGGAAGAATTAAGTCTTAGAAATATGTATCTTCGTGACTCCGTGTATAAAATAAAACAACTAACCACTAAAGAATTACATATTTATATATAATTATTGTAATGTAGTATCAAATATGACAATAGAATTTTGATAAAAGTTGGTAATATTTTTGTTTGTATGTGCATGATTAATTTCTTATTTAGTTTGTAATTCAACAATAAAACCATCTTCTCGTTTTTAAAATCACTTTCACATTTGTCTTGGGGCTAATGCATGTTTTAATGATTGCAGTTTCATATGTCATCATTACACATTTATTCTACTGGAGTATTTACTAAATCGATTTCTCATTATGACCTAGTTTGGTCAACATAAATTCAACCTCTTGCAATTTACTATTAATGATACCATGAAAAGTTCATCATGTTATTCATGTGTAGAGACATTATTGCCGAGATAATAACTTTTATATGAAATGTCGATATGGCTAGAAAAAGAGTGGTTTAAGTAACATCTATTTATATTTAATATTACGAAAAATATTAAAAGTTTATAAAAAATGTAAGAAAATATTTCGAAAATAACAAAAACAAATGGCTTTAACCTTACGACATAGAAGGAATAGAAACACAATTATAATACTCTCTCTGTCTCTAAATGATTGTCATATTTTGACTTTTCATGGTCAACAAAATAAGAATTGAAACGTAAATATCTCTTATTCTACATGCAAAAAAATTATAAGAAATTGATAGTTCAAAAATATGTATTGAGACGAATCTAACAAGATCCCACATGACTATGTTATTTATTATCGTTTGATGAGAATTTATGATCAAATTTTATAATATTTGACCACCAAAAGTCAAAATATGACAATCTTTTAGGGACGGAGGGAGTAATATTTGGCCGCCCTTTTTCTACTTCAGATTTGAATACCTCATGATCAAGAATATAAGACTGTCCCATTACATTGGAAGTCGATATACACCCACGTTAATATATAATGTTTTAAATTATTTTTTATTGTCAATTTAGTTGTATAATGGATATCCACAAAGTCTTTAATATGGTATCATGAGTCAATTCATAGTTAATGAGGCACGATGTTGTGCCGACACTTAATTCCGGCAAAGATAAAATTCCGCCGATGATGATCAGATTACACGTGAGAGTGAGCCGATGTTTGAAGTATTGAGATGCACATCTCATATCAAAAGTCAATATACTCCCAATGTTACTCTCTATTAATTTTAGACTAAAACCTTATTGACTCTTTACAAAAAATAGTTCTATCAGTAGACGATTCTATTATAATCAAATGAGATATTTATTTGCAAGACAATTAACTATGTTGCAATTTATTCATGAAACCATCAACAAGTGAACAACAAACAAATTGTGCACCAGTTTTACACAACATTGAAGTCAAAATGAAAGTACAACCAACAATATGATATCAAACAAAGATAAACACAAATCAAAATCACATTTAGCATCATTCATTTTTTTGATTTGCCAAAAGTAGCTCCAATAATCCAGTTCCCTCAAGTTTTTGTTGAACAATAGCATCCATTCGATCAGCCATTTCAACACTCAAATAATTCTTCCAATCTCCAACCTCACCTCTCCTGAAAAACACCTTACTATCAAAACCATTAACTGATACCTTACCATTTTTGTTCACTTTCATTTCACTCAAACTCTCAAAGCTACACAGCTTCACTATTGCCTCCACCATCCCCGACTCTTCTTCCTCGCCCGAAAACGAACACCCCAAGAACTCCGCTAAGCGCCTCACCACACCAACTGGTGCCTTCTGCAACTCCTCATACGTCAAGAAACATACCTTCTCAGGATTTTCCAAACTCGCTTTCCAGTAATCTAACACATGATCCCAAAATGGTCCACTAGGATTCACCCCTTCACAGAACATGTCAACACCTTCTTCAATGGAAGAAATTCCAGCATAATTCTTCACCCTTATACTTTGTGCAAAGTGCCAAAATGAAACAAATGTGTCTTTTGGGTTCCTAGAAAGAAAAACAAGCTTGCATTTTGATTCAAGAACTGATTTTGGCAACAACCCAAGTGGTGAATGAGTAGCAAACAATCTTGGGGTAGTAAAACAAGACAAATCAGGTAGTTTCTTTGCTGCATAAAGTTCCATTTCTAGATATAGCACAAGATCATGAGGATTCTTGGTAAGTAAAGGGTGTTTTTGGCTTAAAGGAGAATGTTTGTTCCTGTTGAGTATGGTGAAAACCAATGCTTTCAACCAAGTTGTTCCACATTTTGGTAAAGTAGCCAGTAATATATCAGAATCATGAGCTTGAAAATGGTGTTGGCATGAAACAATACCTTCAATTGCCTTTGGAGGAAGCCAGAACCCCTGCAACTGGTATGAGTAAGGTGTATGCCATCCTTTTTGTTTTGGAAGGGACTCTAAAAACTTGGACAAATCATTATCTTGTTGATATACTGCTTTATTATCTTCATTTTGCTGGTTTTGAAGTTGAGGGTTGTAGAAAGCCATGGACTGAACAACTATTTAACCTGAAGCTCAAATGAAGAAACAGAAAAGAGAGAATGATATAGGCCAGCTATTTTGTATCTCCCAATCTTATCTCTAAAATAAATGATATCCTAGTGTAGAAGTGTAATGGTCCGTTTGGATCGGGATAAACCTAGTGCATCTAGGTGAATTTTATCATTCATTCTGTTTGGAATAAAAAAAAGACAAATTTTATTGTTAGTAGAGGTGAATATAGGTTAACGTAGGTTAACACATTCACCTCAATATTCCCTTAAATCATTCACTCCCAAATTGGTGTCAAATGAACTGTTTTGTATCATCTTAGAATGATATATTGTATAAATGTATACCGTTTTTAAATTGAAAATAATTGTATATGTTGATTAATGAAAATTAATGAACGGTATTATTAATGAACTATAGTTGTTCCCAATAAATGGATTTGGGGTAATGGAATGAAAGTCGAAAACCAATACACATGAGAAATGAATTGTTTCGTATCATTCCATTACTATGTTCGGTATGCTATATCAGTGAATAGTTTATCTTACATATTTAATATATCATAATAAAAATAAAACAATATCAATAAAAATTTAATATATTAATAAACTCCTATTATAAAATAATCGTATATGAATAGTATTAATATTTAATATGATACTTTCAACTTAAAGGCCCCGGCGCATCCTGCGCTCAGTTTTCACGATGAGATAAATTAAGGAATTTGCCTCAGATGGTCAGGGGACTTTGACTGCATGTTTATCACTCCAACACAAAATTATGCCCTTTACTGAACTCAAACCTACATTGCAAGGAAGGACGAGACTTATCACCCAAATTCTTATTAATCAACTGAGTTATGCCTCCTAATCCATGTCTAGCTACTCAAGGTGTTGCGAGCTTATATGCTTCACCTACAAATTCAGAAAATAAGTACATATTTAGTATTGGTGAAATTCATAAAATAAGTACATACTCCCTCCGTTTCTTTTTATTTGATTGTTTGAGCATTTTTTCCATGTTTCTTTTTATTTGATTGTTTACAATTTCAATGCAACTTTTTACAATTCCAGTGCACCTTTTTATAATTCCAATGCACCTTTTTACAATTCCAATACACTTTTTTATAATCCCAATGTAATTTTTCACAATCTCTTAATAAAGTACTTTTTCTTCAAACAATCAAATAAAAAGAAACGGAGGGAGTATTTAGTATTGGGTTTTCACGCACACAAAAACCCAATACATATTTTATGTGTTGGCGTTTTGAAAATAAGTGATAGATGCTTTTTTATATTTGAAATGAAAACAATTTTCTTTCACAAAATATTTATAATGAATTACTACAAATTTAGCTAAAAAATTGTTGCGATGTCATATCAAAACAATAGAATTTGATGTAATGATCGATATTGAAGAGAGTTTAGGTTAAATAGCACTCATGAAGGCTCAATATTAACTTGGAGCACACTTATAGAATTTTTAGCAAAATAGTACAAAAGAGGGATGAAATGAATAATTTACCCCTTATAAACTTAGTGTTTTTTTCAGTTTTTTTTCAATTTCTTTTTCTTCTTTTTTTCGATTTCTTTTCTTTTTTTCGACTTTTTCTTTCAATTCCTGTTTTTTCGATTTCTTTTCTATTTTCTTTTTCAATTTTTCTTTTCATTTTCTTTTACTTTTTTTTTTCATTTTTTGCCTAAAAATTTTTATTTTATAGGAAAGAAGTTTGATTTTTGCCAAACCTTTTAGCTAAAACAATTACTAAAATGGAACCATTTTTACTATGAAAAAAAATCGGAAAAAAGATTGAACAAAAAAATCGAAAAAAAATCGCAAAAAAAGAAAAAAAAAAAAAGAAATCGAGAAAAAACCTCTAAGTTTATAAGGGTGATAAACTAGTCATTATATCCCCTTTTCTGCTATTTTACTAAAAATTCTAAAAGTGTGCTCTAAATTAATATTGAAACTTCGTGAGTATTATTTAACCTTAATTCTCCGATATTGAATAACGGTAGACAATACTTTTGTTTGTATGTGCAATTGTGCATGATTAGTTTCTTATAACAGATCAGGTTTCTTATTTTAGTTTGTAATTCAACAATAAACCATCTTCTCGTTTTTAACATCACTTTCATATTTGTATTTAGTACTAAACTAGTACTTACGGATTGCAATTTCACATGTCATCATTTACCTAATTGGGCTACACTATGCACACACCAAAACAGTGTTTTTTAAGTATGAACTTACTATTTTACCCTTATGTGAAGTCTTTCAATTACTATACTTATAAATAAGGAGACATAATCATAATTTCACACACTAAAACAGTGTTTTTTTGATGGGCTACCTTACCATTTTACCTCTATGTGAAATCCCTCAATTGTTACACTTACGAATAGAAAAATCGTAATTTTACACCTAAAATTCACTATTTGGGTGTGCCTATAACAGATCAGGTTTGGAACATATGTGGGGACCACGCATTCTGATTGGGAAACACTAGAGACATCTAAACGGTAACGAGTAACGAGTACGTTGACTGTCCAAACAAAAGGAAAGAATGACCGTTACCAAGAAAAAATCGTAGATCAACCGACAACTAACCTGCCAAACAACCTAAATACATCTACTTCAATCATACAGCTACTACAAGAAAATTGTGTGAATGACATTTTTTTCAACTTTTTATTAGTTATAGCATTCATTTCTATTTGTTACACTAAATAGAAGTAAGGAGAGGAAAAATTACCACAACGGTTCATAGTTTCTTAATAAAAAAAGTTTACTTTTTGTAGTTTTTTCGCGAAAATGTTCGATTTTCGTAGTTTTGTCACAAATATTTTCAATTTTGGTAGTTGTTTGCCAAAAAAGTACCAAAACCGAACTTATTTTGTCAAAATCGGAACTTTTAGCTAAAACATCTACGAAAACCGAACTTATTTTGTCAAAAAACTACGATATTCTTTTGCCATAACTGAAACTTTTACCAAAACCGAACTACTTTTACTAAGAAAAAAAAAGTAAAAGAAATTGAAAAAAAAATTGAAAAAATGCATTAAAATATCAGCATTGGTTCTCATTTCTCCAACTACCACATTGTCTCATTTCTCCAACTACCACATTTAATTATTAGCCTTTAATTATCTGATCTGTTGTACACACCCAAATAGTGATTTTTGGGTGTAAAACTACAATTACGCTCCTCCTATTTGTAAGTGTAACAACTGAGAGATTTTATATAAGGGCAAAATAGTAAATTTGCCTTTAAAGAAACACTGTTTTGGTGTGTGCATATTATCTCACAAAGGGATAATGTCACTATATATAGATAAGGTGAGGAGCTTAAGATTGCTAAAATCTATCCACCAATAGTAAAACAAAAAAAAATGTCTATTCCTAACCAAAATCTTCATCTTCAAAACTACCCAAAGAAAAATGATGAGAAATCAAAGCATGAAAATGATTTTGACAAGTTTATTGCCTCCCTTCCGACACAAAAAGGATGGCGTTCTCCTTTGTATCAATTCCAGGGCTTCTGGCATCATCCAAAAATGCTTCAAGGTTTCCTTGAATCCCAACAACATTTTCAAGTTCAAGATTCTGATGTTCTGTTGATCACTTTCCCAAAATGTGGTACAACTTGGATGAAGGCATTGCTTTTTGCTATACTCAATCGAAATAAACATACCCCTCTGAGCCAAGAACACCCTTTACTCAACAATAATCCTCATGAACTTGTACCATTTATTTCAAGTGGAATCTGTAGAGCTGCTCCTGAGTCGCCTTCTACTACGAATACATTGTTGCTAGGAACCCATTCACCCATTGGATTGCTCCCGAAATCGGTTCTTGAATCGAAATGCAAGCTCGTCTACGTTGCCAGGAACCCGAAAGACACATTCGTCTCCTACTGGAATTTCGCCAAGGAAACAAAGCCAGAGAATTATCAAGGGATTTCGTCGATTGAGGATTCTGTTACTATGTTCTGTAACGGTCTCTCTCTGTGTGGACCATTTTGGGATCATGTGTTAGATTACTGGAAAGCAAGTTTGGAAAATCCGGAGAAGGTATGTTTCTTGACGTATGAGGAGTTGCAGAAGGCACCAGTTGGTGTGGTGAGGCGCTTAGCGGAGTTCTTGGGGTGTTCGTTTTCGGCTGAGGAAGAAGAGTCGGGGATGGTGGAGGCAATAGTGAAGCTGTGTAGCTTTGAGAGTTTGAGTGAAATGAAAGTGAACAAAAATGGTAAGGTATCATTTAATGGTTTTGATAATAAGGTGTTTTTCAGGAGAGGTGAGGTTGGAGATTGGAAGAATTATTTGAGTGTTGAAATGGCTGATCGAATGGATGCTGTTGCTCAAGAAAAGCTTCATGGAACTGGATTGTTGGAGCTACTTTTGGCAAATCAAAAAAAATGAATGATGCTAAATGTCATTTTGATTTGTGTTTATCTTTGTTTGATTTCATGTTGTTGGTTTTACTTTCATTTTCACTTCAATGTTGTGTACAACTGGTGCACAATTTGTTTGTTGTTCACTTGTTGATGCTTTCATGAATAAATTGCAACATAGTTAATTGTCTTGCAAATACATAACTCATTTGATTATAATGGAATCGTCTATTGATAGAACTAGTTTTTGTTTTAGTGTAAAATCGTTAGAGTAGTTAGGGGAGTACATTGACTTCTGATATGAAATGTGCATCTCAACACTTCGAACATCGGATCCCTCTCACGTGTAATCTGAACATCATCGGCGGACTTTTACTTTGCCGGAACTAAGTGTCGGAACAACATTGTGTCTCATTAACTATGAATATAATTGACTCATGATACCATGTTAAAACTCTATGAACTTTCACTATAAAACTGATTGGCAATAAAAAAAATAATTCAAAATATTATATATTGGCGCGGGTGTATATCGACTTTCAATGTGATGGGACGTGCACCTTGGCAGTCTTATATTCTTGATTATGAGGTATTCAAATCTCATGTAGAAAAAGGGTGGGTGGAAATTATTATGAATGTGTTTCTATTCCTTCTATATGGTAAGGTAAAGCCATTTGTTTTTGTTATTTTCGAGATATTTTCTTACGTTTTTCATAGACCTTTAATATTTTTCGTAATCAATAATTCTTAGTTATCTATTTAAAGATTGAATCGCATGGGTTAGACGCGTTTCGTCTAACCCCTCCGCACGCGTGAATCAAGATTGCAGAGCTTACATGCATAACTGAGTTGTACCTTGTGCTTCCGAAGTAGTACATCTAACTGCTTTTTCCTTGAGTTGTACCCTAATCAATAAAAGTTGTACGTTGGTATCCATTTGTAGGCGTCTTCCACTCCCCCCCCCCCCCCCCCCCCCCCCCTCCCTCCACCCCCACCCGCCCTTCTACTATTTCGTCCTTTTGATCTCTACTCTCCCCAAATCCACCGCCTAACAATCAGCCACCCTCCCCCACCATTTCTTTTATTTCCACGTCTTCACCCAATTATCTAAACACCGCCTCAAAGCCACCATTTTAATTTTTCAAATCCTTAATTTAATTTCTCAGATCTACTTTGTTTGAAATCAAGAGTATTCTTCAAAATTTCTCATCTATATCATTAGTAATATAAAAGCAATCATAATCTCATATAATTTAAATACTAAGAATTGATAAATTATGATAGTCTTACATGGGCGGTAGTCAATCATAATCTCATATAATTTAAATACTAAGAACTGATCAAATTCCAAGCAATAAATTATAAATTAAGAACAATGAATAAAAGTAGTGCGTAACAATTCCCAAATAACGGGTAAATAATTCAATTGTATAGATTCATCTCATCCCTAGTAATAAAGAAACTAGCTCATAATAATAAAATTACAAGACATAATTGTTCTTGAATTAAAGTAGATGTACTTAGGTTGTTTGGCCGGTTAGTTGTCGGTTGAACTACGATTTTTTCTTGGGTAACGGTCATTCCTTTCTTGCTTAGACGGTCAACGTACTCGTTAGGGATAAAATTGTAAAAATATAATTTCACGCTGATGGTTACCGTTTAGATGTCTTTAGTGTTTCCCAATCAGATTGCGTGGTCCCCACATATGTTCGAAACTATGTTGCGCGAGAAAACAGTTCGTGCTTTTTCAAGTCTGCGAGAAATAAACAACAAAATCACAAGCTTAATTCATAGTGATCAAATCAATGAAGCAAGAAATTTATTTGATAAATTAACTCATCGAAATACTGTAACATGGAATTCAATGTTGTCTGGTTACGTTAGACGCCGTGAAATTTCTAAAGCTCGTCAACTGTTCGACCAATTGCCTGAACCAGATATTGTGTCTTGGAACATATTGCTTTCTGGGTACTTCTCGTGTCGCGGGGATAGATTTGTACGTGAAGGGAGATTAATATTTGATCATATGCATGAGAGGGATGTTGTTTCTTGGAATACAGTGATTAGCGGGTATGCGAAATGTGGTCGGATGGATGAGGCGGCAAGATTGTTTGAGAGGATGCCTGAGAGGAATAGTGTGTCGTGGAATGCTATGATCACGGGGTTCTTGGAGATAGGTGATGTGAGAAGAGCCATTGCAGTTTTTGAGACAATGCCGGAAAGAGATGATGCTTCACTTTGTGCTTTGGTGTCTGGTTTAGTGCATAATGGAAAGTTGGATGATGCTGAGAAAGTTTTGGTTATAGATGGGAAGAAAAATGATGGAAGGGTGGATTTGGTGTTTGCTTATAATACTTTGATTGCAGGGTACGGTCAAAAAGGAAGGATTAATGATGCTCGACGACTTTTTCATCAAGTATTTTATGATGACGACGATCCTAGCAAGAGTGGAGGAAGTATTAGGCTTAAAAGAAATGTAATATCTTGGAATACGATGATCATGTGTTATGTTAAAGCTGGAGATGTGCTGTCGGCTAGGGAGCTGTTTGATAAGATGAAGGAGAGGGATATATTCACTTGGAACACTATGATTTCTGGCTATGTTGGTATGTCAGATATGGACGAAGCTTCAAAACTTTTTTCCGAGATGCCTAATCCTGATATAGTAACGTGGAATTTGGTAATCTCTGGTCATGCTCAGTTGGGAAATCTGGGGCTTGCTTGTGAATTTTTCAAAAGAATGCCTCAGAAAAATATAGTTTCTTGGAACTCAATGATTGCAGCATTTGAAAAGAAAAAAGACCTTCACGGTGCAGTTAAGCTTTTTATGCAGATGCAAGCTGAAGGGATGAGAGCTGATCGCCACACATGTTCCTCCCTTCTTAGTGTTTGTGGCGAATCTGTTGCACTACAGCTAGGTATGCAAATCCATCAGTTGGTGACGAAGATGCTAGTGCCAGATGTACCACTAAATAACTCACTCATTACTATGTATGCCAGAGGTGGGGCAATTACAGATGCTAGGGCTGTATTCAATGAAATGAAATTTCAGAGAGATGTTATCTCTTGGAATGCCATGATTGGAGGATACGCATCTCATGGATTTGCATCCGAAGCTCTTGAACTCTTTGAATTAATGAAGTTCAAAGTTAAACCAACCTATATCACATTTATTTCAGTTTTGAATGCATGTGCTCATGCTGGACTTGTGGAAAAAGCTCGGTCATATTTCAGATCCATGACCTCTGATTTTGGAATCAAACAAGGGATTGAACATTTTGCGGCTTTTGTTGATGTCATTGGTCGCTATGGGCATCTTGAGGAGGCAATTGATGTCATAAAGACCATGCCAGTTAAGCCTGATGCTGTTGTTTGGGGTGCTTTTTTGAGCGCATGTAGATTGCATAATAATGTTGAGTTTGCTCGAATAGCAGCAGAAGCATTAATGAAATTGGAGCCTGAAAACTCTGGTCCATATGTTCTGTTATACAATACGTATGCTGATGTTGGGAGATGGGATGATGCAAATTTCATCAGGGCGTCAAGGAAGACCAATAACGTTGTAAAGGAGGCGGGTTACAGTAGGGTTAATTCCAGCTAATCATTAAGTCACATTCTGTCTATGAAGTGGCGAAAGGTGTAATGTGATACTCAATCCATGTATTGAACCTTTCGTAGGTACAGGCGTAGAGAAGATAAATTGTTGGTACATCAATTAACTGAGGACGAGGAAACACATCTCTGCTATCTGGCATAATTGGGAAGAGCATATCTTCTAAAGCAATTGTTGACAGTAACATTATTTCATCTGACGTGATTGTGAGGATTGGTATATTGAGATTTGATGAGTGAAACGTTAACCCATGTTTCATCAGTGGGCCATGCTTCTCAAAGGGAAGACTTGGTTTAAGATTTCTGCGAGTACTGCAGTGTTCAATCACCAGGTCTGCTACTGGTTTTGAGTTGGTATTTCCTGTATTGATGTAAGTTATGTCATTGTTACATTTTGTAGCTCCCGGCCTTCCAAAAGTCTGCACGTGCAAACTAAGTCCTTATGTTTGTTTGCACACACAACCCAGATGCATCATCCATATGACACTTTTTGTTGATTCTTTCAGGTAATAGATCGCCAATTCGAGCTAACCAAGAGGAGAAATGAGCTTCTTCCAAGGAAGTCCCATGTTGTGTTTCATGGAGCGGCACTTAATCTTAGCAAGTCACTTTCTAAAAGGAAGATATTCAGTGTCTCAAAACATATCCTGCTTCGAGTGTTGTCTCGTTGTCCAGTTTCCAGTCATTGATTGAGAGCTGATGCATATTTCTTTGTTCTCAGTGCACTCAAGTTCACACTGATATCTTAAAAAGAGACTTTACCTATGAAAATGATGGGGTAATTATAACTAGTTGAACAAATATAGAGCACTACCCAATGTTCTTACAAAAACGAGGAGTTTCTGAAACGTTAGAGATGCTTAGTATGAAATTTTGTCCTCCTTCCAAATTCCATATATACCCCAACTCATTTATGTCACACCAACCTTAATTGCATTTAATCATTTTATTCCCTATACGCAATACTATCCAAAAGTCGAGCCAAATGCCACCCAATATTCATTCTTCTCCAAATTGCGAATAGTCATCTCATCTCAACTCAAACAAAATTGTCAACTCTGTAAAATACTTCTTCCGTTTTTTCAAAATTATTTAGATTAAAGTTTTTCTTTTTTATCATACTACATTGTTTAAGATTGGCTTTTTTTCATCTAGGCCCCTGAACTAATTAGTAAATCCCAAATCAGCCCTTCCCACCTTTTTTGTCCCAAATAGGCCCCTGTGGCCAAAAAATGGCACCTGAACTTTCATTTTTTCATTTTTGCTGACTTTTTCAGATTTTTGACTTTTTAAAATCCTTAACCCAAGGGCAAGTTAGTCATATTAAAAATATGAGTTTTTGGAGGGAAATATTCGAGAAAAGTTCAGGTGCCATTCCGAAAAAAAACATTTAAGCGCCAAAATTGAAGAAAAAGTTCAGGTGCCAGACAAAAAAAAGTATTTTGACATTTTTGAACTCGAATTCATGTGTGTATTTAAATTGTATATTCGATATTCCGATTCGATTTTTCAGATTAGAAATATAAATAAATATAATTATTCATAATAATTTAATTTTTTTTAAAAAAAAACCTCCCCCCCCCACTCCCCCGCACCCCCCCACCCCAAGAACAACAGCACCCCCCCCCCCACCCGTCCCCCCTCCCCCACCTCAAGAATAGCAGCACCCGACCCCCTCCTCCTGCAACAGAACAGCGGCCGCCGCCGCTCCCCACCCACACCCCACCTGCGAACAGCAGCCCCAGACCCCCCCCACCCGACCCCCTCCTCCTGCAACAGAACAGCACCCCACCCCCTCAAGAACAACACCCCACCCCTCAAGAACAGCAGCAGCAGTCGCCGCCGCCGCCCCCCCACCCACACCCCACCTGCGAACAGCAGCCCCCCCACCCCACCCCATCCCACCTGCGAACTATTATAATTATTCACCAATTTGAAATATGGTTGATACTCAATTTTTTTGAAATATTTTGTAAATTGCTATTGTTAATATTAAGGGCATCAACATTTTTCTTGATTTGAATATGATTTTTATTGGGGTATGGGGTTTGATTTTTCATGATGGATTCAAGAAAAAAGAAGGAGCATTAAAGATGATGAAGAAAAAAATTGAATCTTTATTGAAGAAAATGGAATAAAGTTAAGAACTTATAGTGGTGGTGGTGAATAAAGATGATGGCAGCGATGGTGAAGGAAGGAACTCATAGTGGTGGTGGTGAACAAAGATAATGGCAGCAATGGTGAAGGAAATGGGTGGGTGTGGGGGTGGGGGTGGGGGTGGGATGAAAGGTTGAAGATGATGTTTTTAATAAGGTTAGGTTAAATATTTGAGGTTGGGTTAGTTTATAATTAGGTTGGGTTAGTTTTTTATGTGGTTAGACTAATTTGCCCTCTATCTAATATTTAAAATTAGAGAAAAAAATTTTAAAAAAAGTTCAGGTGCCATTTTTGGGGTCCAAGGGCCTATTTGGGAAAAAAAAGGTGACAAGGGCTGATTTGGGATTTACTAATTAGTTCAGGGGCCTAGATGAAAAAAAGCCTTTAAGATTTCAATGTTTGTTCTTTTTCACCATCTTTTACTAAATTTATTGATTTCACAACACAAAATTTGTGAGTTTCAAAACATAATTAATGACAATTACTAAAAATTTAACCAAACATTTGGTAAGAAATATATCAAAATATAACATTTCTATAAAATCATAATTACCCATTTTGATTATTAAGATTAAAGTTGACAATAGTTTTGGAAATATTAGTACTGCCTATGTCCTTAAAAGACGGTAACATTTTGACTTTTGTTAGCTAAATATTAAAAATATTTCATCATAAATTCTCATTAAATAATAAGAAATATATATTCTTGTGGGATTTTATTAGATTCATCTCAATATATATAACTTTGAAATATTAACTTTTTATAATTTTTACACGTAAAATAAGAGATATTTATATTTTAAATCGATAAAAAAGTCAAAATGCGACAATGAAGGGAGTATTAATGATAGTATTTGAATATTTGTTGATTCCCAAAGTACTAGTCCAACCCAACTCTCTCTCTAGTGGTCCCTCTACAGAATTTCCCAATAAAGTTTTATTATTACAAGTAAACAATGCAACATGTAAACTGTCAACTATACCACAAGTCAGACTCCTCATATGCAAGTACAAAACATGAAAACACACACATTTTGTCTCCCATAATAAATCCATAGATATTAAATTTCTATTATTTGAGTTATTATATTTATATTATTCAAAAGATTCAATTTTTCAGAGATGGGTATCTCTGAATTGTTGAAAAACATTGATTGGGAGCAAGAATCATACCCAAAATATGAAGATTTTCTGTTGTTACCTCTGTTTTTTGTGTTTTTCCCAACAGTCAGATTATTTCTTGATCGATTTGTATTCGAGGTACCCTTTTGTTTATTCCTTTTTTGTTGTATAAGTTTGTTCTTAAGCTAAAAGGCTATATTTTTAGACAAGTATATTTAGTTGATGTAATGCAAGTAATAATAATATATTTTTGTTGTTGAACTATTGTTTGGATGTTGAACTAGATGAACATCAGGTTATGTTCAAAAGTGTGTCTGGAGGGGGGGTGGGGGTGTTTGGTGATATGAGATATTACAATAAACAGCCTGAGAACTTAGGAAAAAATTAATTTTGACAGAATGAAATGTTATAACGGAGGCATATCCTAACATGAAATTATATCATTGATCAGGAAGGTGGGATGTATAAAATCGTTTCAAATGAATCATTATATGGAGAAATATTATAATGTCATTTATCGTGGTATCCAGAAGATGATGATTCATTTCGTTTCATCAGATAGATTTTCAAATTTGTTCTGAGCTTCTTCTGTTTTTGCACTATGTTAGATGTATAAACATTATCTCTTCCCTGTTAGAAGCTGGTGCCTAAGTGCTGAATGTATGTGTTGCAGAAACTGGCTAGACGATTAATTTTTGGAAAATTACATGACATCGTAGACTTAAAAAACGATGTGCGTGCTAAGAAGGTTCTCAAGTTCAAGGAATCAGCATGGAAATTTGTTTATTTTCTTTCAGCTGAGATCTTGGTAATTCTTGTGACTTACAATGAGCCATGGTTCAAGAAAACGAAATATTTCTGGACAGGGCCTGGAAATCAGTTATGGCCAGATCAAAAATATAAGTAGGTCACTTTTTTCTTCATTTTCCCTACCCTCTTTCTTACTATATGGGCATGAAGGCGTGGACCACGAAAAGTTGGGATTTTTTCCCGTGTTGTAATATTCTCGAATGTTGTCAGTTGGCTTAATTTCACAAGTCATTATCTGTTTTCATAACATCTATTTATATTATGAGTAAGATGTCATTGTTTTTGACTCTCTGTGTTAATGTTGCATAGGTTGAAACTCAAAGGGGTTTACATGTATACTGGTGGCTTCTACACATACTCTATATTTGCACTGATATTTTGGGAAACAAGACGCTCAGACTTTGGAGTCTCAATGAGTCATCATGTTGCAACAGTTATTCTAATTGTTCTATCATATATATTTAGGTGAGCTTGATTTGCTTCCGTGTTCGTTAAAGTTTTACTCACTCTGACCAATGATACCAGTAATAGTTCATTCAGCCTATTTTTGTTAAGCTAGTGCTTAGAAGAATGTGTTTTTGGCTAAAATACCAATTGTCTCATCTGTAACTTTTTATGCAGGTTTGCGCGCGTTGGTTCAGTTGTCTTGGCCCTTCATGACGCCAGTGATGTCTTTTTGGAGGTGGGAAAAATGTCGAAGTATAGCTCTGCAGAATCACTTGCAAGCTTCTCATTCATCATTTTTGTTTTGTCTTGGGTCATTCTTCGCTTAATTTATTATCCGTTCTGGATCCTTTGGAGCACAAGGTGAGCTCTCATTGATGTTTCTTGCTTTTACTTCCACATCTGTCATCTAAAGATCCTAGGCAAAATAGTATATAATGTTATTAATGAACCCGTTGAATATAGTATATCTTGCCTTAAAGGTGTACATGCATAAAGTTAATGAAGTCTCCTTCTCTCAAGCTTCCACCTAAGTTCTTCTCTGCTGCAGAAGCTTGTGTATGTGTATGAGTACATAAAATATGCTGATTACTCTTTAATATTTCCTCGGACAGTTACGAAGTTCTTCAGATGTTAGATAAGGAAAAACACAAAGTGGATGGTTCTATCTATTACTATGTCTTCAATTCCCTTCTCTATTGCTTGCTTGTCCTCCACATATATTGGTGGGTGTTGATGTATAGGATGCTAGTAAAGCAAATCAAAGATAGGGGCCAACTCAGTGAAGATGTTCGATCTGGTAAGTTTATATTTTTCATATCCCTCACCCGGGTAGATTTGACAAGCTAGTTGTAGTTTTTAGTTTTTACTACTGTTCTCATTTGATCATTTGATGGGTTGTATATTCCATTACCAATGCTAGAATTTAATACATATTTAAATTGTCTTGCATTCCTCAGATTCTGAAGCAGGAAGCGAACATGAAGATTAATTATGTGAGAGATAATTTACATCTCAGGTTCGTAGGTGATTTGTATTGCTTCGAGTTTTTTGTTTTTAATTTTAATTTGTCCTGAAGATTAGACATACGAATGATCCATAAGCAAAGTATAGATACTGTGTGTGCCATCTCTAAATTATTTCCATCCCTGATATCACAATTTTGATGATTGCAGTTGCAAATTAAAGAAAACGATGCTTAGATGAACTTAGTTAAAACAACGTTAAAGATAGCTGTACAAAATTCATATTCCGTGAGCAGGAAGATTAAAAGACGAGTAGGCAACAGACACAGGCAGAGTAGCCAGCTTGGTTCCATGTATCTTCCTTGGAAACATTTGTTTAGAACTTTATTTATCTAGAGTTCTGCATTATACCAGATTAGAAGCTATTGCAGAACCCCCTTTGGGTATCGCGACCACTTCATGATCCCATTCCTGGTAGTTTCTTTAACTGTTCTTTTCTACAACTTAAATAGTCTTGGTTGTCATGAACATTGGTTTACCAATAGCCTACCGTAGTGGTAATCTTACCAAATGTTCAGTATTAAATATTGACATGGTATCAGCAATCGCTTTGGATATGCAGTTTGTATCGCTGTAATTGTAAAGACCATCTCGAATCTAGAATTCCAGTAAATATTAAGCATATTCCGTAGTTTGTGCCATGGAATATCGAACGTAAAACATCCAATTCTCAGAAACTAACTACAAGGAACGTAGAACATCCAATTCTCAGAAACTAAATACATCAAACGTATACTTATTCTAAATAACCACTGCTAAATTGGAAATGCAGTGATATAAATACCACGTCTCGAATCAGCAATGCATTTCAGTCTAATGGACATTCATGCAACACCTTCAAAGACTAATCTTTATCAGTTCCAACCAACTTCCAAGTTCCTCAAACAATCCCAGAAATTAGACTACAGCCTTGAAAGACTAACAGTTCCAACACCAGAAGAGTACAAACCTTTCTGTCAGAAGTTATAAAACCAAATTTTCCACAAAGAAACAAGAAGCTTACATAGGTGAAATCATACTAATCAAATTTAAATTCTTTCCTAAGACCAGTTTGAGAAGATATTATTGAAATTTCATATGATGAACAGTTTACATATCTACATATCCATATAGCTATTACAAACAAATCTGCCATGGATTAAAACATTCATCAAGAACATGGAAACATATTTGAACAGAATTAAGAAAACTAATAGGATAACAACCAATGTGGCTGGTCTGAAGATTCAAGAGCTCTTTGGCATTCCAATCAGCTACATATTGATTTGATTCCAGCCACGACTGGTCAGTGAGCTTCACCCTGGTGATCACCATGAACTCCAACACCAACACCACTCGACGAAGAACCCTTTTCATGATTGATTTTTTTCTTCCTTTCGTCTTCATACTCAGGATCATCCGTAGGCAACTCAAACCTACAAATAGGGCATGAATTCCTCGACCCAAGCCATGGCATAATACACTCTTCATGGTATAAATGACCACAAGGCAACATCTTTCCAGCTTCCCCTATATTAACCAAATCTTTACACACAGCACATAAAACCACCTCCTCCTCAGTACCAACCACCCTCGTCTCCAACCCTTCCACAACCAATTTGGCGGCAGGAGGCGCCCCTCGTCTCCCTCCATTATCACTATCAACCAAATTCTGCAACAACTCCTCATAACCAGCCGCATCAACATAATCACCAGGGTCCCCAATATACGAATCAACCTCAGGCACATTTAACCTCATCTCAATCGAATGATCCTCCAACCCCATCAAAATCTCCGCCCAATCAAGAATCCTATTCCTTCGGAGCCCCTCATTCCGCCTCCCTCTCGAATGATGTCCAATTAAAGTTCGACGAAGCGCCTCCACGACCCGCCTCGTCCTAACCTCATCATCATCACCAAGACCCAACCTTTCTCTCCTCCCAACACCCAAACCAACCTCCTCGTTGACCAAATCGTGATTTCCATTGACTTGGTCAATTCTCGAACTCGAATCACCAAGACTCAAACTTTCTCTCCACCCAATACCAAAATCAACTTCTTCATCAACCCCATCTTCATATTCGTTGACTTGATCCAACATTTGACCACTTTCCTGAACATTCTCCTCAAAAATTTCGTTCACATAATTATAACTCTCATCATCATCATCATCATCATCCACATCATCGTCCTCCACGACATCATCATTATTCCAGCCTTGAAGCTCGACGCGGAGGTAATCGCCGTCATGGAGATCAGCTGGTTGAGGAGGAGGAGGGGGAGGGGGAGGGTGGTCGTCATGCGCCGATTCAGAGATGAGGCGGAGGACGTTGAGGAAGTCGTTGCCGAAGACGGAGTGGTCGTCGGTTTGATAGCGGCGATGGGTGGTGGGAGGGAAGGAGATTGGTTCGACGAATCCGCCGTTGCAATCGCGGCAGACGGCGGAGGGGAGGTCGACGGAGACACGGTGGTCGCAGTGGTAGCACCAGTATTGGGTCGGGTTGGGGTTGGGGTCTGGATCCGAACCCGATGGGGATTGGGTAGGGGAGTTGGACATTGTTGGAGACTGTTGTAGATAGGTGTTTGGGGATTTTTATTACCTTGTTGAATTTTGGGTGAATGACATGCCATACTCAAAAATTATTTAATCATTTAAATTATTACTCAATAGAGCCTTAATTTGATAATTCATATCTCACAAATTTAACTAACTTCTTTCTTTTTACTATAAAATACTCTCTCCGTCCTCTAAATAATTAGTACATTTTGACTTTACATGGTTAAACTTCAAAAAATTTAATTAATAATTCTCATTAACTAATCAGATAATATAGTCATATAATATCTTGTATTTGATATCGCATGTCTATTTATAATTTATATCGTTTGAGTGAAAAAGCACTATTTTGATATAGTTTCCTTTTAACGCGGAAAATCCCACAGAGTGGGTGTTGAAATGCTACACAAGCAGCCCCGAAAACGTTGCAAAGGCAGCCACGAAAGCATAGAAAGTATGTTTACATATACTCCTCTGCGAGATTCGAACTGAAACCTCTTCGAAAGAGGCTCGAATCAGGTACCACTAGACTAAAAGACTTGGATAAATATATTGAAATAGTTGGAGTTGTTAAGTTTGTTGAAAGTGGTAATACAATAAGTGATTGAATGGATATGTCGCACTCTAAATTTGATTTCCACTAAAAATAGTCTTTGTGTTTCAAAATGATTAACGGGTAAGATATAATCATTAACCAAGGTAGGGAGTGGTCAGAGACCTAGTTTGAGGGTCTTATTTAATATTGGTCTGATTTTTGTTCCCGAAACGATTATTATGAAAAGCTCTAGTAATTGAAAGTGAAAAAAGAGATTATTTACTTATTTTCAATTTTCCAGGTATCTTGTGTTGGTTTTGCATGATTTTTATCTCTAAAATAGATTTATATTGTACCGACTATTTAATATAGTAAGTATTAAATTGGAGAAAAAGATGATGCACAAAAAATTAATTGTGAATGTTTTTTGTGATTAAGGATGATGTTAGTTTAGAGCACATCGAATGACTTAGTGGTTAGGCGGTCTTCCAGTGACCTAAAGGTTCTGAGGTTGATTCTCATTGTAAGGGGACACTAGGTGTGTTTAAAAAAAAAAAATGATAACGAACCTTTTGTGGCATCCGGCCCAACCTTTCATGTAAGAGGTCATGGGTTCGAACCTTGTTGGAGACATATTTGTCTCATATTATACTCTAACTTTCTATTAGTTAGCAATTTCTGTATTCATGTTTGTAATATCATTGTAGTCACAATTCATCGCTAATTATCAAAAAAAAAAAAAAAAAAAATGATAACGAACCTTTTGTTTCACTAAGCTATTCGATTAACTCAAAATAGGGATGGGCTGAACCCTCTCGTAAGTCGTAAGTAAAAAGGCCAACCCACTAATAAAGCACAAAACGAAGAAACAAAACAAGCAGACTGAAAACCTAAAAACAATCAGATCAAGAAAATAGTGGAGTGATTCAGATTTGCTTCTGAAGTATCAAAGATTGAAGCTTTTTCGCCTCTCTGATCAACCCTCTACTTCAAAGGCTTCATTTTAAGGTGCTCTATTCAGTAATATTCTAACCGTAATCGTTCACCTTATATTTGTTTTTATATGTTTGAATAATATTTGGTACAAAGTATAACAAAAATGGTGTTTTTAACTTACTTTACTAATAACTTCATCATTTTGATATTCTAGTAAAAGTTACGTGACAATTAAGGCTTATAATTTTGTTCATTTTGACCATTGAAAATCATACTGGACAATGTTTTTGGGACGTAGGTAGTATTTGATAATTTGAAGGTTAATACTGTTGTTAGTTGAACTTATGGCATTTATATGCTCAATTATATAATTTCCTTGTAAAGAATTGAGGGTAGTTATATATTTCTGCTAGATGAATATGTTTTTGGAGTTCAGTAGTTAACTTCAATATTGCTCAAAATCAACATTTCCCCAATGCCTCGAAAAGGCTCTCCCCTAAGCCGCTTAGGCGGAGGGGGTCGTATATTACACAGGCTTACTATTGTGATAACATGAAGGTGTTTCCTAGTTGAGGCAAGAGTGAAGTGTAACCACTATCTTCCACTTCACAATAGAAAAGAAGTGAAGGTGATGTTATGAGCCATCTTGAGTTGTTCCGTTATAATAAGAGACATAAACAATATAGAATCTTTGACACGAGAGGACATGGAGAAAGTTCGAAATATAGTTTATTGATAAAATAAGATGAATGAGTTGATTGTGGAATTGTGTTCAGTTTTTTATTTTATTTTGATAGCCCAGACTATTGTTTGATCATGAATTGTGGATAGATGAGCTGTTTATGTAATTATGTACTCGTTTAAGTTTACCATTGTCCAAATTATTGTTCAAGAGTAAATTGAGATGGTGGCTGACTAGTTGTGAGTATCTATTTGATTTTGCTATTGAGATTGACTAAATTTAGTATGATTTTAATTTTTAATTCAAAAATGGTAGGTACTTGCACGTGGTTTATTACACTAGAGATGGATGATGTGATAACAGACATTCCACCACCTTCGAGGTTCTTTGCAGAAGAGCTTAACAACTTTGCTCTTCCGTCACCTCATCTCCCAAGTCCGTTCCTTGTATTCTCAGAATCTAATCCTACCTTCCGCCCTTCACTCCTCATTATCGCCATATCTTCACCATCTATTCACTGTCTACATCACGTGCCATCCAAATCCCATGTTGGAACCCTTATCCTCCCTGAAATTTCTTTATCTGGAAATTCCATTGAGTCCAATCTTAAAGATAAGTCCTGCAATATATATACCCTACAGGATGGTGATAAATTGACTATGATTGTATCCTTCCAGTACTCCGTTCCTATTGAGAGGTCTCGTGCTGTTGCCAATGTGCTGATTGGGAAGGAGATTATCCCTGAGAGAGTTTTGATTTTAGACTCAGTTCAGAGCCGCAACTTTAGGGGCAAGCTTTCTCCAGATGAGGCGTTTTCTTTCAAGCTGGAGACGACAGCAGAAAGGAAAGCTCATGCTGATTCTCAATTGTTAAAAGGTTTAGACTATTTCCCGTCCGGAAGTGTTGTGGATGGACTGGCAGCTGCTTTGTTGAGTCGTTGTCAGCTGAAGAAAATCAAAGGAACACTTTGTCTAGCATGGCCTGAATTTGGTCCATCAGTTGTTTCACTGATTAACTCACTGCTGAAGGAGGCTGTCCCTGGTATTCAATATGGAAATATTGGCCATGCCAAAGAGTTCACAAGGTTCTCTCACTCTAAGGGTAGTGCGCTCGACTCTGAGCTGTATACATGATACTTTTGTTTCACCGATACAATGTAGTTTGATCGTCGCACTTCTGCTATCTGCCCATCAAAATGGTGCTCTTTGTATGTGGGATCTTTAAGAGGTTTGATGTTTAGCTTCAGAGTGGTATCATCTTTTATCATATACTGCTGTGAAATTATGACCTGCTGAATATATGCTGCTTTGTTTATTTGCTTCAAATTATATTAAAATTTAAAATGAGATTTTTGTGTTCTATACTTCAGAATCTGTCATCGGCATATCCCTCTATCCTGGCTGATTTTGACGTCTGCCCCGAGGTTCTTTCGAACAACATTCATATCATAATGGGCAAATGGCTTCATTGATTACTAACGTTTGTTAAAAAATTTCAGTCGATCACCCTAGTATGACTTTGTATAATTTCAATCACTAATGTTGGATATTATGTATATTTTGAGCCACTCATGCGTTTTTTTGGTTCAACTCGTGAATTTTCGACATTTTTGGTAGGGTTATTTTAGTTATTCTCTATTTTGTCATTAACATCAACTAACACATCGAAAATGTTGAAAAGTTGCGAATTGTAACAGAATTATGGTAGAATGACTAAAATACCTTTATAAAAAATGTTTAAAATGTCGAAAAATTGCGAGTAGTACCAAAAAAACGCATGAGTGACAAAAAATATACATAATACCCAACATTGGCGATCGAAAGTGTACAAAGTCATACTAGGGTGATCGACTGGAGTTTTTTAACAAACATTAGTGATCAATGAAGCCATTTGCTTTATCATGACAAAATATTTAGTACACGGTTATTGAACAAACATTAACATGAAGGAAATAATGATATAACTACATCTGATTTTGTAAGTTTCAATGGCATTTAAAATGTTCAACTCGCTATAAAACATCTCCTACTTTCAATATTTGATGTTTTGATCCTGAACTATTTCCACCATCAAATTGTATGCATACTAAATGATTAACTATATATTAATACAAAAGCACAGTTTACTCTTTTGGTAAATCTCACTCACATGCACAATACACAACTATTTGATTACTCATACACTCGTTTGAAATAGCTTCTTGATGATTCTGTACAATGAATGCAGAAACAAATATATTTATAGCTTATAGTTCATACTGCACGCTATACAAAAGATATCTTGAGATGTTTACAAGAATTTTTGTGCTCTGCATTTACGCAATTTTATGAATCTGATTCTTTTTCTGCTACTTATTCGTCGGTTATCTGGGACCTGAGAGTTCCATTGCTTGTGCAAGTAACAAAGAGTCATCTGTAAGATCAGAATATCTCTCTGAAGAGGAGAAATCGTTGGCTCGACATCTAGTAGCTTCAGCTCTCTGAGAAGCTTCCCACTTTAACGCGAGACCATCCCCTTCCAGCATTCGGACAACTTCAGACATTTTAGGTCGATGACTAGGTAGATATTGGGTACATATTAAAGCCACTTGTACCATTTCCTCAAGTTCAATTTCATCATAGTTATTCTTCAAATCTTTATCCACCAGTATGTCAAGCTTCTTTTCCTGATGAATCTTCTTTACCTGTTAAAACAAAAATGCATGCATATCAAATTGTCTTGTTATGGTCGAATTACTTTAGTGTTCCTTAAGTAAGTCTGATATAATATCATGCTTACCCATTCAAGCATTGCCCCCTTCTGGTTTGCCGCTTTACTAAATTCTAGTGCTCTTTGTCCTGTGATCAGCTCTAGAAGAAGAATCCCAAAACCAAACACATCAGTTTTGTCGGATGACTGGCCGGTTGAGAGGTACTCAGGCGCGATATGGCCCACAGTTCCTCTAACAGCAGTCGTGACGTGAGAATCTTGGTGATCGAGAAGCTTTGCTAATCCAAAATCTCCCACCACAGCCTCGTAATAGTCATCCAGCAAAATATTTGCAGCCTTGACATCCCGGTGAATAATCTTCGGATCACATTGCTCATGAAGGTATAACAATCCTCTTGCAGCTCCCAAGGCAACTCGTTTCCTTGTGTTCCAGTCGAGAGACGGCTTGACTGAAAGGGAGACCACAGAACTAAGCATTAAGCTGTATAAATTGGTTGTATTAATAGTGGTGGAGAAATGTGACCTTACCTTTGAGCCGTGAAGCTACACTTCCGTTGGACATATAAGGATAGACTAAAAGCTTCTCCGACGGGGTAATGCAGAATCCGTATAGCCTGAGGAGGTTCCTGTGTACTGCTAGGCTAATCATCTCAACTTCGGTCTGGAATTGGATTCCTCCACCTATGGCGTTGCCATCCTTCAGCCTTTTTACAGCGACAACAGTCCCATCTTGAAGGTAACCTTTATACACGTTTCCATATCCACCTTTCCCTACCATGTTCTTGCTGCTAAAATTATTGGTTGCAGATTGGAGTTCCTTAAAATGGAACCTCCTCAAGTTCCCCATAGATAATTCTTCATGGTGTTTGTCTGGAATTGAAGGTAGAGAGATGATGGCATCAGATTAAAAGAGTCAACATTCGATGTTTTGCTTTATCTATTGGCTATCAATTTTTCACTCACCATTTACATCAAAGAATATTTGTTTGTTGTGCTTTTGTCTCCACCAGAGAAGAACTCCAAATGCAAGGAGTAGGATGAAAAGGCAGGCAAGAGTTAACCCAAAGGCAAAGGCAACTTTATGTCCTCGAGGTTCAGCTCCTGAAGGTGGACCTTAAAGCACAAAATCGTGAATTTTAGATACCTTGGAATCTAGATGGAGAAGAGTTGCATAATCTACAACTGGAAATGGAGAACTCCCAATCCAAGTACAATGAGAGGGATGTTATGGACTCTTACTTTGTGTATAATTCGGAATAACTGAAAGAGGCGTTGGCGTTGAACCATTGCAGTCTGGCTCCTTCCCTGTCGCACATATCATAGGATTTCCTAGGATGCTGTAACCGAAACAAATCAATTTCTTGATAAAATATAGAAAGCTAGACTTCACATCAACAATTAAATAATAGCTTACTTAAATGTTTTCGCCTTAAGCCTTGGCAGAGGACCACTCAAATTATTGAAGGACAAATCCCTGCAAGATTAGGTACATCAAATTTTACAACAAATGAAATTCCATATTAGTTACAATAATTTTTGAAACATGTAATTAGTTGAAATATATATATGTGAAAGGTTATTACAGAAATGCCAGTTGAGTCATATTGGCTTGTGAGAAAGGAATAGTTCCAATGAGACTATTATTGTTCAATTTCCTGTAGCAAACACAAAGCTATCATTACAAACCAAATTTATATAAATTGTGAAACGTCGAAATATGCTGATATGAGTTTTGGAGCATACAGGTATTGCAGATTACTCAATTTCGCCAGGGAAAGTGGGATCTGGCCAGTCATGGCATTATCGGAGAGATCAATCGTCTGAAGTCTAGGAAGCTTCCCAATCTCCAGAGGGATGGAGCCTGAAATATTGTTGTTCTGAAGAAGACTGCAAACAGAATAACCATTACCAATTATTGGCAATTCAAACCTACACGATTCGTTAGTTCTTTTCTTGGAAATAATCCAGTACTCACAGAGTCTGAAGGCGAGTCAAATTGCCTACGCTGTTCGATATTGTTCCCGATAAACCTTGGCTAGGAATCGCCCTGCAAAAGACAACTCATGTTCTTCAAAAACCAACAGAAACACTAAACAAAATCGAATATGTGAGCAAGTGAAGCATAGTGGTAACTGGTACGACGTTTTATCGCATAACTTCACGTATCGGTCACCCATGGGAGAGCAATAAACAACATAGGATTCAAACAAACTAGCAACACAACATTCCAAAACAGTGTCTTACAAGCTGGTAACGAAATAATCACGTGAACAAGTGACCATAGACCAGCTACATGGGTCAACAGCATTAGCATCCCAGTTGAGCACATTTCTTGGATCATGTAAACCACTTTTTATGTCCATCAAAGCTACCACTGTAAAATGGTTCAATTATGCTTCAGAACCAGTAAGAACATGTTTCATCAACCAAACCAAACTCAACCCCATAATTTCTTTTCATTTCAAGAAAGAGTTTTTTCTTTTACTTTTCGTAATTAGCGATGAGATGAGCTTCGAATTCAGGACCTTCTGGTCACTAGCAATAGCCTTTTCCATTATGTTATTCGATTAACTCATTTCAAGAAAGAGTTGGGATATAAAACTACAGTAAAAGAGACTGTAGAAATTTGAACTTGCCTTCAGGATTTACACCATTGGAGGACAGCAAAGCTCTTGCACAACAACAAAAGCTAAAGAAAACTATAAAACAGAAAACAACATGGTATTTTCTCATCCCCATTGAACTATAAAGCATCAAAAAACTATCAAAAAATCAAGAAAATGAGTTGTTCAGAAGCTCAAGAAAATGTAGAATTATCTTTATCTAAGTTGGTTTTGAATAATTCAAACTAAGCATACATCATATGAGTGTAGTACTATTAGCTCATGCTTTCAGACACTAAAAACTGCACTATGTCAGAAGCCAAGAAAAGAGCACAAGTATTTGGTAGAAAAAGTAAGAACATGCTGGTCACTTGTTAAAACAAAGTGGAGGGAAAAGAATATAAAGACATAAAGCAAGAAAAATTGATTATTTTAACTAAATCTAGATAGTCTAAAAAAGTGGAGGGGGAAAGAAAAATCCCTTCAATCATGCATTTGTTTAGACAAAGATTACACTCAGACTTCCTTTTTCTACTACAAAACCAAAATGCTGAAATGCAATCCAACTAGTCTCAATATTAAATTCAAAAGGCTAACTGTTAAAGCACTAAGTTTGGTTATGCTAATAGAATTGAGATATACTTATGAGATATACTTACACTCCTACACTAAAAATTCTTTGTGCGACGTATACAATTCCAATTAGAGGGGGGGGCGTAGAGATGAGTACTATCTCTTTTTTTCCTTTTTCTTTTCTTTTTGTAGATTAACGATAAACTATGAACACAATAGTATTACAAATAATGAATACAGAAATTCCTAACTAATAAATAGTTACAGTATAATGTGAGACAAATTTGTCTCCAACAAAGTTCGAACCCATGACCTCATGCATGAAATGGTCTCCGTAATTGGGTAATTGTTAGTCCTCGTAGAATTAGGTAATTGTTGAAATGGTCTCACTAAATATGTCAATGTTGCACTTTGATCACCTTAAGGTGACAACTGCTGCACAAATAGTCTTGTACTTTAGTATAGGGGGTTGCATTTATGTTTTTACTTCAAAATATTCTTTAAATTACTAATTTAATTTGAAAATATACTTAAATTTTCTTTCTCCGTTAACAACTAACGGAATCGTTAACTTAAAGATCATTTCAGCGCACTCATATGAACTATTTACAGATCAATGCCACTTTTGAGGACGAAAGTACAACATTAAATCACCTAATGGACCATTTGATATAAGCTACTACATGCGTATTGGGATTTGTTTCAATTTGATAAGCTTCGTAATTGGGTAATTGTTAGTCCTCGTAGAATTAGGTAATTGTTGAAATGGTCTTCGTAATTGGTAAATGTTACAATGTGGTTCCCATAAGTAACACCGATGCGCAAATGGTTTCACCAAATATGTCAATATTGCACTTTCATCCCCTTAAGTGACACTGGTGCACAAATGGTCCCTGCACTTTAAAATAGGGGATTGCATTTATGCTTTTATCCCAAAATATTCTTTAAATTGAATTTTCTTTCTCTGTTAACAACTAATGGAATCGTTAATTAATTTAAGGATCATTTCAGCACACATACATGAACTATTTACACATCGATATCATTTATGAGAACGAAAATGCAACATTGATACACCCAATGCACCATTTGATAAGCTTTCCATTGGTTCATTTTAGGAATCCAACCTTCCATGCATACAGTAGTACAGAGTATACACTGATGAGAATCTGATCATATGCCCATTGCTTCAAGAAAACTTCTTCAAGTTGAAGGAATATTTTACATTTTTTTGGTGAAACCAAAAGCCAAACTACTCTTAGCAAAAGTATATTGTTATTTGGCATTGGAAATATCTAAAGTATATATATAGTGCACATGGGAATAACTTTGCTAAAGAGATTCTACAATTTGAAACTTATATGAAATGAAGAATTAAATAAATAAAAGGGTGTGTTTTACTTTTGAGAAATTGGCAGACAATAGTAATATTCTTCTTCTCATCACCTATATTGGAAACTTTTTCTTAGCTTAAAATAATGAATGTGTAATAATCAGATCATGTCTCGATGATTTATAAATTTTATTTTATTCTGTCAAATAAAACATGCACACATGTGCTTATTCATACTACAATCAAACTGTAAACACTCTAATATAAATGGAATTGTTTCAAGATTAGCGACGAATACTAATAAACACTATATATTGAGTTATTTAATATGAATTGAAGTTGAATTTTCCTGATTTGTGTAGAGGTTTTATGACAAGCCGAATTATAAATTGATGGATGTTTTCTAATAGCAGCTTTACAAGGGAGAAGATCAAGAGCAAATTGCTGAAATGGTCCCCGATAGTATGATCGAGTTGCAATTTGGTCCCAAATAGTTACACGGTTGCACGTTAGTCCCTGAAAGTGGCCAAAAAGTTGCACTTTAGTCCCCATGTCAAGTTTTACGTTAACATTTCAGGTTTAGGAGTTAAAATTGGGGTAAAAATATAATTTTAAAGATTTAAAGTTGATTTTTATGCCCCAATTGGTGCCAAAATGAAACTCCACAACCCCCTCCCGCCGAAATTCCCTTTTTTTTATCACCCCAATTAGGGTTGTGGAATTTCGTTTTAGCACCAATTGGGGCAAAAAATCAACTTTACGTATTAAAAATTATATATTTACCCCAGTTTTAACGCCTAAACCTGAAATCTTAGCAGAAAACTTGAAGTAGGGACTAAAGTGCAACTTTTTGGCCACTTTCGGGGACTAACGTGCAACCATGTAACTATTGGGGACCAAAGTGCAACTTGGTCATACTATCGGGGACCGTTTCAGCAATTTGCTCAGAAGATCAACATAATATTAAATCAAATATAATCCAAACAACATTTTGAATACATATAATAATGTTTATTTTAATTCAAATTCGTAATATCGACATGTCGCTTTTGTACTCGGGAGAATGGGATAAATTTTAAGATCCATGATTATTGGAGTTACACTAGTGAGGGAACATCCGCAGATGGATTAGACCACCCCCACCCCCACCCCCACGGGGAAGGACGCCCTTTACTTCCTTCGATTCTGTTCATACAATATACAGTAACCCCGTGATATTTTATCATACATGCAAGCAATATTATTGAGCTTGTCTACTTCTTTTCCATCTATTTTTCATAGGTTGTGAAATTATATTTTGACTTTTTACGGTCAACAAAACACGATTTCAAATATAAATATCTCTTATTCTATATATGAAAAAGTTGTAAAAAGTGATAGTTCAAAAATATATATTGAGACGAATCTAACAACATATCATATGACTATATTATTTTTTATTCATTAATGAGAATTATTGATCAAAACTTTTAAAGTTTGATCATGTAAAATCAAAATGTACCAATCATTTAAGGATGAAGGAAGTAATATTTTGGTCGGGGACTTGTATAAATGGGACCTTGAAAATATATAGTGCTAGTAAGTTGGATAAAGTAGTCGGCAGTTTGTATTTTCTTGCAATTAAACTTCATCAATAACTTATTCCTTTTGTGGGTTAAAATGTTCACATAATTATTAAAATAGTTTCAAATAATTCGTGTAAATACATATAATCTTGATAAATGGTCCTCCTAATAATATTAATTAAAAATTATATTTTAATCCATCTTTTAAAGAAAACATTCAACTTTATTGAAAAAACTCATTAAACCATCTAAAGAAATGATGAAACATTTTCAATCAACCAGCAATGAGACAGTAAGTTGGCCACACGTGTGATTACCATAATTTGTATTACATGATTACTAAGGTCTTTGGAGCCAAAAAGTGGTCAAATAAACAATTGTGGGACAACATTTATCATCATTTTTTATTAGTAATATAATTGGCTGCTACTTATAATTATATATAGAGCTAATTCTTCATTTGAACAAATAATAGATCTTTAACTTGACATCTTGTCTCGTCTTATTATCACAATCACTCAACTTTAACTCCCATCAACTTAGTGGATCTTTAGTTAATTGATGGTTTACTATTATATTAAATCACAACTCTCTCGATTAATCATTACTCATTAGTAGTATGTTTAATGTAATGTGAAACTAATTTATACGTAGACACCAGAAGTTAATACTTCTTAATCAATCACCATCATTCTAATGGTTTTTATGTATCTTATCTTGGAATACATAAATGAAGTATACTGTCGAATGCGTATAGCTGATCGTGAGACTAGAGTTTGTCTTTTAACAATTTCAATACAACATTTTCTTTTTAAAAGAGTCAAATTCATATCGCATGAAAAAATAAGGTTACAACTTACAAGTAGTTAATAGTCTAATAACCTTGATGACATTATTAATCTTGGTCGAAAGTGGATCCAATTAAGCCCAAAACAAATTATTGCCCAATGACTCAATGAGTGACATCAAAGCTATTCATATTACTATGCATGGCCATGGAGTTGTGGGTGACATGTAGCAACCAATACCGAGTTACTGGTTCAGTTCGAATGGATGAGCCGAGATTAATTCGAACCTCTATTCATAATGTAGGTTGATAAATTAAGGTTGAAACATCTATTCACTAAAATATACTTCCTTCATCGCAAAATTCAAGAGATGTTCTTAAAAACTACAAATATAGATCCCAAAATTTGTTTCTACTTTAACTAAATGAGAGATAAGATTAAAGAAAAATGATGTGTAATTTAAATTTGCACTAAAGTATGTGCATTCTTAAATGTTTTCGAGATTATTTCTTTTTCGTTGTATATTGTAAAATACTAACCACGGTGTACAGTTAATGCATTTGTGAATCAATATTTTGTTTACTTTAATATTGGTTTACTCAAAACATTATATACATATAAATTTTGTTAATGATTTAAATAAAACTAATAACATATAGAAGTAGTTCGATGCATTTAATTGGTGTATATTTTCAAAAGAGGTAAAAAATGAGATACAAAACCAAAATTGAAATTGAAGTTCCATTTTTAAGGCAATTTTTAATTTTTTATTATCATTATGGGGTTTAGTTAGGTAACTACCAAATTAAACTACATTAATTGAAAATGAGTAACTATCAACTAAAAAGAAAGAAATAAATTCAAAAAAATGAGAACATGCAGTGTGGCTTTTTTAAGCTTTAGACACTATAAATAGTATAGATTAGAGTCATTTAAAGATGTCTTGATTATAGTTAAATAATTTTATTTTGTTCATCATAAATATCCATCTTCGAAATTCTTATATAATTTAATCCTATTATTTAGTTGAATTCACTAAGGATTAGTAATTTAGTCGTGTTAGGATTATTACTATCCCATACCAAACTAAAGAATATGATGGTTAATATCAATCACATTATTATGCTCTTACCAAACTAAGTAATAAGAAGAATTACTAATTCATTCATTTTCTTTCTCCATTTCTATATTTTAGTGATTTTATTTCCACGAGTGATCCATTCTTAACTATCAAGCCTAACAATAGAGTATTGACATCCATCACGTAAATAAAAGCCATGTAACAGTAAACTAATTTATAACAAACACAATCTATTAATTGAACGTTAATATCACAGCTTTCACCAGAAAACAACCACAGATCCTCCATGATGGAGGGACAAAAACACTAACAGAAATTTGAAGTCCAGACAGGACGACGACTCAACGACAAACGATAGACTGACTCGATGACATGATGTTCCGAAGAGCATCTTATTCTGCAGAAAATAAACCACGGGAATGTAGAAACAAACACAACATATTACTACTACTCCTTTTCTTCTTCAGATTCTTCTCCCTCTTTCCAGTAACCCTTCAGAGTAGACCTCGGAGATCCACACGTCTCCGTCTTTGTGAAGTTCTGGTAGACGATGTAACTACCATCAGCAAGTTCTTCGTAGCTTTTATTCTCAACACTGTAGCCCTTGACATTCATGGAGCAGGTACGTTCAACTGACTGCAGAGAATCATCAGCCCGAACAGCTACAGAGAACTCCTTTGGTTCAAAACAAGCCAGAGCTCTTTCAACCAAATCATCAAGCTTCATCACTTTCATATCATAGCCCGCGGCTTCAAAGCTGGCGTAACTAAAACCATCCTCAGGTGTAACATGAATGGTGGACAGTGCATCTCCTTCAATAGAGTTCATGGAATAGCCACAGGGATCAAATTCGAAATCACAGATATCAGATTTCGGGAGGATCTTCCTAATACCAGAGCGGGTTGTCATCAGTGCAGCAGAACTATCCTCAGTTTTGTAGAATACAGAAGCCCTTTCCCTGTCAAGACCAGTCATGCACATCTCTACAGTATAAGTAGGTTCAGTTGAATAAGTAGGCTCTGCAGAAGCCGAATACACATGCCATTTTCCCTGATTAGCAGAATTTCCCATCACAAAGGCCTTGCTGCCTGAACCAAGCATACCGAAGTACTTGTCTAGCACAGCAACTTCTTCAGAGAAGCTACGATGAGGAAATGATTGAGCACCAGGGAAAATGAAGCTCCCGCGGGAGTAGTGAACTGTTTTCACTTCAAGAGACAAGGATTCAGCCAACTTAAGGATGGGTGGGATCGCTAGAAGAAGCTTAGTTGTCCCACAGGTCTTGATGATCAGCTTGTAAGAATAAATGAAGAGGCTGGACTCCGACAGAACATAAGAGTCAAAGTGGTCATTCTTCAGAGAAGATACAATGGTGCATTCAGCAGCACCAAGGAATTCATCTAGCTGAGCTTTCGAAAGAGATCGAAGCCCTCTCCCCTCAGGGTCAGAAAAGATGCTAGGCTCGACGAAGGAAATCTCGAGCCTTTTCTCGTAACCTTCAAATCCAATAGCAGACACAGGAACTGCCATTTCTAGAGCTATTACTAACAATGTTCACTGATTGATGAGGGGAAAATGAGAGAGGTTTTTGAAGAAAAGGAGCAGGGAAACAATAAAAGAAATAACAGACTGAAAAATGAAAGCTGCTTGTAAAAAACCACGTTAGTAGACGTGGTGGGGGAAGTAAAAGCTAGGAATATCAGGATGGAAGGCGGGCGCACTGCAAAAAAAGACAGAAACATGTTAGTTTGTGTTCATATATTCATCAACAATAGGATACCCCATTGACTACCGCCTAAGCAGGGTAGGTGGGATTATGAATATGTGATCAGTGCAATTGAAACTCACGTTGGAGTATGCAGCAGATTTGAACTTCTTGATGCCACCGTTGGGTCGAATGTCTTCAATGCTATAACCGAGGGGAGCTTCATAAAATAAGGAAATACTACTACTAGACTTCTTTTTACCACCTTTGGATTCCATTAGAACATTCAATTTGCTCCTGTTCACATAACAGATTAAAGTATAAACATTAGAACACAAATATAGCAAAATGCCAAATTTTGATACAATTCTTAATGAACATAGGAGAATGAACAAAGTCAATACAATCAAACAAGACATACATTCAATAAAGATTGTACAACCTTAACATTATTTTCTGGGACACACCATATGATATATACAAAGACCCACACATACAACAGACTTGATAGTAATCCAAATGACCAATAGTAATTCATCAAAATATAACATAAAGAAGGGCTACTCAAAACTTAAGGAGCATGATACGATTTAAGAATACCCTCACGAATAGGACATCATTAGGACAATAACATTATATAAAGCTAAATCATTACTATACAATATTATATTAACAGACGAGACTTGAGGCTTAAAGTTACTTTTTTGGAGGTAAAAAATCAATTCTTTGCTCGTTCCAATCAATATAAATTTATATCAATAAATTCAGTTCTCAAAATATATTCATAGTTTATATAAAAATACATGGTAAAGTTTGAAAATAGAAAACACTAATTAAAACAAATTAAGAGGGGTAAACAAAAGCCCATAATTAGGGAAAAAAATATTAATACGAACAATAATTATTAGATTGCAAATCACACGCAACTTATTCAATTCTAATAATAACCAATGCAACACATTACAAGAATATAAACATTCATACAAACAAAGAACAGAAAATAAGGCATTCGTAGATCCATAAACAAGAAAATTACTCCATAAATAAAGGACATTAGAAACTTACTATTTTGTTATTTTTTGTGTGTAACCAATAATCAAGAAATTGTACCGATCCAAAAATATCCTCAATTAAATCTGCAAGATAAATTCAGAAACATCAATATTAGAAACAAATAGTCATACACAAATATTTCTAAACGCAGATCTAATCATGCTAATTTAACGAGAATTGCCAAAAATATTTTTCAACACAGATCTAATTATATTTACCAAAAAGAGAAAGCCAAAAAAAATTACGAAAATATTTTTCAACATCATCTCATCATATGAATTATATGTATAAAAAAAGATGGCATAAAAAGAATTATAACATAACAAACATATTATTCAACATGCAAATAACTATATCCATTACAACAACGATTATCTTCAAAACATGTATAACGAAAATCGAAACGTCAATTAAATTGATATGAAATAATTAGATGAATGAGACATTGAAAGGGTTGAATTGAATTAAAAAAAAAATACGTACCGTAATGAAAAGAATTGAAAAACCCTAGAAAAATTATTCAAAGGAGGCTCTGAATTTGTTTTGATTACTGCTTAATGATTTCGCAATAATAAGAAGCGATTTTAGGTATGTGGTGAATGGGCCTTTTTATAGCTGCAGCCGATCAATTTTGACCAAGCGATTTGGCTGAGATGGACTGTTTTGCCCTCGAGATTGCGTGGCTGTGGCAACTTGATGGGCTTAAAATGACTAGATTACCCTTTGGAATCAATTTTGGGATAAAAAGGAATTTACTACGTAAATGCCATAAAGGAGGTAGCTATATATGTGGTGGGTGGGTGGGTGATGACCAAGCAACTTAGTGGAGTATTAGGTTTTGAAAAATGTTACCAAATTTTTCTACTTTTTGTCCTTTTAGAGCATTTGGATTATTGTCTTAAAAAAATCATAAAATCAATTCATTATGTTACCTAATTAAATTTATGTGTTATGTTGTAATTTTTACACAAATTCAAATTCTATATTTTACTACTTACAACATTTACATTTTTTAAAATTGAAAAATAAAAGTGGTTTGGAGATAATGTCCAAATATAAAACATTTTCCAATAATATTTGAGAGTCTCAAGATATGAAATTTGATATTTGGAACATTTTTGGTTTTTTATTTATCATTATTCTAAGGTTTAGTTTGCTTTATATTAAATTGTCAAAATAATTTATTATGTCAAATGAATCTAGACATGATATTGTATTAATTCATTTACTATGATTAATTAATTTGACAAATTAATTGAAAACAAACTAAACTGTTACGGTTATGGGTGGCTAGCCCATAAGCCCGCGTATTGTATTAGAATTATTACACCATTAGTTGTATATTTATTAGGATTAGTGACCATTAGTTGTATATTGGGGGGTTATAATTTTGATTTTGGATTCCATTATAAAACATTTTTTATGCTAAATGATTCATGTCATACATTAATTGTTATGGTAAAAAATGTCATTACAAGAAGGAACCGAATTAGTAACATTGTTCAAAAGGCTAATAACATCAAAATTAATAATAACACAATCTTTAAGATCTTTGGAACAACCCACATTTATATGCATCCAACAAATATTGCAGCATTTTTTGATATGAGCAAAATAATCAAATCTCTATCCTGGTGAAGGGAGTGAAAATACCTAAATCAAATCTGCGAAATGAAGCTATCAATAACAATAAAAATGATGTGATCGTCAATTCTGTAAATTCTTATGAAACATTTAAGACCAATGTTTAGTTATGATGATTTACACAATTGTGGAAATTATTTTTGTTGATTTTGTGATCTTTAGAAATTAATATAGATCACATATATGTTTATATTTGTATAGTTTAAATTTTGATTTTTAACTAGAGTATCTGTCTTAGTTGAATAGGCTAATAAAAACGGCTCTTGCTAATAACTAGAAGTTCTTTTCGAAACTTAAATCATCGTTAATTATTCGACAAAATATAGGAGATTTATCTGTATAGTACTCTTCTTTAAATAAGGTATTTAATGGTCCACGTGCTTGGTGATTATTACAAATTGATATTGGTTCTTTTATAATCGCCTAATTTTTTATAAAAAAAATCTAATTATATATATGAATTATTGTTTTTAATAAAGTACTCCTCTAATAAACAATGTCAAATTCGTCAACTGGTTGCATATTTTATATTTTTGTTAGAATATGAATTTAAAATCCATGAACAGATATACATATTTATTTAAGGCTAACATCCAAAGCATACATGACAATCACAGTAGATATCGAGTCATCAAAGCTCAATAATAGAGATATCAAGTGGGGGCTAAGAAACAAAAGTAGGATTCTCATTATATCAAACTTTCGATTTATAGATTTGATGATATGGCTAACTTATTAATAATCGAGTAAAATGTCATCATATGAGGAAACATTTAAAAAGATAAATCATTAGAATATTTAATTGGGGTAAATTTAAAAGAAGCCGAAAGATGAGGATGAATGAGGAAGGAGCCATCAGGAGGATGCATGCATGAGCTGTAGAAGATAGATAGATTCTTGTTTATTTATTCATCTCATCCTCATGCGTGGCTTTGCATCCTTCACACTAGTGGCTTCAATAGTATCCAACCATTTATATTCAATTCTTCAATGTTGTATACACTTGTCAATGTGAATATGTGACCATTGTGACGGACCATAAATATAGGAAATGGTTATGCAATTCGTCGTCATCCTAACAATTTTCATATAATTCTATTTTGAAGTACGGAATATATCGTGAGACGTATTTCAGCTAATAAGGAGATTGGAGCTTGACTTTTTAACCATATTGAAGATTAAGTATTATTCTCTTCATCGCTAAAAAATTGGTACATTTTGACTTTTATGGTCAAATTTTAAGAAAATTTGATATAGAATTCACATTAAACGATAAGAAATAATATAGCATTGTTATATTACCATTGTTATAGTACAATGTGGGTACAAGTACCAATGATGAAGTTTCAAGTGGGTACAGTACCCACGTAAAACCTTTAAATGGGTACTTGATGCACCGGGTGCACCGAATTATTGATGCACCGAATCCGGACTCTCATGTGAAGTCTTGTTAGATTCGTCTCAATAGGTTTTAGAATTTCAACTTCTTATAACTTTTCTGCATGTTGAATAAGAGATATTTACGTTTTAAATCATATTTTGTTGATCATGAAAGTCAAACTGTACCAATTATTCAGTGATGGACGGAGTATTTGATAGTGTAAAACATGTGCACTAATATCCTAATAAAAACAATTAGGGATCAGTAAATTTGAAACCCAAATGAACCCAAAATTCATCATATTACTAGGATCAAATTGATAATAAACTAAAACAATTCAATAACTTATTAAAAATTAAAAATAAATTGATGCGAGAGAAAACTTAAAAATATATAATGAGTAGGTGAATGAAATGTTCGTTTGTGATTAGATATCAACAGAAAATAGATATAATCACGTTCTCTCCTAAGAATATAAAAATTCAACATACATTGAATATAAAATTCCAGCTTTTAAGGTGGATGATGAAATTCGTGAAAGCGAACAATTCGAGTGGGAGGATGCACGAAAGTGGAAGAGATTAGATTATGATTATAATAAAAAATGTTATAAATTGTTTAATGTGGTCTTGTCCATTACAATCATTGAGTAAATTAACATAAAACCTCAATTATTCCATCTAAATGATGTAACAAGCGTGTAACACATGATTGCTATCGACATACACACCCCTTAATTAACGTTATTCGTTGAATAATAATATCGTCTCCTTTTTTAACAAGTTATGGAAGAGTCGGCATCATACGAGCTCATAATCCCAATATCACGACTTGATTAATTGTACAAAGTGTGAAACGAATTATATGTATTCATGTCCTGAAATGTACAGAGGAGGTAAATCGTGAAATATATTTCACCTGATTAATGGACTAGAGTTTGTCTATTAACCACTATAACGACACTCAACACATAAAAAGGCGAGATTATCGATATTTACGGGCCATACTTATTTTCTTCCATCAACAGAGAGTAAATTATTTAAAATGATTTCTCTCCGCTGTTAACTTTTCGGTCTTTCAATTATTTTTTTGAACTAGTTTCAATAATGTAAAAGAGAGCTCACTAATTCGTTTTTATAATTAACAATGAAATGAATTTCACTGGAATCTTCTCCTTCTTAACAAGAGTTTTAAGCTATTAGACTTTTCAATTGTTCCATTTAAATTGTCCCCTTCTTTATAATTTTAATCATGCAAATGAAGATCTATTCCACTGTTCCACTCAAAGTGTTCCCTTCTTGATAATTTTAATAATGCAAATAAAGATCTTCCCACCTAAACAGGGTCAAGACAAGAGGTGCAAGCAGTCGTATAGTATACAACCTTATATCAACGGATTTCAACGGTAGCAAGGAAGCTGTATATGAATTCACCTAATAATTTATGGCATAGGAAAGGATAAAATTTTAATAACAGCAAGAAGATGTGATGATATAAGTGTGTCCAGAAGGTCTTTCAATAATTTTAGTAAATCTAGGTCTTAGCAAACTCCCTAAATGATTGGTTTCCAATTTTGACTATTTGAGAATTTACACACGGTTGACCAAAAGATAAACATGTGTGAGACTGTGAGCCCTCAGGTCTCAAGCACCATGTAGATAACTCTCTAAATAACAAAGTACATACACCATATATATGGAGGTGCCTTTTTGCGAGCTCGGATTTTTATTTTAGTGTACTGTTGTTTAAGCTTTAGCATACTATAGTATATCTGTATAACTTCTTCAGACGCTAGTTCATTTAACTAGAGCTATGAATTTTTGTACAATGATGGTGGAATAAACTAGATCTGTGTAAATTCCAGTGCATTAGCATCTGGATCTCGTGTAAAGATAGCCGGCCTTCCTGATCGGCTGAGAGTGTAAGAGATACCTGAAAAATGAAGTCAATAGTTATAGGAGACTGGTATATGGAACATTGCGACCAAATGTATAAAACGAAAAAGTTCACAGAATTTGAAGGAGCAGGGAGTAAGTACCAGCTTCGTCAAGGATTGCCTTTAGCTTCGACACGTCCTTTATTGAAATGCAAGTGTGTCGATCACGCCCACCATGTTCTGGTCTGCCTGTCAAAGGATCAGGATTTGGGAGTTCCATTAAGTGTATCATGCCTGATCCCACCCACAGCCAAGCACCTCTGTAGGGAAGCTTGTCATGAGGTCTTGCCTCATTTATCTCGAGACCTGATTCGTTGAACTCAAACTGGTTATTTTGGCAGCCTACATGAATATGTATTACTTCACCAGACAGAAATACATACCAAGGAGTTTTTGGTAGAACTCCAGTGATCTTTCGAGATTTTCACATAAAACTCCAACATGATGAAGTCCAACAACTCCACAATCTGTACCAATATCAAAAAACACATTTTTTCGAACATCAAAACAATGTCTTCAACTCAAAGCATAGCAACAACAGAAGCTTTCTATCGATTTTGAGTTGGACACAGACAATATCAACACATTCTATATCGATGATTTATATAGTGATCTAGCTAGGACACAGATAACGTCTCATGTGTCCTAAATCGATTTTGAGTTAGACAAGCTAAAGGCATAACAATAGTCCTGGCTTAGAATGAAGTACAAGAATAAGCAACCTAAGGTTCTCAGATTTTCTAGTTTCTTAACTCCACCAAGGATAGTGGAGAGGTTCGTAATTGGCTGCCTTAGCATTGCTTAAGTCACGCGATTATTAAAACTCTGCTTATTGAAGTCTACAATAGGTCACAATAAATAGGCCCGCTGCTTCAAGCAATGCCAAAGCAGCCAGAACTGTATCCTATGTGGAGTACGAGTGAATGACGTAAACAATGTACTTCTACAATCTGGGCTATGAGTTACTAACAGCATTGATTGAACAGTGATCAAATTGTGATTTGTTAAGTGTTAACTATGTTCTAATCTTAGGAACTCGTAGACTAGTTCACGAAGAGCTGGAAAAGAGCAGTCACCATTCTTTTCATTAGCAACTTGATATCCGATCGAATCTTTAGCAGGTATGTGAGCATCAACATGAATTTTGGCTTTCGTCACAAAATAACAACCACGACTTCTACCAACTTTAGAAAAGGGCTTGTAATTCCCATTAAGAAAGACATAGGTCGTTGATTCTCTGACAAATTTGTGGTCTACCTGACGACAAAATAAAACAAACTAAATTAAGCAACACACAATTGAAGGTACAGTACATCAATAAGCAGTTAATTTTTCCTGATAACAACAAAATGATAGAAGATGCATATAGATCTCATATCAGAAGCACGACTCGTAATTTTGATTCGAATCAAAGTTGTTTTGTGTCTCAATTAACGAGTCAAGATTGAATTTTTTTTTTTATGAATTGAAAATCAAAGTAGACAATTGAAATATGAAACCATACCTGAGATAACTAATTACTTAGGTTAATAAATTGAAAAGATATAAGGAATTAGAAAAGGATAAATTAATATGAAATGAATGATAGTTTAGTACCTTTTGGGATAAAGTGAGGATCGGGTTGACGAGAGAAGCCATGGATGAGCAGCTATCCACTGTGGAACTCTTAAGCCACAACAACCATATACTAATCGCTATCGTGTTTGTGGTTGTAAATAGGCCTGTGATCGAGCCAAATCAAGTCAAATAACTGGGAAGTTTGGATTTGGCTTGAAAAATTAATAAGGGAGGTTTGATTTGGTCTTATTTGGTCAAATGCTAAAACTAAAGGTGTGGCTTGAGTTTGAAGGTTCGAGCCGAACCGTTTGAAAACGTTTGGCTTGGTAACAATTGGAAGAAAAATAAAAACATGAACAAAAAAACTGAAAAAATAACAATTGAAATCGTAATTGAAGCTACAATTATATAAACAAAGGTGAGGGGGTTTGGTGAGCGGGGGAACGGCTTTTGAGAAGAGAAGAGAAGAGGTGAGAGGTGACCGAAGGTGGGCGGGGGGGGGGGGGGCATCTGGAGAGTGGAGATGAAAGAATGAGATGAGTACATAGAAGGGAATATATGTGAGTTGATAATGATTTTATCATTAAATAAATATATGGTAACCGAGCCGCACCTTTTCGCACCGTTTGGCTTGATTTGAAAAAAACTCAATCTTAAGGTGTGGTTTGATATTTGAATAGTCGAATCGAGATTCAAGCCGCACCTTTTCGAGTCAAATACCTCGAGCTTTATCGAACCGAAACGTTCGCTCACAGGCCTAGTTGTAATGCACGTTTCGTGTGTTTGCTAGCATATTCAAGTGTGTGTTAAAATGTACATTCCACATCGAAAGTCGGCTACCCCTCTGTTGTTAATTGAGGTTTTAAAGTGAAACCATATAAACTCTTAATGGTGTGCCTTGTAGAATCTGTCCTTGGCATAGATTTTACTAGATTGACACCCGACGAGCTTTAATCGAGTTTTGATTTAGGTTAGGTTTGTTCGCGATCTAGTTCGGTTTTAGAAAGGAAAGAAGGAACCGACAACGAGTCCGAGTCCGGAAACATCGTTTCGTGTTTGAATTTAAGGCTTGAAAGCAAACAACAAATAAACAAATGATTGGAGCGAGTAATAATGTTTTTTGGGATGAATGGGTAAGTCACAGTCTAGTGGGCTGGCCATCAACTTCCAGATCAATAAACATCAATTGGTGAATATTTCAAAGCAAGTAAAGCCATAGCTTCATTTTTCTCTTTTATGTCTTAAATAATTGCATTTGATGACATATTAAATATGATGATATCCAGATCAATAAACATCAATTGGTGAATATTTCAAAGCTATGGACAATATGTTTATGTTCAGAGCATCCATCCATGAATCATCATCATTCATCAAATTAGTGTCCAACATCTACTCTATGGTAATGGTCGACAACAATGTCAAAATCATTTAGCATTATACTTTTTTTATATTATCAACTAGCTGATAGGGCCCGTCGATCGACGGGCAAAAATGTTGTTTTGTCGAGTGCGGGACTAACTAATATAATATATTGTTTGAAAATGAAATTGAAGTAATTTAGCAATGATAAGGAAAGGTCGATATTTCAAAAATATAGTTTAAAATAGGGCAATCCAACCTTGTAACTAACATGTGCAAACTTTTTCAAATCTTTTCAACATTCTATTCCATACGTCTTACACAAAATATGCAAAAATAACAATTACCAACAGAGTGTGCCATGCTACCTTGTGAGCTCCAATTCTGGTTGATCCGATCTGTCTTGCAAGAAGTGCAAGTGTTGTCCACTGTCTCAGGCATCGAGTATGGCTTCTGTATTGTAACTTGTTTCTGGTGCAAGTCCTTTTTGCCTTCAAGCTCAGTGGAAGCATGAGTATCATTTAAAATACCCAAAGCTGCTCTAGCAGCCTGGTCAATATTGTTGCCTGATGTATCAATTTGCACCAGTTTGTGACTCTACCATCTACAAGGGTGCTTTGGATTGCGGCAGATCAGTCTCAGCTTTGTCCTGCTGTCCCAGTAACACAGAGTTTTCTATGTTATTTTCTTCAACCAATCTGAAGGATGTACCAGCAGTTTGCAAACCTTCGAATCTGTTGTGCACCAGGACATGTACCTCACTGTTCTCAGCTAAATTTGGTTTGCCAAGATCAACGACATTCTTCCCCTTATTCATAACATCCACAACATGCTTGACAACAGTCCAAACCTTAACAATGTTTTTCTGCAGCAAAGATTGAGGTCGAGATGAAGCTTCCCGTTTGCGAGAAGTAGCATCCTTCAGGGGCATTTCCAGGCTGTTATCGCATTTGGTCGATGACCTGCGTCAATTTTTCATTTGTTGTAGTCACACTTAAAGACCTACGCCGATCTTCCACTTCAAGCTTCCCTATATTCACATTCAAATCAGCTTCAAGGTTCTGTGTATGTGCAACTTGCTGTGCACTTTTCAATTTTGGAATAATGACCTCGTTTGGAGTCGTAACTGAATCGGCGTGCACCAAAGCTTCCTGCTTCTCCCCCTAATCCACCCTGTAGTTTGCTCCAATAAAAGGCCCTTTGTAATCTGGTCCGTCTCCCTAACCTCCCCTAGCTGAGTTATACTCGATTTCATTCTATCTTTGACACTAAATTGATGAGAATCCGCTGCCATTGCAATGGAAGTCTGTGCTTCATTAATAAAACCCAAATCTGGATTATCAGCCTAATCTGTTTTGTTGCCTGATATGGAGCTCTCAATCTGCCCTTTGATCTGCTCCAAGTTTACCTGTGCAGGCTGCTCAACCTGCTCGTCCACAGGGCTGGAATGCTGGTTGAATTCCATAAATTGAAGCTCCCTATATCACTATGGCATCCGCACAATTACTTGAATGGATTATCATCACACGCTGTGCTTAATCTCCATGTCATTTTCACTCCATGTAGGTTGACTTCAAAGGTCCTAGTCAACAAAAACAACCAAATTAACTAAAAAGCTTTTCCATACAGAAACAAGAGTCACGGGTTCATCAAATTCAGAAGCTCGATGGATAAATTTATCGAATACATGTTCTGCACACTAAAATTCCAATAAACTTGTATAATAGTAAGTGAACGTATTATAAAGTAAATTAAAATAGCACCATAACTATATATAATTTGTTAACTTATTAAATGGTTTTGCTATATATTAAAAATTGAGTACGTCAATCAAAATTACAAATCACATTTGGCATAAGAGTTCTCAAAGAGGCAAAGTAGTTTTAATTCAATGAGTTTGGCTTCAATTTGTTACATTCAATTTAACCATAGACAATATATAATGGTACAAAAGGTACAATTGAAGATGGAGTTGATTAAAATTAGCTCTTGCGAGAAGTAATTAAATATTAATCCAATTGTTTACATGAATATGCAGCTAAAAATGCCTAGCCAATTGAATTCACTTCTTTCCTCCATTTATTATATGAAGATCAACAATAGATAAAATTGGAATTGAAAGGAGAACTAATCGATAAAATTAGGAGCAAGAGGAAAGTTAAAGATTGATAGTGAATTATAGGGTGTGTGGTTTCAATGGCTGTTGAAGAAGATAGTAGTAAATTACTTTGTGTCATACAAACAAGTAAATTAAAAATTTCATACCCTAAAACCAATGAAAACTTGATAGTATGCAATTTACCTAATTAAATACTACTGCTTCCATTCTCCTCTTCTTCGTGGGTCTCATGTTCTTGACACCTCTCAAGTGGTCCTCGTAATCCTAGGTAGCTATTGGAGGAGGAACTTACATATAATAATACCCACAAGTCGGTTCCTCTTCTTCATGGTCCTTTGTCGGAAGGATCGATGGACTCTTTCGTAGTTTGAGGTATATAATTTAATTTGGATAATATGATAGAAGTGAACATTGGGATGGAGGTGGCGACAACAATGGAGACTTAGGGTTTAAAATAAGAGGGAGATAGAGAATTGGAGATGGAATTATGATGCAACTTGGCGCTACTTTCTTTACATCCTGAAAATATTGAAAGTGTTTATAAAATAAAGGTACTACATTCAATGCACCGTGTACAATCAAGTCATGCATGAGAAACTTAAACCGTTGGATTCAGGAGATGGAGAAACCTCAACCGTTGGATCGCGCGTGAATCGCTACAGTACAGAGTATGGACCGCGCGTGGGGATCACGCGATCCCCTCTTTATAATAATATCTTAGATATGTATCAATAACTTCGATAAAATATCCTGAAAGTATAATACATTCAAAAAATATTTTAAAATACATCAATTATCTTTACCATATGTAATGGCTGAAGTTCAAAAAATCATATAATATTATATTATTTATTTCATTTATTAATTTATACTTCATTAGTAAATAGTTACTTAAATAAAATTTTATGATAAGAACTTATTAATTAAAAGAGATAAGTTTATATTATTTTCATATATCATTTTTAATTCATTTTTATAAATATATAAATTCAATTAATTTGACTATCTGAATTTTTTGTTAGTTTAATTTTTAGATGAAATTTATTGTGTCAACAAATAAATATAATTCTCACATACATTGATTGAGCATAGTAACTAGTTATATGAAAACTGCCTTGACAATTTTATGTCAAATATCACTTGGAAACTTTTAACCAAACGTTATATTGAGAACATTCATTCTTGTAAGTAGGATTGAAGATATGTTAAAAGCTAGACTCAATGTGATTCTAAATTTTTTTCTTGTGGTCAACACAATTCGAACAAAACACCTTAATTTGAGTTTAACCAAATTTGAATCGAACGTTTGATTCAACTTTAACTATGTAAACTTTTAGTTTTCTTAAAAAAAAATTAAATTAAATTCCACAGTTTCTTCGAACTTTGAATTTCTGAACTCCGAACCTTCTAATCCACCTCTAGGTTCTTCAATTGGTTCAAATGATTGAATAATATTTCGAGCCAAATCCAATCTTACCCCAATTCGGACATAGGCTCATTCATGTCCATACACACACGTGCTCCTCTACATATATACTCCCTATATATATACACCAGAGAAACTAAATTACCCGAAATAGTACTTTAGATTCGAATATCTATTGAAATAATCAGATCTCTGCCTGCATTTCAACCTCCCCCTAGGTATGCTTTCACCTCATTCTTCTCATTACACCATGTTTTACTCTATTTAATTCATTTTAATTATCGTTTTCGTGTTTTTGTAAATACTGGAACATCAATAACATTGTAGCCACATTATGAAAAATTAAAGAAAATAAAAAGAACGTTTTTATATAAGTCCAATAATATGAATTATGAACATAAATGTCAATTAAAATGATTACGAGGTGGTATTAATTATCAGGTGATTGTTGAATAAATTAACAGGTAATATATATATATATATATATATATATATATATATATATATATATATATATATATATATATATATATATATATATATGTATATATGAATATATTGATATGGTTGATTGTAAATTGTAATAATGAATTACAGGCAATAAAGATGGGATACATAGGACAGCATGGAGTGATGGCGCTGCAGCGTTACAAGTACAGCGGGGTGGATCACTCGATCGTGTCCAAGTACATTTTGCAGCCTTTCTGGACTCGTTTCGTCACCATATTCCCCCTTTGGATGCCGTAAGTTGTTTCATCTTTATTGAATCCGATTTATGATTATCATAATCTAGCTGGTGTAGCTGTTTGAGTAAATGGTGTTTCAATTTTCTATAGCATATTGCAAATGTGTGTGTCAGAAATTGGCACCTCAAGCCCCCAATGAATATCTTTATACAGGGGAGGGAATGAATTGACACCAACAAAAATAAAGAAAATGTATACCATAGGGGGACCAAATAGTTTTTGAATGATTTTAGTTTTTCGGAGAAGTATGGGTCTAGTCACCCCTCCCCCCCCCCTGCCAATGCCCCGAACAAATCTACTATCCATTACAAATGTGATGATTGTTAGTACACACTTTGGACTATAGATTCGTTACTGTCACGTTTAGTTTGAAATATGATATGCCTAGCATGGTGAGCTTATATATTTGTTTGAACAAGTATTGGAGAATTTGGTGTTTCCAGTACAATTATAACTGGATACTGCCTTTTGCTTCTTTCTTAAGCTTTGATATTGAAGTGCGTCGATTTTAAATGAGGATCATTATTCTGTTATTTTCACCTGTGAAAACGTTATACATTCTTTGCGAGTGATTGAAGAAAATTGCATAGTAGGTTCCTATGTTTTTACTTGCATTGTATGTAAACTGTGGATGGCTAGTGTAGTAGCTTTGATTGTAATTTAGCAAAGACTAGTTCTGGTGTAGTTTTTTCTGTTCGATAAACTTCATGCTGAAACATGATCACTTGTGCGCTAATTCCTTTCTATTTTCTGTGTTTCATATCCTGATGCTGTCACAGGCCCAATATGGTAAGAGCTGTGTCGTCGTATATTATGTTTCCAGATTGGATAGTGTCTCATTTTGCGATTGCTGATGGGAAGGGCTTCTTCATGTTTTCAGATCACATTGATGGGATTCATGTTTTTGCTTACTTCGGCACTACTTGGATATGTGAGTGGAAATACTCATATATTCTCTCCGGCTGTGTTTACTTGTTCGCAAATTAAAATTTCATTAGTTATGGTTTATATGATGACACCATCTTTGCATCTCTTCACAAAATCACAGTAATGTATCAGATGTGTCTGTAGTAGTTAGGAAGTTCTGGTGTATGAAATATGCTAGAGAAGCTTCATAATATTACACATCACTTGAATAAGGAAGTGGAATTTGTTAATTTGTTTGGAAGTTCTGATGTATAAAATATTGTTATAGCTTACAAGTTGAAATGTTCTTAATATATCGCTTACAGCTTTTTTTACTCCATGCTCTTCGACTGAAAAACATTCATCAAGTGGCTGTATTATTCATAAGTATCATTATGTCATTGTGTTGTGTAAAGGAAGTCATTTGTCATGAAAGCTTGTTATTGAAGCATCATTTATGTCTCAGCCAGTCAGCCCTTTTGTTTACTTTTATCGGCAACGACACAATTTTCCTAGGTACCAAGTGATTTGAAATTATTGTTCTTGCCTTTTCAGTAGTTTCATTCTGTTATGTTATGTTATGTTATGTTATGTTATGTTATGTTATGGTGTAGGTGATGAATTCTCCTGTTAATTGAACTTTTTCCTCCCTTCTTCCACAATATTTTTAAATAAAATAAGTTTGCTATTGACAATTTTACACATTCTAAGCTATTTGAAATAATTGTCGTTCCCAATCTAATTGACGATTGGGTTATTGTTCCTGATTATCAGTAACAAATGGATAAGATACTGTTACGTGGAGAATGTTAGATGTAATATAATACCACTTTCTCTTTGCTGTCCCAGATTGGACATTTTGCATTACGTTTATATACATGTACTTTGTTTCAGTTTATATCTTCCCTAGCACTTGCAATCTATTTGATATGTTTTCAGTTATGGAAGAATTGTCTGTTAATATGGTCAGCGTCATCTTATTGTTCGTTAATAATTGATTAATATTCAAAATGTTTTTTCGTCAGATTTATTCTCCTCAATTGGACTCCGCTCCCCCGAGATGGGTGAATTTTGCTCATGGGCTACTTCTATTTCTGTATCAGGTTTGGTTTTCTTCTTAGAGTGTATCCATCATCTCTTATTCCTATATCTTTATGATGTTTCATTATTTGTTGTTAAGGTTTGGATCATGTGCTTGAAATTAAGTACCTGGTTCTGTTCTATCAATAGTTAATTGTCGCATCATATAGTCGTGTTTACTAGCTGAGAAGATTTTCTCTTTACTACCTCTTCCATATAAAGCATCACATAATCTAGTTGAGAGAAGGAAAACCGACAATATTTATTTCACTGAGAGATGTCTAAAATACTGTAATTTAATTATGCCAGACTTTTGATGCTGTTGATGGCAAACAAGCAAGGAGAACAAATTCATCTAGTCCACTTGGAGAGCTTTTCGATCATGGTAATTAATAACCTATCATTTTTTTTTTTTTACATTTTTTGCTTTGTTACCTTATCTTGATAAACCTATGCACCCTTCCTTTTCTTTATGCTATGCAGGCTGTGATGCTCTAGCTTGTGCGGTATGCTCGTGTGCTCTGTTATGCTTTGTCTCAGAAATAGTTCCTTTTGTGATTTAGTTTGTGGTATGTGTTAGTTCGAAGCAATGGCGTGGGGGAGCACTGCTATGTGTGGTGGGGCAACTTTTTGGTTTTGGTTCATCTCTGCTGTCCCGTTCTACTTTGCCACTTGGGAAAGGTAGGTGGTTTACTAAAACTGTGTATGAGCATGCTTCAAATGATGCAATGATGAATAATATCTGGTTATTGTATACTTTTTTGTTCTTGTTATGATTGTATTGTCGCTTTTTCTTATTAATTACCCTGGAACTAGTGGTAGAGTTGTGAGTGGACATTGAGCCTCTATATTGCTTCATTCTTTTACAAATTTTATTTGGAGGTTCGTTCCAACATGATAGTTGATAGGCAGTTGTGAAAACAAAGAACTTTATAAAGTGTTGTAGATTTATGACATACCAGTCGACGTTATTTTTCGTCGTTTCATGTTGACTCTGGATTCTGAAAGTTCATGGATACCTTATTAGCTTTTATTAAATATGACTTCTGGTTCTCATTTTTTATACGATAGTTACATGTACTCTTTTTGGTGACAGACGAGATTTGTTTCTTCTGAATTTAATTTGTGCATGTAGATATGTAGTTATGATGCATATCCATACTGGGATTTGTTTTTTTCTTGTGCAACTTATTTGACTCTTCTTTTTTGTAGCTATTTCACCAACACGCTTATACTTCCAGCAGTTAATGGGCCTACAGAGGGTCTTATGATGATATACACGATACACTTCTTAACAGCTATTGCTGGTATAACACTATAGCATTTGTATCCTCTATATTTATATTTGCTTGCTGAAAACATTGTTGCATGTTACATTATGCAGTATGTATTGGCTGATTTCACTCATTTTTTCTTATGTTTTCTTTCTTCTTCAGGAAGTGAATGGTGGGTTCAACAGTTTGGGACGTCTTTTCCATTTTTGAGTTGGCTTCCAATGATAAGTGGTGAGCAATTGATTCTAAATTGATCCTATTGCTTGCATAATGGCATGGTGTGCCTCTTATCAGTACTCAGGGGCTGACTTGCTCATTTTCTTCTGCTTCGCTTCAGAACTCCCGACATATAGAGCTGCGCTGTATTTTATGATTATCTCTGCCGTTATACCAACAGTCATGATGAAGTAAGTATATTTGAATATTGTCTTAATCACATGCCTATGTGCTCTAAGAGAGACCTCGGTCTATCTTTAGATGCTGATTGATAATCAAATTTGAATAATTGCGGTCTTTGATTATTATGCTATGAGTCATGAGTTGATTCCTGAGGGTTCTAAGAGAATGGGCTCTGTGGCTTGCTTGACTAAAAGTCTATGTCTTGCCAATTTGTGTATTTTCCATGACATTACTAATACTTCGATGCAGTATCCAGAATGTCTATGTAGTTGTTCGGTCAAGGAAAGGAAGTATGCTTCTAGCGTTGGCTATGGTAAGATTCTTCCTTGAATTTATGCATCTTATGTTTTATTACCTTTATCCCCAAAAGATTGTCGAGTTTGTTCTTCAATGGTAAAAAACTCGTAATTAACAACCTTGCAGTCTTAATGCACATATTTCAATTATCATAATAATAGCAAAGTAGGTTGAAAATACTATATTTTGTTATATATTTCACAAAATACTATACAACATATACCCGAATATTTGATTTTAAAATTTAGAAAGTGAACAATCAAATTATAGAACTTTACCATCTTTTGAGGGTAAAGCGAGTAATTTTCTTCCTATGCTAAAGATGGTTATCTATGTACTTGACAGATCTACCCGTTCGTTGTGCTGTTAATAGGAGTCCTTAGCTGGTGGGTTACCTTTATATATATTTCTCATGTGTTATGGCGATCAGTTACTATCGGATGTAATTTAAATTTCTTATGCAGGAATTATTTATCCCCTATTGATTTAATGGCAACCTATCCTCATATGATGGTTTTGGGGACTGGACTTGCTTTTGGCTTCCTTGTGGTATGCCTTTTTTTCTTAGCGTACACAAACAGTCACGTGATTGCTTTATGTTGAATTTGGTAATGTGTCTTCGAAGTTTGAACTCCTTGTCTGTTCGTCTGTTTATTTTATTTTGTTTTCCTTGTCGTAACATTATGGTTATCCTACATATGAGAAACTTTATAGTAATTTCATAAATTGTTTTTCTGAGGGGATTGTACATTTGCAGGGAAGATTGATTCTTTCGCACTTGTGTGATGAACCCAAGGGCTTGAAAACAAACATGTGTGTGGTAAGTTCATCATTTTACGCGACTTGTTGTAAACTTTTGTTTTCTATAGAAAAGAACACATTGATGTGGTACTCAGCGCAAGTATTTATAGTTTCTTTTTTCCTCATAATCTTTGCGAATATGATCCGTTCAACAGGATGGTAAAAGCTTTTCGTGTATGTTTATTGATCGGGTGGTAGTTGTGCATACTCTGCATATATATACATAACTCATTTTAGTTGTTACTTTAACCATTGCAGTCATTGTTGTATCTTCCTTTTGCAATTGCGAATTTACTCACTGCGAGGTTAAATAACGGGTATACATCCTCTTTAAGTGTGTCTATTTCCTTTATCGACAACTAAAAAACAACAACCATGAAATTCATATTACTTTATTTTTATGGACACTAAGAGATTATTTTCTCATTTCTATGGCAGAGTACCTATTGTCGATGAATTCTGGGTCGTTCTTGGCTTTTGTGTTTACACAGGTATGGCAGAGTACCTATGGTTGATGAATTCTGGGTCGCCCTTGAAATCCTTGAAGCACATTCTTGTGCTATGTGTGGAGTTGTCTGCTTGTTAAACAGATCGCTCGCTTTAACTCTCGTTGCTTACTACATCCTTTTGCTAATATCTCTTCTTTGTTATGTGAAGGCACCCTCTACCTCCATTTCGCGACATCAGTTATTCATGAAATCACAACGGCCTTGGGTATCTACTGCTTCAGGTGAGAATTATGCTACTATTGTTGACAATCTGAACCATCAGAAGTAACACAACTAACATCATCATGTTCCGTTTAGAAATTGCCTATAGTTATGGCAATTAATCATCTTCATAATGTTCCTTCCGTAAAACTATATAGAAGTTTCCTCTTAACAGTCCACTTTCCAATCTTCAGGATAACAAGAAAAGAAGCTTGAGATGCAATCGTGCATTTGGCTCGGCAGGTTTGCTGCAGGCGCGGGTCGTCGTGGACTCCCGAAGTTTTCGATATAGCTCTGCATTCATCTTCGAAGGAGCTTTTAGTTGTGGCCGAAGCCTTGCGACAACTTTTATTTTGCAGTTATGAAAATCGGTTTGATTTTAGTATTTACACTATTACTTAGCTGTATAAGGAATATAGTTTCAGTTTTGAGCATATCTACATGGGGGATCAGGATCAACCATGTTATTTTTTTGACATAATGATACCTACCATTATGTTATAAAAATTGATGTAGTAGTTTATTATTTAAATTTTCAATTGTTATAGTATGCTTGGTGTGATAAGTATTGACACAACATTTGGTACTTATATTTGTGTATTTTAATTCATCATTATTTCAGAATGAATAAAATAGATTTGGCTTTTAGTTTCATTTTAGATCCTGAACTATGATGAAAATTTTAAATTAGACTCTAATACTATCCTAAGTCTCATATTGGACCATAGTATAGTTTGTCTCATTTTACCCCCTAAAATGTCAAATATGATGTAATTTTAAAATAAGAGCAAAATCGAAATAGCACATATATTAAACTTTTAGGCACAATTCACAAATAACAAAACTTATTAAATTAAAAATAAATCTCAGGCTTATTTTCATTTTGGACCATGAACTATCACGTAAGTTTCAAATTGGACCCTGATACTATCATTAGTTATTTGTAAAAACGCCCCAAAAGTTTGATATATGTGATAATCCGAATTTGCCCTTCTTTTAAAACGAAATTCAATCTAAAATTATAAAACCGTATATGCAAGGTAGTAAAATTAAAACATAATCTTGAAATTGATGAAGGTACTAAATTAAAAATATTTTAGTATATATGAATGCTTTTAACTCACCATTAAAAGATGGATGACTCTCCACATACCAAACAAGTATTAAATTTACTATCTATATAGTTGGCTAGCAAACTCAAGTGTAGCAATATTTTCGGACTTTCCCAATTTCATAATTTCGTTTCAGGTATTTTCTCTCATTTTTATTTTTATTGTCCATTTTCTTCAGTTTGAATATAGGATGATGTATAGTGTAAAGTATACTATTAATATAATACTCTTGTGCTGGTTTCTATGTTGATTGCACAAATCCTTTTTTTAACACTATAGTTTACTTTATAGCTATTTTGTTATGGTATTATCATTAGCTTAACTTCTCAATTTCATTATTTTGTTTTGTTTTTTTGTTATTATTCTCTCCATTTCGGAAAAAATGTTTGGTTTTGAACTTTGATGATTCAATTTTTAAACATGAACTCGGATATTTGGGAATTATGTTGTACAATATCTGGTGAAAAGTGAAAACATATAAAAATATTATTTCTAAGGCGTGTTATACTATTGTGGGAATTTTTATTTTATTCAAATCAATTTTGTGTGCGTTAACTAAGAGCGCCACATTATGAATTTTGAGGTTTGAAAATCGAACTAGACAATACTTTTGTAATGTATATAGTAAATACTATAATGTAATTGTGATGATTGTTTCACTTGATGGGCAATTGTTTTATTTGCAGAGATGGAATTTTCAGAAGATTGTGTAGAGCGAGGCAATAAGATCTTGGAGAGCTTGAAGGGATTAGACATATCTACCTTCCCAATTGAAATTATTTTCAAGATCCTTGCGGGAGTGCCTATAAAGTCGCTCCTCATATCTGAAAGTGTATCAAGAACTTGGCTTTCGTGGATTCGTTCTGCAATATTGATGTTAAATGAAAAGTTATGCTTCATATACCCGTTTTGTCGATGGAACAACATCAGATCATTTTGATAAGCTCCCTTTTGAAGAAATTGAGGCAAACATTATTAATGATCTGGTGTTGTTTCATCGACAAAACGGGTATATGAAGCATAATTTTTCATTTAACATCAATACTGCAGAACGAATCCACGAAAGCCAAGTTTTTGATACACTTTCACATATGAGAAGCGACTTTATAGACAATCCCGCAAGAATCTTAAAAATAATTTCAATTGGGAAGGCAGATATGTCTAATCCCTTCAAACTCTCCAAGTCTAATCCCTTCAAGGTCTTCAAGATCTTATTACCTCCCTCTACAAAATCTTCTGAAAATTCCATCTCCGAAAACAAATTAAAATAATGAACTTGAAAAAACCCCAAGTATACTTGAACGTTTTGTTCTTTTGATGTCATTCCTTCTCTTTTTATAATAAAACTAGCTAGTGATGAGCATCCATCTTTTAATGGTGGAGTTAAGAGCATTCATACCACAATTCTATATATAGTACGCAATTTCCGGGATTATATTTTGATTTTACTACCTCTATAGGGTTTTCTTATATTTGTGAATTTTTTATATAGTAAGAACATGCAACCAAAATTTACATTGACATGCAATGTAAATGTATAAAATTTTTTAGGCTAAAAATATAAATATTTAGAATAAAAATTACTAATTAAATGGACAAATAAAAAACCCAGAAATAATTTTCCTTCACTCACGCGTGGCCACTACATCAAGAAAATTGCATTGGAGTTCCAATTTATCTTACTGAATTAAATTTTGATTTATACATAATACCTTTGATTAATTATGAACCTGTTGGTTCAACTTTAATTTAGTTTACACAAGTAATTAAATTTACACGTATATAAATGTATAATTATGAACCTATTTTATTCATTCGAAACAAACTAGACTTTTAAGAAATGATTAAAAATGTAGAATTTGCTAAACGCCTATTTTAAAACAAATAATCAAGATGATAATTTAAGACACAGGCAATATATTTTCATTAAATGCAATTTATCCTCTTAATTGGGTCATTTAACTCAAATGATTCTCCTTTACTTATTTCGCAATAAATTATATGTTATCATCCCATATCCTTGTGATAACCGCAAGGTTCTTCACGAATTGAGACAACATGAATTACAATAACTAACACTTCACATTTTATACATAGATAATAAAGTGTAGATAGTGTACTATAAATCAAAAAAATAATTTACAAATAGTAGTTATACTAGCTTTACCTTTTAACCTATTTACGTATAACAATCAGATTATACAATTATATTTTTGAAATTAAAATGACAATTATTAAATACAAACGATGGAAAAACTATGTTTCTAAAGATGAAGTATTATTAACTTAACGTAAATTATTTAGGATACATTGGTAAATAATATTCTCACCAATTTAATAGATAGTTAGATACATTGTACCCTAACCAATCAAATATCTAAAGACCAATGAAAAGTATTTATTACCATCAATAAATTATATGATCAATTTAAGTGAAACTTTTTATTATAATAACTTGCATAGGTATAGTATTATTATTATATGATAAAAGGCTGGCGATATGGCCAGAGCAATTTTGATTCTGCCAGAGCAAAGTTTGAGTATATACGTATTTTAACCTTTTAAGTCAACTATTTCATTATATCATTAATATTTACTATTTAATATTTTCTTACAATTAGAGTTATTTGAAAATTAACAATAAATGAACATATTTCATATATTTAAAGGAAGAGAATATTTGCCGATCTTTTCTACGATTTCAAATTGTGAAGAATTTATTTTGGTTGAAATTTTATTTATTTTTTCTTTGGTCGCCCTTTTCTCCGTTGAACATTTGCTTCATAAAGTATCGCATCTGACTCATCAACGATCTCATATAATTTATCTTGAGCACGCAACTTTTCTCCAATTGACCAAAGATGATAATTATCATTTAACTTCGAAATTAATTCCCCAAATTCTTTACCTTCAACAACAGTTTCAAATATTGAAGATCTTAGATACTAATGCTTTTATTTTCAATTAATATAGAAAATATTTTGCAAATTATTTCCTTCAATAATAATTAATTTATAGATGACCAAGAGAGCAATAATAATGATTTATTAACATTAAAGATGCATATATTTAAAATATGGAATCTGTATGATTTTCAAAATTATCTCTACTTGCAATAAATTATTAAATAGTAAATACTAATGACAAAATAGAATAGTTGACTTGAAAGGTTAAATTAGGTATATGCTCATACTTTGCTCTAGAAGAATCAGAATTGCTCTGGCAATATCGCCAGCCATGATAAAAGCACTAATTAGAGTTCAACACATGTAAACAGATTTTAGTTCTTTAAAAACAACTCCTAATAAATTAAAACTCTATTATAATAAGATTTAATAACGATTTTTTGTCAAACAAAGAAGGAAAAAATACTTAAAAGAAAGTTATTAATGAAATTACTTTTGTATCCTCATTCATTAAGGGTATTTTTGTCCAAAAGGGGAGAAACTTTCAGGCAACTCGTGCTTTTATATATACTAGTCATGAGGGACGTGCGTTGCACGTGGTCCTTTTTTGCACGTCTTTTTACCTATTATTATTTTCAAGGTAACTAATAATTATAGTAGAAGCAAATTTATCAAATATTATTGTAGTGAAACTGGGTTTATAGGAAATGACTTTAGTTTTTAAATAATTAAATATGAATTTATAGTTATATATATACTCTTTTCTAGTCAGTCAAATAAGTTCTAAAATTAATGAGTTTTTTATATTAAGTATCATAATATAGTAATGAAAAGAAAAGAACAAATTCATATTCACAAATTCATTATAGACTAAAATCTGTCAAATTCTCTACAGGCACTTAAAAATTTCTACAATATTCACAAACCTTCTGTATTGTTAATCTTCACATATTAATATGATGAAGTATATAGGCCTAGGTTCAACAAAATTCTGACAAAACGACCACATTTGCAATTTTTTTTTTTTTGCATTTGCAACATCAAAATTGTAGTCATGGGTCAATCCCAATGCCACTTCCTTCGGGATGGTTATCCCTTGCATAACAAAAAATGCAACGAAAGGGAAATCAAAGAGTGCACAAGGTAGTTAATATCCCAACTACAGATACCCCAATTAACAAGGTCAGAACATTAGTAAATGATTACCTATGTATGCAATAATAATTGCTTCGTCATGCAAGCGAGTTGGTCAAATTTTCATAGAAGCCAACTGTTATACCACACTGTTATAACTGAAATGGGAATCCACGAATGCATTGAAGCATAGAAGATGAACACACAAATGCCAAGAATCAAGGATTTATAACCTAAACGGATTAGGACGTGTTCGGATGATTAAGGAAACAAGTTATTTACTTGGCGACCAAGAAAGACGAATTAGTTAATGTTAACTAATTTGAATGCAAATACTCGACACAAGGAGATTTGTTAAGAGCAGGATCTTCATGTCATTAATGAATGAAGTTGGTGCATTAATTGGAGGAAGATATCAGGAGATTCTTCTTGACCAAAAAGCCTACATCCTAGCAATTATAAATAGAGACGGAGCTACACAAGGAGAAGAACTTTTGATAGAAGACACACTTTTATTCAGAGAGCACAAATAGCATAAAGAGTGTTTATGTCTTTATTGTAACTAGGGTGTTTAGTGTGTTAGGAGTCTAGCCGTACTCCTAATACAGTTGGTATATCACCCTAGATATATCACTACTTTCATACACTTTTCTTAAAGACCCAACATCGGGATGGTGTTGCTATAGAGTATCGGGAGATACAGATTAGAGAACACTAGAAGAGTATAGATTAGGGCACTAATGTATGTGGTCATACACATAAGACTCGTCTTGTAAAGTTTATTCTATAGTGGATTTCCCTTGGATTGGCTGCCCACAGGGGCGGATCTAGAAAATATTATTAGGGGGTCCTTTAATAATTTGAATAAAAAATAAAAATAGTCAACGACAAAAGCATATGAATATTACTAGTTAATATACAAGGATAATTTAAACACGAACTTGAGGAGAGAGATCACACTTCATAACCCAAGAAGGCACCATCTTAAAACCAATTGGTGATAAGTGGAGTTGCTCCCTAGTTTATTAAGTGATGATTTCTCTCATTTATTTCCAATGTGGGACTTTCATATGTGACATTTTGGGCTCATTTGGAGCAATCTTAACACTCCCCCCTCACATGTGAAGTCCCTTTTTTTTTCAAAGCACGGAGGTATTTTTCTTCCCCGGCATATTTCAAAGCACGGGGTATTTTTCTTCCCGGCATATAAGGCCCAGTTTCTTTTTTTAATTGAATACCCAGGTCACTTAACCATGGGCTCTGATACCATGTAGAATTTTCATTATCGGGCCTGGGCCACACCCATATGAGGAGAGAGATCACACTTTATAACCCAAGAAGGCACCATCTTAAAACCAATTGGTGATAAGTGGAGTTGCTCCTAGTTTATTAAGTGATGATTTCTCTCCTTTATTTCCAATGTGGGACTTTCACATGTGACATTTTGGGCTCATTTGGAGCAATCTTAACAGTGTGATTTATATATTACTCCACAAGAGTTATGTTCTAGTGACATTTGATTTGAAAGAAGAGTCATTTTCCTTGATCCCTCTCCCTCGAGGTGTTATTCCGTCTGATATTGCAACAGACTCAATATATAAAAGGGCTCTGTTATTGTCGTTTAACTATCCTTACACGATAGATTACAATGGGAAAGTAGCTGTTATTTGCATTGAGAAGGTTATAAACCACAAGATGGTGGAGATGTGGATTTTGGAAGATAAAGAGAATCAACAATGGGTAAAGGAGACTATTAGCCTTCCTGAGAGTTTCTGGGTAAAGGAGACTATTACTCTCAGGAAGGCTAATAGTCTCCTTTACCCATTATTGATTCTCTTTATCTTCCAAAATCCACATCTCCACCATCTTGTGGTTTATAACCTTCTCAATGCAAATAACAGCTACTTTCCCATTGTAATTTATCGTGTAAGGATAGTTAAACGACAATAACAGAGCCCCTTTATATATTGGGTGTAAACATAACCTCACCTATGAAAATGATGCTCCTGTAGGACGATCTGAGGAACTCTCGGGAAGACTAACAGTCTCCTTTACCCCGGATTGGTTACGGTTCTCCTAATAATTTTTCTCTTAAGAATTCTCCTAATGCATTAATTTCACAATTTGATTATTAGATTTTGTATTAATAGCATGATAATGCTTTAAAGAAATCTCGATAGATTAAATCTTAGGAGGACCATAACTTTCTACTAGGGGTGTGCAAAAATTACCCAACCCAACCCGAAAATGCGGGTTATTTGGGTCGATGGGTTGAGTAGTCAAAAACCCGAGAAAATTGGGTTGGATTGAAACCCGAAGAAACCCGACCCAACCTAAATATTATATATATTAATTTAAATTTATAATATTATGCTTAAAATTTTAGATTTATCATAAAAATATGTTATGCAAATCTAATAGCCCATATATATATATATATATATATATATATATATATATATATATATATATATATATATATATATATATATATATATATATATATAGTCATGGCGGCACTATATAGGCATAATTTCATATATACTAATTTTTATGAATATACTAGTGCTCCAATTTAGTATATTTAAAGGAAGAAAAAGTGAAGAAGGTATGTTGGAATTTGGATCATTAAGCATATATACGAATATACAATATTTATTATTTAATTTATATTTGCACTTGCTTTTTTGTCACTTTGGTTTAGGATTATTTGACCGTTTAATTTATATTTGCACTATTAAATAATTATGGTTTTGGTTATTGCAATTTCTAATTTTTTTTTATATAATTACAATTGTTAAAATTAATGATGTCTGACTCGAATAACCCGTCTAACCCAACCCGAAAATTAGAGGACCCGAAGCAGGTCAAATCATTCTTGGATTAAATTTGGATCAAAACTTTAAAACTCCAAAAATATTGAATTGAGTTAGAATTTAGCCAAAACCCGCCCAACTCAACAAATACTCACCCTACTTTCTAGTTTCTACCATGCCTCATGTTAGTTTCCTGCCAGTGTTGAGCAAGGAAATGATTTGGGCTGCTTGGATGGAAACTCAGTTCAACGCATATTTTGTAATACTAACGCACCTCAAAATCAATTATTACACATTTACACCACTTATTCTTAGATTCTATTTGGTAACCGGAAATAGAATGAGATAGGAAGGAATGGAATTAAATTAATTTGTATTACTTAGTTTGATAGGTAACAATGAATTTTGATTGCATTTCCTAGTTAATTGAATCACCTCATTTGAGGTAATAACCATTCCGCCCATATTGGGGTAATGATTTTCTCCTACTACGTAATCAAATTAGAAAAATTGGGGGTAATGTGATAATTCATTCACATTATTACGCACATACCAAACAAAGTAATAAAATTCTTTAATTCATTCATTTCCTTTGTCTATTCCATTACTTTGTCTATTCCATTCCTACACCATTCTATTTCACTATACCAGACGCAACCTTAGTGTCTATCAAATGTGAAGTATTAGATAATTTTTCCGATCAATGAATAAACTTGGGAACAATCTTTCGACTATTGTAACAGTATGGTTGCGTACTATTGTGCCTCCGCATGTTTAGAGACAATTAAGTATTTTTATTTATAAATGTTCGTTAATCATCAAATACTAATTTAAAATATATTTTCTTCTTCTTTTGGTACTTTTAATATAATATGTACCATTTAGTAAAAAAGAATCATTAATGTCTAAAAGATATGATTTTATATTTTAGGTAATTTGTATCAAATTATTTATTGAACTTTGATACCCAAATTAAATCGGTGCATTTAATAATTTTGGTACTTTTCTTTTTGACTTTTTTTTTTTAATTTGTACATCTTAAAGTGATACTTTCTCCATTTTATTTTTCTTGTCTTTCTAGCCTTAATTTGTTATTTTTAAATAGTTGTTTTTGTAGCATAATTTGTTACAAATTTATATTTTCAAAGTGTACTTCTTGTTATGAAGTTATTAATCAACAAATTATAAAGTTTTAATTGATTTCCATTTTACATTTTCATTATATTTTTTAACTACTTTTTATTTTTTTTCTTAATCTATTTGTGAATGACTAGAAATACAAGTCAAATAAAACGAAAAAAAAAATACTCCCTCCGTCCCTAAATGATTGTCACATTTGACTTTTGATGGTCAATAAAACACGATTTAAAACATAAATATCTCTTATACTACATGCGAAAAAATTATAATAAGTTGATATTTCAAAAATATATATTGAGACGAATCTAACGAGATCCCACAAGACTATATTATTTCTTATCATTTAATGAGAATTCGTGATCAAAATTTGTTGTAATTGACCACAAAAGTCAAAATGTGACAATCTTTTAGGGACGGAGGGAGTACATTTTAGTAATACATACCACCTTTACCTGACATTAAGAAGTAACCGTAGCGGTTCTGTGAGATGATGATGGTAGGTAATTAATATGGAAAATTAGGCGAAGGATTGAAGAAAATGAAATGTGAGGTGATGATTTGGATCGGATAAGCGCGTAATCGATATTTTAGATTTATATTAGACAGATAATGAAATCACGTGTTACCATCTGACATATGGCCCTCTGACAAGGATCTATTCAATATGGAACTTGTTCCTTCTAGTTTTCTTGCTGGTTTTTTTTTGATCTGTAAATCAAGAAATTCAAAGATAACTCGATTCATTTTATAATGAATCAATCATACGCATATACTTTTGTTATTCAGCTCTGTTTCTGCCTTGCTTTTTATCTTGTTTTCCAGATTGGTCAGCCTCACAAAGCTGTGATTAAGACCAAAGTTCAAAGGAGCAATCTTGATTTTCACTTCATTACTGTGCTGTCTACTCCCAGACCATTTCAAGAAGATGCCCTTCTGCTTAAACAGGTTTGATTTCATAATTCAAAGTTGGAGTCTTTATATATGGAATTTTCCCTCTTCGCTTTCGTTTAATGGATTGAAGTTAGAATGTATTTCATTAATCAGTCATAATTGGAAATCTGGAATGCTGAAAGCCCTGAAATCAGCCAAGAGTTATATTCGAGTTACAATGCTAGATGGTTTTCTCCATTTGATTGTTCCATCAAGGATAATTTCGGTTTCTGATTTGAAGTTGTTGGTGTTCATGTAGCTGCACAAGGTTATCAAGATGTACAATGTGCATTTTGTCATCAACATTAGTGATCATCCAGTTTTGATGAATGTAAGATGTCCATAAAACTTCTGTATTTTCTTTCGTACATACTATTAACGGGAATGTCAGATGATCTTAGTCTGCTCTTTTCCATCCGAGTTCCTATGAATTTGATCACCATGCTTGATATGAGGCATTTTATTAACAGATGAGATTATTTTGTTTTCTATCTTAGAGATTATTTCAGTTTTTCCTCATAAATCATCGTTGTTTTAAATTGCGGAAAGCTCTCCTCTGCTTAAGGCCTACTCTGTTCTGGCATAGAACTTTCCTACCTCAATAGTTCCTTTCGAGTTTTGATATTTGGGATTGAACGAGGTCTTTTTTTCTTCAATTTTCCAAGTGCACATTAGTAAGTTTTTTCATGTTATTGGCATGGTGACTGACCATGAATCTCCTGAACAGGTGACTGCATTTCTTCAACAACCGGAAGTCCATTCGTAAGTTAATTATATAGATCAATTATGGACTGTGCAAGTCTCTCATAATTTAGATGGTTTCTTTTAAATCTTTCTTCAGTTTCCCTCAACTTGTAGGTCCACAGCTAGATCTTTGAAAGGGCAAGAACCAGTATACTATCATAAGAAGATCGACTTACCTCATGGAAGAACATTAGACATTACAGTCATCAACACCAAATCATTTCAGGTTTTATATATCTTTTACCCCTTCGGGCAAGATTTGGATGGTTATATTAGTTGTCCATCCATTTATAGTGTTAATTTTATCTTATGATGAGAGACTGGTACATTTATAGTGTAAATTTTATCTTATGATGAGAGACTGATACATTTTTTATAGTGTTAATTTTATCTTATGATGAGAGACTGATACATTTATAATGTTTATTTTAGGAGTATATTTTAGACGTTTTGGCCATCTAATTTGGGTTAGGAGTCGGGCAAATGAAATCAAATACAGAAGGCTTATAAGTTAATTGAAATTGCGGAATAAGTTGACACAGTGCAGTAATGCACTAACAAGACTTTGCAGGAGATACGCATTAGCTAAGTCTGACTCCGCGTCAGATATACACAAAGATTGAAGAACTTTCGTCTAGAAGGACTTGATTTAATTCGAGTCTCTAAGGATAGTACTTGATATAAGATGCAAAGCACTGTTAACACTATCATTTGTTGATCCCTCTAACCATAAATCAAATGCTTTAAATGTTGAAGTTAAATTACACTAATTAATACCTCCAAATACAAATTAATTGTATAAATGTTCTCTTTGACTCAGTAGTGACTGTATGATTTGAGTGAGAGTCTTGAACCCTTCACTCAAAAATGAATTATTTTAATGATAACGTTTTTCCTTGTCAGTAAGGTCAGCTCTATTTGCTATTGATCTGGCATTTCACTCTGCCGTTGATTTTCAGGATCTTCTGGGTCCTGATCAGAAAAATCAATTTTCGTCACTAACTACGAGGCTCAAAGGAAGCCATAGTGACTGGTAATTGATGTTGCTTCACTTACTTTTTTTTATAAGCTCAGGCAAATTGTGGTTTATTGACTGCAGAAAAAGTGCTTCCAGTTACTCTAAAGAAACCAAGTTCTTTCGCCAGATTGTGTTATTCTATTGAACTTCCTCAGCTCCTTTTACAATTATTGGTATTAATGACTTATTTTAAAGTTCTTCATTATCTGATTTCAGGCGCATTGCTGTCGGGTATCATTCAATAGTTAATTGCAGCGTTGACAGAGAAAAATCAGACAGATCAGCTAGTGAGCAACTTTATCATACACTTCTGAACACTGGAGTGGTGAGTAAAATTTGTCAATTTGTTCATTTAATCTTCCTTGGAATCAAGATTCATGCAACGGTTTGAACATCTCATAAATATTATTCCGTACTATATTAGGATTAGAATTTCTATCATGTACAATATGTTCTATCAGTATCGACATGTACTACTCTGGTGATGAATAACTCTTCTCATCTGAACGGTTGCTCTCATCAGAATGCATACCTAAGTGGGCAGACTTGCCCCACCTATGGACCGAAAGAAAGCTCTATAGGAATTGGAAGTGGAAATTTTGAGAGTAAGGCACTGTCATTTACCTCATTAAACCAACAGTTAATGCAAAGGTGAGCTTTTAGTCCCTTCCTCTATTTCAGCAAATACGATCATCTGGCAACACAATAATTCGTCCTCTTTGACTGAACTTCTCTTAGGGAGATTGTTGACGGATTCCTTCTTCACAGAATCAGCGCTCTAGAATTTGTGAGTATTAGTAATAAGGCTACTTCATTTGTGCTACTTCCAGCAATTTGAATTATGGAACTTACGCTATATTTTTGTCATGACAGGTTAGTTACTTGGTGAACGTAAATGGGGATGTTGTCCGCGCAGTGGCACTTCAACCGAAAGGTAAAGAGTCTATGTAACTCGACGTTTCAATCGTCAGCATTACATGGCTTTCTTATTCGAACAATTTTCATTTATTTGAGTGGCTTCGCTCCCGCGGCCCGCCCACCCCCTCATTCAGTAGGCGATTATTCTAGGATGGAGTCTGTAGATAGTCCATTCTATGAGAAGTTCTTGTAAACTCCTTGGCCTATGAGTTTTGCTGCCAAAGTTTGAATGACCATTTTAGTTAATTCTATTGAATTAGAGGTATAGTAAATTCCTTGCATCTTTTTTAATAGTTACAGGAAAGATTTATTGTAATAATAGACTTTTACAATCCCGCAACGGCAATGCTAGAATTTCTAAAATATTTGATCATCTAGCAAAAACTAATACTCCCTCCGTTCCGATTTAATTGACGTTTTGGGAATTCGTGTCAAACTTTGACTACAAATTACTTTATATTCATTAGTCCAAAAAATATAAAATTGATATAATTGGATTCGTTTTTCAAAATACTTTCATAATATTATTTTTTTGTAATTTTATATAATATAAATATAAAGTAATTGATGATTGAAGTTGTGTTTCGAAAAGCGTAAAGTCAAGTATTTTGGAACGGAGGGAGTAATAAATATTCCATATGTTTCAAATTATTTGCTTTTTTTTTTTTGTTTTTGTAAATTAGCGATGAGATGAGTTTCGAACCCGGGATTTTAGGGTCCTGCAAATTATCACTAGCAAATTGTTTGCTCATTTAGTAAAAAAAAAAAGCATTTTATTAAGGAGTAGGAAAGATTATTGCTACACACATAATATAGATAATTACTCTAAAAAATAAAAACAATTATAAATGTAAAATATGAGTTCAAAAGTACATTGAATTTCTAGTAATTTTTTCTAAAATCATTAATGACTTTGAAATGGAGGAAGTAATACTACATATTAGTATTGCTTAGAATAAACAAGTCCACATGTTTCAATCAATTTTTATTTGTTTGGTAAATTAGCGATATATGTGAATTCCGAACCCAAGACCTTTTGATCACTAACAATTAACAAGAACCTTTTCCACTAAACTATTCGATTAACTCACATGCTTCAATCAATTTGAAAACGACTATTTAGAAATTAGTACTACTGAAGACGAAATATATAGTTGTATTACCCCTCTTTTGTTTGTTTCTCTATGTTCCAAGTTCCAACAAACATTATTAGTTGATTATCAATGTAGACAATTTTTTTTTTTTATCTTCACACTTAACTAATATTGATTCAAATATGTTAATGTTCTAACACAACAACCGTTTACAATCATCATAGTTTGATCTAATCCCTTCCCAGTCCCCATAAACTCAACAAAATTTTCCTTCAATTGATCATGAATTTTTTTACTTCGAAAATTCGTCTAATTTTATGTAGATTTATGTAATCACGAGTCACTGCTTGCCTCACTAATAAAAGAAGCGTAAATAGCGTTTTGTTATTAAGTTTTGGAAGATGCTTTTAAGTGCTATTTGAGCTACTGTTACGATAATTTAAATAGCGTGTCCAAAGCGTTAACCAAGTGTCGAACTCGTATAGTTCTTTTTATATATATATATAGCGTTTTCTTAACTATTAAAGTTTGACATTGTATTACTCTATTATGAGATATTGAAGTTTAACAATTGCATGGCGTTTGTTATTCACTATCGATGTTTGACACTTGTATAACTCATCACCCATGCTATTACAAAGCGGCGCTTGGACGATACTTCGGAAAAAGGATCGTTCAAGTGGACTCTCGCGTGGTATCGTCCAAGTGAACACTTGGCTAACACTTGTGGTGTCGTCTAAGTGATTTAAAAAAAACATGTTTCACTTGGACGATTCCTCACGGGAGTGTCGTCCAAGTTGTTTAAAAAAATATACAAAAAAACCTCTTGCACTTGAATGACACCACACGGGAGTGTCGTCCAAGTTATTAAAAAAAATAAATTAAAGAAAAACCCAGTTTGGGCGAGATATTGCCCCCCCCCCCCCCCCCCCAAACACACATACGCTCACAGAACCGGTTTGTCGTCCCTTCCATAACCCCCACCTACCAAAACCGACGACCTTTCCTCCTCCCTCTCCTCCTCCTTCCTGCCTCCTCCCTCCCTCCCTCCTCTTCCTTCTTCTCCCCCATTCCATAACTCCCATTTCCACCTCCACCCAAAATTCATACCTACTACACCCTGCCAGCGGCACAATCACGTTCATCACCACGTCTGACATCTAATTTCGAGCTCATATATAGTTCAAGTAAGTGTTTTTGTAATTTTAGTTCAAATTAATTAGTTATTTTGTTTATTGAAATAATTAGTTTGCATTTATTAGTTAACTTGTAATTATTATTAACGATTTCGAAATTAAATTAGTTTGTTTATTGAAATTACTTAACTAGTTAGATATAATTAGTTTAAATTAGAAAAGTGATAACTTTAGGATTATTTATGATGTAAAATATTATGCCATGGTTGAAAAATTGGATTATTTAGTATATAAAATTGTAAAATATTAGGTTATAGTTGGAAAAATTGAAACTTGGGATGGTTTAAGATATAAAATTGTAAATTGTAATATTAGATTAATCTAGAATGTTTCTTTGAAAAAAATTTGAATGTTTACATGTTCACCTAAATTGACTTAATCTTGAATGTTTACATGTTCACCTAAATTGACTCTCGTGTGGTATCGTCCAAGTGAGCTCCACTTGGGCGATCCCTCTAATTACGGCACTCAAAGGTGTCGTTTAAGTGTTTTGAAGTGTCGTCCAAGTACAATTTTATAATAGTGATCGATGCATATGCGTTATAATAATTTGACACTTGTATACCGTATATCAAACACTATTTAGCCTCAATAACTGATATTAGAGCATAACGCCTAATTAAGCGTTATAGAACATAATTTAATATTCTTATGTATTGTAGTTTCAGTTTTAACATTATTTGTTTAAATAATAGTCCATGCATGAATGTTTTTATTTTTCTTAATAATAGATCATTATATTGTCAACAATATATCACACCTTTAACTCAACAAATGTAACATATATATTACAACCAATCAACTCCATTCAGCAGTTGATTCAAATGTAGTAAGTTCATGATCAATAACGTGAAAGTAACTCTAAACATTTGTCCACGACCAATAAGATTATCAATAATACCACTTTTACACTACACCAAAAATGGCAAAACTATTTTCCAACGCATGAGCTTCCAAGACAACAATAACTTATTCTTATTTTATCCTTAGTCAACACGGGTTTCTATGCGTTTAACAATATATTAAAAAATAGTCGATTAACCAAACGCACAGTACATGCATTCAGTATATACAATAAACGTATATGACATGCGCTTTAATTACAAATCAAACGTACGTTCTATCTGTTCGATAAGAATACATTCAAATCAAGTCTCCCTTGATGTATATATGGAAAAAAATGAATGGTTGCTAGTTGTCTATAAGCTACTTCCATAATTTATGCTCAAGTGCATAGCTTGATTGGCAAACGCAAAAAAGTCAACGGAGGGGAGGTTGACTCTGGCCGCTATCGTATCAACGACATTCGAGATAGAGGAGACAATAACCATGTTTTATTTATTATCACTCATTATATTTAATATAAAGGCACGGTTACTAATTGATGCGTATCAGATTTGCATTAAAATACATATCAAGCCACTAATAATATAATAAAATTAAATTATGATTTATAATTTGAGTCAAATTATGATTTCATTAATATATATTCCCACAACTTCCACACTGCAACTATAATATTTTTAGGAGATGTAATAAGCAAATATAATATATGATCCTGCCGGCCAAAGACCACCTTATAAGACTAAATCATTATTGGAATGGAGAAATAAAATTGCCACTCATCGACAACTCATACAAGTATGTGTGAATTTATGTTGTCGTGCATACACATACATCCCTTTAAACAAACTCAACTATATCCAATTTCATTTGGATTCATTTCGAATTATGATTCACGTTTGATGAGTTCGAACGAACCGAAAGGTTTGCAAAAATTTTAATCTTTAAAAAAAATTATTATTGTCCATCCATAGTTATATATATATAGAGCAATAATATTACTGGTAAAAATAATGAGGAAATTGTTGATATAGTCCCAGAAAATGGGTTAAGGTTGTCATTTGGTGCTCGAAAGTTTAAAAGTTGCAATTTAGTCCTCGAAATCGGACAAAGTTTAATTTAGGCCAAAAACTAACAGAGCCGTTAAACTTAACGTTATTTGCGCAATTTGCTTCTATTAAAGGTTTCGCTAAATTTTAACAGCTTGTTAGTTTTTGGACTAAATTGTAACTTTTGTCCAATTTCAAGGACCAAATGGCAACCTCGGTCCACTTTCTGGGACCATTTCGACAATTTACTCTCAAAATAATTTACTATTCCCTCCGTTTTTTTTATATGAGGCTTTAGGAAACCAAACAATATTTGGTCAATATTTCCTCTGAAACCCCTATTGAATGCATTCCAAGTATAGTAAATATATTTTGGAAAAGAAGAAATTATACATTCATATAATTATTGATTAGTTATTAATTAGGGGCATATATGTAAAATAATATTATTCATTAATTGACGTGAAAAAGCTGGAACAACATATAAAAAAGCGGAGGAAATATTATATATGTTTGAATTTTGAAAGGCGCGGGCGAATCTGACTACAAATATATAGCTCACCAACGATGAAAATTTAACCTGAATATTGGTTGATTGTACTTTTTGTTGCAATCCCTTTCTTACCTTTCTCTCGTTAATGATACCAAAAACATAATAGTCAATAATCTTCCACATGCAGAGTCATGTACGTTTCTTTCTTCCCTTGATTTTGTACTCTTTCTATTATTTTATGCATACTCTTATTAGCTCATGTTGACTAAATATTATGAAATAATCGTCATCTTATTAAGGATCTCACCCACTTTTGTTTTAGAGAAGTTAAATTACTAGATATATATGACTCAGTTGAATATACATTATTAAATTTTGTCGCATTTTAATCATTTTAACATAAAATTTGTTTTTAAAGATGGTTGAATCCACCATTATCCTTCGAGTGAAGAAACGAGATTATATATATAAACTATACTTGATCCAATAAAAATCATATTATAACCTATATATCTAGTTTCCAAAAAGGAAATGGGAAGATGACAAATTAATTGTCCCCAAATCTAATAGTTGGTTAAGAAAATTAAAAAAACAACGTGAACTAAAATAATGATGAGAAAATAATAATAAGTTATACATTTTTACATTGATCATATAATATGTTTATATATAGTGTTAGTCAAATACAGTATTGTTTTTTATTGATAAAAATAATATTGTTGTACATTATTTAATCATCATGTCAATATCCAAAAACTAGTACCATAAATGTCACTGGTTAATTGGAGTATTATCTAGTCTACTATTTTTCGGTTCTACTACTAATAGTCATCATCAACATAATTTTTAAAAATATATTTTAAATACAAATATATATCATTTTGTATATCTACTAACTAGAAATATATAGCTCATCGTCCCAATTGAAATGTTGTAAGCTCAACAAATCAAATTTTTGTTCATGCTCATTCGGATATTCAAATTGCCAATTTGGTATGTTACATTGTTGCAGATTAGTAAGTGTCACAATATAGTCCTCAAAAATAATAATCATTTCACATTAATCCTTATTTTACGGGGGACCATACTGTAACATATATGTCATTTTCTCGGTCGTGTCACTTTACAGGATTAATCTGCAATATTATAATTATACGAAGCTAAAATACCACCATGTTTTACTACCTAGAACTAATTTGACAATTAACTTCCGAAGTATGCACGCCTAAATGCCATTTGCCTTATCATTAATCAATAAATAAACAATAAACATTGTAAAGAACGCGTTATATTATTAATAATAAATCATTCAATCTTATTATACAGTAAACCTTTTTCTTCGCAAAACTAACTATATACTATTAATCCAGTATTCCTTATTGCTTACTTTTATTACCTTACCGTTACGTTTTGGTGGCAGTGGAAATATTTGTAATAGAAAGAGAAAAGGAAACAAATAATTGAGGATTTCTTTAGGGTCGATGATGACATCTTATTACATACAACATGCATCACAATCAAATCTTACATGACTAATACTATCCAAATATGTAACTATATAATAAGGAGATAATGACCCTCATATTCAAAGCATAACAATAATGAAGAATATCTACAGTATTTATATATAATATGAGAAGGGGTAAATATATATAAGCTTTTTTTGGAGTCTCGACCCATAATTTTTTATAACCAATTAACAAGTGACATTTATTTGTTTAAATTAATTAAAGACTACCTCCGTTAATATCTTAACTTCTCATTGCCTAATTTTTAATAATTCTATATTTTTGTATGTAATAATTGTGTACTTATGTTTAATTTCTTAGATTCATTTTTCAATTGTGTACAATCTTTTTTGTATATTTTCTATCATATATTCAATTAATTACATACAAAAGAAATATATAAAGAGAAAGAATCGCATAAATTAGACGGTGCACATACACTAGTATAGATAAATCCTCCAAAAACTGTATATTCACATGCATGAGATTGAAAGCCCTTATATTATTTATGTATGAATCAGCTAAACCATAAATACGATATTATTTATTGTTCATTATTATGTGCCCAAAACAAATTATTATCAATTGGTAATGAAGATCTACTAACATGTAAATTATTATGTAGAAACAATTCTTGATAAAATTCTGGAAATAATGGTATTCTTGATGGCATCTTCACACAACTTCGACACAATGGGCAAGTCATGTTTCCATATCCAATCCATCTATCCAAACACTCTCTATGAAATAGATGATCGCATGAAAGTTCTCTAACTTCATCTCCTTCTTCAATCTCACTCAAACAAACGGAACACTCAACCGAACAACAATCATCTTCGCGTTCGAAGTATCTAACTCTATCGATGAAATGATCCTCGGGTGATCCGAGTCTATAGGAATGAGCAAAAGATTGATGAAGGAGACATTCCATAGTTAATCTTAATTGAGTTACAATTAGAATTGTGTAAGTAGAGATTGTTGACATGTAATGGTAGATTTGGTTTAGGGTTTTGAACATGTTCATAGTTGATGATATATATAATTAAATGGATTATGGAAGGGAACATAAAAAAGAAGCTAATAAGTTGTTCAACAAGGCTTTTGAAGCAAAGTGACAATATAATATATTGCTCCCAAGCTAAGCCTTGAAGATAGTTTGGATGTGTAAGGTTAAATGAGTATATATAGTAGTAGAGTATAGCACACTTAAATGGAAAAAAAGATGGCATTTTTGGGGATGATGAGTTATTCGTAATAAGTGTCCAGTTCGCTCGCTATCTATGACCTTTTGAGGAAATCTTTTGCATGTGCACAATTATATGTAGGGAACTTTTTATATATATTTAATTCATTTACATTTTCATCCCTTCAAATTTTACCATATAATAACTAGTAACTACATATCACACATATATCGATCATTTTCCTCTTTATATAATTGATAAAATTTCACTATAAAATCAATTGATAGAAGTAGTTCTATATTTATAATATATTTATTAATTAGGATGTATACATATACCGACTTTCAATATGAAATGTACATATCTAATATCTTCCACTTTTTTTTTGTCTATTTGTGACGTAAATGATTTACCTCAAAAAAGTAAACAATAATTGTATATATATATATATATATATATATATATATATATATATATATTTATATGTTAAATTTTCTCTAACAAGTAAGTGATAAACAATCAGCGTCTTGGAAAAGCTAATTAGTGACTACTGAATACTGATTACTTGATTAGTGGGTGAGCGAGCTAGTAATGTGTACATGATGAGATTTATGAGAAATTCTGAAAAATGACCAAAGTTAATGAAAACACTATAAAATAATTATTTTTTATTTTTCTTTGCCTAAATAACCAAACTCTATTAGAAAATTCTAATTTACCCTTTGTCTCTTCCACCAAAATAAAAGATGACGTCATTCTTTTTATTATCCAACTTTTATTTTTTTTCATCTCTCCTTCAAAACTAAAAACATTTTTGAAATTCTCTTTAAAATCATATCGTCATACTTTCTTTACAGCATAAAAATTGAAGCTTTTTAAATATAAACCAAGATAAGGTAAGTATTTTGTATTAATTTTCTATATTTAGACATTTTTTTGGTTAATTTTTCGCATCTATATGATTTTTATGTTTTAATTTTTTGTAATTAAACTTCTTTCATGATGAATAATGTTTGAATTTGTGGATGAATGTTCGAATTCTATTAATTTAGTAACTTTCAGTTTCTTTGGTGTTTATTTTGTTTGGTGTTCGAATATAATGGAGTTTGTATATGTTCAAAATATTATAAGTCTTTTTTGGTGTATTTCAAAATTGAACCATTTTATGTGTTTTATTTGGATAAATTTTTGGGACTTAAGAAAAAGAAAAATATTGAATAAATTAAATAAGGGCATTTAATAATTTCAACGGAAAAGTGGTTATTTAGGCAAGAAAAAGTATAAATAATTATTTTATTTAATACTTAATTGACTTTATTTATTTTACAAAATTTCTCTTAAAATTTATAGTCTACTTTTATGGAAAAAGAATATACAATGGGTGTTAATTTATTTCTCTCACAGATGTTAATAATAAATGAAATGCTCTCATAATATATTATGATGATCTTGTTTATAAAATGTCACCTTAGATTAACTTCTTCATTTCTATTTTTTATTAATTTACAAAAATTAAGTTTTTCTCGTCTCTTGTGTGAGAGGCCTTAAAAATTACAAAATCAAAGAATATGTTTTAATAACAGTCTTGTAAGGAAGAGGGTTAACAAGATATCAAATTCAAATTAATCCTACAATATTTTAACAGAAGTTATGCCCACAACATTAAAATATTTCCATCTCAATTATTTTACTACTAAATTATACAATAGGGCTTACCTTCTGATTTTTCTTTCTTTTAATATAAACTAATAATAGTTTATTTTCCACGATCCACATTCCCATTGGCAGTTTAACTAACACTTTGCATTATATTTTATAACAACGTACCCACACAAAATAATATTAAGTCTAAACAAAAATTATTGCATGTGGGTGTTGATAATCGCTTAAAGATATTAAAATTGTATGTTGCTATATATTAACAGTAATATATATTTTTCACTAATTATTATTAAATATAGTATAAATACTTTTCTTTTTAATTTTAGCGTAAATCGACAATGAAATAAATTATGGATCAGAACCTTCTTACACTAACAATGACATTCTTTTCACTAGACTATTAGGTTAACTCAACAAAACAACATAAAAGCTGATTAATATTCACCAAAGTCTCAATAATAGGTTAACTCAACATTATATATATAAGATCACATCAACACATCATGCATATATAGGCTCCTACCATACTAATTATAAGCTTGGTCAAATAAGGAATAGTAAGATGATTAATACTCACCAAAGTCCCAATAATAGGTTGACTCCAGTCATCCCATGCCACCAATTCTAAGAAGGTCGAGCTAAATATATTACCATGGCCAATCTAGCTTTTGTTTTATTTTACTTTTCTTTTTTTTAACTTATAAACATTGTTTGACGTTTAATATATGTTTTTTCCCCCTTCAACTTTCTGGGTGTAATAAACATTGATGCATTTATCATTTATCTATCAGAAAATCAAATATTAAATAAAATACCTTGTACGAAATTATCAAAATAATCCCAGAAAGTAGGTTAAAATTGTCATTCATTTGATCATCAAAAGTTTAAAAATAAAATTAGTTCCTAAAATTAGATAAAACTTACAACTTAGTTAAAAAATTGAAGGAAAAAGTGAAACTTTATGATAATTGCACAACTAGCTTCCACTTGTGAGGACAAAAATTGAGTTAAGTTTTAACACCTCCGTCACTTTTTTGGACTAAATCGTAACTTTTGTCCAATTTTAAAGATAAATTTGTATGTAAATTTTACACTTTTAAGGACCAAATGACAACTTTAACCCACTTCAAGAAAACATTAATTCTACAATTTCCTCAAATATTTTATGAAACATATTCATTCAAGAAGTAATCTCATTTTAATTTAATATCATCTCTAATTAATGACATTCAATTTTCTTATAAACAAAATCCTTGGAATCATAAATTCTATATTCACAACTGAACACCATCGTGATTCGTGTGAAAGGAATAAGGATTAACCTAACTTAAGATAAAATCATAATCGCACAAATTAAACCTTGATTGGTGTTGTTTCCTCTTAAACAACTTGCTTATGTATGTTTATACTTTTGACTTCTTAGCCAAATAGAATTGTATTTTGGTCTCAGTAAGTGGATCGTTGTACTTTGGTCCCACTAAGTGATACGGATGAGTAAATGGTCTCTATAAGTGGCTAGCACGTGCGCATTTTGTCATAATTTAACACCTACGTTAATTTGGAGGGTTTTTGCAATTTTGAGATAATTTAGGGGGTTGTTATGCAATTTTAAGACTTTGCTTGATCCCATAACTCTTTTCTCAATTTTTTTCAATTTTCTTTAAGATTTCTTTTCGACTTTGTTTTTCTATTTGTTTTTTAGATTTTCTTTTCGATTTTTTTCCTAGTAAAAGTGGTACGATTTGGTAGTTGTTTTAGCTAAAAGTTTTGGTTTTGCCAAAAAAGTTGGATTTTCGTAGTTTTATGGAAAAAGGTTCGATTGTGATAGTTGTTTGCCAAAAAAGTTTGGTTTTCGTAGTTTTTTTACAAAACGGTTCGATTTTGATAGTTGTTTTGGAAAAAATATTCGATTTTGGTAGTTTTTCGGCAAAAAGATCCGACTTTGATAATTGTTTTGGCCAAAAGGTTCAATTTTGATAGTTGTTTTGGCTAAAAGTTCCGATTTTAGCAAAAAAAAAGGCCGATTTTGATAGGTGTTTTGACAAAAGTGTTTGATTTTGATAGTTGTTACAAAGATCGAATTTTTTTGCCAAAACCAAAAGTTTTGGCCAAAACAGCTACCAATGTCGGACCTTTTTGCCAAAACAACTATCCAAATAAAACTTTTTTTTCGCCAAAATATAAACTTTTAGCCAAAACAACTATCAAAATCGAACCTTTTTATCAAAATAATGATTAATATCGGATCTTTTTGTGAAAAAACTAACAAAATCGGATATTTTTTCCAAAACAACTATAAAAATCGAACCATTTTGTCAAAAAACTACGAAAATCGAATCTTTTTGGCAAACAGCTATCAAAATAGAATATTTTTGTCAAAAAACTACGAAAACTGAACCTTTTTGCCAAAACAAAAAATTTTAGCTAAAACAACTACCAAAATCGAAAAGAAAATCTAAATAACAAATAGAGAAAAAAATCGAAAAAAAGAGTTAAGGGATCAAGCAAAGTCTTAAAATTGCATAACCTGCCCCCAAATTGTCTCAAAATTGCAAAAAAAAATCCTAAATTAATGTAATTGTTAAATTATGGACCAAATGAGCACCGACTAACTACTTATAAGAAGGACCATTTGCACATCTGTGTCACTTAGTGAGACCAAATCAACAATTTTCTCTTTATATTGATTATTGATTAGTGTCTTACAAAAAGTGAGCTAGAACCAATTCTTGTGGAAAGGATCCTAAATATGTTCTTTTTAATGTAATGTAGGACCAATTCGGTTTTGGATGAATGCATCGAACTATAATGTGTGCCGCCTTTGGTGAATTTTTAATATCAGATATATAAATAAAAATATGGATATATTATTAATACTCTCACAAAGCCTACAATGAGGTGCTATTTAATTTTTATTATATTCCTTCTTGATTGTCCATTTCTTAACGTAAACACGCATTGTTGTCATCTTCAACAAAGAATCTTTGATTTTGGCCACCATTTACTTTTCCATCACTAATATATGAGCTATGGTTGCTTTCCAGGACAAAGAATCTTAGATTTTCTTTGCACAAAGAGGTTATGCATATATAGGCATCCTGCATTCCTCGACCTAATAATTTCTTCTTAGTAAGGAGGTTCGTTTGTTTTTGAGTTGTTTAGAGTAGTATGCTCATTCTGATGGTTCGGTATTTCATTTTTAAACTTTAATTCGTTTGTTTCATTAGATTAAATTCTGGGTGTTGTCGGGAATTGGACTCATACAACTAACTCAAATATACCTACTTTAAAAACTTAAGAGTCTTGAAAAATTTCAATGAATGAGGTGTTTAATTATATTTGTGTGTACAACTTGAAAAATAATTCACGAGAATAAGATAATAAGTAATTAAATAATATAATAATGAAATAGGATATAATTTTGTAATCGAATAAGGGGTATATATGGTGCAATTTACTTGAGAGCAAACTAAAATAGTACTCCATAAGTAAGTCATTTATTCTCGTAAGGGCGAATTTTTCAACGTTCAAATTATTCGAAAGTACTGATTTTGCTTGTGTTTCACACAAGTGTCATGAGACTGACTAGCGCCACATCATATCATATCATATCTAACCACGTGCCCAATCAGCAACTCAGCTAGGGCAAAATCTCCAACAAAATTAATCGACACGACAATATTTTCGGACACAAACTCTTAAGACATCAAATATACTCTATCATTTTAAGATAGTAAAATTCAGAAAATCTCATTAAAATGCAATTAAATTATTTATATATCTAAATATGATATGTATCAAAATTCGCCGGATAAATTGATATTGATAACTTGAATAATAAAATTTGACATAAATAAATCTTTTTCTTAAAAATATTACTCCCTACATTTTAAAGCAATAGACTTTCTGAAAGTCCATATCGAAATTTGATGACACATTACTTTTTATTCATTTCTAAAAATATACAAAGTGATATCGTTAAATTCATTTTCTATAATGTTTTCATTATATCATTTTTTTTGTACTTTCTTAAATATATAAACAAAGTAATTAATTATTAAAAAAGAAAAAAAGTAATGTATAATTAAATATTATTTTACGAAAAACATGAAATATACATTGTTTTAAAATATAGGGTACGTGTTATGAAAAATATAGAAATACAATTATTTACATTATAAAATTATTTGCATTTTCAATAAACCATTAACTAACAAAAAAAAAGCTTAATACACTCTAATTTTCCACATCAAACCCCATTTTCCATGTTCCATTATTCCTCGAACCATGTCGAAAATGGCAGCTAAAGCAACAACCTTTTCACCATCTTCTTTATTATTACAGCCTCCGAACAACCTTAATCTCAATGGGAATTCACTAAAGATTCCAACTTTCGTTGACCCATTAAGCCCAAGGTTGATTTTGACCCGTTCACAGAGCCTCAATTCGGATTCGGTTATCATGGATCCCAGTGGTTCCGGGCCCAAAAGCCCGGAAGTGGAGGAGGGTAGTGTTGATCAAATGTCTTCTTCTTCAGCTATTGACTTCCTCACACTCTGCCAAAGCCTTAAGGTATAATGAATAGTAGGCTGTGTTATTTTGTTTCAAGTGTCGATTTTTTTAATGTTCCTGTAATGGTGGGATGTAATGCGGCTGTTCTGGAACCTCGGGGTCGGGATGTTATTTGATTTGATGAAATTGGCTCAAAAACCAGCATATGAGATCGCTATGTGAATTGGGTGTTAAGTTTATTTTTTGTAAATGATCATTTTATGAGAAAAGATCGGAATTTCTCGGAGTTTATTTTTCATGAATCATTCATTACTTAATTCATTACTTAATTCGAGTGTTAGATCAATTATAATTTGATCAAATGGTTCAGGCTCAATATCATAATATAGTTAATGGTCGTGAGTATATATTACAAGGTTATTCAGTCCTGCATTGGAATTACTAAAAAAATCCTAACTTGCTTCTCCTTAGTAGCAAAGTCTAATTTATTAGTTTAAGTGTATTATGTATATGTACTCGAATTACTTCCATTTTTCAGTAAAGTCTTACCTTTTATGCTCGAATTAAAAATTAGTAACCCCTAGAAAAAAATTAATTCAGGAATGGAAGAAATTTCTGGGAAAAAATCATCTACTTGGAAGGTGCAGATATAAGCAAACGTGTGAATGGCCTAAAAGGCAATGTCTAGATAGCTATATATGATTTATTTTTTAAGCTGGCAGAAATTGTACTGATCGGTGTTACAAGTAGGAAGCTAGTTAAGAAAATTTCTTGATTTACACATTTGTAAAAATGGATATTGGTGCATGTGATATACTTTTTGAATAGTTTGTGCCCATATATAGTTGAAACGGCATCTGCAAAAAGGTCGGTTTTAACTGTGTGGATTGAAGTTATAAATATGGGAGCCTAATCTTTAGCCTTCTCCTTAGTGTGATAGTGTGTGTTGCATTCCATCTTAGTCAAGAATAATTGTTACAGTCTGATGATTTTTCCTTATCTCTGATACAGTTCAATGATATTTCCTTATTTCTTTGAGACCCTCAATTGTTGTTTTCTATCTCTATTATATCTATTTTGGGCTCTCGGCCAATATAATTACATGAACCTGTACAAACTTCTGCTGTGAATGATGCCTCTATCTAAATGTCCCTTTCTCACTCAGTCCATCTGCCTCCCAGATTACCAAACGTAAGGGATGGATCAATCAAGGCATAAAGGGTCCTGAGTCAATAGCTGATCATATGTATCGGATGGCCTTGATGGCTTTAATTGCTGGTGATACTCCTGGTTTGAATAGGGAAAGGTTGGATTTCAAGTAAAAAATGATGTTCCTTCAAGTTATTTGATTTAAACTGTGGATACATGTCAACACTTGGGGAGGTATCCGAGAGATGACATGACATAATCTGTTGTCACCATGTATTACAAGTTAACTTGTTCTACATATGTAACCAATTATAACATATACCACCTTTGATAAAAGTCAAGAATCCGAGCAGGTCCTAACTGGAATGAATCCAAATGGTGATTATATTTTATGCAAAGCAAATGGCACCTATTAACTTCTCAATTGCATGCCTTCTTAGTTGATTGGTCCTCTTTAGTTTTAATGTTGATGGTATTTACCTGTGAAGCATCTCTGGTATTAGGCAATTCCTTATAGAAGGGCACTCAACACCTATCTTTTGCCAATTAACGAAAGATCTTATCTGCACACTGTTGCTGTTTAATTTAAGCCGATTAAATGAACTGCTAATGTTATCCTTGTGTTTTCCCATCCCTTATACAGGTGCGTTAAGATAGCAATTGTTCACGATATTGCTGAAGGTAAATCTTCAAGAAGCCTTCATTTGTAATGAAGAGTTATGTTTAGATGCTCATTATACTCTTAAATACACAAGAATTAGAAGTTTATCAGTGTTTTTAATCAAAAGTGATGCAACTATTTTTAAATTTGGACTTATGTAGCTATTGTTGGAGATATAACTCCGTCTGATGGAGTGCCTAAGGAAGTCAAAAGCAGAATGGAGCAAGCAGCTTTAAATGAAATGTGCAAGGTCCTTGGTGGAGGAATGAGAGGTAGGTAGTTATATTCTCTATAAGCAAGATAGTTTTTTTACTTCCATCACATTTTGACATATAGTACCGTTGATCCTAATATGACGTTACTTTCTTTCAGCTGAAGAGATCAAAGAACTCTGGGCAGAGTACGAAAACAATTCCTCCTTAGAAGCCAATCTAGTGAAGGATTTTGATAAAGTATGTGCCAAACCTATTTTCCTTTACGATGTTGTACTTTAATATTTTCCAATATAGTGTTCATACAGTTGACATATTTGTTAGACTTCTCTATATTGGTTGACAAAACCATCAATTTTGATCCTAAAGTTTGCTTGAATAAGAAGAGGTTACGTTATTCCCTTCTGGCTGCTGTAGTTATCAGTAATAGTATCTAACATGAACTGCCAATATTTGGAATCCATGCCATCATTACACACTTGCACCTCCTTGTCTTTGCTTATGTCTTAATGCTGACGTGTTCATCAATTGCGTTGCTTCAGGTGGAAATGATTCTTCAAGCTTTGGAGTACGAAACTGGTAAGACTAATATTGTTTTAATCAGTTCCAACACTATTTGTGAATGCATTGAACTTAAATAAAAAAGGAAGAAATTTGAACTGTAGCTGGGCCTGATAGAGTTTGGCCGCAAGGCTGAGCTAAAAACTCGCTCTAAGATACGATTGGAGAAGGTAAAACTAGAGAGAACACTGAATGAAACTTAAGTGACTGATGATTACTTCAGTCTCCCAGTTTCTGTTGCTGGAATAATATGTCCGTCTCTCATTCCTTACTTAACAGGTTCTTTTAATTAGTAGTCGAGGATGCATATTATTTTAACTGGAGCACATATTCATGAAGTATAGTTACCTCCCTATACATACTATTCCCTCTCTGATATCTGATGTTAAGTTTAACTTTTGTAACAGAACATGGCAAGGTCTTGGACGAGTTTTTCCTTTCGACTGCTGGTAAATAGCGATGCTAGTAACTATCAAAAGTATATATATTTTCTTTTCTTGCTTATATTATCATCATATGACGTATGCAGGAAAGTTTCAAACAGAATTAGGAAAAAGCTGGGCTGCTGAAATCGTTTCCAGGAGAAACTCGAGACTGGGAAATAAGCTAAATTAACTCCTTTTCCGTATTCACTTTCAGTAATTAGATAGTTTTCTCTCTGCGGAAGTTCCGGTTTAGGCTGTTCATCTGAATTCACTGACTTTTCACTTTATCATGCGTATTTTATGGGCATATGACAGTCCATGCCAAAAAATTGGTTGGTAAACCTGGATGATTCACAACAGTCGATTTCCTATATAAAAGAATAGATAAAACGCAAATGTGTAGTATAGTTTTAAATTTTAAAATTAAATGTGTATTTGCTACTAATATGATAATATTTTCAATATAATTTTACTACTTACAATACTATTTTGATGTAAATCAAAGCTATGTATGTCAATTGAGGCTATAAGTTCTTTAATCTTTATAATTGAAATCGAAATAAACTTTCCTTTTGTAATAGAGGAAGTAATAACATCGCATTATTACTTCCACTATTTCAACTCAACTCGGATGGTTAATAACAGTAAATGCATTATTTCTCATATGGCGAATGGGGTGATGAACATAGTTGGTCTTTGGGAGCTTCTTTTCGAACAAGTTTGACTACGGGAGAAGGGATGATGCTTAATCTGTAGCATAATCGGAGTTTAGTTGAGATAGAGAGCGATTCCAAGGCTTTGGTCGTCATGGCGAGATGGGAACTTCGTTTAAACATAATGTTATTTTGGAACGTGAAACAATTTGGTTCGAGATGCCGAACCACTAATTGCATACAAGTATACAACTGTACTAGCGGATTGTAATAGTCTGTTGTTTTTAATAGGACAAAAAACGAGTCCTCAATTTGATATGAAAAAAAAGTGTCCGTAGTTGATTGAGAAACTTACCAAAATAGTGGGACAAAAACGAATATCAAATGTTTTCAATATAAAGTCTACGGCTATACTTTGTAGTTTGTACGTTGAGATGCACAAAATTTACACATATATCTTCATGCACAATTCAACAAATGCACAAATCATCATGTAAGAATCACACATTTTCTTTAACTACAATTTAATAAACTTGTAAATTTTATGGTACAAAATTCTGTTTTTTTGTTGTTGTTTAATTTTCAACCCTTTAATGTGCTGCAAGCTTTCTCCTTTGTAATTCCATTTATATGTAGATGCAAGATTTCTGCTTTGAATAATGCTATGGTGATATAGAAGATGCCCAGACGAAAAAGGTACTGTCTTTTGTTGGGTTTCAGACATTACTACGTTAGCATGTAATGTCATGTTTTGTATCCTATGAAATTTTCACGTTTGTGCAATTTTGCAATTTGGGTATTTGGTATTTTGTTGTAATCACGATTCTTGGGATTAGAATGCATTTTCTTCTTCTTATTTGGGTATTTTTGGTTTTCTATGTTCTTTCAGGAATAGTTTAATTATCTGACTCGTGGCAACAAATAAGGTTATTCATTTGACGAGGTATGCGTGTAAAGGTTGAAAATTTAACAACGAGTACAGTTTTTGGAACATTCATTTTATTCGAGTATGCAATTAACGTAAAAGGTTGATCAATTAGGTATGAAGTTGGTCTGCATTTGGTAGTGCAACGCAAGGGGGGGTTGATTGAATGCTTTTTGTTGAATAGTAGATCATTGTTGGTTCTGGAGGTTATTCTAGCTTATTTATGGTTCTTGGTTGATTGAGATCAGTGATAACTGAAGTATTTGAACATTAACACTGATTGCATGAGTGGTGATTGTTGATTGTTTGTGGTTGAATTGGGGAATCCGTGTTGAGTTATAAGCGGTTCAGGGACGGTTTTGGTTTGTTAGAAGCTATTATAGTTACATACGATTAATAACTGGTACTAAGAGGATGATGTATGATTGAAGAACAGACAATGGTGGTGGCAGGTCGGCTGGAAATATCTTAGTGTGGTTTCCTAGGGGGTGGACTGCATATCTCCTTTAGATAATCAGCTGTTGATCTTCCTGCTTCATCAAATAGTCGATCACCACCTCCCTTTGCCTCAGCCTATTGCCTCACCTTCTGCCGGTTAAATGCTTTTGGAGGTGTTGCATAATTCATATCACTTCACCCTCCTGTATGACCTCCTGCTGTACCATCTACGTCTCCTTTGTCACCATCCCAGCATCCTCGGCACCAGTGGATACTACACCCCCAATTTTTACAATGCCTCATGGATTATCACCCCCTTCGGATAACAAAAGTGAAGCTGCATCAACTTCCTTTAATCATATTTCAGCAAATGCAGATCAAACTAGTCAACGGTCATCCCGCCAATCTATTGAAACTTATAAACCTTCTAATTTGTCTCAGGAGTCACCACCTTCCCCCAATGTTCCTCCAGAACGTTCACCACTTCCACCACCTTCACCATCTATTAATCCACCTCAAAACTTAACTCCTCCTCCACCATCTAGTGGTTCACCTCAAAAACCACCTCTACTTCCACCTCCACCTCCACCTCCACCTCTAAACAATGTAACACCACCACCACCTGCTCTGCAGAATTCGACTCCACCTCCATCTGAGCCACCACCTAAATCTGAGCCTCCACCTCCATCTGAGCCTCCACCTTCCCCTACAAACATTGTTTCGCCACCTATAGGACCACCAAGATATCCACCTCCACTTTTATCGCCACCGCCCTCCTCTGGGACTCAACAGTCTCCAACTCCTCCACAATTATCTCCTCCTCCCACCCCTGAGACTCCAGTATTTCCACCTCCACTTTTATCACCACCACCCTCCCGTGGTACTCAAGAGTCTCCAACTCCTCCGCTTTTATCTCCTCCTCCCACCTCTGAAATTCCAGTATCTCCAACTCCTCCACTTTTAACTCCACCTTCCACCCCCGGGACTCAATTATCTCCAAGTTCTCTACCTATATCACCCCAACCCTCTGCGGGTACCCTGGCTCCATCAAACTCTCATACTAAAGACATGTCAAACTCTGAGGGAGGGGCCCTCACTAATAGAACAGCAGTGGAAATTGGTATAACAATAAGTCTCCTATTTCTTGCGGCTATTGGAATCACATTTATCTGCACGTGCGTGCGGAAAAAGAGATATTCAAGAAACTTAGGTTATCTAATGCCAACATCATTAATTCCTTCCCAAGGGTCAGGTAAACTTTTTGTATTCAGTAGATTAATAACTTTTAGTATTTCTCATTGTCTTTTTTTTCTTAGTTTCTTCTTGCATGATAGTCCTGGATAGTTAACTATCATGCAGTGCCTTTTTGTTCTAATGTATGATTGTTTACTTTCTGTACTGTGAAGATGTGGAAAGAAACTTCCATTATATGAAATATTCAAAGTGAAGTTTAAAAGCCTGCATATTTGTTCCAGGTGTTGAATATTTAAAGATGTGGCATTCACCAGGTTTTGCTGCATATGACTACTCATCATCAGAAAGTGGCAGATTGGGTAGTTCAAGGTCCTTGTTCACCTATAAAGAGTTAGCTAAGGCAACTAATGAATTTTCAGAAAAGAACTTGTTAGGAGTGGGTGGATTCGGTTTCGTTTATAAAGGTTGCCTCGCAGATGGAAGGGAAATTGCAGTGAAGCAACTCAAAGAGGGCGGAGGACAAGGAGAACGGGAGTTTAGAGCTGAAGTCGAAACTATTAGCCAAGTACATCACAAGCATTTGGTGTCATTGGTTGGTTATTGCATTTCTAAAAGCAGAAGGCTGCTTGTATATGATTATGTTCCTAACAAAACTCTTCATTTTCACCTTCACGGTATGTGTGATTTCTTATCTCTTGTTCTTTGATTCATTCGACATAAATCTTCTTAGACCTTTTGAACATTTACTAATAATATTCGGCTTTATATTTTTAGAAAAAGGTGATCCTGTGTTAGATTGGGCTGCACGCTTGAAGATTGCCCTTGCTGCAGCGCGTGGAATAACGTATCTCCATGAAGACTGTATTGTCCTTTGTCTTCATTTCTCATTTCAAATTCTGTTATGAGACTGAAATCCTGGCACCACTTGCTGGTTCTAGCTTGAAAAGTGAAAAGAATGGGTAGTTTTCATCATACATTATAATTGCCTAAAAAGGTGGTAAACGTTCGGCATGTCAGTTATGGTTAATAGCAGATGACACTATGAGATAACAAAGGCGAGAGCTTAAGATAATCTTATCAAAATATTCACATGCATTCTGTCTGTTTAGTGCTAATATTTTATTATTTTTTATGTTTCTTTTACAAGCTTATTTTGATTATACATGTTAAAGAAAAGTCAACTTTATGTGGGTTTTTTGTGTGATGCTGAATCTGTATTGCATCTCTTTGAAAGTTGTAACATTTTTCTCCTGCTCTGCAACTAGGTACTTACGTATCCTTTGTAATCAGGTCATCCTCGAATTATCCACAGAGACATCAAGTCATCAAATATACTTCTCGATAACAACTTTGAGGCCCAAGTACGCTTTTGTATGCACTGTATCTTTTCTTATTTGAATCTCTTATAACTAGTCTTCGTCTACAGGTTTCAGATTTTGGACTTGCAAGATTGTATTCTGAATCCTATACCCATGTTACAACACGCGTCGTGGGTACCTTTGGGTAGGAAACCACCCAAGAGAATCTTTATATATCTTAATAACAAGTAAAATTACAGTACAGTAGCTAGCGCTGTCTATATTGATAGACTCATGTTTTCTACAACTTAATACTTTCAATATTATCCAAATCGACCTCACATAGGTACATGGCTCCTGAATATGCATCAAGTGGAAAGTTGACTGATAAGTCTGACGTATTTTCCTTTGGAGTTGTACTTCTAGAGCTAATTACAGGGCGCAAGCCTGTGGATTCATCGCAGCCCGCGGGTGAGGAGAGTCTAGTGGAGTGGGTAAGCTTCCCCCTTAGCCTGGACCGCTCCTTATGCATAATAGATTTGTATTCCCTTTCTTTTTTCTACTTATTTTTAGACAAGGGGTGATTTTCTTGCATTATAATTCATCTGTCACGATAATAAATTATTTATCACTTTTTTCATCATTGTCATTTTGATGGAACCTGGTGTGACATTCCAATTCTGAAACATTATGAGGGTAAATCCAGGTTGATAAACTCATAAAAATATGGCGCTGAGAATCCTTTACGACATTGCATGAACATTATAGATCCAAGAAACCTCACTAATTAATGTTGAAGATTGTGGACGCTGCTGCTAGCGAATCTAGAACGAGGGATCTAGGATGATATATTGCTACTCGTAGATATTCTTGGACGATTTCTTTGGGGAATAGTGATCTAGGTTCTAGGATGGTAGGCTGCCTAAATTGTAGGTTTCTAACTAAAAGAGAGATGGTGTACCTGGGGTGTGCGATTGTTAATATGAGCAAATTAAGTGGCTGCATCAACTTTTCTGGCATCACAAATTGGTCAGATGTTAGAACATTGTATTTGGTGATTGTATTGATGATCAGACTGTCATTCAACTCATTTGCAATTTAAGCTTCTACGCTAGCTGATGAAGATTAAAGTAAAGTTGATATAAAAGTACCTTTATTTAGGATACTTGTTTCAAGAAATCCTTACTCAGTCATATGAGTTTACTAATTCTTAAGATGGATATAGAACTTTACCCCCTTCATCCTTGTACATTAATACAGATTTCCGCTTTGGTTTTCTGCATTGTTATTGAAGATACCCTCAGATAGACTTTGAGGAAGGCTTGAAGTTTTGGCTTAATGCACTCATAAACTGTAGTTTAGGTTTCCGGGTGTTCTTCAAACTTCATTTTTATGCGTAGTTAAAAAAAAAATTATTTTTGTCAATTTTTGGATGTTGGAAACTAATTTGAAGTTATTGAAAACAAGGCATCTTATGCATGAGACTTTTAGCATATGTATGAAGAAGGGTAGAAATTGACCTTTTTTGGTTGTTTGTAGGTTCCTAGTGAGTCATTATGGTTATAAACTGTTATGTGTTTACATGTAGTAAGTTACACTTTATTTGTGTGGAGTTTCTACTGCAGATGAGGTTTAATTCTCCTCATTAAATAGAAAAATTTGAAAGGTCCTTCAAATGAAAAGGGATGAAACAGTATTTGAGTACAATATTGCAGTGGTTGACTTAGTGTGAATGTGCTATCATACCCTTTGTTTAGTACATGTGTAACAAATAGAATTTGGCAAATTAGTAATATTGCACGAGCATAGCAGGATGAACGTTAAAAAATGTTGATGGAAATAGGGAGACATGTCATTATTCGAGATAATATCTTTTTTAGAAAGTAGATCATTCAAATATAAATAGAGGAAATAATATCTGTTTTCTATTCTTTTTCGAAGTAATATACGTTTCCTATATCTGGAAGTAAACAAAATGTTGTTCGTCAGAATTTCAATTCCTTTAAAGGTACAATTAGCTCAGAATCTTCCATCATTGTTGTACTCATTTTAAATAGTTTTCTTTCCCTTTTTTTATTCCCTGTTCTTCTTGAACTTAGATGCAAACCTGTTTACTTTTTTGAGGAGCAAGGGTATAGTGCGGAAGTTTGCATAAATTATAGAACAACTCTGATTACTAGTCATTTAATTGGTTTTATAGCACGAGTTGGGACCTCAAATTAATCGGACTTTAGTAGCACATAATGGTTTAATCATTTGAAGATTATTTGCCTCCCACTATAATTTGTTTCCCTCTACCACAGGCGCGGCCTCTGCTCGGTAGTGCGCTCGAAGGTGAGGACTTTGAACCATTGGTTGATCCAAGGCTGAAGGATGGTTATGTTGATAGTGAAATGTTCCGCATGATTGAGGCGGCTGCTTCTTGTGTGCGGCATTTGGCATCAAGAAGACCAAAGATGATGCAGGTAATGATATCTCACTTCATATTTATTGCATAGTACTTCATTCAAGAAACTTTATATAAAGTCATTGATAATGTTCTCGTTTCTCCACTTGTATGCCCAGGTTCTAAGAGCTATTGACAGTATCACAATGGAATCAGATATTACTAATGGATTGCGAGTTGGTGAAAGTAATATGTTTGATGCAACACAGAAATCTGCAGAATTCAAACTGTTACACGATATGGCTTTTGGTTGTAAAAATTATAGTTCAGGTTCTTTCACTCAAAGCAGCTGGAGAAGTGAAGAATGTGAAATATAAATAGGGATGGCTCCCCTGTAAATCCTGATGGGGTTCTGACTAGAGCAGAATCAGGTGTGGAATATATGTATGCGCAATATTATCTGAGAGCTGCTGCTGTATCTTTTTCAAACCAGGCCGTCAAGGCATTGCTGACAGACTTAATTGCAAGGTGAGATTTTTGTAAATGTCCTTTGAATTAGCTTTATATTCATGTCTGTTCTACTGAATTTTCATTTTTCTATGGAAGTAGTTACCAAAGTTGAGGATTTTTTGAACATGAACAGGGAACTGTGTAGCTGTAACATAGTTAGTCAGTTTCCTTTTTCATGAGGCATTATGTTCTGCTCTGATTCCGTAAATTGGGAGAGGGAAACGTAAACTTTAACTGCATCCTTCTGGCTTCTGCCATCTAAAACTAGCAATCTGTACGAAGTATTTTTACTATAATTTCGGTGTCAATTATTTCTAGGAACAGCCATGTTATAGAATGTGTGCATTGTGACCATCAATCACCTTCTCCTCCATCGTCTAATCTCTTTCCCCTCCATTTTTCCCAGCGCATTGAAGATTTGAACATGCTCATGACAGATTGACTTATTATGTCTTGTTTCCGAAAAGGCTTGATTTTGCAAATCTGTAATCCTGAATCTGCTCAAAGTTCCTTGGGAAACCTTGGTATGCATTGAATACAGATATGGAATGAAAGAGGCGAAAACATTGCAATGAAACTGAATGGACGCCAAGATGACAGCATTGGTGATCTTGAAAGCTCTTTTCAAACTTTAGCTGAAGGTCTTTGTCATAATATGCTGCATTGATGTAGTCGACAACGTGTTTTCTGATGAGGAAGTTTTCTTGCTGAAGATTATGATCGGGAAAGGGAGGAACTTACGGGTGGCATCCTGAGGAAGTATCAAATCTTTTGATAGTTCTAGCTACTTGCAGACTTCTCCAGTTTTTCCTTTTCTATATTGACTCCTAGTTCTGTGTATCAAATTAGATATCTTCTGCACTTAAACGATAAACGAAGAAGAAATTTTGTAGTGTTTGTGCAGGTTCTGGTGAGATTCAAATAACCAAATATGTATATTTACTTTTGACTGATGAATCTATTATCTAATATGGATTCACTTTTAACATTATGTGTAGCACACTATTATAATATTATAATAAAATGATTACATGCATATGAGATGTACCCACAATGTGTGCTTTGCCACCTTGTTAGCCTATCATCACACTTCATTCTTTTAGAAATAGGTGTAGTCTTGTCACTTCACGTGACGTATATTTGACTCTTCTAAAAAACACATCTTATATTGGAATGGTTAAAAGGCAAGCTCTGGTCCTTTTATCAATTGAGGCACATCAGGACAGGGGTGTGTGGATACCGTGGGATGGCGGCTTCTTCCTTTTCTTATATAGAAACAATCTTCGTATTATTACAATTTACAGGAATAAGGCTGTCCTACTATCCTGCCTCCCAACACCCCTGCCTCAATTATATGAGAATCTCTTCGTAAATAATGGGACATGTTGATGCTGACATAAGTAGAAACAATTTTTCTTTGTTCACTAAAAAGAAATATTTCAATTTTTAGGCATAGTACAAATTCATCAATTTCAAGCAATGCCAAATGTATATTATGATGTTTCAAAGCCAAGATCTTCAGGTCACTAGCAAGGATATTTTTAATTAGGCTATTCGATTAACTCTATATTATTTGAATACTTTTCTGGTGAGAGTTTGCGTGTGTTACAGCCTGTGTCTTCAATTATTTTGGTAAAATCATGTGATGCAAGATTATTTAATACACCGAACAATTTTCTGAAACATCTTATTTTGTTCCTTTTCACAATATGATTAGTTTTATTCTTAGTAGGAAAATTCATGGAAAGTGCATTGTTTCATCAAGAACAGCATATATAAACAACAGTCATGTTAATTCATGAACTAATCTCTAAAGAATAAGATATACTACAACTAAAGGGAGGAATACAACAATGGCAAAGCTTCAATGTGATCAGATTAAACAGCTAAAAGATATATTCATGCGGTTCGACATGGATCGAGATGGAAGCCTAACGCAGCTAGAGCTTGCGGCTATGCTGAGGTCTTTAGGCCTGAAGCCAAATGGTGATAAGCTCCATGTTTTATTGGCTAATATGGACGCTAATGGAAATGGTTCGATTGAGTTTGATGAACTGGTAGGTGCAATATTGGCGGACATGAATGAAGAGATATTGATCAACCAAGATCAACTGATGCAAGTGTTCCGACTGTTTGATCGTGATGGCAATGGATACATAACTGCAGCAGAGCTTGTTGGTCAGATGGCGAAAATGGGGCAACGTTTGACGTATAGAGAGTTGTCTGAGATGATGAGTGAGGCAGACTTGAATGGTGATGGTGTTATAAGCTTCAATGAGTTTTCCAACATCTTGGGCAAATCTGCAGCTGACTTTCTTGGCCTAACAGTGTTGTAGTTTCTCGGAATCAACCTCAAGGTTGAGTACTATCGGCCCCCTTTTATCTCGCTTAGGCAGGAATGTCTTATGAGATATTGGGGCATGTTGCTGTGAACCGTTTACTAATTAATCGGTCTACGAATCTGGATTTGGTTACTTTCTTTTATTTTTGAGGATCACTAATTTGTTGTATTAAGTGAAAAAGAAGAGGTAACATAGGGAATGTGCCATTGAGCAACAAAGATATGCAGCAAAAATTTGCAGCAAAATCACAACCTTATAAACCACATCGAAAAAGGTTTCACTCTTATTTCCAGAGGATTACAATTGAGACTAAAAAAAGGAAATTTCATAAAGAAAATGCTTATTTCTTATTCCAAAATTTTATTAAAACAGAGAAATTATGTATGGTGTGGAACTCTTCAATAAATGCAATGTACATAATGGAAGAATTCAGCCTATGCTAGCTTTATCTAATAACAATTTACAGCTACTGAATACGCCTCTAAGCCTCTTTAGAGGAACTTGGAGGCGTGATAATATGTGGAAGCTGCCCCTTCGACCATTTACATTGGGCAGCTTTTCACATCACAATGAGTCCAGAATGTTTGATAATTCTTCACCATCGAACTTTTTATGTAAGACCCCTCCAAAATGGTGTTATCTAGTTGGTCTATCATTCTTAGGATCCAAAGGATTTGTCCTTGCTAGTGATCGAGCAGTGAAACCTACAGTGGTAGTCCTTATTGATCTCTGCCGGATCATACTGACAAACTCTGGATCTTCTGCCTTGCCTTCGTATCTCATCCATTGTATAGCTCCGTGGTACATTGGGAAGAAGCGTAGTTGAATTGCATTGAATACAAAGTAAGGAATCAGAGCTGAGAGAACTACAGAAAGGGTAACTATCCAAAATGAAGGGACAGGCGCGAGAGCCTCCACGAAGACTTGGTATGCAGTGGTGGAGGCACTAGGAGGTAAAGCTCCATATATCACCATGAATAGGTACCACATAGCAACACCTCCCCATATGAAAACATGTTGAATGATGGTAAAGTAGCTGACAGCGAGAGCCATTTGGCAGTTGACAACCCAAACAACACATGTAAACATTGTTGCTCCGACAACATCTAGCCCAGCAATTTTTCCATCCTTCTTGAAGGCTTGTGGATCTAGGGATCTTATGCAGAAGAAAAATATGATAATTCCACTGAGGAGCCCATTGAGCATCCAGCCAATAATTCGCTTCCAACTGAAAAGAACATTCTGGACGCCTTCTTGGTATAGTAAAGGAAACTGCCAAATTGAATAGGATGAAAAGAAAGTTAGACAGCGATAAGTTATGTATAACTTGAAGGCTGTGCTATACCAATAGCAGAATTGAATACCCTCAATAGTTCTGAACTTATCATTTCCTTAGTTACGATAATTGATTTACTGCACTACTTGACTATTTAGAAATGTACGTCATGTCGAAGAAAATTTATATGCCAAGCTGTTTAGATGGAGAAGGTCAACCAAGTATGTTTAGCACAACTCAATTGATCTTAAGGTCTTCATGGGAATGAAATAATCTTATGAGTGACCAAAAGTGCAAACGTAAGAAAGTATTACAGTGTACCTTAAGGCAAAATCTGGCGGAAACATCCTGATCAAAAACTCCCATTGCAATAACAGGAAGTGAGGAGAAGAAGACATTGTATAGGGACAAGAACCAATCATTGTATGCAGGTTGCCCAGAAAAAGATGCATATGCCTCGTAGAGGAATACCGTGATACCAAATGTGATATTTTTATAGAAGAAGTAGCATATCTGCAAAACAGTTCATAAAAATATGCTATATAAGTAACTCCATGTTTATCACAGAAAAATACATAATTTAGGGGAAAACGGAGAAAAGAATACAAGACTAAGTTGTAAAATTATATCTTAGTTTTTGAAAACCTATATCATATACAATTACATTCATCCATTTTCCACGGGTCAAATGAAATAGAATGCATAAGGTGAAGATATGGATACAACTTTACAATTCTGAATTCTAATTGGATAAGATTTTTGTTTTCAGTTTTAACACATCTAATTAGTAGAAAGATCATCACGAGTGTCGTATTGAGAGTGGCGTATTATGAAATAATTACCATTGAAGTTATTCTTCTGTAACACCAATGGCCATGCACCAAAAGCAACCTTTCAAGAAATCGGAACTGAGCTATTGCAACATCACTTGCCATAACTGCCTGCATGGACATGATCATAAAGAAAATGTTAGAATGCTCATACCAGTAAATACATGATATAATCTAGAATCCTAGATATCCATACCTGCATTCCCTCAACACCGCTTATTCCTATCCCAATGTCAGCTTCCTGAAGCATTCCCACATCATTGGCCCCATCACCAATTGCTAACGTTGTTTTCCCACTTCCAGTTTTAACTAGTCTAGTAACCTGTTTTGTAAAAATAATATTTTACGATAGAGGACAGTTAAGAAGTGTTGAATTATGTTCGACTTGGGGTATAAAGCTCCAAGCTTGGTGTCGTGATGGAAAGAGAATCATTACTTACCAATGCCTTCTGTTTTGGGGAAGAGCGACAGCATATGACTGATGCACAATCAATAGCAAGTTGTAAAAACAATTGCTTCACATCATCTTCTAATGCATATGTAAGCGATCTCCCATCAATTATCAGAGCAAAGGCCTCCGATCCAGAGGCAGTCAGCAGGGCCTTGCCATCAGTGATTTGTTTTTCCACACTTTGTTTTGATGCCTGTAACAGAACACACATCCATTAGAAATTACACCACTACTGGGATATTTTTCGGTAAACAAGTAACATCATCTACTAAATACTATGATACTTTGCCGAGTATATAAAATTGTGAACCTATTACTTCAATAATATTACTATCCATATCTAAAAGTTGAATAGCTGGAAAAAAATTGACTGAATAATTATAATACATTTACCTTGGCAATGACATTTTTATCTCCTGATTTCTCCAGTGCGAGTATCTCTGGGCTGTCCAAGGTTATTATTATCTGGTTCATTCCTTGTCTAAGCAAACTGCAGGCATACCTAGAGAAACAAATCTCAAATCAGCGTTGGATGAGACTTACTGTAGGTTCCGTATGAAGGTTATTAAGGAAATACCATACCCGATATTTATAGCAGTTTCCATCTTGTCCCCAGTCAAAACCCAGATCTTTATCCCAGCTTGAGCTAGCTTGTCAATGCAGTCAGGAACCTACAGATAAAAATATGGCATCTTAAATTGATACACATGTTTTTTTTTGGAATCTATGTGCAAAGCCGCTATAAACTCTAGCTTACCCCTTCTTGGAGTTTGTCCTCTACTGCTGTTGCCCCCAGAAGAATCAGATCCTTTTCAACCATTTCAGTCACTTCATCAACCATTTCATCCTGGTCTGCACTGACAGAATTCTTAGCCTCTAGAAATTTTTCTTTGAATACTTTGTACTCTTCCTCGTCAAGTTCACGATAAGCAAGTATTAATGTTCTTAAGCCTGCATCGGCATACTCATTTACATGCTCTCTGGTTACTTCTTCAAATTCTCTTCCCTTTTTGGAGAGCCTCTCGAACATTACACTGTATGAGGACCAAATGTACAAAGGTTAAACTAGCACAGTGGACAATGAAAGATGAAAATGAAACGGGGAAATACATGGGATTGTGAAACTCGGATAATACAAGCTACTTACTTGTCAGCCCCTTTCGAGAGAAGTAATAACTTTCCCTTATCATCTTTCACTATCACTGACATGCGCTTTCTGGTGCTGTTGAACTCTAACACATTTAAGAGTGTATATACCCTGAAACCATAGGAGTTAACATTTAAGTCACAAGCACTGAAGATGGTGAATTGAATGAGGTAAAACTGTCAAATGCTAATAAAAGATGAACCTTAATGTGAATGTAATAAACTTAGAAGGTAAAAGAAGTGGTTATACTCAATGACATAACTTTATCTTTAGATAATCACTAGCAAGTAGCAAAATTATCATCCATTAGCAACTAAACCTTCTAGGTCTTCATTAAAGAATTGGGTAGTTTATAACTTTGGAAACTCGAAGATACTGACCTTTCAGCTTTTTCGTTTGACACAGGATCCAGCTCGACAAATGATACACTATTTTGTGACCTTTTAAAGAATTCAAACCCAACTTCCCTTGCAGCAATAACAAAGGCTGCTTCATCTGGTGATTCAGCTTCATAAGATACCTTGCCTGTATCTTCATCCACATCGGGTATCACAGTATGGCAAACAGCTAGTAGACGGAAGAAATTCTGAATGATATCTGAGTGAGGCTCGTTAACCCATTTTCCGTCCATGATCCTTTCATCTTCGAAGTTAAAGCCTTTGACAGACGATTTCTGCACACCACCTTCAGAATCATCTAAAATATCCTTCTTCCCATTGAATACCAGAGGAGACCCTTTCCTTTTAGCCATCGCCCTCTCAACTTCTGTTATACCACGCCCATAAGCTGTTCCAGCGACAGAACACTTGACAAACTCCATTGAATTTGCTGTCAGGGTACCTGTTTTGTCAGAAAGTATTGTGTCAACTTGGCCAAGTTCTTCGTTTAAATTTGAAGTCCGTGCATGAGCTGGTTTGTCAGTTTCTTCGTAGTACATATGAATATCTTGATTAATGAAGATGGTCTGGAGAACCTTGACAACTTCTATCGAAACATATAAGGATATCGGAATCAAGTAGCTATACAGCATAACAGCCGTGAGAAAGTGGTATATAGCAGCAACAGGGGCTCGTTTGGGATCAAAGAATATCTCGGCATTGTCAGGTTTTAGATACCATCTTTTCATTTTGCTGCCATCTAGATCATCTTTAGTAACGATACCAAAATAAACCGACCCAATAAAAGCCAATGTGAACAATACTCCAAATAACATATAGATGATTTTATCCATCTTCTTCTCAACTTTGCTCCTCTTTGAAGGAGGATCAGTTGCATTCTGCATAACTTTTGTATCATGACCAGTGAAGATAACTGCCCCATATATGTACTCCGTATTCCGCAGCTTAGAGTCCCTAAGCAGTAACTGTTGTGGTGATAGGGGATACTGTTCATCTTCAATAGTCATGCTTCCAACAAACGTGTACAGATTGGCATTAGGATCTTCACATCTTACAGTGGCCTTGAAGCCATTTACTTGAGCATCTTCATTTAACAATGAAGTCACGTCCAACGCTTGTTTCAGCTTAAGATTTGTCTCTCCGTCAAGATTCATGGTCTCAACATAGCATATTGCATCCTCATAATTGGACGACAGCAGAAGAAGATCTGCTGGAAAGAACTGATCCTTCTCAACCTTAACAATATCACCTACCTTGAGATTTTTCCATTCAGATTTCTGAAAAGTTCCATCGCCATGATGAACCTTAACTTTTCTGTTATTAATTTGAATGTCCTGAAATACAAATCTCAAATATAACAATCATGCTAAGCTCAAAAATATCTCTAAGTTTCAAAATAGATCACGATAAGATATGTATCCTTAGGGAGAAGAACAAGACTGCAATTCTAATATCTTCAGTGACAAAGAAACTAAATTATCAGTTGCAAATGCGAATGGAGTAACAAAATTTTCTTCGACAACAAACTTCTTCACCAACCCCTCCATTCAAAGTCAGACAAGAACAAATTACTTCTACCTCAACCAGTCAGGAAATAACACTACTAGATCACCTAACAGCATAAACAATCAAGAGGGACTAATCAAATTTGTTATATCTTTTTCCTATCATCACGAATTCGCTTATAGTCGTTATAGAAAAGGTGAGAATATTGCCTTCATGACTACCTAAGACCATACTAATCAAGAAAACTTAACATGACAACGCTTATAATTATCGAATCAAATAATTAATCGAAAAACAGAAAAATAAAGCAATTGACAGAATATCCATAACTTGTTACCTGCAATTTCCTCTTCCAGTCTTCAATCCCCTCTTTAACCATAGTAGCACTAATAATAACAATCAAAGGAATAATAGCACTAACAGCAGAATAAGGAGCCAAGGGTGTGAAGGCCAATACACCAGTAACCAAAAAATAGAAATTTGCCACTCTCCTAAACTGCTCATACAAAGATTTAGGCAAAAAGGAAGCCAGATTATATTTTGTGGTACTAACATAATTATCTCCATAACTTCTCAAAGATGAATCTTCACCATCTGGTTCATTACAAAACACCACTCTTGAGAAACCTGGTCCTCCTATCTGTGAATGTTCTTCTTGGAAATCTCCTTTTCCATTTCCACATTTAAATGTATAAATCTTTCTAAAGTTCAACTTCTTTCTCCTCCCAGTCCCCATTTTCACAGAATGATACTTAAACAGCTCAAATATCAAAAAGAATCAATGCCCACCAATGACAAATGACCAAGAAAGTATGCTATATTATTATATCTACGGATAACCCAATATCGTTAAACCGAATAGCAAAAAATGAAAGAATTAACTTCAAGGATCAAATGAGATGATGAAGAAGAAGTGCATGCTATACACTCTTCAGATTCAGTCAACGATTACTTTCTTCAGATTTACAAGAAATCTTTTATCTTTGTGGGAAACTTAATGAAACATGAACTTAAATACTTTGTATGTAAATATAATATATATGCATGTGTATCCTGTGATACAATGTGTTTTTATATATATGGTGGAACTTAAATTAAATAAATGTATAAGAAATACTACTATTCAAGAGCTTTGACTTTTAAAAAAGCAACGACTTTGAATATTGACCTGGATCTCTCATTCTTCTTCTTTGTTATTTCATTATGACTTTTCATGAATTTGGAATCTTCTAAAAACTAAAAACTAGAAAAATGAAATGCAATTATATATGGTAAGTTGGAACAAGTGTTCCTTATTTGGTCAAGAACTCAAGATGATACTAATGTATTTATTAGCACGTTATTGCGTCAACACAATATTTATGATGTTAGTATGTATTTTACAAATAATGATTGTGGATCTACCTTAGAGAAGATTACTAATTAATTATTGTACTCATTACTAAGGCAATATGAGACATGGAAAGAAGATGAATTTTGTTACAAGGTCCTTAAATATTAGGTAGTATGTGATGGAATTCATAGAACCATATGAAATTGTGTAACACAACTTGTGGGGAAATGGTGTTGGTTTGAAAAGGTGTCATGATGTCTCTTCGTGCTTGCAACTATTGATTCGATTATGTGGCTTTATTTGGTGTTGACAACACATAAATAACCACACAAATATAAGGCACATTGATTCATCAAAAGTGTCATTAGAAGACACAATGCTTAGTAATATGAATAGTTGAAATAACATTTCAGATGTTAGAAATTCAACACACCACATACCATTTTCTACTCTATCATTATCAGAACACAAGAAATTATCTTCTCTTTATTCCATACATCTAAAGCCTTGTCTTATCCACCAATACAACCTTTGTATACTACAAAGTATTGTATTTAGGAAAGCTTTAATTAGTGATTCAAGGCATAGTGATAGTTTTGATTCTCATTGTAAAGTTAGAATATATTCTGATCTCTTGTAATAGTTGTTAGGTGTGAAATAAGACAAATTTCCAACAATCTAAATACAATAACTATGGATACTATGATGAAGAGATCCTTGGCAATGTCAGAATCAAATGTCTTCAACAGTGAAGAAAAGCTTGACAAGTTTGATGGATCAAATTATCTTCGATGGCAAGATAGGATGAAGTGGTTACTCACATCATTGAATGTCTTCTACATTCTTTCGGATGATCTACCACCAATACCACCGTTGGATCTTACACTCTCTGAGAAGAAAAAAGAGGAATGGAGGCTTGCAAAAGAGAAAAGAGATGCGGATGAGACTTTGTGTAGAGGTTACATTCTTAATACTCTTACACAAAAGCTTTATGATATCTACTCTCTCCTTACCACTGCAAAAGAGGTATGGTCTGCACTTAATGAAAAATTCAAGCATGTTAAAGTTGGAACAGACAGATTTCTTGCTCTTAAATACTTTGAATATGAATTTAACGAAAAAGTTGACATGCTAGACCAAGTTAGAGACTTGGAAATCTTTTCTTCCCGCTTAAAGAATATTGGAGTTGTGATTCCAGATGCAATTCAGATTGGAGCAATTCTCTCTAAACTCCCTCCTTCTTGGTTGGGATTTAGGAAGAAGACGCTACACTCTAAAGATATTCATTCGTATGATGACTTTACCTCTAGTCTACAAATTGAGTGTGAGAACCGCTCAAGAGATGTAGAATTTGATGGTGTGAACAATAATGTTCATCACTTAACACTTGGGAAGTCAAGTTCTGGAAACAATTCCAAAACCATGAAACGAAAGATGTTCAAAGTGAATAAGAAGTCCTTCGGAATTGCTAAGAAAGACCGTGTATGTTTCCATTGTGGAAAGCCTGGGCATTACATTCGTGATTGCAGGTTTCGAAACACAAAGCGTGATAACAATGGGCAAAGTGGTAAAAATATGACCAACATGGTGACTAGCGACAATCAACAACAAGTTGAGTATGTTGCTATGGTGACTGAAATTAACATAATGACAACAGAAAATCAGTCAGGTTGGTGGTTGGACTCTGGTGCTACTATACATGTGTGCAACAACAAGGAGATGTTTAAAACTCTCAAAGAAGTGGATGCATATGAAGATGTTATCATGGGAAACAATGCTGAAGCAAAGGTCTTAGGGAAAGGAGTGGTGGACTTGGAGTTCACATCTGGAAAGAAATTGTCACTACTTAATGTATTTTATGTTCCTTCACTTAGGAAGAATTTAATTTCTGCAAATCTACTTTGTAAGAATGGTTTCAAGGTTGTGTTAGAAGCCGATAAAGTGATAGTGACAAAGAATGGAGTATTCATTGGAAAGGGATACTCTTTTGATGGCATGTTCAAGCTTTCTGTTAATGTTAATAAAGTGAATGTTGTTTATTTGGTTGAGTCTTTTAATTTATGGCATTCTAGATTAGGACATTTAAATTATGGTTGTTTAAATTTTATGTCCAAGCATGATTATTTCAAGTATCAAGGTTTAGTAGATGATAAATGTGAAATTTGTGTAAAAGCTAAAATGTCTAAAAAGCCTTTCAAGAAAGTAGAAAGATGCTCAAAACTGTTGGAGTTGGTTCATAGTGACATTTGTGAATTGAATGGTGTACTAACTAGAGGTGGTAAACAATACTTTATCACATTCATAGATGACTATTCAAGATACACTTATGTCTACTTACTAAGGAATAAAAGTGAAGCATTTGAGAAGTTCAAAGACTTCAAATCCGTTGTAGAGAATCAAAAGAACTCTAGGATTAAAATTCTTAGAAGTGATAGAGGTGGTGAGTATTTTTCAAAGGAATTTGATCAATTTTGTGATCAACTTGGAATAATACATCAAAGAACAGCACCACATTCTCCACAACAAAATGGGTTGGCTGAAAGAAAGAATAGATCCTTAGTTGAAATGGTGAATGCAATGTTGCTGAATTCTGGTTTAGCAAATGATTTGTGGGGTGAAGCTCTTTTGACGGCTTGTCACATCTACAATAGAATTCCTTCAAAGAAGTTTAAAACTTCTCCATATGAGTTATGGAATGGTAGGAAACCCAACATTGATTACTTCAAAGTGTGGGGGTGCATTGCATATTACAAAGTTCTAGATTCCAACAAAAAGCTTGGTCCTAGAGGGATTAGAAGTGTCTTTGTTGGATATGCTACAAATTCTAAGGCTTATAGACTATTGAGCTTAGAGACTAATAAAATTGTTGAGTCTATACAAGTTGAGTTCTTTGAGAATAAGTTTCGTCATGACCCTATCATTTCAATAGAGAATGAAATGTTAGAATCAACTATAGAAAGTTCTGAAAATGTGGGGGTAAGAGCAAAACGAAAGGAAGTCATTGAATCAAGTGAGCCTAGACGAAGTCAAAGGCAACGTGTTGAGAAACACTTGAGTTCAGACTTTGTTTCTCCTAATTCTATTATTTTCTTAGTCGAAAGTAATAGAGATCAGTTTAAGGAGATACCCTATGTTCTTCTAGTTGATAAAGAGGTGCCAAACACTTATAGTGAGGCTATGACATCTAGAGATTCTATTTTCTGGAAAGAAGCCATTGATGATGAAATTAGTTCTATCATGTCAAATGGTACTTGGAATCTAGTTGATTTGCCACCCGGTTCAAAACCTATAGGGTGCAAGTGGGTCTTTCGAATAAAGTATAATACCAATGGTACTATTGCTTCCTACAAGGCAAGATTAGTAGCTAAAGGGTTTACTCAAAGAGAAGGTATTGATTATTTTGATACCTATGCTCCTGTTGCTAGGATCACGTCTATAAGGATGTTGTTTGCTTTAGCATCCTTGTATCACTTGTTTGTACATCAAATGGATGTAAAGACTGCATTCCTAAATGGTGATTTGAATGAGGAAGTCTATATGGAGCAACCAGAAGGATTTGTGCTTCCTGGTAATGAGAAGAAAGTTTGTAAACTTGTAAAATCCTTATATGGACTCAAACAAGCTCCAAAGCAATGGCATAGAAAGTTTGATGATGTGATACTAAAAAATGGTTTTAACCATAATAGTGTTGATAAGTGTGTGTATCATAAATCAAATGAGGAGTATGTGGTTATCTTATGTCTTTATGTGGATGATATGCTAATTTTTAGTAATAGCATGAAAGGCATAGAAGATACCAAGAGATATCTAACTTCGAACTTTCAAATGAAAGATTTGAATGAAGTAGATACTATTCTTGGAATTAAAGTCAAGAAACACTCCAATGGATTTTCATTGAGTCAATCTCATTATTTGGAAAAGATGATTGATAAGTTCAATTATCTGAAGATTGGAGATGTTACTACTCCGTTTGACTCGAGTGTCAAATTGAAAGTGAATGAGGGAAGAGCCATTGCCCAACTAGACTATGCTAGAGCAATTGGAAGTTTAATGTATGCAACTCATTGCACTAGACCGGATATAGCATATGCAGTGAATAAGTTGTCAAGATACACTAGTTCTCCAAGTGAAGAACATTGGAAGGCTATCGAGAGAGTATTTAGTTATCTAAAGAGAACAAGTACTTATAGTCTAGTGTATAAAGACTTTCCAGCAGTATTAGAGGGATACTGTGATGCGAGTTGGTTAACTCTAAATGATGATTGTAAAGCAACTTCAGGTTGGATATTTACAATAGGTGGTGGTGCTATTAGTTGGGCTTCAAAGAAGCAAACATGCATAGCACATTCAACAATGGAATCTGAGTTTATAGCTCTTTCTGCAGCGTGCAAAGAAGCCGAATGGTTAAGAGAATTTTTGTGTGAATATGAGTTGTGGCCACAACCGATATCAGCCATTTCTTTGCATTGTGATAGTAATGCTGCGTTGTCTCGAGCTTATAGTGATGTCTATAATGGAAAGTCTAGACATATAAGCATGAGACATACTTATGTGAGGGAGATGATAACAAATGGGGTGATCACCTTGAGCTTTGTGAAGTCCGGAGAAAACTTAGCAGACCCGCTAACTAAACCTCTCTCTAAAGAGCTAGTAAGAAGTACATGTAATGGCATGGGTCTTATACTGTGAATTAAGCACCGATGATGGAAACCCAATTCTTATTTAGATAATTAGTTCTATATAAGAATTCAATGGGTAATAACAAGTCATTGTATTAGTGTTTGCTCGCTTAACTTTTGCCATTAAGTTTAAGCGTGTAGTTACGTTAATTGAGGATGGTCTTTGACCTTAATGGAGTCTCTAGCTTGAATGCTAATGGTTCATCAATGTTACCGATGAACAATCTTTAGTAACTAAGATTTGTCTACTCCACCTTTGTGAACATAGAAGTGGGCCGCTTCGATTAGTAGATTGTGTTCTAGCTATAAATGTTCACTAACTAGTGGGTATGCATATGGCCTTTAACAGTGCATGCGTAGATGTGTGGTTGGAGATTATAATGTATATAGAGTGTATGATATTTCCGTCTTTGACACATAGGAGTCGAATGCCCAACTCTTTAAGATGCATTTTACTTCGTTGAAGATTTGAAATGTTAATACTATGTATGGGTCCAATGTCTTAACATCCCATACTTATGCTCTTGACTACATGAGGAAGATTGTGTAACACAATTTGTGGGGGATTGATGGAATTCATAGAACCATATGAAATTGTGTAACACAACTTGTGGGGAAATGGTGTTGGTTTGAAAAGGTGTCATGATGTCTCTTCGTGCTTGCAACTATTGATTCGATTATGTGGCTTTATTTGGTGTTGACAACACATAAATAACCACACAAATATAAGGCACATTGATTCATCAAAAGTGTCATTAGAAGACACAATGCTTAGTAATATGAATAGTTGAAATAACATTTCAGATGTTAGAAATTCAACACACCACATACCATTTTCTACTCTATCATTATCAGAACACAAGAAATTATCTTCTCTTTATTCCATACATCTAAAGCCTTGTCTTATCCACCAATACAACCTTTGTATACTACAAAGTATTGTATTTAGGAAAGCTTTAATTAGTGATTCAAGGCATAGTGATAGTTTTGATTCTCATTGTAAAGTTAGAATATATTCTGATCTCTTGTAATAGTTGTTAGGTGTGAAATAAGACAAATTTCCAACAGTATGATAATTAAGAAATATTGTAGTTTTGCAAGAAAGCGAGTTGTTTGACCTTCAGAATGATATAGGAGTAATATTTTAGAGGTTTGGGCAATAGTCATGCATGATGTAATGATCGACTACCTAATTGACTTTTTTTTTATGTATAATGTATCAATAATTTTGTTATTAGTTTATGGTCTTCACTCTAAAAATTAATTGATAATAGAGCGATTAGCCTAATCTTATATACCGGTTCGGGAGTATCTCGACTTTTGATGTGGGATATGCATCACAACTAGTGCTGTTAACGAACCGGGTTCGAGCGGGTAACGGGTTACCCGGCCGGGTTTTATTTTGCCGAGTCGGGTAATTACCCGGTTATAACGAGCCGGGTAGCAAATGTATTACCCTCGTATCGCTCGATAAGGACACGAGCGGGTACCGAGCCGGGTTTTTTTAGCCGGGTGACGAGCGGGTTCAGGGTTATCCCCAAATTTTTATTTAAAAATTTTATTTTTGGGGTTCTCTTCAAACATATTTAATTGTTAAATGCAAATTTGTAAATTCTTTTCAATACTAATTTTATATTGGTCATTTAAAATTCAATATGATTAAAGTATAACATATATTACATATAAATATACAATATAAAAAATAAACGAGCGGGTAATCGAGCGGACCCGGGTTTTTCGATTCGGGTATCGAGTGAAAAAAATTACTCGAGTATCGCTCGATAAGGATACGAGCGGGTAACGGACCCGAGTTTTCCGAGTCGAGTAACGAGCGGGTTACGAGTTACCCGGTCCTTTAACAGCACTAATCACAACACTAGCTCCTCCTCACGTTTAACCTGTTCGCTCGCCAGAATTTATTCCTCGTCGGAGGTACACGTGTCTTATTTGCTTGGGATTAGCTCATGATACTACGTTAAGAGTCTATGTGATTCTACTTTAAAATCAATTGACAATAAAGCGAGTATCTAAAATATTATATATTGACTCGAAAAAATATCGACTTCCGATATGGTACATCTTAAAAAATAATCAACCAAGTTGAACAAATTCAAAGAATAGTGAACATATATACGCTTCCATTTATTATTTTTATACAGTAATATCAAATCCATGTTTAATACTCCGATCCATATAACTGAAAGACATATATTTTTTTTTTGTAAATTAGCGATGAGGTGAGATTCGAACCTAAAATCTTCTGGTCACTAGCGAAAGTCTTTTTTCACTAGACTATTCGATTACTCAACTCAGCGACATATTTTGTACTGTTCTTTCTTTGTAAAAAGAACGACTTAATATATATAGTAATGGGACAATTATGGAAGAATTAATAAACTTTAACCTATTCATTCTGTTAAACCACCACATAAATATACATATCCCCCATTGCAAGATTTTGCACACTTTTAGTTAATTTCTGCCTAATAAGTTGACATCACGCGGTACGACGGACTCATCCATCGATTATATTTGAATTTTTATAATATGCTAAAAGAATATTGAAATAAAGATGTAGAAGAAGTGAAGCATACTACATTTCCACCTTTAAGTTTTGCTCACATTACAAGGAAAATATACTGTAAGAATAATCTTCGTTATTATCGCATATTTCAACTTGTCTTAAGAAGTCCCAATTGTGCCGGCTTGCAATATGCCGAGCAACCATGTCTCATGCTTCATGCATGTGGGACGATTGAGCTACTCACTAGTTTCAATTCATATACACTTCTGCATTTTTTTATTTAGTGTTGCGGTCGACAAGTATTTAATACGCCATCTTCCTCGTGACCATTTCAATAATAAGTATAGCTAATACAACACCACTCATATTGCAGTACATATATGTATTACGAAATTGTAACTTAAAACATTTTTAACATTTTACGTAATAAATATAGAGTCGTATACATTATAGCATGCAACACCACTCCCTTCATCCCTAATGATTGGTACATTTTGACTTTTCATGGTCAACAAAATACGATTTCAAACATAAATAGCTCCTATTCTACACATATGAAAAAATTATAAAAAGTTTATATTTCAAAATATATATTGAGACGAATCTAGCAAGATCCCCATATGATTATATTATTTCATATTGTTTAATGAGAATTGTTTGATCAAATTTTTAAAATTTGATTTGATCATGTAAAGTCAAAATACACAATCATTTAGGGACGGAGGGAGTAATAAGTAACGTCATTTAATTTAACTTCAAAGTTTAGTGAACGAATATACACTTGGATTTTATCTAATTTCTACGAAAATATGCTACTGCCTACAGCATATAATAATAAGTGCACATCATATATTTGATTCCTAATTTATCCTTCTCTAGATATGAGAATAGTACAAGCTCATTGTACCAACCAAGATGTGACAGTTCGTGTTGGACATCAATTTTCTATCCCAATACTAGTTTATTTTTAACAACGATTTTATTTTCAGATTTGAGTAATTTCAATTTGATTATTCTTAAGCATACGATAAATTTATAGGAATAATAATGGATAACGTGAATTCTAAGTCTTGTCCTGGAAGTACGTTGAGTTTTAATCATTTTACCAGGTTTCGTAATATGATCTAAATTTCATTTATTTTATAATTTGGCAAACACTTTCTTAGTCTGTTATTCCTTATTTAACTTGCTAATCGTGATTTATATGATTGAAATGGTTTGCGAACTATATACTCGATCAACCTCTTACAAGAGGTGATATTTTTATGTGTCCACAATTTACACTTATGACCAATATAAATAAGTGCAGAAAAAACAAGGAAATTATTAAGCCGTTTAATGGGAATACAATCTTCTTTGGAGGTAACGAATGTAAAATATTCAACTAGTGACAAGTTGTGAATTGAATAATTCAATTTAAAATAATAATGGTATAATAATTAATGGTGCCAGGTGGTTAACTGAGATCGTTCGGATACATACATTATTAATTGAAATGTTTAGGCAGTAGCACAAGGTTTTGGACAAATTCCAATCAAGCAAGTCAAACGACATGTTCTATTGGGTTTGGCTAACCAGCTACCATTTTTATCAAACCACCATTTATATTACACGTACAATTTCTACTCTTTCCTACTTCTACTCTATTACCAACAACACATTTCTCCATAAAAGATTGTCCAATTCATCACATAATGAATTTAGTGTATCAAAACAGTTTTCAAGTTGATACTGCCTCCGTTCCTTAAAGATCGTAATATTGTAATTTTATGTTGGTCAAATATCGTAAAATTTGATCATAAATTTTTATTCAACGAAGAAATAATATAGTATTGTGAAACCTTGTTAGAATCAGCTCAACATATGTTTTTTATAATCTTTTCGCATATAGAATAATAGATATATACCTTTTAAATCATGTTTTGTTGACCACCAAAAATCAAAATGTGACAATTATTTAGGGATGAAGGGAGTATCTTTTTTATATACAAAATGTCTCACCACCTTCTATTAATTATGTGTATCAATGTGATTGCCATGTGACTAGAAATGTTTTGGGTTCGATTTAATCGAATTTTTCCGAATTTTGGGCATCAAAACGCTTATGATCTTCTATTAATCAGTTTTTTCAAAGAAAAACATGAGTTATTTCGGTTGAAAATTATGGTTTGGGTTGATTTCGATTCTGCTACCAGACAAGTTCAGTTTAGTCCAGTTTTCGATTTTATTACATTACGAAGAAAGACAAATGACACCAAACATCACTATCATTCGATTTATTTACCACATTTGTAAGTGGGTAATCAATGTTATTTGCCCTAATAAACGTTCATGATTTTAAATTAAAATAAAGTCTCATGAATTTCAACCACAAGTATAGAAGCCTAGAAGCCGAAGGTACTCTACTTGATAGTATATTGGACATTACAAATGAAAATAACTCATTAAGATTGTTACTTGTTAGTTTGCAATTTGGGCTAAGGCTTTTATTTGGACTTAGAGTCCGCAGTCCGCTATTCTTCAATAAAAACAAATAAACAATTGTGTTGTAATTTTTTTTTTTTTTCAATTAAATGAAAATTTAGATATATCACACGTATAAATATGTATATATATTCAATTTTATGCTAAAACTGAAAACCAATTAATTTATGTATGTTTTGGTTTCTTTTTTGTCATTTTTATTCGGTCTTATTTTTCTCTAACTAGATCGGTCAAATTTCGGTTCAATTCGTTTTCTTGATTTGAATAAAAAACCGAGAATATTCCCTAAATGTAGTACCTCATTTTGAATACTTATGCATAACTTGTTTCCACTACTTGACATATAGCTTGTTTTCATTACTTAACGCGAAATCATATCAAATTTTTGTAATTTCAAAATCTTTCCGCGTCAAAATAGCATGTTCTACTAAACTAGAATGGTCTGAATACTCAATAGACAAATCAATTCATTCCCTTTTTAGCTCGAGCTCGTAGTTGGTCCGAAACGAAGTCCATGTTTGCCCACTAGCCTGTAAACATTTGTCAATTGAGCTTGTTATATTCACTGATTGAGTTGACTCGTTCTTCTACAACTCAGAAACCCGACTCGGATCAATCCTAACGTATTTGTGATTCCTTCTTTCACTTCATGCACCATCAATTATCTTCCACTTATTCATCTTCACAACAAATCAAATTTTTCTGATCCCATATCAAGAATCCAGGTATTTCCATGTTTTACACACACTGAAAGCAATGCAAAATACATCCCTCAACTCAATTTTTTCAAGAAAGTGTAACGGCTCAATATCGTTTTCATTCAATGACTATACATACTGTTTAAATGATAGATTTTGTAGACACCATTTTGTGTATAGTTCACCTATTCCAGTGTGTTCATGTTTTGTAAATGCAAATTTATCTATATATAATGCGAATTTAAGACATGTATCTTTGTGTGAATTGAGGCAATCATGTTTAATTCAATCCACACCATGTAAAAGAGTAATCTTTAGTGGATTGGATAGAGTGGTTAGTCGATTATCGGGCTGGGATGTTAATCAGAGGTCTAGTGTATGTAGGAGTAGAAAGGGGTGGGGGAAAGGGAGATATAGGTGTATGGTTTATGAGGATAATGGGGAGGAATTTGGTTTTGACGATGGTGTTGATGATGAAGCTGAGGTTATGCTTAGTTTGTTGAGTGATGAAGTTAAGGCCGAGTGCTTAGATGGTCGCGGAAGAAATGGGAGGCGGCGTAAGGAGGTTGTTGTGGAGGAGAGGGGTAATGGTGCTGAGGAATGTGCTACTTGTGGGAGTAAGAAGAAGGCCAGTTCTAGCATTTTAAGGACTAGCGCAAAGTTTGATTATGCATCCGGGGTAAATAATGCGAAGGATGTGGCTGATAGGACAGGAGTTGAAAATAAAGAATTTATGAGAAGAGGGCATCAAATGGTAAGTCGGAAAGAGGTAAAGAATGAGTTGTTGAGAAGTAGGTTGAGGAAAGATGAGACGGATGAATCGTTGAGAGATAGTAATAATAAAGAAAGGGAGGACACATTGATCAAGAATCACAGGTCAAGTGCAACTGAGGAACATAGAGAAGATTTGTTGAGAAGGGGAGAACACAGGCAAAGACTTAAGAAAGATGGATCAGGTTGCTCATCATATTACTCATTATGTTCGATGGGTGAGTATGAGAGCGATAAGGAAATCCAGGAAAAGCAAGATGGGTCTGAGGAGAGATTATTGAGTACGAACAAGAATAATTCAGGAAGGCTTGGAGAAAGTGAACGTGATGAAAAAGTTGTGACGCATGGAGGCTATCAAGAGGAACAAAGGCTTGTCTTGAAGAAGGGAAAGAGGGTAGAAGGTGGCCACTGGCATAAGGAATCTGAAAAGAAGCTTACTGATATGTCATCTGAAGAGACAAGCTTCCACAAGGAATCAGATGTTCATGCCAAGGTCTCGAGAAAGGCTTCCTACAAGAAGTATGAAGGTCAGAATGAAAAAGCTTCTTCTACTGTGAAGTTTAATGAAGGTAGAAAAAAAGAACATAGACATACTAGTGATGAAGTTGTACAGAAAACCAGAACAATAAATAATTATAAGCAATTCAAAGAGAATTCAGAGGCTTATGGTGCTAATTTAACGTATTCCTCTGGTTCCCAAAGACTACACGGTCAAAGAGAAGGCATTTCTACCTTAGAATCTAGTTCACTGAAGGAAACAAGAGAAGAATATTACGATAAGGCAAGAGACGCCAAAAGAGAGGAAGAATATAGAAAATTCAGCAATCGCACACAATCTTCAAACTCTCAGAAGGTTGGTATTAGTCAAACATCCAGTTCAGCGATAACATCTGAAACTACAGAGAAGGATGAGGAAAAAGATTCCAGATCTAGTTTGAGCTCAGTTCATGATGCCAAGAAGAAATATTACCATCGTGGTCAATTTTCCACACAAATTGGTTCAAGAATGACTTCCCAACAGTTGACTGAAGAAATTGACATTCAAGGAGCAACTATTTCTCAAAGGCAGTCCGAATACAACATTCAAAACCAAGAAGGGAGTTCAAATTCAGTGTATGGTTCATATCATGAGGCAATCAAGAACATCCAAAGCAGTGAAGTAATTGGGAAGTCGGACTCTAAAATGACCTTGGAGAAGTGGACTAGTCCATCACTAGGTGATGATAGAGGTTCTGGAAAAAATGATGTAGACCAATGGAACAGAAGTAACTATGATGCTGTGGTGACACCTAAATTGTCTCAACCGGTTGCAAGAGGTTCTATACATGCTGGTTCAACAAGTGGATTGGTGATAACAGAGGTTGGCCAATACAGTTCACATGAAACCAGCCGAGGCAATAGGAGTGATGAAAGAAATGGACAGCAAGTAGGATACATTTCTCAAGAAGTTTCTCTTGCTTCAGCTGATTCTGAGATCCAACAAAAGAAGCAGACCCCTGAAATGAAGATGAATTATGATCCGAACTGTGAGCAACAACCTGTACAAGCAATTGTTTCTGGTTCTCCGCAGTCAAAGGAGCAGAACTCTAAGTCCAAACATTTTTCTAGGAGTTCTGGTTCCAAGGGCCCCTCAGTTGAAATGTGGGACGTGAATGAGATGTCTAATGAGGAACATCCTGGAGCTGAAGTACTAGAAAGAGATTCAGTTAATAGTAGCATTACCAAGAAAAGTGGCAGGTATTTATGGAATGTAGCGTCAAATATAGTACGCTTCTCATCGCGTGCTCGTTTAACCAGCCAGAGCCAGATGAGTAAGTCAGGTGGACAGAGTTCGCCAAAGCAATCTACAAGCAGTGAATCAGGTAATAAACCAGATGAAAACATTCACAAAGGAAGTGTATCACAAGATTATAAATCCTTTATGATACCGAGAGAAGAGAAAGTACAACCTAAAATTCAAGGAGTAAGTTCCAGCTCTTCGAGCGTAAAGGACCAGATACAGTCAGTTGAAGGAAAAGCACCCCGTCATGCTGAAGTTGCAGCCCAGGGTACATCATCTGGATGCAATTTCTCTTTCTCTGGTGAAGGAACTTCTCATCAAAAATCTGAAGGCGTTGTCTCTGATGCATCCATGGCGGCTGGATCGTCACAATCACCTGCTATAAAACTGAGCCGGTCTCCTCATGTTGGAAGAGAGATAAAAGCTTCTGGTAAAGTTGATGCTTCTGGTGGGGGGGAAGTTGTGCAGAGTGAACTACCAGTTCCCACAGTTGTTAGTGAGATATCTCATCCTGAGGGTAAAGGCGAGGAACAACAATCTAGGAAGTTTCGAAGAACCACTCAAGTTATAAATGATAGGTTTGAGGAATGGGAAGAAGCATACAGGATTGAAGCAACACAGAGGAAGATGGACGAAACGTTTATGAAGGAAGCACTGCTGGAAGCTAGAAAAGCTGCCGATAGCTGGGAGGTACCAGTAGGGGCTGTGCTGGTGTATGATGGGAAGATAATAGCTCGTGGTCACAACCTGTATGCTTTGTTTTTTTCTTTTTCCTGTTTGGATATTTGGGTCTATACAATTAATCCGACATTTTTGAACTATAAATATTGCAGAGTGGAAGAGTTAAGGGACTCCACTGCCCATGCTGAGATGATTTGCATAAGGGAGGCTTCAAACATTCGTCGCTCATGGAGACTCTCGGTACATTCTATATATTTATTTGTTTCTGGTATATCTTGACACCATCAGTAGGTGGTCTTTTGCATTCTACAAATAATCTACCTTAGAGCACTGCCCTTTTTCAATTTTCCGGAAGAAATGTATCCCCCACCTTTTCCCCCTTCATACACTGTCGACTTGTGGCATGCTGCATTTGCGACCATAGCACAATAGAACAAATTCGACACCGGTTATCTATTATTCCTTGCGTACCTATTTACTTGATCATGGACCAAAATATTTCCTTTCCTTTTTACTTGATCATATAGGATTGCAATGCAATTTTATCTGTAATCTTTTCACTTTTGTAACTAATAAAGTTCTTTGTATCTTACATTTGGCCCTTGGAAAGTACTTGATCATATAAGATTTTAATGAATTTGGGTCCCACGGAAAGTACCTTTTGCTCTACTTGTTGAAACACATGTTTAAAAACCTGTATGTAAGTCTAACAAAATGCATATTTATGTCTACTACCTATTTTGACATAATATTCTGATTTATATTTATGTAGGAAACTACACTTTACGTAACACTTGAACCGTGTGCAATGTGTGCTGGAGCAATACTTCAAGCTCGCATAGATGTTGTTGTTTGGGGAGCTCCTAATAAGCTTCTAGGAGCTGATGGCAGTTGGATTAGGTAAGAAACGAATTATGTCTAAATATTTTGTGGAAGCATTGCTAGTTCTCCAGTGTTGCCAATTATGGAAAGTAAATGGTTAGGAGAAAGGGATATCAAGTAGACTGAACTCACGAGTTTACCATTAGTACTGTGCATTGTGGTGCGGTTCATTGTTTTCCTCCTACAAGATGATGGGTAAAGTTTGACTTGCATTAAGAAATAATTCAGGTCATTCCCCCAGCCCTCTCCTCACTCACTTGCCCACAAACTAACCAACACAAGCATACAGATGGAACTTTTGTGCAATAGATATTTGCAACCTCCTTTTATTTATGTCCTCTTTGTTTTCCTTCTCAAGGTGAATGTGGTTGCACATTGAAGAATATATTTCTTCCATCCAGTTCTCTAAGTAATTGATTGTCTATAGTATAATAATATATATTGGAGTTTGCAGATAACTTTCCATTCAAACTTTACTTTAGTCACTATACTTTTATGTAATCCTCAATTTGTATTAAGTAAAATGTGATCAGAGAAATATTTCAATCCTATTAAGAAGTTGTTTAGTAGGTAAAAATCCTAGCTACCCAAGATCTATGTGATAGCTTCATCATGTAGGAAAGGGTGTACTGGAAACTAACTTATATATAACTTATAGTTGTAAGATGAAGAAAAGTAAATCGAAGTTTCTTTCGAGTTTGAAGTAGTTTAAGTCGTGGATGTTTACTTCATGCTATTACTTTAGGTTAACCTTGCTAAATTGATTGGTTCCATATATCCGCCACACACTCGCTTTTTGTGAGAGTTACAGTGGCAATCATTGATTATCTAACAAGATGTCAGTTAAGCTATACTCAGAATTTGGACCTGAGAGACCTCCTAAGCCTACCTTCTCAGTGGCATACTGGCATAGATATGGATTTGCAACTAAATCTATTCTGACAGTAAATATTCACAATTTGCAGGCTTTTCCCAATTGGTGAAGGAGACGACAACATGAATGTATCAGATAAAGCTTTTCCTACAGTTCACCCGTTCCACCCAAATATACAGATTCGAAGAAATGTATTGGCATCAGAGTGTGCAGATTCAATGCAGCAGTTCTTTCATCTGAGAAGAAAGAAGGACAAGAAGAAGGAACCTCCCACCTCACTGCAGGAGCTTCCAACATCACAGCAGGAGCCTCCTGCATCATCATCCACAACACCTGCACGTCGTCCAATCTTAATCCATCCGTCAAAGTTACTCACCAAGATACACGATGCCTTCCACTGATGTTCATGTTCTGCTGGTAAGTCTGCATCTAGAAAATTATATAATGTGTCCGTGTTCGTTAATATGAGTTACAAATCCACATATTGATTCTTTGTTAGTGCTTGCGTGAAATTTTTTTGTCGTCTGCTAACACTAACATTATCAAGCTGTTCAGTCCCCTTAGCTTCTTCTTAATAGAGAGCTAATTCATTTTGCAGAGCACTTTGTGACGATGATCTATTGTAGTGTTCAGTATATATATTCATAACGCAATTTGAAACTCCTGGCATTGGTATAGTAGGCAGGCCTGTCCATGCTCGGCTCAAGATCCTAATTCGCGTCAAAAGTTGAAAGGCTTCGATTCTAAATATTCGACTTGAGGTTCGATTTGATAGTCTTGAAGTATAGCTCGAACACCCTTTTTATTCTCGGAAGATTCGATTCAAATGCTCAAAAGGTTTGAACGCTAACAAAATTTGTAAGCAATTGTGATGTTTCAATATTGTTTTATGAAATGTCAAATGACACTTATATTCAAGCGTGAATAAAAGTCATACATATCAAACATACTCTATTTTTGAGTTAAGGGTCTTCACCGACACAAAATTATACAGTGTTGATTATCATTAATACCATCACATCTAATGGATTGCCTCATTAAAACTATAAAGCTGAGCACAACCATAATTTATAATTTTATATACTCCTTAAATATGTAGTAATTAAATGACATATTATATGGATCGTGTAGCAACTTAAAAAGCGTGAAATCATCACATTAACAGCCTCTATGTACACTTGTCTGAGTATACGAATGAGGTAAATAGCGAGATGTGTTCTGGTATTTTGCACTTTAGTTCTTTATTTTGCACTTTAGTTCTTTGTCAGTTGTTATATCTAGAGCAATGACGTAGGAACTTTCCATTCTCGATAACATCAGTAATGCTCGTCACAGTGAGACTAATATTTTAGGTTGTTCAAACCAAACATGCTTGAACAATGTACTAATCTATTAACGGAAAAAATTCATTGCCCCTCTACTTCACTTTGCTTGCAATGATCTACCAAACTCAACTACCACTTTAGAGATCATTCGTAAGGTCATTTAAAAAAATATTTTTTCCTTGTTTATTAAGAAATAATGATGGTAACTGCCAAACCAAAAAATCATTAATTGCAACTATTATCAAAGGTGAATTCCTCAATCTGAGCCTTGTCGCTCCCTGTTTTTGGACATGTAAGGAGGTAGATTGCGGGATGTGTTTCAGATGGGTTAAGGGTCTTAGGTTTGTCTGTTTACCACTCCAATACGAGATTTTGTTCCTTTCAGGACTTAAACCCACGATGTACGAAGAGATAAGGATGTCATCACAACACTTAAACTCTTTACCAACTGAGCTATGCCTAGGACATTAATTGCAACTATTATCATTACTAAAATTGTTGGAGGACAACAACCAACACACATTTATGCATATAACATGGTATAATATGAAGTATATTTCTTGACAGAGAACCTCCCTTGATAATTCAGTAAAGGGTCCAGGGAATTTATGTATAAACTTACCTCTTCAGACATATCACCAACCAAGCTTCACATTTATAATTTCAAGGTTATATATGCTACTATTTAAGTTGAATATTTCCCATACCAAACACAATCTGCATAAAAATATGGGTTCAATTAGTTGGCTGCAGTTTTCAGCTTGCTTCTGCATATTGCTAGCCATTGCTGATGCCCAAGCACCAGCAGCTTCACCTACTGCTACACCAATCGCAACGCCTCCGCCAACTATATCAACCCCAGTATCACCACCATCCATAATCCCAGCCGTCCCACCACCGCAACCTCTCCAAAATGCACCCGTCGCGAGCCCAGCACAACCTCCAGCATTGCCACCCCCACCCCCAACCGCCTCACCACCAGCTTTGCCACCTTCAGTGCCTTCCCCTCAGGTCACTCCCGCACCAGCGCAAACACCACCTGCCCCGGCTCCTGTAAGTAAAGCGCCAGCTCCAGCTCCTGCGATAAAAGCTCCAGCACCAGCACCAACGAAGGAAGCACCAGTACCAACACCAATGTCACCTCCAGTTGCATCACCATCCCCAACCCCAACAGTCGAATCACCAGCACCCGCACCAAGCCATCACAAGCACAGAAGGCACAGACACAAGAGGCATCACGCTCCAGCACCTGCACCAACTGTCTTGAGCCCTCCTGCACCACCAACTACTCCAGAAACTGATGACGAATCACCAGCACCCGCTCCAATACTGAATTTGGTAATTCTATCCTACATTCCTACCTTTATATCTAATACATGATTATATCACAAGACGAAAAAAAGAAGTGATTGCTGAACCCAACTGACTTAGGTGAATTGTTTTAATCTAACTTGTAACAGAACAAAGGAGCATCTCTTCTGCAAAATGGAGGGAGATATTTCGTGTGGATGAGTACTACAATGGCTATGATTATTCTGTTTGCTTTCATGGAGTGAAATTTACTTAATAAATTATATTCTTTGCAGTTGTAAATCAGAGAAAATATTTTTTACACTAGCATTTGTTGCGGTTATGCATGTTAAATTAGGCTGCATTTGTAACTTTTTATAGAGTATTATTTTCTTATCCAAGAAAGAGTTTCTCATATTTCTCTGATCCAGAAGAATAAATATATTATCTCTCAGAAAAGGGATAAAAATTGAAGTAAATAGCATAATATAACATCGTCAACAAGATATTAACGATGAAGAACATCAGTTGCATTTTTGCATCTCAATTCTCAGGGGAACATTAACTTACAGATACATTACTTTCTTGATGAAGGAACACTAGCTAAAGAGTGAATCAATTTCACATCACAACCGAGCTATTAACTCGAGTTGACAATTTCTTTGCCTTCTACTAAGGACGAAGTATATCATGATGATATAGTTAAACATCAACATGTATGAGATATAGTGTCATATAATTTATCTTCTTTTTTCTACTAAATCATTTATGACGGATCAATTTTTTTCCTAATTTGACATCAATCTTGCTCATCTATTTGATGGAAAGGAAGTGGAACTGGTTTCACTGCCCTGAATTTTCCTGCATTATTGAGATGCTCATTTTCCAACCTATTGAATCAAGAAAACATCGATTGATATCGTTAGGGAAAATATCATAAATGTCAAAATATACAATATGTTTTTGGATATTGATCATATTATACCTGAAAAAGTTCCACAACCCTCTTCTGCAAACTTCTAGGGCTGCTAGAAATAATCCTGTTACTCTCTTGTCTACACCGCTAAATTGGTAATGCAAAACTGTTTGTAGCCATGCTAATCGAAGAACGAGGTTTAGGCCCTGAAACGTGTTCCAAATTGTTGTTAATAACACTCCGAGTTTTCTTAGTTGTTCATCTTTTATTGTCCTGTTTACACTAATCAAACGTCATCGCAATTGGCTGGAGTTTATATACCATTGAAACATAGTAAATGATCTTTCGACGAAGCATCAATTCATCTCTCAACCATGGGTTTTTGGAATTGAACTGGAGCAAGCCCCAGTCTTTTACAAAGTCCCAATACAATTGGTACAATGTTGCAGTGCTTGACATGATCACAAATAGACAAAGCCATCCTACAGATGTCTTATCTTTCTCATAAACAACTTTTGCTCCAGCAGCCAACATTGCAGATACATATTTCCCTAGGTTGATCAAATGGCTATTATGTCCTTCATCGACCCATCTTCGAGCACACTACATATAAATTTATATAAATCAGATATACAATGAAATGATATGAAAAGTGTAATATAGTAGTACTAATCTATTTTCAATTAATAATGAATCGGATGATAAAATCAAACCTGCATAGCCCTCCAGTAATATGGGAGGAAGGAAACTGCATACGCGAGATCTCTATAATTCTTGTTCCTGTTGCAATATCCAAAATCTTGTGTTTTATAGCTCCCTGTTATGTAGTAGCATGACACTATCTCGAGGTGTCGTAGCATCGGAACCTGTCATATTAAATCGAAACAATATCATTTGATTTGCTCAGCAACTATTGCTAACTGCTAAGTAATACTCCGTACTAGAGTTGAATTGATGTTTCAAGTTACCTGACTACAAAGTTGATCAGCCATGAAAAAGTCTAGCATGAGAACTTTGTACAACGGTGACATAACAATGTTTCTCAAGACCTGAAGAAGCCGATAACGGCTAGACTTGTAGATTATGTTGAAGGGACATACAAGCAATATGATGAAGGCCTACACAAGACGTTAAATCATTTTAGACTAATTCCAAAAACTCATATTTTGAAGCAATATCGAGCAATGTACAAGGAAGTTACCAATAAAAGGAGGCCAGGAATTGCTTGAACTTTGGAGAAAGAGTAATCTTTTGCAACAAGTGAGAGGTGAACAAATAGAACTCCCACGATAGCGGTCATAGATGTGGCACATATCAAGAACACATCTCTATATTTAAGCTCCTTCTTAGGAGACAACTCAAAGATGAAGCTGTAATTTATTCGAGTCTTTCTCCACATAAAAATGTTGCATCCATACAAAAAGAAGTGCAGAAACAATAGGCTGAACAAGCTGCAAAAGATCATATCTTGTGTTAATTACACAACAAGTTGATGAGCCACTGCCATATTAACTTATACATGATTTAAGCGCTTGCCTAAACACAGGGTAAACAGTTTCCATGTAAACAGTATCTGATTGAGGTCCATACATCCCTGTATAACGAGCCATGATTATATACCCGGCAAGAAGGGCTATACAACATCCAGCAAACAACCCTGAGCAGTCATCAATCGAAGCAAAAACTTAAATTAGAGTCTTGTACATTTTATAAGTTGTGCATAAGTCAAACTACAACCTCAATCTTGAAATACACCCTTATTTTACTTAATAGTGGCGCGATGTTCTAAAGGATCATCCATAGTCACAGTCACAAGAATTACTTATTTCCCATTCGATCCCATCCGTTGTGTGATCATCCCTAATCAAGGTTCTACTGGCGTTTGAGTTCGTCCAAGGTTGGATACTCCAAATGAAGTTGGTTTGGCTTGACACAAAACTGGTACACCCCGGTACACCCCCCCATATCGGAATAAATTAAACGCGGACTGTCTCTTCTGATCTAGGTGACTATGGATCAATCTAAGTAGATCTTGTAAGTTGTAAATATACTGTTCATTTTTTAATGGAATCTCTTTAATGGATGAAGAAGCATTCCTTAATCATCCACCATAAGGAAGTGGAGGCTCTCATTGAAGGGTTAGTGGCTGATATAAGGTCTCCCTAGTTATATGCCTAATGGGTCCATTTGTTTTGTTGCCATATGGTCAGCAGAAGCATTATATCATTTAAGAACAACTCCACTCAAGTAGTGAAAGAAACACAATAACACCATAATATTGTACTACCTTATCTCTATATTCATCTTTTTCACTTTACAATTATTGCATCCAATAATTTAGGTAAAGAAACTCACCTATGAAAAAAGTGACTGCATGAGAGTCCTTTCGCTGCGTCGGCTTAAGGTATTTCATGGCCTTTCTCTTATCATCTTCAGCAAAATGTTTCACAAAAATGTCCTCAACTTCATCAGCCAACTTAATTACCTGTAAATTCCAAATATTTTTACTACACTTTCATTTGATATACTTTGTTGACATGTCATATGTCACTTAAGTGCTAGACAAACAAATCTAGCATGCAAATCTATGGCCATTATATTTGTTTGTTATACATATCAATTTCCATTAACAAATTATAGAAATGGTTAGTGTTCACAAGATATTTGAGTCGACCCTAGACACCATCATTTAAGTATACAAGTCTGAGTTGATCTTATGACAACTATGACTTCTCTAATGGACCTGCAACAGTTACTCGTCGAGACTAGACCAAGAAAGTGTTGGTAGGGAGAATCGAACCATGACCTTGCTGTCACAAGCTCACCTACTTCACCATCAGCGATAATTATGACTTCTACTTGACTAATATGACAGTTAAATGGGAATTGTCTAGTATTTATAAGCAACATAAGGCCAAGTTATTCAATAATTATAATTTAGGAGCTAAGCTGATTACCTTGTCTGAGCTGTTGAAGTAGGAGCTCTCCACCACTCTCAAATAAATAGGAAGAACTTCTTTGTTAGTCACCTGAAATTATAAGAAAGTTGAAAAAAACTGGTCATGATCATGATAATAAAAAGAAAATAATACTGAGTTGAAATGAACCAAAACACATAATAACAGTCTTACCTTGTCAAATTTCTTCAAAATCTTTACAAAAGCAAGCATGTTCAAGTTCCTGATCAAGAAAAACAGAACAAACTTATCAATATTTTATAAATTAAGATAAAATACACTAACACAAGATATGATAATGTGAAAGAATGAAAACCTATAGGTCTTAAGGTAGCCTAGTCCCTTGTAAAGCTCAATAAAAGCTCCTCTGATCATCTTCTCGGCGTGGCGAAGCTTGGTTTTGTTGATATGCAGTTTGTTTCCTTCCGGACCACATTTTTTGGAGGATGGAGTTACAAGATCATCCCATAGTATGTAACTGATTGCTGAAAATGTTCTTGATGGATTTGTGAGCGGAATGTTGATTCTCAAACTCTTTCCATTTAAATTCACAATGCGCCCCGAAAGACTCCTCAATCTGCTGTCCTCCCTTTTGATTCTCACTGATTTCTCCAGTTCACCTGATTTTGAGGAATCTATTGATTTTTCGTCGATTTTGACTGTCCCGTTGATTGTGTCATCTTGCAACTGTTCTTGATCTGTTCCATCCCTCACAGACTCTTCATCTATTCAATAAAAGAATCCAACTTAAATGTAACAATTTATACAAAAATACTGCATTTGATTAGCTAGAACAGGATGTTTTTCGTGACATCTTGCACGTCTTTCGTGTGTCTCTCAGTGGCGGGTTACAGGTGTAGTTTTAAAATGCGAAGTTTTAAATAGTATGAATGAGTTAAAGAGGAGTTTACCAATGGAAATGCTGCCTGATATAGAGTCATCCTCCTTAGAGTCTGTTTCTTGAAAGGAAGCTAATTTTGCATGTCGATTTTTTAAGGCAGTTTTGAGTTCAATGAGAATTTCCATCTGTTTTTTCAAAGAATCCCCTCTTTCAAGGAACTCCTTCTCCTTGGTCATGTAAAATTGGTTAACTTTGTTAAGTTGAAGGTCTAGGCACGCAAAGAATTCAGTGGCAGCCTCAGTATCAGCGAATTGCTCCAGCAATTCGGTCTCATACAAATCGCCTTTACTCGCTGATGGTGCAAGCTTCCTATGGACCTGGAAAGAATCAGCAATAGTAAGTACATGACTACAAAATGGTACATTTGAATCAGGAATTCATTAGTATAAAGAAGATGGTGAGTACTTGAATGAGGTGGTGCTTGTGGCGACGAGGTCCAAAAACCGAGCATTTCTTGATTGAACTGAGAATGGTGTTGGAGAATGATGAAGTCTCTTGATGCATCTTGCTTAAGGTGTTCTCAACATTGATTTTCTTGAGGTCCTTTTTAAGTTTCCAGTAATCGACGAAGGCTTCTTTCCATTCAGGAACAAGTTGAGCCTCAAATTGCTTAGAGAATTTTACCATCTTGATTCACAACTAGGTACTTGTAATAAACTTGCTAGTGATATAAAATGGAGGTCTAAAAACAGGTTATTTATGGTGAGAAAAAAGGGAATTTTTGGTTAATAATATCCTCTGAATCTATATTATTATCCTATGCTTTTTCCACTTTGAAGGATATATTGATTCGGTTCCTGAATAATCACCAAACTGTCTGCTGGATGAGTCTTGTGTTCTTCTCAGACAACTAAGGTGCAAGTCTTACTAAGACAACAATTTTGGGATTTTAAAGCTCATATGAGTTGAGTGGGGCATACACTATTTCAAGAACAGGGTACAACCTTCTTTTGCATTACATGTGAACATATTTTTTAATTACAATTTGGAGAATCTCATTCTGGATTTACAAAACTAACCTTCTTCTTTTGCTTTGTGCATGCATGGATACAAGGATAAAACAAGAAAGTTGTTGCAAATTTTGGTCAGCAGTTAAAGGTTTCTTCGTATTGGTTACGAATTTTTGATACACAAAACTCCCTTCTAATTAGACCAGCCTAATGTCCACTAAGTTGAGGATAGGCAATAGACTTCTCAAATCATTAAATTATCTTTCTCGTAATTTTAAAATCTTCGGATTTTATTCTTTTAACTTTCGCTATGATTAGGAATCGATCAAATTTTAATTTTAACAAATTAAGATCCTGTTACAAAATATCCTAGATTCTCTGATTTTTTTTAAACTTTTGGGTATCATTTTTAAGGATTAATATAAGCAATAATATTTTGGCTTGAGCTTAGGGGTTGGGTTTTGAGAACATGTGATAAATTGTAGGCAGTTAGAGTTCATGTGCCAACATATTTATACACATGTAAGTACAAATTGTTTAACTACTAAGTTGGATCAAATTGTACATAATTATTTGGAAGGCAAAGGTCCATATGCTCACAGTCCAAACATAATTTATTTTGGAAGTATACTGTTGAGTGCTAATACTGATGTTAATCACATTTTAAAAACTACATTGATAGTCATATAAACCAAATCGAGATAATGTACTCTACAACTCCTCTATAACGGGACCTTGTGATCGCTATTCGTCAAGTGCACACTAAATAGAGGAGCATACCTGGGGTAGGGTGAGCCTTAGTCCTAGGCTTTTCTTTTTAATATTATGATATATAACATATATGGTACAAAATTGATAAATAAGTCCATAGTTCATATGTTTGAGTGAAGCATTTTCTTTAAGTATATTTATAATTTGACTCCTATTTTATTTAATTTTAAAATTACCCTTTCTCATTTTCTTAAATTGAAATTATTTTCATTTCTATCCTGATTTTGTCACGCAATAGCCCTTGAATTAATCCAAAAATAGTCACAACCTTACCTACTCTACAGCTTGATCATCCTTAAAACGATGAACCCTAAAAGTCTATAGACTACAAGTATGGACTATATGAAGTGGGCCAGTGGGCTTTTGATGGGTTATTACTGAGAAAAGGTGGCCAGAAATACTAGTAATAAAATTGCAAATAGTACGTTTAAGTATGATTACATTTTACTTAAAATGTTACTCCTATGGAAGATGACTTCATCAAAAATTGAAATTGGACAATTTGACTTTCGATTTAGACAATTGAATAGTAATGGCACGATCATTGTGTGCAACAGAATGTTATGGTTCTTTTTGATCATTAAAATATAGCATAATTTATCTTATCAAAGATAAAGAAGAATTTTAGCATCAAATAATTCGAAGATGCTAATAATAATGCCTCTGCCAAGAGTAATTATGAACAAACAAATTGGTAAAGGTTCATAAGATTTATTCGAATGATGTAATTATATGTAGACAAGCTAGATTGAATATTGTACCAAATTGTTAGTTGCATGCTACGTAGTATATACCTTCCACTGGAACAGCATTTAATTTATAGCTTCTGTCCCAATTCTATTGTCCTACTCACCCTTCATGTTACGTGCTTCTGGCATATATGTGGCAAGTTGAAAGCGCCATTTCTCAATTGTTTGCTGACTAGAAGATACGCCCGTGTCTTTTATCATGGTCTATAAGGCATCGCCATTACAAAGTCATATTCGAGTTCAATTACACTTTTAAATTTTTACGCTCGGCTTTGCAAGTCAGGTGTCGTTGGTGCCTTACAAGTGCGGTGTAATTAATAATTTTTTCGTTACCATCATTTTGTGTATATGAAAAATAAATTACTCGAAAAGAAAAAACTATAATCACCAATGCTAAGGTTTTAACCAGATTTATTTGATCGAGAGTTTGTGATAGGAAGAGATATTTATTGAAATAGTCCCATATAATCGTTGCAAGTTGGAATTTAGTCTTTGTAACAGTTAGGTATGTGTAAGTGGTCTCTAATATTGGTTGAAACGTTTAATTTTGACGGAAAAACTTAAAGAGGGACTAAATTTTTTTTCTCTTATCAATATCAAGGACTAAAGTGAATATTTTCAAGAAATATTTAATTTTTGAAAATTCAATTATGGCTCTATTTCTGTAAAAAAAAAAAAAATTAACGTCCCCGTCAAACGAATGCCTAAACTGGACCGTTTACATCAATATTAAGGACCATTTGCATGGGTCATACTTTTACTATAACCAAAGTGCAATGTGCACTATTATCTAATATCATTTGATAATTTCTGAGGAGTGAGTTGCTGAAATGGTCCTCAATAGTGTCATCAAGTTGCAATTTAGTCTCAATAGTGGTATTATTGCAGTTTAGTTCCTAACAGTGGCGAAAAAGTTGCGAACTGGTCACAAACTTAACTTTTTTGTTAATTTTTTATATCAACATACGATTAGAGGTTAAATTTGGTGCGAAAAAAGAATTTTAAAACTTAAACTTAGTTTTGATGTCTAATGGAACTTCCAAGTTGGGATATACCAACACTCAAATTAATTTATAACAAGTTTATTAGCTACGTACTAAAACTAAGTTTAAATCTTAAAAATTCTTTTTTTGCCCGAACTTTAACCTCTAATCGCCCGTTAGTCGAAAAGTTAAGTTAGGGACCAATCCGCAACTTATTTGCTACTATCGGGGACTAAACTGCAATGGTGTCACTATAAGAGACTAAATTATAACTTGATGATACTATCGGAAATGATTTCAGCCATTCGTTCATTTTGAGAGTAATATGATAAGTATTTGATTGATGAGTCTCATATAAAGGCCGCAAATATTATCAACATAAACTCAATTAGTTCTCTAATTCCTTTTAGGGAGATGAAACTTGGTTAACAATCTCAACCAATTAATCAATGATTGAAATAATGATAGAAATCGTAGTAGTAAAATTAGATTTGATGAAATAACCAATAAGAGACATGGAAATGATATAAGGTTGATGGGTATGAGTAGGACTGCATTACGCAATTTTCGGTTACTCACCCAACTTCTGTCACCCTATGTGATCTCAAATATAAGTGCTCTATCTTTTCAATTTCTATGTTTGTACCCCTTAGCTTCCTATCAAGAAAATTAAGTATAGTGGGAAATCAAATCGTGACAGGCGTCTAGTTACATTTCATATTTACTCTTTTTTTATTCTTGTATGATTTTGTAAAAAGTAAAAATCTTGGACTATATTGCAAAATCCCTTGGTATAAATAAAATTTTAGGTAATATCCAAAGGAATATCCCCATTTAATCTTTCATGGAGTATTATTGACTTGTATAGTAATTAACTTTCGCATTATATTATTGACTTGTATAGTTGTATGTTATCCATTTATCCTTTATGCAACTTATAATAGTCAAGAGTGTAAATCTAACAACATGGATCGGAGGGTGCAAATGCTACTTTAACTGTCAATTTTTATTAACTATATCTTGTTTATTTATTTAATCGCAAATGGAGAATTCATTTTAATTTATATATATATATATATAAATATTTGAAATGTACATATGTGAGCTAAATTTAGAAATCTTACATATGTACTCAAATAATCAGTTTTAACTTTATTTTTATCATGCCCCTTACTCTTTTCAAGAGCCATTTATATTTTTGTTCATTCAATAGCCAATAACTATTTTTTCTTTTTCATTGTCTCTACATTACTTGTTTCATTTTTATAATTTGTCTCATCATTTAATCATTTTTTACATGTATTTTAATCGATAGATCAACTTGAATTATATTGTTAAAATATCCGAAAGTATCAAAGTTTTAGAAAAATCAAAACTAAATATTATTTAAAATCAAAACTAACAATCTTTATAGATTTAATCGAATAGCCTAGTGAAAAATGTTCTTATTAATGATCAAAAAGTCCTGATTTCGAAACTAACATCTATCGCTGATGTACAAAAAAAAAAAAAAACTAACAATCTTTATGAATAAGAGGGACGCACGAGTAGGGTATGAGGCAGGCTACGAGAAACTTACCAAAACATGCACTCAAAAATGCAATTAAGGGATCATCGATACTATTCCTGACAAAACTAAAACCAAACCTATCAATATACTCCTTTCATCCTTCATCCTATAATGTAGTTTCACTTTTGTTTTTCACAATTATCGAAATACGATTTAAAATGTAAATATCTCTTATTATACATTGAAATGAATCTAGCAATATATTACATTACCATACTCCCTCCGTTTCTTTTTATTTAATTGTTTAGAGCTTTTTTCTTGTTTCAAAATATTTGATTGTTTACAATTTCAATGCAACTTTTTACAATTCTAATGCACATTTTTACAACTCCAATGCATATTTTTACAATTTCAATGCACCTTTTTACAATCCCAATGTAATTTTTCACAATCTATTAATAAAATACTTTTTCCCCAAACAATCAAATAAAAAGAAACGGAGGGAGTATTATATAAAATCAACTAATGAAAATTTATAATTTAAGTCTTTAAAGTTTGAACAAAATAAAAAGTGGCACTATATGGAAGGAGGGAATACATTATTAAAGAGTAGGCAGGAAATAAACTAGCTAGGACAAACAACAAAGACGATTCCAAGAATTCGATTCCGGATTACGATTCCATACTACATCCTTAAATAATTTAATGGTAATTGGGAGTAACAAACTTCGAATATCCTACTAAGATGGAGAAAAAAATCAAGAAAACAATAAAAGCCAAATCTTTTAGAAGGAGTTGGCTCACTTCTTTCCAGTGCTACTTCGTAAATATATAATCCTTTTATGTATAGGTGATATATATTCGATTTGTTCTCATACCTAATTCAACTGATAAAAAATTAGAGTGTAAAGTACCAGCCGTCTCGGTTCTTCATGTAACTCGAGTTCGATTCCCATCACGAGTGAACGTTGTGTTTCGAAGTGGTTAACAATAATCAAACTCTAATTTCCTGATGATCAGGTGATAATGAGTCACATTCGATGATTTATCTCTTTCGTGTACTCGAACAAAGGTGCAAAAGGACCGTTAATCGTTAGTGTGACGATCTCACATTTTTTTGATATATATTCAATCTAGGCATATACTTGTAACTTTGTTTAAATAAAATGAATTTATTCTTTTTGTCATAATAGAACATCTAACCTTAGATCAGGGTGACATATTAGGACGGATTTATGCCAGCATATGCTTCTCTTTGAATAAGTTTAATATGACTGCCACTAATCTTGGAATAGTTGGTTTAATTTAGATTATATTCTCGGAAGACATTATTTACATGTTCAAGACAATGATTCCTTATTGAGTTCTTAGATCTAAACTCAAATTTAAATAATATAATAACTATTCAATTGTTCTTTGGTAATTAATTTATAATGAACTTAAATCTTAAGAACTTGAGCAATTGACAAAATTATGTTAATCTACATGTCGACATGCAATTTCAAGTATGCATGGTTAAGACATATACTATGGTACGGACTATAAGTAGTGTTTATTCTTGTACGTGTGGAAAACTTCTCGGTGCCATAACGCCCATGCTACACTACTACTGCTAATATTCGGCACTCATGAAAAATGAGTCACAATATTCCGCATAGTCACATGCATGTACTGATGCACTTAACCATTGTCTTGGCTTGAAAACAGTAGTCTCCAATCGAGTGACGGAGCTTGAACTAAAATTGAAAAAACCGAAGTAAACGTTTGGCTTTTATCAATTTTGGTCAAAGTCAACTTATAACTTGATTATAACTGTATAACAAATCTAATTATTTTGATCCCTTTCGAGCTCCGCACTGCATCCAATCACTAAAGAGGTTCTTCAATCTAATTATTGTGTTATCAACCACAAGATTATGAGTTATTGAATGGCCAGTGTGGATAATAAAGAAGTGGAAGGAACTGGGTAATACATTTGCTATCCTTTCAAGATTATGAGTTATTAAATGGCGAGGGTAATACATTTGCTATTTAGAACTGAGTAATTACCCAACTCGGTAAAATTGAAACCCGACCGAATAACTCATTACCTGCTCGAACTCGGCTCGTTAACATCACTACCTATATTGCACAATTCATAAGGTTGCGCCAAACAGATCACCATATAATACATACGGCCCGCTATGATGGCCCTTCCATGTCCTAAAAGAGGGCCTGGGCAGGACGGGCCCAATACCTTAACAGTGGACATGCCTCGCTGGCTGGCCCCATAACTTCTGTGGGCCTTCCGAACTTGAGACAAGGGCCGGCTCGGCTAAAAATATAGACGTCCTACTCGGCTACTCCTAATATGATTATATGAAGGCCCTTCCAGGCCTCTTTAAAAGATGGTCTGGGCTAGACGGGCCCCAATATCTTAACAGTTGGCAGCCCCGCCCCATAACTTTTGTGGGCCTTCAGTACTCGAGACAAGGGCCGGCTTGGTTCGACCTTTAGTGCGACTTGTCCATCTCGTTCGACATGACTATTGACGTTAGTTAATGGTCCTCATGTTCTTCTCACCAGGTTGGAGGCGAAGCCGATTGTATCATATTGGTTTGAATCTGACTCGAACTCGAACTTGAGGTGTATGTGGGAGCATAGTCTAACCCATTAGTTAGTGGGATAGTAGGTCTCCTCGTTGGCCTAGTGGCTTGAGTAACAAATTAAATATTTTTTTAGGAATGGAGGTAGTGTAAATTTGACATGGATAGTACTTTTAAGCCTATTCCTTTTCGAGTTTATCAAGTAGATAAATTAAATGACATAATTTAAATCATATAGGTCAACATAAAAAACAAATGAAAAATGAAGCATTGTTGATGAGGTTACAATAACCGAATTCTGAAATAATATTGATAACTAGAATAATTACATTTATAAAAGGTAAGAAATCATTGGACCCAAATGAATGTCTTCATTTTTATGGTCATAATTCAAATAGCTATCAGTATCTTAAATTAGCAAGGGCTTATTTCGTCTAATAATGATAATAAATTTATTTCACATCTTAATTATTGTTATGTATTCTCAAAGCCAAATAAGCCAAGCTCCTATATCCCACCAACATAACAAGCAAAGCGACAACATCCCACCCCAAATAATGAATGCCAAGAACCTTTATAGCTGGAAAATCCACCACTCTACATTTCTCCATTAAACCACACTCATATATCTCATCCACTGAATATTGTACTCCAATCAGAAGCTTATAGCAATAGTGGCTAAATGACATGTACTTTAGCCACTCTATGAATACAGCAATGTGTTGAATGTAGTATCCTCCTGCAAGCAAGAAAACCAACATCACCACTGATGACAGTGTTGCCCCCTGCTTCACATCCATTAACACCGCCCCGAGGGCCAGTCCGAGGCTCTGTGATACCAGCACGTTGAACAGGACGATTGATAGTGTTTGGGCGAAGGCCAGGATGGAAGGCTTCAGACCGCCCATCCAGTATGTAATAGTCACGAATACGGTGGGGAGAATCAACTCCATTGGTAAATCTCCTATTGTTCTCGCGAAGAAATATGATGAAAGACGATACATTCCTGAGTTTCGTTCTCTTATTAGCATTGGTCTATCTTGTGGAAATGCAAACGTGGCATTGAACAATGGGAAGAATCCCCAGAAAATTGAGAAAAAGAAGAGCAATCCCACCTGCTCAAAATAATTTCCTCGTTAAGAGAAGAACTATCTAAGTTATTTGCTACAACATCATAAAGCGTTATCTAATTGATTTTCAAAATAGCGTTTCATTAAGCGCTATGACTGAGATGACAACTCTCCAAAGAACGCTATTGCTCTTTAATTATCGAGAAAGTTAAGTAACTCGTTAAATGGTAAAATACCTGATCTTGTAAGTGAGAGGTATCAGAATGCCACCAGAGGAGTCCCGAAAGGATTGAAACAGACATGACCTGGAAAATTCGAAGCCCTGAATAAGATTCATGTTTTCTTTCCTTAAGTCCTCTGCTTAGCAACACTTTAAACTGTAGCCACCAACTAGTAGTCCATTGATTTTCAGATCCTAAAAGAGCAAAACAACACACAAAAACCACAAATTAAATCAGCAATGGCTTCGGAATCCCATATATACATAATCGATCATAACTTGAGAGAACTGAAGCTTGTCTGAAACGTACTTCTTGACGATGATAGTGACTTTTCATTGATAATCTCTTGGTATGTTCCGTGAATCTCATCCTTTAAGGCTGGATACAAATTCTTCTTGTATGATGATATTAGGAATTGTTTCACTGAATTTCGCATGTCAGGATCGTCTGGTCTTGCGTGAATATCATAAACATCGTCAAGTTTCGCATCTGGAGCTATTCCTGTAACATGAGAACTACATATCAACATGTTTTCATATCCTTATACAAAAGTTAACAGGAGACTGTTTCTACAAATAACTCCGAATAATGCGTCTCTTCCCAGACCACGGCTTTTTATCATGACTTATGCTCGTGTCACATATATAACCACATACTTCGATACATATAATCTACGCCATACGCCAACACAAGTACAGAACACATCCATATTTATCAATAATTTGGAGCTTCAATCATTCTTTTTGCAGTCATATCAAAATAATGCATTCTAAACGTTAACTTTGTAAATTTAATTGATCATCTGAATTAATTAAATCCAAATGCAACATAACTTGATGAGATTTGATTTGGTGACATCATGAGATATTAGGAGTGTATATGTGTCGAGTAAGAGAGTGTGGAATAGAACTATTATTAGGTTATGATGTCAACTCGACACATTGCTTTATTTATAACAACTAAACAAAGTGATGCGTCCCAAATTAATTGTCATACTACTGTATTACTATTCATGTTGCTTCAAAGGTGGTGATAGGGCTGGGGGCCTGGGGCGGATCTGATGTGGTTATTCGTCTCAATATAAATTTTTAAATATCAACTTTTTATAATTTTTTCGAATGTAGAATAAGAGATTTTTATATTTTAAATTGTGTTTTGTTGACCATCAAAAGTCAAAATGTATCAATCTTTTAGGGACAGAGGGAGTAATTGCCACGAGTTGACCACATAACACCTATGATACAAATATCCTTAACTGCCGACTAAGCTTCTTAGTTTTTTAATGGTTTAAATAAACTATCTTGAACAAAACGAAATAGAGAAAATGATTTAAATGAACTATCTTGAACGAGGCGAGATGGGGGTCCTCAAGAACATCTTTAATTGAAAATATCTAAGGGATAAGCAAAGAAAAAGACCATTTCTTTTTCGCTTTTCATTCGGTTAATGCCCACAGCAAAAGCAAATAATGATAGCACTAGTTTTTCAAAAGAATACTGTTTTAGTATTCTACTTCAATAATTTGGGTATAGTACATGATAGAATAATAATTTTGTATGAAATGCCAATAAGATTAAGTAACACGTTGCTATAATATATCATTAGCACAGGGAATATTAGACTAATACAGTAAAATAAAGTTATTAGTACATACATGTTGGATGCATCATTCATAATAATTACTCATCATTCACAATTTATCACTTTTTGAACTTTTTAGTTTTAACTTTATTAAGAGGTAGTATTAGCTATATATATACATGTTACACATTATAAGTATGTTACAAACTTTTTTTTAGTATGTTACAAACCTAGGAAGTCTAAAAAGAATATTACTGTACATGTAAAGAAAATGAGATAGGAACTAGTGCACTATAATTTAATTTTATGTGATGTAGTGAGTAATGGATGAATTAAGATGAATGTCTTAATCAGTGTTATCCATAATATGATACTATATCTTAAAGATGGTTAAGTATAGAGAACGAGTTAATCAAGTAACCTAATAAAAAAATACTCTTCCTAGATCTGTGATCGAAACTCATCTTATTGCTACTTATAAAAAGAAAAAGAAAAAGTACAGAGCACATACCATTTGCAAGATCAAGCAAGAAATCAGCAGGATTGACAAAATTGAATCCAGGAACATAACCAATTGCTTCAAAATAATCCATAACACTTGATGCATTGCCACTATATATAGCATGCCCATCCGACAACACAATAGCCTTATCGAACATCCGGAAAAGCCGACTCGACGGCTGATGAATCGTCGTGATCACCGTACGGCCGCCTTGGGCCAACCACCGCAATGTCCCCATAATCCTCTGTGCCGTGGTGGAATCAAGCCCGGAAGTAGGCTCGTCAAGCAATAGCAAGCTCGGATTCACCAACATTTCTTGACCAATACTCACTCTTTTCCTCTCCCCCCCTGAAACACCCCTAATCAATTGTCCACCAACTATGCTATTCCTGCACCTAGTCAATCCTAACTCTTTTATAATCAACTCCACTTGCTCAATTTTCTCTTCTTTTGACAAGGTACCAGGCAACCTTAACAAAGCAGCGTAGGTTAATGTTTCCAGGACAGTTAAGTGAGGGTACAAGACATCATCTTGTGTCACAAAGCCGATTTTTCGCCTTATGGTACTCGAAAATTGCTGGCCATTGTAAGTGATCGTGCCAGAGACTTTCCCCGGTAGTCGGCCTGCTAGGGCGGTGAGTAAGGTCGTTTTTCCGCTACCGGATGGTCCGAGCATTGCTAGTAGCTCTCCAGGTTTAACAATTCCACTTACACTATTGAGGATGTTTCTTGTCGCATTTGGTTTGGATGATTTATTGCAAAACAAACTTCCTCCGTTGTTTTGTAGGGTAATTGTGTAAGCAACATCTTCAAACTGCCCATAATTAATTAAATCAGGTAACGTACTCAGAAATGAGAATAATATAGTGCAATTTGATACTATATTTATTGGACAAGTTAGACAATCTAATGTTCTCTAGTACGAAGTTATAATATAAGTTACGGTACTAAAGTGTTACATGTAGTGTAACATAAGTGAAAACGTTAATTGATTTGGATTAGAATGAGCGTACCTTTATAGTGATAGGGTGTAACGAAACACGTAAAACAGAGAATTTGGGTGCAATTGGTTGATCTTGATGATGAATTTGGTGAAGGGGACTAGGGTTGATGAGGTTATTGGTGGAAGCCGAAGGATCAACTCTAGCCGAAGATAAATTGTCCATAAGTAGATACTTATTAGTTGGGCTAGTTGTTGAAATGCTTGTTTCTTGGTCAGGGGGCATCATTTCGAATTGAAGTAGAAATAAGAATATAAAGCTTGTTATGGAAGGAAAACAATAAAGTAGAAGTAGAAGTAATTGGGCATATGAAGAGAAAATTAAAAGTGGAGGGATACACGAGAAGAAGCATACATAATTTATAGGCGCAAGAAGTAGGATATAATAGTGTACTACTATAGGGTCATGTGACTATGTGAGTGCTTGTCCAAATGTATAATGTATTCAAGGTTGAGATCATTACAAATTATGTTCTTTTCATTTTTCATTTTTTATTTTTTTTCTCTCCACTTTATATATCAATGCATTTTTAAGTATTAATTAATCTGTGAATAGTAAGTCAAAGCTGCGGAAGAATCACAAAATCTTGAACTATATTTTATTCCAGTAATAACTAGCTAGCACTAAACAAAATCTTTAATTATTTGTTTCTTTGAATAATACAACAAATAGTTGCTACTAATTTGTTTACATCACGTCTTAATCGAGATTTTAGTGTCATTGTGGGTTTAATAGTATCTTTAAGGATTAATTTTCTTGGTAAAACACCTGTTTTATAGATTATGCTAGTTCGACAAATGAGTTCCTAGGTTAGTACACATTTATTTGTCTCACAAAGACTTAACTAATATAAAGATAATTGTTTTAATCTCATAAGCTTGAATAAATTAAAGGATCTTAAAGAGCTCAATATTGGATCGAACCAAATTTATTTTAGTAATAAATTTTTCACCTTATGTTAAGGAATTTAAATAAGACAATATTAAATCGACAATAAAATTTATAAATTCATTCTAGTCATTTCCTCGTTTGGTGAGGTGCATTCCATAATTTATCTTATGCATGGAATGTGCATGGCAGCATGGGCAGAATGTGATGGTTTCACTCTTTAATAATGTGTGTACACGTGACTCGTTTCAAATTATATGTTCTTGCTGCAAATCTTGTTGGAGACAATTGGTCTCATATATTCATTTTAGTTATCTATTAATTAATAATTTTTGTATTTATTATCTATAATATTATATATTCTTGAGAAATTCACCTTTTTCTATTATGTAATTATACTCTAATCATTTGAAAAAAGTTTACACATACAAAATATATTAGTGGTACATTATTTGACTAAAATATAGTTAATTATAATGCCAATAAATGGATGGTATTGATACGGCGTATATTTTGGTACTAGTAATAATTGTTAAGTATATAGTGATGATATTGAGGAAGAAAATGAGAATTATATAATGCAATTAAATTAGGACCAGCCCTTTTCCTTTTTTGATCTTTATTTGTTAAACAAGGATGTATCATGTATGGTATCTATTTTGTGGGTTGAAATGAGGAAAAGTGAAGTGGTGGGTTCTTTGATAAATACCTTTCTATGTGGCAAATGCTAATTCCTCCTCGAAAGATAGTGGATGGGAATTGGGAATTGAGATTATTGTCCCTTAAAAGCCTTATACTTCCTCCGTCCCTAAAAGATTATCACATTTTGACTTTTGTTAGTCAAACATTACAAAATTTGATCATGAATTTCCATTAAATGACAAGAAATAATATAGTCTTGTGGGACCTTGTTAGATTCATCTCAATATATATTTTTGAAATATTTACTTTTTATAATTTTTTTACATGTAGAATAATATATATTTATATTTTAAATCGTGTTTTGTTGACCACCAAAAAGCAAAATGTGACAATATTTTAGGGACTAAGGAATATTAATGACATCATTCACTACGTAGCCTCGCTTTGCGATGGTGCCGTAAAATCTTTAGGAAAAATGTTTTCTCCTTTTTATCTATTTCCAAAACCATTCGTTTGCCACACAAACTATGAACCATGAGATATACGGAAATAGGGGAGTCATCTTTCCCAAAGTTAGAGTCCAAATCGTGATGAGATTGTGATATTAAATAATTACTCCCTCGGTCCGAAATAATTGGTACATTTCGATTTTCATGATCAAACTTTAAAAAATTTGATCGAGAATTCTCATTAAACGATAAGAATTAATACTCCCAAAATTTGATCGAGTATAGTCATGTAGGACCTTGTTAGGTTCGTCTCAATATATATTCTTAAAAAACAACTTTTGATAATTTTTTCACATGTACAATAAGAAATACTTACATTTTAAATTGTGTTTTGTTAACCATGAAAGTTAAAATGTACCAATCATTTAGGGACGAAGGGAGTATCAATTAAGGATCTATTACGGATATATTCAACGACTAGATTATTCCTTTTTGTGGTAATGTGAGGAGAGCTAGCTCGATGAGAGAATAGTGTAATAAGAACCTAAAGATTAGGGAGACTATGCTAATAACGCCTATATAAAGACTATGATATAAAAAATAAGTTTGTTATCATAAGGTCATGTGTTCGATTCTTATTTTCTCTACTAATATTTTATTAATCGAATATATGTGTACACATGAGGATTGTCTAATGTAATTATAGCTAGGTACTAATGGTAATAATGGAGTAATATTCTTCGTTATACTATACTAGATACTGTTCTAAAGTGGTGGTACTGTAAAGGGAAGAATAAGATACAGCTAATAACAAGAATACATGCAGATGGAGGAAGATTATTAAGTATCAGAATCATATAGTAGCTAGCTAGTAAAGTTGGTTCACGTGGCATTATATCAACACTAGATGTTTTGCAGAATCAAGGATCTAGATTCTGGGAACAATAATAATACTCCAGTTTTCTTTTGAATTTGTTTGTTGAACTGCTTTTGTATATTATTGGAAAACATGAAAATCAATTAAATTTCATTTGTAATTAGAGCTATAATAATTGAATTAATTACAACAATGACCCTAATAATTAAAATAGATTACACTTTTGTCTCAATAAATAGCAACGTTACAATACTAGTCTCAATAGTATAATGGTTTATAAATAGTTTCTACGTTAACTAGATCATTAGAACTTAACGATTTTTTAACTTTTTTTTGAAATATTTGGGTAATAATTTCTTGTTCTTTCCTAAAATGCCTAAGGAGAACTTGAATATGTTAGTATTTTAAAGATTATTCAAGTAAGTTAAAGAATCACTGTTCAAGATTTTGTGGGAAAACAACAAGATATTATCTAAACGTTTCAATAATTACATTTTGACCCCAAAAGAGTCAAAAACCAACAAGTTCTTGTGGTCCCGTTAACTTAAAGACTATTTGCGAATCATATGTACACTATTAGAGACTACTACTGCAACAATATTAGCACTAACTAAGACTAAATTGCAGCTTGACCTAGGGGCGGAGGCGGATCTACCTTATCTCGAGTGGTGGTTCGAAATATGTAGTACAATTAATTTTTTTTTATTTAGTTAACAAAGTATTGACACTTATACTTTGAATAACACCAATTATTTATGAAATTTTTTTAAAATTTTAAAGTTTGAACGAAATAATTATAGGAGCCTCTAAGTCGGTACAAGATAATATATATTAGTATTTAATAAAATTATATATAATTTTTTTATGATTTCTTATTTTAATACTCCCTCCGTCCCTAAAAGATTGTCATATTTTGACTTTTGGTGGTCAACAGAACACGATTTAAAACATAAATAACTATTATTCTACATGCGAAAAAATTATAAAAAGTTAATATTTTAAAAATATATATTGAGACGAATCTAACAAGGTCTCCCACAAGACTATATTATTTACTATCGTTTAATGTGAATTCATGATCAAATTTTATAATGTTTGACTAACAAAAGTCAAAATGTGACAATTTTTTAGGGACGGAGGGAGTATAATAAAATATGTCTAATATCTAATAATAAAAAGGTCAATATTATATAGATGAGTTATTGTATAAAAGATTAAGTGATTTTGAGTGGACACCATATATAAGGGTGTGAATAATTTGGTATCATATATAAATTGGTGAGTGTGTATTATATAAAAAAAATTGGTGGCTCATTAACTATGTTAATTAAAAAGAGCAAATGTGAATGCTCAAAAAACACATTACACTGATGGAACACAGTGGTTCAAAAATGAGCAACTTCTTGGAGATTTGATCCCTCGTCAAGTGAGTACATATGTACAAACTTACCAACTGAACTACATTGATTTTTGGTGGTTCAACTGAACCACCTTCAACTATACTGAATCCGCCCCTGGCTTGGCCCCACTATCGCTGGTCCAATAATCATACCAATTGTTTTATAACTATCAATTTTTCATTTTTTGCCGATGCATTATTTTCTCCGGAACATGAGCTACGGTAGCAATATATCAAAGATATCAATAATTATTAGTATATGCCTCGATTTATCTTTGTTATTTGTTAAAGGTTTCTTGTTAAATTGGTTATCTAATCTTTTCCTTTTTTTGCCGTAGATTTGTTAGTATATACCTCGACAATTGTTTGTTACCTTTCTGATTTTGTAACAATCTCTTTAATTTGAAAAACTTATACAATAAAGTGATTGTCTTAGTGGATGGATTTGTTTGGACTAAACAAGTAAAAATTTGAAAACTAAAGTTTAAAATTTATCTTCAGGTAAAAAGTTTTCCTAGAAAAGTTTGTCTTTATATTTTTTGGAACGTATACGTAACTGATTAATCAATATCTCGAATAATTATTGGAACAGAAAACAAAGGAATAAGTGAAAAAATCATCTATTTTCTTTTGACCCCCTAAATTATTGAGACATTTTTTATTTGTCCCCTAAACTATTCATTTTTTTATATCAGGAACTGTACTATCCATCATTTCAATTTGCTCCCTATAATGTATTTTGACTTATTGCATCTTACGTTATTTCTCCAAACTTCAAAAATCATTTGCCTTCTTGCCCTCACCTTGCCGCTGTCATTTTTCTGTTTCTCATCATTTTATCGTCATAAATTCAGGAGACTTGATTTTGTCCTTTTACTATTCCAATATAAAATTAGGTTGTTTACACGACTCGATAATATGCAAGCATACGAGCGATATCCACATCCAGAAATGAACAATTATATCAACTCTGTTACGTAATTCGTATGCTTCACAACTAGCTTAGATTCTTCATTATATGGGCATGTCATGACATGATTTCATAATAATAAGATTTTCTCGTACATTTAACTGTACCAGTCGAGCATATTCAACAAATATATGCAATAAAAGCTAGTGGTAATACGAATATGTGTCCAATATATATTCTCATCACCCCAACAAAATATTGATAATTAGATATGAAAGAAATATTTTATACCTTGTCTCGTAGGAGATAAAAAGTGGAACTATGCTCTTATCTACCTTTCCGTGGAGAAATTTTCCAGCCTCATGTCTTCATACCGCGTTTATCATGCTCACGTGATATGTTTGGTATGATTTGATTGGTACTACTCATACCATCAAGATGCATCTTCTTTTCGGTAGCCCAACTCCTAAGAACTTCAAAGTTAAGCGTGCTTGACCTGGGGTAATTCTGGGATGGGTGACTGTTTCGGGGGCGGGGCGTTACATTCACTATAAGAATGTGCTTATCCACAAGTGTGTAGGTTCGATCCACGGCAAGTGCATGAGTAACTCTGCATTTGTTCAAGGAAGGACCTGCTTGTGGGTGGTTATCCAGAGTCTGAACACTCTTGAGGTGGAGTATCGAACCACTAAAGGCACATCCTGAATTTATCTCTGTTGGACGATGAGCTAGCTAAACGGGAGCGCTTAAAATGAGCGTATGATCCTATAACGCCTTTACCATACCTACATATATAATAAGTGCGGATTCTAATATTAATTTTCACGCTCCTAATAAATAAAATTTAAGCTTTAGAGTAAGTTGAAAAAAATAGTTTTTCGATAATATCTCTAGATTAAATTTTAGTGCCTAATAATAATGTGATTGTAGTTTAGTCCCTGATAATGACAAAAAAGCTGCAGATCGGTCTCCACGTTAACTATTTCGTTGATTTATATATATAACATCAAATCACGATTAAAGGTTCAATTTCGGTAAAAAGTAATTTTTAAGACTTAAATTTAGAATATAAGCAAAAGTGTTAAGCCAAAGTGTTAGGTGAACATAAGGTAATTCATATGTTTATATGTGAACATAAGCTAAAATGTTCAGCCAAAGTCTTAAAAATTCTTTTTTTGCCCCAACTTTAACCTTCAATCGCATGTGGCGTTGGTGTTAAAAAGTTAACCTGTGGAATAATTTGTAACTTTTTGCCACGTTTGGAGGCTAAAATGCTACTGTGCCACTTTTGGAGACCAAACTACAATTTGGTGACACTATCGGGGACTATTTAAACAATTTCTCCAAAGTTTTAGATTAAAATTTTAGTATAAGAGGTAATTGTCGAAATGGTCCTAGTAAACCGATCATTGTTTTATTTTTGTTTCCATAAGTGACACTAATGTACAAATGATCCTTGTAAATGTGTAGTTGATACAAAAATGATCCCTAAATTAAAGTTTTTCATTAATTATTAACGGTCAAAACCATTAAAATATTAACAGTAGAACTACCTTACATATTATACTGAAACTACCTTAAATATTATACTTGAAAATAGGGGAATTGAAATTATTTTTTTCCCCAAAAATATTCTTTAAATTAGTAACTTGAACCCCAAAATAGATTTAAATTATCTTTCTCATCAACAACTAACATAATCTTAATTTAAAGACCATTTCCACACTAACTACACACTTACATGGATCATTTGTATATCGGTAACACTTTCAAACAAATTTATTATAAAAACTTCATCATTTGAGCTATTTTATTTTTATATAAGATATTATTGTAAATACCTCTCCCTAACACACTCTAGATCGGTCCTTAACATTATTCAACATAAATATAACATCATAATGTATTTTATGTGAAATAAAGTTCGAAATTACTTTTTCTTTACACATCATTCGATAAACTTTCATGAAAAAATTACTTTCTTTTTGAGATGTCTGCGGTAGAAAATTACTCAAAGACAAAAGCCTTTATAATACGTACTCCCTCCGTCCCTAAAAGATTGTCACATTTTGACTTTTGGTAGCCAAATATTACAAAATTTGATCATGAATTCCCATTAAACGATAAGAAATAATATAGTCTTGTGGGACCTTGTTAGATTCGTCTCAATATATATTTTTTAAATATTAACTTTTTATAATTTTTTCGTATGTAGGATAATAGATATTTATGTTTTAAATCGTGTTTTGTTGACCACCAAAAGTTAAAATGTGGCAATCTTTTAGGGACGGAGGGAGTACTATTTTTTATGTGTTGTGAATTGTATACAAGATTATTAAAAGTATAAACCATTAAAATATTAATCAATCATGCCACGTCTAAAATTTCTGAAATGTCCCGTCTCATCTACTAATTACCTTCAATTTATTTCCATCCTATATATAGACAATACATAAACAAAAGCCTCATTAAAAAAGTGATGGATATATACAGATACGAGAGTGAAAGACTAATGAGAGCGATTACCACAATGACAAGTGAGTATCACAAATGTACACCAACTTATAGGGAGTATAAATAATCAACCGGCCAGGTAGTATTAATCAATTTTAAATTAATACCAAATGATGTTTTTCTCAATATTCTTATACACGTGTATTAACACATTAAAATTTTAAATTAATCTCTCATGAATCATGTTAACTTAAAAAAGCATTCGGCTCATATATTTCAAGAGCATCGCTTTACTTTTTTGTAAAGAAAGATTTGTAACCATTACTAAATCCCAGGCTAATATAATAACTTGTAAGCAACCCAACCGAGTAAACCACTTTTATCGACGTAATCTGTAAATGACGCCAGCCACATGAATTACGCAACATAAGATCATCTTATATAATAAACTTGATCAATAAAAAACTTAGATTAGTAATAATATTAGTAATTTCCCACATGTTGGTATAACAAGGGATAGCAATTAACTATATATTAGGAGAATATATAATATATACATATATATCGTGTGGCAAAATATGGTCCAGCCATGTAAAAGAACATACTTTTTGACTAAATAGGGGACCCCTGTTGTAATACGCTTTGCTGTTGATATTTAATATTGTTGAAAGTAATGAATAATTTATACTATGAGGGAATAGGGATGTACTAACAAGCAGGGGCGAAACCAGGATGAAAATCAAGGGGGGGCGAATTTTGGAGAAAAAATTAAGGGGGGGCGAAAATAAATAAAAAATAGTTAAAAGACCCAAAAAATTGTTAAAAATGAAGCTAACAAGGCTTGAACCCATGACCTCTACCTTTAGAGGAAGGAACTAACCAACTAAGCTACACTTACACTTAGTTTGTTAACATTTTTTATTATATATATCACAAAAATTCAAAAAAATCGTATATAAAATAAACGATACCGAAAAACCTAGGGGGACGAGCGCCCCCCCTCGTCCCCCCCTAGTTTCGCCCCTGCTAACAAGATTTAATTGTAATAAGTGAGGGTCATTTTTGGGCCCAAAACCATCATAAGCCGACCATCTTCACGTGCTTCTTGTCACTTAAGAAACAAAGAAAGATTATACGGAGTGATATTAATAGTCCCACTTTGACTAATATTTCCCAGATTAGTTTTCGTCTTGGAGCTTCCAAAGTTTAATGTAAGTAGTGTGATTAATGCTCTGGAAATCATAATGACAAAATGAGTCTTGGAGCAGAGGAAACCTAGAGTAAATTGAATAATCAACCATTCATTATTATCTATAATTATATACCTATAAGCTACAACATATACCTCCTTAATAAAACAATTTCTTTTTGCACAAGTTTTATTATTTTTGTCTTCCAGGGCTGACTTGTCCAAATAAATTTGGTGGATTATATATGAAAACGATGCAACCAGCATCTTGAATGCATTGCATCATTGCATGGTAATGTACACACACAAACTATATCATAATTGGTTCTCTAATAATTGAACTAATTGCCCAAATGGTCCCAGTAAATAGATGATCGTTTTACTTTGGTCCCTATAAGTAGTAGCGATATGCAAATGATCCCTCTAAGCGTGTATAATATGGGCAAATATAATGGTCCCTGTAAATATGTATAGTGTGCGTAAATGATCCCTAAATTAACACCACAGTTAAAAGTTGACGATTATACTTACTTTTGGACCATTTTTACAATTTGGATAAAAACTTGGAAAATTATTTATTTTTTTTCTAAATGAGCGCGGTCCCATTAAGTGTGTACTGTGTGCGCAAATGGTCCTTAAAACAGATATAGATGTTCTTTCTCCGTCAACATTTAACGGAAGTGTTAATTGAGGGACCATTTGTGCACATGATATACACTTACATGAACCATTTGCGCATCGTTGACACTTATAGGGACCAAAGTGCACTTTAGTTCCTCAAATTGGTCGAAAAGTGCACTAGAATCTCCTTTCGGTCAAAATTTAGCGTTTCCCTCAACAGAGGGACTAAAGTGCACTTTTCGATCAATACCAGGGACCATTTGCACAGGGACTAAAGTGCAATTTGCGCATATTTTATGAAATCTTTTCAACTATTGTCTCATTATTTGTTAGAGTATTTATTTCCAATCAATTGGTGTACTATGTCAAAGAAAATTGTCAAAATGGTCCCCTTAAATATATACTAGTTGTAGTTTGGTCCCACTTTATATTGGGTCTACAAAAATGGTCCAAATATAGGTACAAAATGTGAATTTTTGTCTCTTAACGTTAGTTTTACGGGGAAAACGTGATTTGGGGGCAGAAGTTAAGTTTCGTCACGGTTAACACGTTAATACACAATTATAAATAATGTTGAGGCCACAGCCGAAAATCACTTAATATCTTTTAACAATCAACTTTAATGAATCATTCATCATCACAAAATCAAAATTATTATGCTATTGACTCCAGTTTGTAGTTTTCTCATTAAGAAATTGGATTTGGGAATTGAATTTTGAAAACTAGTACTATGTTATATCCATCATGTTCCATCTTGTAGAACTTTTCAAGGAAACTGGTATAGGGGTGGATGGCTTGGTGCATGGAAGGACTTTTAAAATCTTGCTCTCGAATTTCGAGTTTCCATTGTTGACTCCGTGTAAACTCTAAGCATGTTATTAAGCATTCTTTGATGATTTTCAACAGAATATAATGAAATTGGTGCATGGTTCATTTCTTTATCTATGTGAATCTGTAGGCTGTAGCTTCATTTCTACCCTAAATAGTTTGCATGTGCAAGCATGAAATTCAGTTCTTCATTTTCCAAAATTGCGATGAAGCCATTAGCCACGGGTAGTATGATTTCAATAATATCATGTTTAGAGTTTCCATTATATTTATGTTGATTGGGATGACTTTGTGTTTGAGAATGAATCATTAAATTATTGTTAAAAGATATTAAGTGATTGATTTTCAGTTTTGTCCCATCATTACTTATAATCGCGTATTAACATGCATGTTTACTGTGATAAAACTTTGTTTTTTCCCCAAATTAGGTTTTCCTTCTAAAACTAACCTTTAGGGACTAAAATGCACCTTTTGTACCAATATCTGGGACCAATTTCGCAGATCCAATCATCCAATATAATGTGGGACGAAACTATGACTTGCACATATTTACTAAGACCATTTTGATAATTTTTATCTACTTTGTCACAAGCAAATCAAATATGCCAAGACAATATATTTGTAATACTTGAGTGTAGGGATGTTTTCGCTTCGCTTAGGTCGTTTTTTTCCGAATTTATTATGGGAAAGTGATCCCATCGATTTTCTAACTACATGAACCAATTCTTTTGAAAAAAAATTGGTTTGAGTCGTTTCTGTTGATATCGGTTTTGAGACAAAATCAGTTCGGTTCGGTCAATTTTTCGATTTTCAAACAAACAAATAAACAGTCCATGATTTAAAATTAAATAGCCACATGACCATATCAAGTCCAAAAACAAAATATACAATTGTAAGTCATGACAAAATAACACATATTAAGAAACAAAAACATGCTCCTTCACTTCAAAACAAAGCTTCAAAATGCTAGTAATTGAGTTCATCGTCATCCGCATTATCTATACAAATAAAGACAAAAAAGAAAAGAGTTAAATAATAAATAAAATTTTAAAATATAGCTATCAAAAACAAAAGTTATAAAATAATATATTTATAGTTTACCTTCATTTAGCTTTGCTTTTTTATTCACCTTTCTCATTTATTCTTCAAGAAAATTAGCGACAAATTTATCCTTAGCCGATTTTGCGAGCATATCAAAGCCTCAATAGTGTCCGAAGCTAACATTCTCCTAAAAGGATCTATGACTCGCCTACTAGAGCTAAATGCAGCCTCAGAAACAACAGTAGATATATTTATAGACAAAACATCTTTGGCTACTTCGGCCAATATATGATATTTCTTGAAATTTACTTCACATATAAATCCTGCCAAACAATGTTATTAACTTGTTATAGTGGAAGTTACATATGGAGATAGACTGCAAGACGACAGAAAGATGAACTGAAGATGACAAGTTGTGCTACTATTAAATTTCATTAGGTTTTATGGAAGAGGGTATATCAAGTTTGGATTTGTATAGTGTGTATTTCTTAGACATTTGAGCTATTGGACAAATATTTAAAGTTTAAACCAATAAAATTATAAATAATCCAACAATATAAAAAAGAACTAAAATAAAGTAGTATAAATTTTAACAAATATCACATATATAAATATTTTAAGTAACATATATAAAATTATAAAATTGAAATTTGTTTGTCGGTTTTAAATTTTTTCGCATTTTTTTTCAACCAAATTGGTTAAATTTCGGTTCGATCTATTTTATCGGTTTCAGCGAACCGAAAACATCCTACTTGAGTGATGACATGATACACATATTTTAGGAAGTCGTTAAATTATCATCATTTTGATATATAATGTAGTTATGGGACTAAATTATATGTAGTTTAATTGTCGTCAAAAGAAAACACTACCTAAAAAAGTCGTTTGTGGTGTTTTGTCATCAAGTTCACCTCCACACTTTAATATATAACCACGACATAAGGAAACTTTCCCACTTTCAATATTTCAATAATTATTCAAAGTTTCAAACATTTGGTGGTAATAATGCTGCAAGTGTATCACTAGCAAGTAGCAAACCACTTACAAGTGACACTAAAACATCTTTGAAAGAAAACTCAACCTCCAAAACTTCTCATGATTGACCCCAATTTTGTGTATTCATTGGTTCACTTTTTTAATTGTTTCCATTTGTACTATGATTCTATGAAGAAATAGTAGATAAGCATCTTGATGAAACTAATTAATAGTTCATCAATTAATTTAGTACTATATAAAAGATTAACACTTTACCTCATTTAATTTAATATATTTGGAGAGCAAGTAGGACGAATTATATTAATTAAATATAATTCAATTAATCGAACAAGAAATCTAATTTTATACTGTAATAGTTATATTATTATTGTAGATGTCATACTCAAAAGTGGCACAAGTGTTGAAAAATATTTTTAAATTTGTTTTTATTTTTTCGGTGACCATAGTGCATCAATTAATTTGTCAATTTTTGATATCATAAGCCTAACAATTCTCTTACACATATACAGTTTTTAGGAATTACTCTACAATAATTTAATTTTTCAGAATTAAAATATAATTTTATGTCAGTATCTTGGATCAAATCAATAATTAATTCCATATAAATAAATAGTGGGCTTCCATTCTTTCTTCTCAAGTTGAAGGAATATGCTTTTGTCGTTCGTTTTCCATTACTGATTTTCCATCAAGTCTTTTCGGCTTGAAATCAGAAGACATATAATGCCTACAATTTCGGACGATCGTCAAATAAGTCGTTTGTGGAGAGTGTGGGATGTTGCAAAAATGATGGTGATAATTGAAAGCTTCTACTCAAAAGCTTTTATGCAGGATCCCAATTAAATCGGATTGGTGCAATGTTCGAATTAATTTCATTTCATGTCTTTTCTCCAAGAAGTTAATTTATTTGGAATGATGCAATGAATCCCAAAATAATTGAAGACCTTTACGTTTTTCTCCTACGGTTTCTAGGTGTGTTGTGATGTAACACCAATGCAAATTAAAGATCATTGCGAACAAAATAGAAGAAGAGAATAGCTATCGTGATCTTTCTAGTCGCCTGGTCAAGTGAGACATATTAGGAATGGCTATTGTTTATTAATAACATTGTTCTTTAATTTTTCATTAATCTATATATATATATAGTATAGTTTGCAACAGTATGTGGAACTTTCAAGGAGCTAATGAGAGAAAATTGTCCAAATAGTCCCCGATAGAGGGACCCAATTGCACTTTAGCCCCCCAATAGTTACACGGTTGCATTTTAGTCCTTGCAAGTGGCCAAAAGGTTACATTTTAGTCCCCAGATCATGTTTTTCAATAAAGTTGAGGTCAAAACATGATTTTTAATAATTATGGGGTCAAAACACGATTTTTAACAATTCGGCCCACTATCGAGGACTATTTCGGCAACCATTATATTATAGTTTGTCCATTAGCTAATCCATAATTGTAGACTTTATTGGAAAACAACCATCAAAAATCGTGTTAAAAATCGTATTTTGACCCCATAATTGTTAAAATTTTTGTTTTGACCCCAACTTTATTGCAAAACATGACCTGGGACTAAAGTGCAACCTTTTGGCCACTTTCGGGGACTAAAATGCAACCGTATAACTATTGGGGGCTAAAGTGCAATTCTATCCCACCATCGGGGACTATGTCGACAATTTTAATTTCTAGAGCTAATGACAACTTTAACTTATTTTTTTGGGATCATTTCGTCAATTTACTCACAAAAAGTCTACAACCATTTCTTCATTTATGCATGTCAATCCGAGCTAAGTAATACAAGTTCGTCTCAACTACTTGTTGATGATGGAGATACTTGAATAGCCTAGTGGAAAAGGCTCTCGCTAGTGACCAGAAGGTTCTGAGTTTGAATCTCACCTCATCGCTAATTTACAAAAAAAAAAAAGAAAAAAAAAAATAGTTGTTGAGGATGTTAAATGACTTCAAGTGGTAGTGGGTTCCATTGTAATTGCATTATAGTAGTTACTATCTATCCAAATTTGTTGTCTCATCCTTTTTCATTCTTTTCGTATTTGATGTCTGAAATTGTTAATGTAACAGTGAACAGGATAATTTGAGAGACGTCCTAGTAGACCTATGCCTAATTTATTCGAACTCTGCTGTAATTTTTATTCTTCCGACAAAACAACCTGCTTTGGTCAATTTATTACAGGCTTATATGCATTGTGAAATTTAATGCAATGACACGAAGATTGCAATGTCTCTATCGAACTTCAAGTTGTTTTATGGTGTATCATGTATGTGTGACGACAACATTATATTGTGGAGAAACCACTACAAGTTAGTGTATCATATATATTCAACTATTCTTGGATTTTTGTAAGGTAATTAGGGAGCAAAGTGGCTTGCTAACGGACGCAAGCAATTATACTACCCTTCCGATTTCGTTAAAACGAAAACATGCATTTATTTGTGTAAGCGAGCCTCGTTGGAAGTATCGTGACATATTGATATTCTAACGATATTTAGTGAGTATGCATAATCAACTCAAGTATATATAATAAGCGAATCAAGTATATACATGGATTAATTTAGATGGATATAACCACAATAATGTTAAATTGTGGGAACTCCATTACCTGTTGGCTGGGTTGAGTTGAGATTGGTGAACAAGTTATCACTCTTTCAACTAGTACACTAAAGAGTAATCATTAACAAGTTTCTTTTGTTTTGAAAAAATTAAACTAGTTGAGATTAGTGTGGTAGCAATTAAATATCCACACTTGTTGTCAGTGGAGTCGTGGGAGAGATAGAACTTTACCTCTTGGTTATGAGGTTTGAGTTTCCACCAACCAAGTCAAGTCTCGGTTCTCAATAGTCGACTCATTAGTCATTTTAGCATCGGACGATCGTGCATTTCAGTTTTCACACGATCGATAAATATATAATTTTTTCTAAAAAATAATTTATTGCGCAGGTGGGATGGGTGGAATTAACGTTTATCGAAAAATTCTTAGGAGAAGCAAAATCAAATGTGATATTATATGGTGTGCATAAAATTAAAGATATTTGTCGTGGTTTGATCAACTTATTAACGGCAAACTGCAATCCATTACATTACAGCTGAAAAACAAAAAACAAAATCAATCCACTTCATATCTATTTCACATATCATTATTACATACCATACATACACTCACTCACTCACTCACAAACATAACACACATGTGTTTTTCACCATTCCATTGATGAAACATGTTGATAGTGTAGAAAAGATGGCGTTTTAATTATTTATAACGCGGTCTATTATTTGTTGATCAAACTCGATGGTTGGTGGTGATAATAGCGTTACGTTTAAATACGATCAACGACTTCATTTGTCATGTCTTCAAAGAAGTCCATCAATGAATGAGGATCTTCAATATGTTTATTCTTCTTCTCAAACTCGGCATCCCATGTCACAGTATTGTGTGTTATACTATTTGTGTCAACAAGAATTGTTACAACAAAAGTCTTGAATTCATCCATTAGGTCTCCTCCAATTACCGTGAATTTGATCGACTTCTTTCTATAGTTAACATCCATTACACATTTAGCAAGCTGTCTTTTTCCATCTACAAATTCAAGTAATTTAAACAATTAATTTTACAAATGAATAATTGACCAATTATTGGGGGATGTAAGACTTACTTTTTGTTACATAGAAAAATATCAACGTGTGATATAATTAGTAGTAGTTCATCATCAGTAGTTCCACGTACGTGTGATATTTAATTTTGAGTATGTTATTGATGAGGATATGATTTTGTTACATATATTGAAATATATAAACGTGGTATACTTAAGTAGTATTTAGTAGTATTTCGATAGTTCCGTAAGATGATCTTTTGAGTATGTTATTAACGATATTGGGGAAGAGGGGAATTGGAAGTTACATTTATATAAAAATAAAGTCCCATGTTCTCATATGACTAATCAAGAAGTGACATGTGTTGATATAAAAAAATAACCTCCATTTAATTATTTATCAAGTAATTGAAAATTGTATTTTTTATATATGTAATACTGTTATTGTATGTATTTATGTTCCTTCAAATTCAGTTTTGACATTATATATATGATCTTTATACATATTTTTTCATATAATATGTTATAAAATTTGTACTAATATCAAATTAATTATACAAAAAAGAAATTGTGTAAGAAGTATAAGTTCGCACATGTTGGTCTGTATACAAACGGCTAGTAGTTAGTAATTGAGTAGTCCCACTTAAGATCTTTTGTGTATGTTATCAAGATTTGCTTTTTATTACATAAAAAATCTGAACATGTTATAATTAGTAATTCAATAGTACCATGTAAGATCTTTTGAGTGTGTTATTGAAGGTATATATTATTTTCGTTACATGGATGATGGAACCATCTAAACGTGTTACACTTAGTAATTCAATAGTCCCACATAAGATCTTTACTTATATCTACAGGGGTGGACCTATCATGTGTTTATTTTGGGTATGCACGTAAATATGCTACATAAAAACAATATATCAAATAATCAAATAGTTAAATTATAAGCATATTTACTTGAGGTCTTAGTTTATAAAACATGGCATAACCATACATTTTTTTTTTTACTTATACTTTCTTAATGAATAATATTATATTATGAATATTGGAGTATGTTTATTTTTTATTTTTTAAATTTGATCAAATGAATATTCCAAATTATAATTCTCAGTTCACCCCTTTGTGAGTATGTGAAGTCAATTAATTTTAATATGAACCCGACACACTATATAATACTCTCAACAATATTTGAAGATTACCTAGGGTATAGTCCCAGGAAATGATAGAGGCAGGAACACCACGTTGGCCTTGGATTAAGTCACAACCATGCACTTTTTGTGGAACCAAATTAGATATTTCCGTCTGTTTCTGGCTGTAGAGCTGAAAAAATAAATCCCCTACGGGCTTTATCTCTACATGTTTAACTAGATTTCCTGTGAGACCCATAATAATAATAATAATAATATCTAAATATATATATTTATTTACTCTAATCCAATTCAAGTGTTTGCTTGAAGAAGATGTTCCGATCCTTATATAGAGGGACTGAAGAAGCCCTGTTTATACCTAATATAGTTTAAAATGTTAAAATAATAGTAATTAATGATCTAGTTGAGCAGTTTAATATGTTCAAAAACACTATTAGTGGAGTGGTTCCATAAATTATTAAACAGTGGTGTATGTGCCAAATGAGTCATTACCAATTTTATAGATGTCATTATTGCATCTTATCCATCACAATACTATAAACAGTAATGGTTTAACTAATCTAATTTATTATAAAACGTTCGAGGACTAATAAATTACAAGTTATTTTTCCTTTTTCTATAAACTTACATAATTAATCAATCAAAATTGATAATAAAATAAGAACGTTAACGAAATGCAATCTTCCAACACCTGATATTGAATGAAAAAACTTTTAACTATGTTTATATATAACGTGATGAAAGAGCGCATTTTGATTAATACTACAATATTAAAAGGCAGTCTATTATTCAATTAACAACTGCCGTGGTCACTGGCCAGCGGTGGTAGTAGTGTTTGATGATGAGATTCAATAATTTTCATTAAGCGATAAGAACTGGTATAGTCATATGGGATCTTGTTAGATTCGATTGTCTTAATATATATTTTAAAATATCAACTTTTATAATATTTTCACATATAGAATAAGAGATATTTACCTTTGAAATCGTATTTCGTTGACCATGAAAATCTTGTTTATACCATATGTCTCCTCCCCATCAAATTATTACAAGAAATGCCATTAGGTCTCCGTCAAGTTTGTTTAGTCATGATCCATCAAACATGCACTATGGACTCATAAACTGATAAAGATATTTAATTCAATTTTTATTTTCTTACAAAATATTGGGCCTATCGTCATTACACTTTTACACTACCAGTACCAGACATTACTGCCGGGCCTGAGTCAATTAAGAGAGTAGCCATGCAATGCAAGTTGCAACATATAAAAGCCAACACAAATCCTTGGTTGGACCCAACGGGTTCGATTCCTAAATCAAACCGACTTAAACAATCAAAATAAATTTTGATCCAAGGTTACTTTTGGTATTCGGTCAAATTTCAATAGAGCAATTCCATTATTGGTTTAATAGACCATTATTGGTCTAATTTAGGACTTATTTGCAAAGGGTATATAATGTCCGTAGTAAACGTGCGATCAGAGAACACATCAAAACGAAGTCTGAATCTAGATAACCTGGAAATGTGGGAACCTCACTATGATCTCGACAGTACCAACTGTCATAATATTTGTGTTCACAATGAGTTAAAATAAAACTAACAAAAGAACACACAAGATGATAACTCAGTTCAGTGTCAAGATCACACTTACGTCTGGGGGGGAGCAACCAACCCAAGGGAACAATCCACTATAGAAAGGAACAATTACAAGTAGGGACTTATATGTATGCCCGCATACCCAACGCCCTAACAATACTCTCCTATAGGTTCCCTATTACAATCTCCAAAGTTATCACTCAACAGTGATCAACTCGTCTACTAATAGATGTTGAGCTAAATAATAAACCTCACTGTTGATGTATCAGATGGATACACCAACTGTACATTCAGCCTTAAAGCACAAGAGAAAAGCTTCAAGTCACACTAACCTAGCACTTCTAAAACTTGATCTAATAAAAGCTTGTTTTGCGTTTCTAAGATCTATATCTCTTTTGAGTTTTAGATCGATCGGGTATATATAGCTAGGTGGAGGTCCAATCACACACGAAGTCTTCAACATATTTCTCATAGCGTGTAGTAGGGGTGTGGAGGAAAATCGAAACCGAGCCGAACCGAACCGGAACCGAACCGAAAAAAACCGATTTTGTTAGAACCGATCGAAACCGAACGGATTTCGGTTCCGCCTTTGAGGGAACCGAACCGACGCGGTTCGCCTTGTGGGAGAACCGATAAAAACCGAACCGAACCGATGACTAATTTTATGTAGAAAAAATTAAGTTTAGTAAATTATAATTGGTGAGAGGATTCAACATTGTTTATTGTTAGTATGATATAATAATTGATAAGTGAATATGTTTTAAGCTATTAATATATGGATGCATATATATTTAAAAATTGGTACCATGTGACAAATGTGTGTACAAATTTCAAAATTAGTTTGAAAAGGAGCTCGTTAAACTTATATAGAGTAGATATATCTTTGAAACTTAATTATAAGTTACATTTAATATAAAACAATACTAATCACATTTAGATTTGAGTTGAGAATGAATAATAATATTAGCTAGAAACGAACAAACCTAATATTTCAAAGCCGAAAGTGGGTTCAAATTTAGGTCCGAAACACGAGGCCCAGAACCGAAACCGAACCGGAACCGAGCTGGAACCGATATGAACCGAACCGTTTGGAACCGAACCAATTTTGGTTCTATCTTGCGTAGAACCGATGATGTCGGTTCAGTTTTTATTTTTGTCCAAAATCGAACCGAACCGAACCGTGCACACCCCTAGCGTGTAGCCTTGAATCTCGGACCTCCTTCATCTTGATGTTGTTTCCTTCTTTGAGTAGAACTCTATTTTGTCACAACCCTTTGATCCTCGGAAACAATCTTACCCATAGCAATCTAGAAAATTCCACGTTTATCCTTTTGCCATGTCAAGATATACATCCTCACATGTTGTAGCACTTGCACATGATCGCATCTTCTTCTATGCTCGTTGGTGCACCACTTGGGTCATCTGAAAAACTTCTTCCAATTCGTCTTCAATAGAATACGCACTAACATAACCTATTGTAACTAATGCGACTTACAAAACCAAACACACATCCAATCGAATTTAAAGAATCAATTATCTAGCCTTCGATTTTTTTTCAATTGTCCCTCAAACCACCTACCCGACCATTATGGTTGGTCTCTTTTATTTCTTATTTCAATTTCTATAAAAGGGTGCATTCGTCACACTAACGAGGATATATCTCGTCTAATCAGGAAACTAAAGCATACATATTAACACTTGATGCTCAACCTTAGACGGGTGGGCATAGAAATAGAGAGTGAATGTAATAGTGAAAGTGAACTAAATGAACGTTTTCTTTACTCTTACTTCAAAGGGAAGCAGTAGGTGATGTGGGATGGTAAATGGAGTTTTATGTTTGTACAACAATGCAATCATGACAATTGAATCAAGTTTGATTCAGTAAATTTAAAGTCAAAGTTAGGTTAGTATAAGAAATTAAACATGATCGACCAAAATGAACAACTGAAGTCGGTGGCACATTCTCTAGTAAAGCAACCTCCAACTCCCAACCTCCAAAACCCAATACTGCTTATAGGAAAACCAAGAGCCAAATAAAACCAAACTAAGATAAATTAAAGCAAAAGATGATCAAAGTTCACAAAATATCCGAGGGAGACAGCTGTAATAAGACTGTGTAGGTTGAGAGGATGCAGACAATGAACGTTACATATACTGTATTTTGTTGCCCTGTCGGACATCATTATTTACTATTGGATCCCTAAACTCCCCATTCACAGTGAGCCAATCAACCACTCTCCGGGTCCGGCTTTTCTCTCGAGCCCACCTATTCATCATCGTCTTCATGCTGGCCATGCGCCTATTAAATGCATCTCCTCCTTTATCCACTCAGATCTAAAAGGAGTTATTTTGTGTGCTCAAGAGATTAAATTACCATAAGATAAGATACCATTAAGATATCAAGTATTATCAGTTATCATCTATAGTTACGATTTTACCTTTCGTAACGTATATTATTATTTGCCATTTTGACAAGTAAACGAGATGAGTTAAACACCTAATATTATAAGATATGAAATATATATCAAACGAAAACAAGCTAGGTTCTGTGAAATATCAATTAGATTAAAAATTCTATATTGATAAGTGAAGTGAAAATCGTTTTACACTATAGAGTGAACTTTGTAGAGGTAAAACTATGATAAGAACTCATCATTAAAATCCAATCAAGTACTAATAATTATGAACAAAAGGACAACGTTCACAAGAACAATGTATCCCACAAAATTTGTAATAAGTCGTAAACAAATCAAATGATATTGGAAATCAAAAACAAATGCAAAAATACAAAGATCCAACACATCCAAATTGCAAACACCTCACTCTTTCCCATCTCTCTCCATCTCTCTCATTTTGCATTAATATCTCTACATCATCTCTCTCCCTAACACTTCATTACATCTACAACACAATGGTCTTTTCATTGCTCTCTTCTCTCTTTATCACCATACTCATTTTATTCTCAAATCTCCCCCCCTCCACCCAAAACTACCTCAAACTCCCCCTCATCCACCCCCATCCCTACCCCCCTCCCCCTTCCGAAGCCCTCTCCTCCGACACCCACCGTCTACACCACCTCTTCTCCTCCCTACACCACCACCAACATCATAAATACCCTCAACTACCCCTCACTTCTGGAGCCTCCACCGGCTCCGGCCAATACTTCATCACCCTCCATCTAGGTACCCCACCCCAACCCCTCCTTCTGGTGGCGGACACCGGCAGTGACCTCATTTGGGTCACGTGCTCTGCCTGCAAGAACTGTTCGACTCGTCCACGTCACTCTGCTTTCTTGGCTCGTCACTCTTCCACATTTGCCCCCTTCCATTGCTACAACCAAGCTTGTAAGCTTGTTCCTCATCCTCCTCACGTACCATGCAACAACACGCGCCGCCATAGCACGTGCAGATACGAGTATTCTTACTCGGATGGGTCCGTTACCAGCGGCTTCTATGGGCGCGAGACGACATCGTTTAATACGAGCTCGGGTGAACAGGTCCGGTTTCCAAAACTACGATTTGGGTGCGGTTTTCGTGTTACCGGGCCGAGCATTTCGGGACCAAGTTTCAATGGGGCTCAAGGTGTAATGGGCTTGGGCCGTGGGCCCATCTCGTTGTCTTCTCAATTGGGGAAGACATTTGGGAGGAAATTTTCATATTGTTTGATGGATTATACTCTTTCCCCACCTGCTACAAGTTATTTAATGATTGGTGGAAGCTCCAGAAACGACGTCGTTTTGAGGTCCAAACTAAGTTACACGAAATTATTGGTAAATCCTTTTTCGCCAACGTTTTATTACGTTGGTGTAGAGGATGTGTTTATTGAGGATGTGAGATTACCGATAAGCCCTTCGATTTGGGCGATTGACGAGTCCGGTAATGGCGGGACCGTGATTGACTCAGGAACCACATTGACGTTTTTAGCCCCAGCGGCTTATGATCGAGTTGTGGCCGAGTTCAAAAAGCGGGTCAAGTTGCCTCAGCCGTCCGTTCCTATCACGGAGTTCGATTTTTGTTTCAATGTGTCAGCCGAGAGAATCTCGAGTTTGCCCAGATTGAGTTTGAGGCTCGCTGGTGGCTCAATCTTCGCACCGCCACCTCAAAATTATATCATAGATGTAGCTGTGGATGTCAAATGCTTGGCATTGCAATCAGTGTCGTCGCCCGTGGGGTTTTCTGTAATTGGCAACTTAATGCAGCAAGGATTCAAGTTTGAGTTCGATAGAGATCGGTCGAGACTCGGGTTTACTAGGAGTGGATGTGGGACCATATGACTCACTGAGTCTACATCGAGCGATTTATATTCTTTATGAGGGCATGATGATAATTTGATTATGTTAATTAAATTTTTTGTTCTGTTTGATTGAAATCCAATGTTAGATTCTTTTGGTCAAATTGATTGATTAGATAAGTGAAATTGTCAACACAATAATGTCGTACTCCCTCCGTTTCTTTTTATTTGATTGTTTGGGGTAAAAGTACTTTATTAAGAGATTGTGAAAAATTTCATTGGGATTGTAAAAATGTGTATTGGAATTGTAAAAAGGTGCATTGAAATTGTAAAATGGTGCATTGAGATTGTAAAAAGTGCATTGAAATTGTAAACAATCAAATAAAAAGAAACATAGAGAAAATGCTCAAACAATCAAATAAAAAGAAACGGAGGGAGTATTTTGTAATGATAATAGAAAAGGACAAGGAGAGATGATTTGGGTGTCTGATAAATATTCGGATCTATGTTCGATGCTTGCACGTGATATAGTAATGATTTTGGATCTGCTTTGGTGTAACGAGTGGCGATGTGACCCAGGTGTCCTTGTCTATGGTGGACGTCAGGCCATGGTATTTAACTTTTTTTAGGGCTAGATTGGTAATAACATACTTTTGGAGTTGTGTGTGTTACTTGTTAGTCTTAACTCTCACGTTTAGAATTAAACAAGTGAAGTACTTTACTAATGAGTAATGACACGTATCACTCTAACTAAAAGTTCATCAACTCTAATTACCTTTATTAATAAAAGCTTTCTTAAAAAAAAAATGCCTTCATACATAAATCAATGCACTATACATAAGGATTAATGATTGTCTCATGTAGTTAAGTAATAAGTGGAATATTTATGATTGTTTTGTCAGTTATAGATCAAAATTGTGAATGCATTAAATATTTATTAATTTATGTGAAAAATCTAAAAGGACGTTCTTTATGAATTGGAAGTAGTATTAAATCGATAAAAAACATGAACGCTCAATTACGTTTAAATTGCATCATTCTTTAATTACTTTTGTTAAAAAGTGTTCGATACCATTTATCTTTAATGAGTAGGGAAAAAAATATAAATGAGAAGTGATCATATGACAACACAATTTAAACTTAAGTGTTCAATCGTGTATTTAGTTCTGAAGATGAATAGTATTAGAGATAATGACTTGGCAAATTTTAAAAATAATGCTTGGGTGGGAGCAGATGGTTGTTTTCACATAATTTGAGTTCGATTCTTGGTTTGTGTTGATGAATTGATTAACATGCAAGCTCTAATCCCTTTATCAGATAAAACATACCAGCGATCTATCTCCTCCGTTTGTTCTAGAAATGTTGTGGTAGAAACTATTAGTGTGACGCATTCACACATGCATTTTAATTGTAAATTATTTCAAGTAATGATATATTCACTTGATAAGTAAATCAAGATCATGGATTTAATTATTTTTGTAGGTGTGTTGGATTTTTTTGTATATATTTTAAATATCAATATAATTAGGAACAAACGAGATTAATGTAAAATAGATATAAGGTCATAATGCCACATTCAAGAAAAGTTAAACCACACAATTTACAATAATATTATCGATTTTGTAAAATGTACCCTAAGAGTAGAAGACATAACATGGAGTACAATTGTAATCGAAGTTATAATATAATTTTCAAAAAAAAAAAAACATGGAGTACAATTGTAAGGTATCGTCTGTATGGGTGTTGAATCTTGTACATTAATATGGCAAAAATACATACCCATAACTATGCCATGTTTGACCAGTTGTTGCCCCAATTGACTCGTTATTGTTGCCATACTTGAAGTTGTAGCCCACAATTTCTAGCACTTTTAAGTAAGAAAGGGACCAGACACTCCTATAAGAGTTTGTTGCAATCCCAAGCTCCAACCAGCAAGAAAATAAATTAAATTATTGAATTATTATGCTCCATTGTTTTCAAATACTAGCTGGTCTCCACTTCCGTATTATTTTCTGTGTCCATAAATAATTGGCATATTTTGACTTTTTATGGTCAAATTTTAAAAGATTTGACAATGAATTTTCATTAAACGATAAAACATAATATAATCATATAGGATCTTGTTAGATTCGTCTGAGTATATATTTTGAAATATAAATTTTTTTATAATTTTTTCGCATGTAGAATAAGAGATATTCACATTTTAAATCGTGTTTTGGTGATTATGAAAAGTCAAAATGTGTCAATCATTTGGAGTTAATCGAATAGCCTAGTGGAAAAGGCTCTTCCTAGTGACCAAAAGATCATTGGTTCGGAGTTAATCGAATAGCCTAGTGGAAAAGCCTCTTCCTAGTGACCAGAAGGTCCTGGTTCGAAACTCACATCATAGCTAATTTACAAAAAGAAAAGGTCATTGGTTCAAAACTCACATCGTCGCTAATTTACAAAAAAAAAAAAAAAATGTGTCAATCATTTAGGGATGGAGAGAGTATTAGTTTTTCGGGTGAATGACATCTATGTCCCTCAATTTTATATTAAATGTCAGTCAGGTCCTTCAATCATTCCTTTTACCATTTTAGGTCCCAACTACATACGTAACACCATCAGAATCTTAACTTCCATACGATATATCTTCATGAAAATATATTAGTACTCTCGGTATAGAGTTTGATATACAAAAAATAATGAGAAAATTGTCCATCGTATACGATATTAGTACAACTATACCTGAATCTAGGCCAGATAACCCGAAAATTACCGGGGAACCAACTCGAAAATACCTGATCTGAGTATCTATCCAATCAAATATCGGTCCGGTCGTAGGTCTTTATTTTGGACCAATACCTAAAAAGAACCGGAGAGATAGATCCGATAAATACCCGACATATACATTATATCAATAGTAAACCCCTACCATCACTCTACATTTACCACTATCAAGTAGCCTCCATCCCTCTTCTCTCAAAATCAATGATTTTGTTTTGATTTTTATATGAATTATATCAAATAGAAGGTCTTCAAAATCAAATCAATATTGAATCGGGTTGCTCTTTGTTATGCTTGCTTTTTTTCCCTTTATACTTCTTTATTTCGATTCATGTTTAATCAAGATACATATGGGTTGAATATGTGTCTCAATTGTTGAAGGTCATGATGATTATTATTAAATCTGAGACTCAATTGTTGAAGGACGTAATGATTTTCATTCTTATAGGAGTTGTATTCATCATAACACGAAATGACTATTTTTCTTACTCATTTCCAATCTTTTTCAAATAATTGAATTATCCTAGCCCATCATGACTTGGCATTACATTTCAATTATTTCATATTGTAAAATTTTTTGGGGATAATGTTCTTCAATTAACTCCTACTCTCGATAGTCTAATTTGTAAATTAGTCAATTAGTTAATTGAACAATTTTTGAAGGGATCTGTGGCTTGTAGGCTGGGCTGGCGGCTCATCACTCATGAGATGTATTCGTTTGACTTATGGGCTTGTGTGCTGGCATGCCTCAGCAGTCAGCCCGCATGTATAATAAATAACGTTTGGGCCTAATAGAGATGATCCGATTATCCGAATCATAATTTGAAAAAGAGACAGTATGAATTTTACTGCCTTCGTTTTAATTTTATTGTGCTAGGTTCAATTTAGTTATCACAATATTTAAATTTTGTTTAGATTAAATCACTACACATAATATTTCTTATGTATAATATAGATGTTGAATAAGCTTTGAATCCGGAAAAAGCACCATAGGATGGGGACTTCACATCAAGACATGTAAGTCCAAATTAAATATCCGAAATTTGATACTGTATATAGTTGAGATTTGACCATGTACCGAAATATGTTATGAAAGTATTATGGGCTTCATTAAGACTTAATTGGCACTTTCCAAGTCCCAATGGCCAATAGCATTTTCCCCAATTAAAGTTTTTGGCGATTTTGTAATAGGCTTCAGACCAGGTCCTTTAGTTTATTAGGTTTTTATTATGATTATTTATAAATAAGGGCATCTTCACACTTGTATGAAACTAAAATGAACAGAATAGCATTATATGTTCTTTTATTCATTGGTATTTACTTCAGTCTTTATATTAATCCTTCATCTAATCTATTTACTGTATTAGTTTGGTTAATTTGCTTCCGTTATAAAAATATAAAATTTAATTTTATTAATGTCTTATTACAAAATACAAAGATTGATTAAATTAATGAATATAACTAAGAAATTTAACTTATTACAAAGTGACTTTATATAACTGGTATTCGTAGTTTTGAAAATAAAGTCTAATAATATGATTAACGGACTTCAAAACTATCGTTTTTTTCTTTACAGAGCATCAATAAAGAAACTATGGTACATCTTGCTATTGTTTATATATATATATATGTAATACATTAATTACAAAATAAAGAAATATAGAAAAGTTTTTCAACATGAAGTTGGCCTCATTAATTGATCGATAACATTTAAAATTCTGTATATCCTAATCCTATTCATCATACCTGCTTTTTATCCAAAGAATATAATTGAGTTCCAACTTTAATTCTTATCTCTAGGCATGTTCAAACTTTAGTCTTACATTAAGTCATCTCCAACAAGAAAATGAACTCAAAGTGGTGGAAAGTCTTCATGATTTCAGAACATATTCTTCAAGATTAGCATAAGGCATGTAATTTAATTGCCAAAGGCTAGATTTAGATAAACTCTTGCTTTTTCCTTTTATATATTTTCGCTATTTTTATATATTTTCCTTTTATATATCTCAATCTCAACTCCCCAATTTGATGATGACATGTAAGCGGAACAAATTTTAACACTTAGTGTCGGCTATAAAAGTCAAATAGATTTGTTAGAATAATATAATTTGCTCATCAACAAGGGTGACGATGCAAAATCACAAACTCCTTTTTTAATTAGGCAAAGATGATCATAAACAGGATTAGCTTTAGTGTTACAACTTAGAATATATTTAATGTATTGGAAGATCAGCACATTTATAACACTCAATAGAAGATATATATATCTAGGAAATGTCTTTTGGTGATGGGATATATTGCTTAACGAGCGTGCACTAGGTAGATCTCGAGCGATCAGGTTTATTAAGAGGTAGTTGTCAAAATGATCTCAGTAAGTGGGTCGTCATTCTTGTACTTTGGTCCACGTAAGTAATACCGATGGACAAATGGTCCCTGTAAGTGTGTAGCGGGTGCGGAAATTGTCACTATATTAACGATTTCATTAATTGTTGAAAGGCTAAAACTTACTTTTGGGAAATTATTATAATTTTGATAAATATTTAGGACAATAATAACATTTTAAACCTTATATCTTCTCACCTTCCTCTTTCTCCCCTATTAAAACTACCTTAAACTACACTTTTAAAATAGGGAGATAGAATTTATACTTTTGCCAAAAATATCTTTTAAGTTAGTAATTTAAATTCAAAATACACTTAAACTTTTTTTTTCATCAACGACTGACAGAATTCGACTAACAAAACTATTAGTTTAGAGATCATTTTTGTACCCACTATACACTTACAATGACTATTTTGGCAATTGCATCATCAGGTTAACGTACTATAACCGGCAAACCTCCTAAGTCCTAACACAAGCTCTTTATTATATACACGATAACAAAAACTATATATCAATAAGAGAAAACATACTCATAATCTTACAATAACTATCATAAACTCACCTATTATTCTGTCAATTTGATTATTTTTACCGGCACTCACCAAACAAATTATTAGGAGTATTATTTAGTTACTCGTAGGGATAAAAGATATAGGTACATAGAAAGTGGAGAGGCAAAAGGATGCGCCGCCCTGATAACGCAACAAATTAAACTTTAATTTAATAATACAATGCGGAGGTAGCAATATATAGCTATAACACAATTGGCTAGTTGGAGATAATCATAGAATTATCCTCATGTTAAATGAGATTATTGGTAAAGTTTCCTCCTTACTAATTTGATATTAGTGTGATCTTAATCGAATCAACTGACATCATTAAAGATAATCTGAAATATTCCAAACCGTTTTTACAGATTGCATAAACTTGGGATTGTAATAAATCATTCCTCTTCATTGTCACACTCACTAGATTCTAGTAATCTGTAGTGTAATGTGTCCGCTCAAAATAAGGTTATCATACATAGGCCTGTAATCGAGCCGAATAAAGCCGAACTATTGACTATTTATATTTGATTTGATCAATTATTAAAGTGACGTTTGATTTGGCTTGATTTGGTCAAACATCAATTATAATAGTTTGGCTTGACGTTTGAGGGAAATTTTTAATTGTATATTTGATCCTATTTGGCTTGAATCGAGCGAACCGTTTGAAAACGTTTGATTTGAAAATACATATACAACTTAATCTTTGAACATGAAATCTAGAAGTGAAAAAAGACATAAAATTTATCAATTACATGCCCATAATCTAAAATAGCAAAATAATAGTAGTTTACAAAATTCGGCTCAGATTTCGGTTTTTTCCATCAACCAAAAGTGCGATGCGCCATGGCTGCAAAGTGTTTGCCCCGCCAAGATACGCATCGGGTCATTTGGTATGATAGTTACTTAAGTTCCTACTGTATCATCATATTATTGAACACAAGAAATGTATATTTCACCTCCAATTAGGGACAACAACGCAGTCATTGACATATTAACAGAAAGTTACAGCTGAGGGAGGACCGATTCTTGATAATGTTTGAGAGAGAATTGAGATGTATGATGTTAGATGTATCGGCAGACAGAGAGAAGGGAGAAAGAATGAGGGTTAGGGTTCATAACTCATAAGAATGAGGGTTAGGACTTAGGGTTATATACTTATATATAAATAGATATTAATGAGTTGGACCTAACCTAATATAAATGGACTAGTAGATTATGGACTATAAAAATAAGTGGATCACATTAGTTCATTACTTATAAATTATATAAATGTTATATAATATAAATGTTATTTATATATATATAATATAATATAAATGTTATTTATATATATAAAATATAATATAAATAGGGAGGGGGCAATCGAGCCAAACCTTTTCGAACGGTTTGGCTTGATTTGACAAATAACGACTTCTAACGTTTGGCTTTATATTTGAAGCCTCGAGCCGAACATCAAGCCGAACCTTTTCGAGTCAAATATGCCAAGCCTTTTCGAATCGGCACGTTTGCTGACAGGCCTAATCATACATAATACTTAATTATTTTGGACCAATCCAACCAAGGAAATTATTATCAAGAAAGAAAAAAGAAGGAAATATTATCAAGAAAAAAAAGATGGGAAATTATCAAGCATAGCTACAAATTAAATGCATGCAACAATTTTGGTCCGATCCTTTGCAAAGTTATTAGAAGCAGTTGCAAATAAAGTGATTAGTGTTAAGTTAAAAAGATTTTGGGTAGGTTAATGTATCATGTGATTTGGGTAGTTGAAACATGTTATGATATATACAGTATTTGATAAATCATACTATTATTGATGCATATTGTAGCGTGCATTATATATATTAAAGTATTATACAATTGGTTGTTTTTAGTTATAACTGGTGTTACTATCAGCTTTTCCGAATGTGTAATCTAGTTCACTGTATTTGGTCCCAAGGCAAGACCACTAACAAATATAATGGGATATTTCCCAAATATCTTGTTAAGTTGGAGTCAATTTTAATAATACACGATTCATTAAAACTTATGACTTAGATATATACTTATAATAAAAAATCAATTTTTTTCTACAATGGATATTAGTGAAGATACTAATAATTAAAGAAATTACATTGTAACCTTAAAACACGTGTTAAGATGTTAAGAGCCTTTTAAATATATATTCTTATATGCTTATATATGATATTTCCTCTATCCCTTAATGTTAAAATTATTTTATTTTTCTGTAAATTCCTAAATAAAGTCTCATTTATGAAATAAAACATTGGAAAAAAATTTGAAATGCCAGTAAGATTCAAACTTTTTTAAAGTTTATCAAAAAGTAAATAGTCTTTAAGATTAAGGAATGGAGGCAGTACATTTTATTTCCATCCTTAACATGCATGTGTAATTATAACACATTTTTAAAAAATTGATAAAAAGTAATGTAATAAATAACGTCCATAGACACTTTAATATACTCAAGAAATTCATATTATGAATTTTGTTTGTGAAGAAATCTAGAATGGAAGAGATGCAAAATTGCACACAAGAAAACAGAGAAAGAAAGATCTTGAAGCAAAGAATATTCTTGAATAATAAAGAATAATAAAATATTAATCGAATTCAATCTCCCAAATTTCAAATGATCAACTCAAACTATTAATTGAAGAGATATAGAATGGAAGAGATCGATGTAAATGATTTTATATATTTTTAAAGTAACTCGAATGCTCCCTTCTTCCGCCGACCACTATACACACCCAAGTAGTATTATTCAAAAAATACTATTTGGGCGTTATGTTGGTGTGTATGACAGATCTGGGTGAGATGAAAAGTTGAATTAGTCGTTGGTTAAAATCAAGTACACATCATCTGCTCCACTTTGAATAAAAAAATTCCTAAATTAATTTACCAAATGGCCTAATAAAAAATCCAATTTCAACAATTAAAACCATTGTTAATCAACACTTATTCATATGCCATTATTATGGAATAGTTCTTCCTTAACTTGAAATTTTCATGCATGAAGTACATTATATTTTATCAACATGCATTAACAATATTACTATTACACGGTGCAGCTATTGTTGGTCTACATATTATATAGATGACAAAATTGTATATAATTTAATCGAGCTTATTATACATTGAGGAACTTGACGTAGAGAAAGAATCTATGTGATGGGCAGCCATAGCCATAGAAACGCATATGATGTATTGTAGGAAACTACGAATTTGGCCAACTAGTCTAATCATTATATATAAACCCACCGTTTGTATAAAGTTTCAACACGCTTGCTTAATTAAATTATTTTCTACCAGCTTAATATTAAAAAAGGCATAGTTGCAGACAAATATTGATGAATGGATCAAATATAATAATAAATATCGTTTAGATCAGGGAGGAAAATCATCAAATATAGACCCAAGGTATATATTGACAATTTAACACTTGAAATGTTTTATGGGGATAAGGGATAAGTTTGATTTTCCCATTCACGAAATCTGGGTAATGTAATTTATCTGATTGACGTAGTGTATTTGCATGCTATTGCATTAGCTTGGATTTTATTTAGTAAGCAACTCGACGAATATGCATGGTCCACACATTTTTAATTGATATCAAATACTAGCATTGATTTTAATATTATTTTCTATTTGCATGATCTATTTTGATGTGTTAATGTGCCTTAATTATGGTTTGAACCGTTGCATTACTTATCTTCTTTGATGTTGATTGGAGTTTTGATATAAAAGCAATTCCTTACAAAACTCTTATTAAATTCCGTACATCTGAAAATAATATTTAACAAAATTATGATTTAATAAATTTGGTCTCATACTTTTAAAGTGGTAAAAAAGAGTTTTTTAAATTAATCGTCAAGATCGGAGTTAAAATGTAAAAATGAAAGCAAAGTCAAAACTAGTTATAATAACATGGGAGGAAACTTTACAAAATTATAATTTTGACCCCAAAATAAGGTGAAACCATGTTTGACCGTCAAAAGCTAACGAAATTACGAGAGGCCAATTTATAACAGTTTTTGCTAATAATATAGAATTAAGGTACAACAAGCCATACAACTCCATTCACTGTCTAAGACCATTTTAATAATTAGTTCAAATAACAAAGATCTTATTATATCATTTTCCTACTTCCCTGTGATACTATTTGTCAACATGAGCAACAATAGGTAGATGAGTAGATGCTAGGAAATGAAGCGAAACCCAAGCCAGGATAACATTATGGGAATTTTTGAGCTTGTTGAATAGTCTGTACATACTCTTATTTAATTTATATATTATAATTTAATGCTACATCACTCACCCTCATGTCTCCAGAATCATATTTATATTATCAGGCCCACGAATATTGTTTAAGCGGTAATAAACTTCATTATAAAAGTGTATTTATTTATAAGTATGTGAGTTCGATCCACGGTAGGTACATGAGTAACTTTGTATTTGTTCAAGGGAGGATCTGCTTATGGGTGGTTACCCAACCTCTTTATTAGGCACTCTTGAGGTGGAATACCGAGCCGCTAAAAACACATCCCGAATTCACCTCCTCTATTGGACGATATACTAGCCAAACAGGAACGCCTTAAATGAGCGTATCATTTATATTTATATTATCAGTTTATCGCCAATCCACTCCCCTTCCCGCCCCATGCATGCCACCAATCTACCATCCAAATAATGAGATATATTACTGGCTTGGATTCATCCCTAAAATAAAATTTATTTTTTTTCTTAATTAAATTTAAAATTTTAATGTCTTGTTTGACTTACATAATTTTAATTCAAATGAAATTTATTATCTCCGTCTCTAAAAGATTATCACATTTTGACTTGTGTTAGTTAGATATAACAAAATTTGATCATGAATTCACATTAAACGATAAGAAATAATGTAGCCTTATTAGACCTTGTTAGATTCGTCTCAATATATATATTTGAAATATCAACTTTTTATAATTGTTTCGCATATAGAATAACAGATATTTACGTTTTAAAATCGTGTCTTGTTGACCACCAAAAGTCAAAATGTGACAATCATTTAGAGATGGAGGGAGTATAATTTTATAGTAAAATAGTTAGAGTATAAATAATAAATTTTGATTTATCTTTCACTAAATATTATACATACGACACACATGTATATAACTTTGTAACTTTATCTTTTTATTCATCCCAAAAATTATCCATTTTTTCTTAATTTTTATTAGCCATAACAACAAATTAAACTTAGTTGATATGTCTTATAATTAATTAAATATACATAAAAATAGTTCACAATTTAAAATATTAAATATTAAATTTTAAAATTCATTAACATTTTTAAAATAGAAAAAGTATATCTAAACATTTCACCTTATCTCTTTTTGATGCTGATACTTCTGATGAAGAATCTCTTTAATGATTTGCTGTTTGCTTTGAATGCAACCTATAAAATTCCAGATAGACACACTTGAGAGCCAAATGGGCATGCAAATTGTCACCTGCACAACAGCATCCTTTTAAGGGGGATGGACCTAAATTATGGCCAATCCAACATTCACTCTATACACCACTAAATTACTCACTCCTAAATTATAGTACTTGTCATTGACGTTTATCTTTTTTTTCTTTAACCAAAACATGATTATTTGTCGCAATGATTCATTAAGTGGGATTAATTGTATTTTATCGTAATAAGCGGCATGATTGTGATAAATAATCCATGATGTCACTAAACGGCATATCAATTATCATATCAGTTAATTACATTTGACCTTTTGAGGTCAAATGTAATTTTTACCATTTATTTTAGTTGTGAAAAAAAACAACAAAAAAATATTCCACGTTTTCAAAATTTACATTTTAACCTCTAAAATGTTACAAAGTATCAAATTCTAACAACACGGCTATTTTTTAGATTAAAAGCAAACCATTTGTGTTTGTTGTAATTAACTCACCAGAAAAACTTAAGAAAGTAAAGGAATCGAATTTATAAACTTAATCGGGCTACAAACATGCTTCCGTTATTCGTTATGAATTTTCCTAGTAAATTCGTTACACTCGTTGACCCACTCGCACTAGTCAACTTCTCTCAACAACTAAGCCCCTTGTATTTAATTCAATATTTAATTCATATTCATATTATATCATTAAATGTTTTAATGGGACAACTTTACTAGCTCACTATATATAATATCCCAAACCATTTCATTTCTTCCATATCCTAAACCAACAAACCAACAAACCTTATTATTCAACTAATAATACTGCCTTCTTTCAAATAATTCAAACTCATAATTTCTTGCAAAACAACAACAAAATGGATTTATGTTGTATCACAGATGATAATAGCACAACTTCTGAGTCCACACCGGTTGCGTTGACCCCGTCAACGTTGACTTCTCTACCGCCTCCCCGGAGTTTATGCCGCATGGGTAGCGGCACGGTGAGCAGCGTGGTACAAGAACCCGAAGGTGGCGCCGAGGCGGAGTCAAAAAAACTACCATCTTCAAGATTCAAGGGGGTTGTCCCACAGCCTAATGGGAGATGGGGTGCTCAAATTTATGAAAAACACCAAAGGGTTTGGCTTGGAACATTCAATGAGGAAGATGAAGCTGCTAGAGCTTATGACATTGCGGCTCACCGCTTTCGTGGCGGCGACGCCGTCACTAATTTCAAGTCATTGGGGGAGGTAGATAGTGTTCTAAACGACGCCGAAGTGGTGTTCTTGAATTCGCATTCTAAGGCTGAAATCGTCGACATGTTACGTAAACATACGTACCATGATGAGCTTGAGCAGAGCAAGAAAAATAGTAAGCATGGGGTTCTTGAAAATATCGGAAAATCGATGAATAAAAGCGGGTTAAACCGGATGGATAATGAAAGCCGTGAGCCGTTGTTCGAAAAAAATGTTACACCTAGTGATGTAGGGAAGTTGAACCGGTTAGTTATACCGAAGCAACATGCAGAGAGGCATTTTCCTATGGAAAAGGAGACCGGTTCGAAAGGTATGCTATTGAATTTCGAAGATGTGAATGGGAAAGTGTGGAGGTTTAGGTATTCTTACTGGAATAGTAGCCAAAGTTATGTGTTGACTAAAGGATGGAGCCGGTTCGTTAAGGAGAAAAATATGGAAGCCGGGGATGTTGTTTGCTTCAAGAAGTCATCAACCGGATCGGAGAAGAAGTTTTACATTGAATGTAAATCGAAAAGAATAGAGGATCCGGAGCAACGGGTTGAGATGGTTAGACTATTTGGAGTGAACATAGTAAAGGTATCATCACAAGGGGTGATGGATGGTTGTTGCAATGGGAAACGGAATAGGGAGGTGGGAATTTTGGGATTGGAATATGGCAAGAAACAAAGGGTCATTGTTGATGCCATGTAGGATCCATGTTGGTTTTAATATTGTATTTGTTTAATAATTAAGTAGTTTTAGTTTTTATTTTGTTTGGTTATAGAGAAGTTTAGTTTGATGAAGGTGGGGAAGGTTGATAGTGGTATGTTGCAAGTTGCCAAATGGAAGTGTAAATTATTAGGCAAATAGGCAGAGTTTGTCCAAGACAAATGGGTGTAAATAATGTCAAATTTGTTTTCACCAAATGTTTCATACTCTGTCCTACGTAAATCTATGTCTTGGTTTGATAGTGGCGGCTTCTACTAAAATCTTTTTATTACTTTTAATAAGGTTTAGTTGTACATAAGTTTTCAGTCATAATACGCATGTTGTAATATTTGGTCTTTGATTTTTATAACTGTGAAAGCGCTATATAAATAAATACATACATTATCTCGATAACAAATTCATAACCGTAGTATTCTAAAATTAATTGGTTTTAGACAAATAGCTTTATAGTTTATTGGATGGTAAACTCATTTCTTATTTTTTATTGTGAGATTCACATGTAAACTGTTAAATTTATATTATGAGATAATTTTTAACAAGATACTCATAAGGGTTGCCAAATTGGTGAAGTAGGTAGGTGAGCTACTTTTGACCGTAGAATCATGAGTTTCATTCGACGGCTACAAACACTTTTTTAGTCGAGTTGGACAACTGAGTGACCAATGCTCATTCCACGAGTAATCGATTGCCGACCAGTTACAGAAAATCATGAGTTAGATGAGTCACCCAATTATATTTCTAATATTATGATATTAATGTATGCATGCTAGTAGTATATTTAGAAATATTATCAATCATCATTTCCTACCAAAGAAGGAATGTACGATTCAATAATAAATAAAAACCCTGAGATCGAATGCTTAAATTTGAATCTTACCAAACATTATTATATGGTGTATTTTTAACCGAATACGAGATGCAAAGAAAAGTTGCGTTGTATTTTTTCATGTATTTACAAATTATGAGTAGATGCACAATTGCAAAAACCATGGACCATTAGTCTTTTAGTCTCAACTTGCATCCAACCGAATAATAATAATGTGTGAAAAGACTCCAAAAGCCTGTGAATGCTGCATTGATTTAATTTGTTGAAAACTTTAGCTTGTGACAATTAAAATCAAACTCTATATATTGAGTATCATTTTACAAGTATTATATGGGTGTTATTTATATGATCGATGAGATCTTGAGAATATAATCTAATTATTTATGAATAATTGGTGATTCTTTATTAATGAAGTTGATGAGTATGTCTTCCAGGTTCATGAACTAATTTTGACGCCTGAGCGAGGGGGGAAAGTACCTAGTAATATGTACGGAATCTTGCTTCTGAATCCAGCTCTAAAGAGCTATAAATCTCATCTTCTGTCGGACTAATTTCTTATAGTCAAAATTAATTTAGATGTTACACATTATTATTACGAGTCTAAGAATCTAATATCACATCATTACAATAGTCAAAGAAAACAACATAAACTTATAGTATATCTATGTGCTACGTGTACACTAACTAGCCTAATATAACTATCAAAATATTATCTACACATTAAAAGAGATGATAAAAAATGTAATAATATCAAATTATTTCTATCGTTTTACTACTTGGTAGATTGGAAATATTCTTAAACCACGAGTAAAAGCTAGTCAAAGTTGTGTCCCAAAACTATGTCCTCATAGTACATTAAAAACTTATTACAAGTGGACAACTGCCGATGGCTCAATAGCCTAGTGGCATCCGGCCCAACTTTTCATGTAAGAGGTCAAGGGTTCGAACCTTGTTGGAGACATACTTGTCTCATATTATACTCTAACTTTCTATTAGTTAGCAATTTCTGTATTCAAGACATACTTGTCTCATATTATACTCTAACTTTCTATTAGTTAGCAATTTCTGTATTCATGTTTGTAATATCATTGTAGTCACAATTCATCGCTAATTATCAAAAAAAAACAAGTGGACAACTGAATAATATTTGGTACTCCAAATAAAAGTAGTCCTACATGAATTACTACATGGAATTCTTGATTAAGCGTGTGGGTCATTGATATTTGCATGCGACTGTGCCTGTAGTTGACCATGCAGCTATGCTAGAATGTGTCGTGTGTGTAACTGAGTCAACAATCGGATTCCAATCAAAATTTCATGTTTTCTAGATTTAGTTGACTTCATGTTAAATATAATAGTCTCATGTCGAAGGGGTTTCACTAAAATGCAAACGATCGATTAGAAATTTTCATACATAAGGAGTATATTCAAACAGATATCGACACAAGATGTGAAGAATATATAAATCATGAATGCAATGCACCTAAACTTTCCATGATAGTTCGTACTTTATGCATTTTTAAACGATCAATTAAAAAGATATAAGATTTTTTTTCTTCTAAATAATCGACATATTTTAACACGGGGTGTTAAAATAGATAAATGCATGCGAACTCCGGAGTATGTATGCGTTCTTGAAAGCTAACATCAACCAAAACAGTTAAGATGATTACACAGTTTTAAGCCAATTTGCAGAATTTTGGTATGATATTAGATCCTTTTCCTACTACTAGTGAAGTTAATCTACCTGCTAATAAGATAACATTTTACCGACGAATCAGCTCTAGCTACACCTGTGCTGATTAAAAGGAAAGCCAAAATAAGAACTCTCCTGATCTCTTGAGGTTGGCATCAAACTAATAGGTCCTTCAAAAAGACCTTGACATTCTGTTCCGGTCGCCTCACCCAAATCAAGTAGGTCCTAAAGATAAAGAATATAAGCAGTGGCGGAACTATCGAACAAATTCATATAGGTGTGGCTAAGAGATTGATCATTAATATCACACAAATACAAGAATTTAGGTGGGTGATATATAAATAAATAAGCTTATGTACGCGACCTCATTTTTTTTACGGATGCCACATCATAAATACAAGGTTAAATTTGGTGATTGTCGCGTGTGGTTAAAGTTCATATTTGCCTCGCGAGCAAATGTAAATCGTAAAGACAACAGTTGAAATGCTAACTAGTAGGGGTCAAGAACATTAATTATAAACAATAAGCCACTTTTAGGTAAATGGAGTTACCGATTATTCAGTGCCAGCATGCTTTGGATCAATCCAGCTCCTGGTACACATCAAGGCATTCCTTAGGTTAGGCTTCAAACAAATTAAACCAGTGTCAGCAGGGCGGAAATCAGTATAATAGGCTTCGTAGTTAGTAGACAAGGATAACGGGATGGCTAAAATATCCTTTGCCATCCTGCCTAAAGTAGGGTATTTGCTGCTTGCAGTTCTCCAATAACTCAATAAACTGATGTTCCTGTTCCAAGGTACGACTGGTTCTTCCAAGTAGAGTTCCAGTTCAGACTTGTGTGGCTGCATATTAGATTGGATGAAATGATTATACTCATCCAAGCAGTCAAATCCAAAAGCTGGATTGTCATGCATTTTTTTTTCCTTCTCTGCAAAATGATTATACTCTTCCTCTGCATCAGAATCATGCTCTTCATCTAAATCAGTATCTGAATGAACCTCTAGGAAGTCCGCTATTGGATACCTTGTCATGTACTCACCATATAGATTGTGGAAAGCGTCATGAACAAGTTGAAACTGAGAGTGTCCAGCATCACCTTCATATTTCTGTAACACAAATTCCATGTACTTCAACTTGCACCGAGGATCAAGCACAGTTGCAAAAGCTAAGAGCATGAATGCATCTTTCCAATATGCATTCAGCTTTTCCAGCATACTTAGTGCCATCTTACCCATGAATTGATCAGAACTAACAGACACCTTTGTCAGAGCCGCTCGAAGTTTTTGAATGTTATATAGGTAGAGGCTTGCAGATGCATTCTTAGCCTCATAGAAGACTTCAGCTGCTTTCTTAATGCTCCCTACAAGTTTACAAACATCTGAGGCTCTTTTCCACTCTTTTTTAGATGGCAGTTCATAACATGACCTATATTCGTCAGAATCATATACTCCCTCAGCCTTCTCTTCTAGAATAGATACAATATTTTCCAGTTTATGATGCCAATATGGGAATATTTTGTTAAAGCCATCTAACTCACGCATCTTGTTAATTATATTCTCTATTTTTCCAAACGCCTCTTCCGCCATTACACGAAACAGAGATGCACAACAAGGGGCTCGAAATATCTGACCATTCATCCTCGGTGCTTCCTTTCCCTGTATCTTACGATCGAGAATATCAATTATTTTCAGTCCTGCATCCTCCACGGTAATATGGTCAAAGGTATCATGAACCATGAAAACAGAAATCTTGCTCACAATATCAAAACTTCGAAAGCAATTCAGGATGATATCTTTGGGCTTCACAAAACCAAGATAATCGAATCCAAGGACATAATTTCTTAATTTCCAATTTTCATCAATAAAATGAACCCTCACACACATGTAACAATGATTTCTATTTAAATTACTAGATCCATCACACGTATCATATTCCTCGGGGTTCCTCAAAACATCAACCGAGAGACAAACTTGCCCATCAAAGCTTCCCAAAATTTGTTGAACTTTTGCCTGCTCTTCTTCATAAATTTTGAGACAATAACCTCTCATGATGGTATGATCAAGTTTTATAGACGGGTTTAACGTATTGATAAAACTTAGAAATCGATTAGGTTTGAAGTACGATGCACAAACAAGCATAGCGGGGTCGGCATCAGAGGAACAAACAAGCATGGCAAAATCTCGATAGATCTTTTCACGCTCTTCGTCATCAAAAGAATTGTTGCTTTCATACTCATCCACTATCTTCTTTCCAGATTTCTTATCATTGTGCGATTCATTTCTCTTCTTCATCATTTTTGACAAGTCAAAGCATATATACTGTTACACTGTAACACAAACACTTCACCCAAAAAATAAAGAATCAACAGTAATATAAACATAGAGAAGCGAAAACCATATATATAGTCGAAGTTCCGACTATGTCTTACACTTCATGTGACACTCTTTGTTACACTCCATTGACGCGATTCTTGTTTGTATGAAAATTAAGTTTGAAAATAAACAAAAAATACACATGTCATTAACGAAGTGTAAGAGAGTATGACATAAAGGCTAACAGATAATCTATTAACATATACGCCCTGCAATTTCAATTAAATATAATTGATGTTTTCGTAAAACATTTTCATAATGTTATTTTCAGGTATTTTTCATAACATAACTAAAAAGTTATTCATGTTGAAACAGCAGAAAAGGAAGGAAAACGTCAATTAAACTGAATTGGAGGTAATTTAAGTTTCAATTACAGTCAACAATGACTATATTAGTTATCAAGAACAACGTTAGTTTAATGAACATACTATAAATGATTATCAGGTAATTATGAAGAGCATACATCAACATTGCACAAGTAAGAAATATGTTATACCTTAATTTTGAAGACCAGTGACGGAAACCCTTTCCGAAAGGAGACTCAACTGAGTTCAAGCACTAGTGCACTAATGTAGTAGAGAGTAGAGAATACCGAGGGGTGTACCGTGTATATATATAGGACCGTAATTGTTTACCTATAATCGTATGTATATAATACTCCCTCCGTTCCTATTTACTTGATCATTTGAAATTTTTTTACTTTTTCAAAATACTTGATCGTTTGTATTTCCAATGCAACTCTAAAGTCATTTTCTTCTTTTTACCCTTCAATAAAGTAATTGTACTTCAACACATTTTTTACTTTTTGAGGATATATTAGTAAACTCTCCTCATTCCTTAATAAAGTGTTTTTTATCCAAATGATCAAGTAAATAGGAACGGAGGGAGTATTCCATACCGGCATAATTTTTTCTTTGTAACTTTATCGTTTGTGTGTTTGGATCGGGGTGAATCAGACGAGTTGAATTTTTTTAAAAATTATCGGGAAGAAAACTGGTGATAATCATAGAGAACATATATTATTATTGTTTAGATATCATAATTACTAATCGAGAGAATAAGGAGGAATGAGGGAAAATAAAATTAAATATGTGATTCTCCTCTATTTTCCTTGGATTTTGAGGGGAGAAAATTTGAGGGAATCAAGCGTAATGGGGTGGATTAATAGTAATAAAATTTTCTATCCAAAACTGAATTTAGTTCTCAAGCACAAAAAATTATTAAATTCTACTCGATTCCCCTGATTCACCCAAAACAAACACACCATTAGTGTATGCTCGTTCAGTGTACATGCTTAACGATCAGAAATATTGTACATTGTACACACCAGAATAGTGTTGTTGTAGGAGTGATATTACTGTTTTGACCCCATATAATTCTTCCTCAGTTGTTACATTTCTAAATAAGGAGGATACAATAATAATCTTACTCCTAAAAATCACCGTGTTGGTGTTCGTATAACAACTTAAAAGTCTAACGTAAAACATGATATTTGACACACTAAACATGAACATTGTTCGAGTTTGATAATACGACCATTTCATCAAATAGACAAATACTACAAAATATGATATCTATACTATATATAATTCCTAACGCCTCAAAAGCCACATAACAATCTTTCATTTTTTTGCATATATTTTGAAATGGTAATTATATCTTTCATCTAATAATTTTTTAAAATTGATAGTTACTATAATATTTCATGAGAAAAACATTGTTAATTATATGAGATAAATAATTCTTAATTTAATTTTTTGAGAATTCTTTATATAAAATATATCAACTGAACTAATTTAACTATTTTTATTAATTGTTGGTTTAACATTAATTATTAAAGAAATTCATCATATATATTATTTTTTAAATAAGCCTATATTAACTAAACAAAATAACAATAAGCACAGGCTCAATAAATTTAGAAGGAAGGAATATATTTTTGGCTTTTTTTCATCTGGACACCTGAACTTCTGATACTATAACAAATAGGCACTTGATGAACTTTTTATAACAAGTAGACACCTGAGACGAAAATTTGACACCTGAACTTTTAGTTTTCTCTTTTTTTAGATTTTAAACATTTAGATGGAGGGCAAAATAGGCAGATCACATCTTAAACTAACTAAAGCAAGGATTTTAACCAAACTCTACCCAACCCCCATTAATATGTATCTATTTCTTCTTCTACTCTATATTCCTTCATCAACCTTCATCAAAAAATTCAACCTCATGGGTGGTTGCTTCTCTCTGTTCTTGCCCATGATTTCTCTTCATCAACGAGTCAACAACCCTTTCTTGGCTTCAATTTGTCCAATAAAAAAGGCCAAATCGGAACCCAAACCCTAGCCTCCTTCACCTCTTCTTCTCCCTTCTCAACCCAAACTTTAGCCTCCTTCACCTCTTCTGCAACTCCAGCCCGTCACCATATCAAGAAAGTGTCTTTTTTGCTTTTCATTGACGACTCTAAAGATCTTTACCATGAGCAATTTGTTTAAAGATGGGGAAATTCCTTACCATGAACAATTTGCTTATGAATATGTTAAAGATGGAGAAATTCCTTACCATGAACAATTAAGAGAGCTTGTTTCCGGAACATTTGGAACTCTTTATCATAGAAAATGGAGAGGAGCAGATGTTGCCATCAAACGAATTAAGAAAAGTTGCTTCACAAGCCGTGCATCTGAGCAAGAAAGACTGACCATAGAATTATGGCGAGAAGGTGAAATTCTCTCAAAACTCCACCACCCAAATGTGGTAGCATTTTATGGTGTAGTCCAGGATGGACCTGGAGGAACGCTTGCTGCTGTCGCCGAATTTGGGGGGGGTATAAATAAATAACAAATGTTTTGGCACCTAATCTTTTTTCTAATTTTTCAACTCAAAAAATCATATTTTCGATATGACTAACTTGCCCTTGGGTTATATATTTTTAAAATGTCGAAAATCTGAAAATTTCATAAAAATATGAAAAACGAAAGTTCAGGTGCCATTTTTATGCCTCAGGTGCCTACTTGTTATAAAAAGTTCACCAGGTACCTATTTGTTATAATATCAGAAGTTCAGGTGCCCAAATGAAAAAAAGCCTATATTTTTATATCCGAAAAGTCCCTCCCAGCATTTGGTGCACACCTCTAGACATGGCCTTCTCTGCTTCACTACCTCATACTTCATCATCACTATCAACCAATTCCTCTAAGTTTTGTTGCTCTCTTCACACCAAATTATCATCCTCTGCACTGCTTTTCAGCACTCCAATTCAATTTTTCCCACCTTTTGTTTCCAGTATGTTTTTTGCTGCTCTTTTTTACACTTTCAGATGTCAATGTTATAGATATGTTGAATTCTTAATAGTTTTAGTTATTTAGAATGTTAAAATTGAGGATTATATACTTGCTAAGAAGTGGACAAGTTCCAATTGACATGATGATTCTTGTAATATATTGGATAAAGGATTATATTTTGTTGTTAATAATTTATTATTGATGTTTTATTGGATTGAGTTAAAGATGCTAACTTTATGGAAATATATCTATTAAAGTATGTTTTTTTACTGCTTTTCTATACACACTTACATTTAGATGTCACTGTTTATTGAGGATTATATACTTGCTATGAATTGTTCTTCTTTGAATTATTGTGGTGAATTCAGATAAAGACGCGAACTTTGTGAAGCCTTTTGTGGTTAATGGCAAAAGGGTGTCTGGGTTGGAGGAGGCTATGAGAATAAAAAGGTAGTTTAGGCCTTTGGTGCTTTACTTGTATTATGCTATTCTTGTATATCATGCCTGTTAAGTTATTTCGATTAATTAATAGAAGGAGTTGTTGTCTTCTGTGAGAATTGACTAATGAACTCTTAAATGAGTCATTCTATATTTTATCTTTCAACTTAGTCAATATATAATGATGCAGTCCCAAGAAAATCCTTGTAATTTGTGGAGTTTTTTTTTTGCATTTAGTTTCAATTTTCATTAGGAAAACGAGTAGCAATTTAGTTCAATCTAAGAGTTGTTGAGCATGTGTTTTATGGGTAGTGAAATAAAGTACTGAGCCTATTGCCTGCTAGTTTAAGAGGAATGGGTCGTTGATCTTCTGTAGTTATATTACATTGCCACCCTATATGTGTAATATCATTCTCAACCCTTCAAATTTTCTTCCTATTCTGTAAACATCTGTTTATATTGTTACCTTCATTGCATAACAGGGAAAGGGAACTTCGAACTTCAGGAGCCTCTAAGAGACGCCCACCTTTGAGGCGAGGTAAAGTTTCACAGCGGCTTCCAGTTCCTGATCACATCCCAAAACCTCCATATGTTGAAACGAAAGTATTGCCAGAAATATCTACTGAATTTCAGATTCATGATGCCGAGGGAGTTGCCAAAATGAGAGACGCGGGAGAGCTTGCTGCACGAGTACTAGAGTATGCAGGGACATTAGTTCGAGTTAGTATATTGACTATTATCTACTATTTTACATTATACTCCTTTAGACATATTATAAGCTGCAGTACTTTAAACCTCGCATTCAGAGTGTAAACTGAACTGCATCTTGTCTTTCTTTCCTCCTTTATTTTCCCTCTTTTGATTGTGCCTATACATAGTATAGAACCGTAAAACGACTTTTTAACTTGTTAAATTCTTTATACAGTCTTTCAGAAACCGCTAGAATTTTCAAGTGGGAGTGCCTGTTAATGTAAGAAGTGAAAGTATAGAAGCGCAATGCAATGTCTTTTTAACTTGTTGAATTCTTCATACAGTCTTTAGAAATAGCTAGAATTTTAAAGAGCAAGTTGTTATAGTCTGTTAATGTAAAAAGTGAAATTGTTATTATTATCAGTTACTTCAAAAATTTAAGGTTTTGATTTTTACACTCCAAAAATTGATTATTACACTCCATTTTCTCTATTTTACCCTTCAATTTACTCTATCAAAATCTACAAAAAGTGATAAAATGGAGTGTAGTTATGAAATTTGGAGTGTAAAAATCAAAGACCATATTTATCTACTAAGTGTCCTTTTATCATGAGACAACGATATACTTGTGACAACAAGGAACACAGTGTCCTTATATGACATTCAAACTAATTCCTGAATTTACAATGCCACATTGGGAAATGGTGTAGTAGTTTCCTTGTGGCATGTGATTGGGTCATCAAGTCTAGGGAATAATCACAAGAACTATTTAAGCGCTGCATATAGTAGACCCAAAAATGCCCGACCTTTCCCTGAACTCCATTCATATAGCTTGGGCTTTCATCCTCCTGGCTGCCATGTTTTCAGTGGCTAGTTAAAACTTGCATGACCATATTTTGAAATATTCAGTTTTATTGCAATGATAACTATATTGTCCACGTCTATACATGTAAGATTGTCCTCACATGATCTTCCCTGTCTTTCAGCCTTCAGTGACAACAAATGAGATTGACAAGGCAGTGCACCAAATGATTATTGATGCTGGTGCCTATCCTTCACCTCTGGGATATGGTGGTTTTCCTAAAAGCGTTTGTACTTCAGTTAATGAATGCATGTGTCATGGAATACCTGATTCTCGTCAACTGCAGGTTCACTTTTTCTGCCACTGGCTATGCTTGTTGGTCACTTTCATACCTTGCTATTATGATAAAGAAAGTGATTGATGACTTTGGATGCAGGACGGCGACATAATAAACATTGATGTGACTGTATACTTAAATGTAAGTGGTTGAATCACTGTCACTTATCAAGCTTATACGTTTCTTTAGAATGTAACATATGCTCAGGACAGGTCAACACATTAATTGATCAAAGAACATCGACTTTAGCATTTAGAATATGTGTGATCTCTTAGGTATGCATATTCATGATCTAAAGTGAGTATATATTAGTAAGTGATTTGAATCAGAATGTCAAATATAGGCTTATGAATCTGAGATGTCAATTCGATCATATACATGATTTAAAGATGGTTCTTTCATAAATCTTTATTGTAATTCAGATGCAGTCTTTTAGTTTCTAGAAATTTCATAATTTTGGTATTAGAAAGTTTACAAACTCTTTGGCACATGTTTGTTACAGTTATCCACGTGCAGAAATCTTAACTTTGACCAATGCTATTGATTGAAGTCCATGAACTTTGTAATGAGTTAGTGCTACATTGACATCTACTGGTTTCTACTTCACTCGTAAATACTAACGTATCTAACTATCTCTTTTCAGTATTGATATGATAATTTGATCTGAATTTACTAATTTTCGTTCAGTTATCGTGACGTTCTATTCATTGTCCTTTTTTTTTTATTGGTTTGTGCACATGTTTACTTTCTAAAATCATTTTGGTTGGGTGGCTTGGGTCATAGGGCTATCATGGAGACACATCGAAGACTTTTTATTGTGGTGATGTTAGTGGAGCAATGCAGCGGCTTGTAAAGGTATAATGTTGTTTTGTGATTGGCACTAAGTTGTATGAGGGTTTACTTCCAGTTGAATTCGACTTCACAATGACAACGATGAATCTTGTATATAGCTACTTAAGTGACTTGTTATGAAGCTGTGTATTAGTCCTTCCGTGCTGAATATAGATGTTCCATTTGACTTTCTAGGAATTGGAAGAGTTATTTTGATATAAATCAAAATAATGCCTATAAGGCTCCTGCATAAGCGGTGTATGGTGGGGTCGTATTGTACACAACCTGACCCCTGTGGTAATGGAGAGGCTGATTAAAATTGACCCATAATGAATTGCATCGACCATCTACTACTTAACAAAAAAATAAGAAGCATAGGTAATGTAGTGATCCATTTTGATTTATCCGATTATATATCAAAGAGCTAGAGAACATAAATTTTTTACTCGTTTGGTGATAGGAAATGGAAATTTTCTGAATAATGAGATGTAATTTATAGCAGATATCAGGCATATGAGATCGTGGTGTGGAATCCAACTTAATCACTTAGATTATATCCCCTCTTCTTGTTTCTAAGCACTGTACCCCTTTTATCTAGCATCTTCTGCTCTTTATTTCTTGTGCCCTCAATCTCTTAAGGGGAAATCCAAATTTAATTTGTTAATAAGCATAGTCTTATTTCAGGTGACCGAAGAATGCTTATATAAAGGAATTGATGTGTGCAGAGATGGTGCTCTATTTAGGAAGATAGGGAAAAGAATCAGGTACTTCCATTTCACTCATTCTGGTTCCGACTTGAACTGAAAGATTAAGACTCACTATTCCATTACATGAGGACATTCAGGTTTGGAAAACTTAATAGTAGAACATTATTACAGGCGGGATTTTTTAATCAATTTGATATTCTCCGAGTTCATGAATAACACTGAGAAGCATTTAACTTTATGGTGATGTCGTTGTTTTTTAAACCTCCACTAGTACTACTAGGTGGGTTTGAATCCTGGATCGGCACAATAGAATTACATGAATCCTGCCAATTGGAAATTATGCATCCTTAAATACTGTAACATCATTCTAAACCCCCGCCTCCTAATGATGATACTAAATAGGTAGAAGATGGTTTTGTTCTATTACCTAGTTATGCATCCTTAAATACTGTAACATCATTCTCTACCAATTGGAAATTATTCACCTACAGAAGGTTCTTTTGGTGATTATTTCAGTGAGCATGCTGAGAAGTTTGGTTTCGGAGTGGTAGATCGCTTTGTTGGACATGGTGTTGGGACTATATTCCATTCAGAACCACTCATATTTCACCATCGTAAGTATCTTGTTGCACCATGTTAAGCATATACTCCAATAAACAGTACTTCAAAACCAAAAATATATCATTCAGTGGTGGGCTAAAATTGAAGGATTCGTCCCTAGTTACTATCAGATGATTTGTTGACACACCCAACTTTCCATCTGGTTGATATCCCCCCTCCTCCCCTTGTTCCCTCTGTTTTATATTGTGATATGTAGTGAAACTTACAGGTTTTCAGTAGATTTCCAGGTATGTTTCTTTCTTTTAGTTGACTTTGTTCTGTATTGACATATCATGCATTGTTCTTGCCTATTGACATGTCAACATGGTTTTGATTTTTATGACAGGTAATGATAAGTCTGGTTTTATGGTTGAAGGGCAAACATTTACAATAGGTGAGTGTCTCACTACATTTATTAATTGGGTACACTTCGGACTTCATTAGTTTAGTCTTCTAATTTTTAATAGGGACCCCATTTATTACTTAGTAGTATTATTGTTGTTGGTAAGAGATTATTGGATATATAGTTAGTTGCGATCTGGATAATAATTTAATTAAATAAACTCGCCAGCATAATAGGATCTCCATTTCATGGCCTGCCTATATAACTTCAGTTCATTTGCTGACTCGTCTCTGGTGGGAGCAAAGTATATGTGCGCCATATTTTTTTTTTTTTAAAGAAATAGTCTTAGTAAGCTTTCACTCTCTTGAATCATAAATTTCCTTTTTTGGGCAATGAATCGTGAGGTTTCAATGTTTTGTTTTACCTCATCGCATAATGCAGTCAGGGTCTTCCTTAGTTAATTTGGTCAAAGTGTATTCTCATGTCCTCTCTGTTGGAGACTACATGGACGGACCTAGAGTGTGTGTAGGGAATGAATACTACCCATGTTAATAACTCAAATGGTTAAGGGATTGAGCTTTAGTTAAGGGGAGGTCTCTAGTTCACACCTAGGCATAAGCATGTTTTTTTGTTGCTTTATTCAAATATACTTTCTTAATGAATATTACCCATATTTATATTTTATATTTTAAATGATAAAATGAATACCCTAAATTAAAATCCTGAGTCCGTCCCTGAGAGACTATATCAACATGCCAAAATCTAGGTCCATCGCCAGTGGCACTGATATGAAGCAGATCAAATATCTGCACCTTTCAGACTTTTACTAAATCTGAATTTATTTGCTTATAGTGGTTCAATTTTCTTTGATTTCATTTTGTCCTGGTATTCCTATATCTTTCGATGGGGTAACATATTCAACACAATTTGCAGAACCAATTCTTACACTGGGAAGCACTGAGTGTATAACGTGGGAGGATAACTGGACAACTCTTACAGCTGACGGTAGCCCAGCTGCTCAATTTGAACATACCCTTTTAATCACAAAAACGGGTGCTGAGATTTTGACCAAATGTTGAATTCTTCAACTAGCTTTTTTTCTGGTATTGGCATGTTATAGTTATTCATTTTTTGTTCATAATTCATTTATCCCTAGCTTACTTTTCTTTATATGTTTTTAGTTCACCGGTGGTTGGTGCATTATCTACTGGATAAATTATATGAAGATGGTCTTCGTCAATTTATTGTAATGCTCTGAAGCTGGTGTACCAGTTAACTCATCTCCCCTGCATTGACTTGTCACATGGTCACTCCAGTCTGTATAGAGATGCAATCATCCAATTACTATTACTGAGAGTTCAAACACAGAAGTTGATGCCTATGTCTAAACTGGAAATTCCTCGCCTGGAAGGTCATAATTACAGTTGCCACCCCGCTCCTGGTTGCAAAATGATTCAAGACTGCTGTTGAAGTCGAACACATTCACTAGGTTGCTGTGGAAATAAGATATCATTAATTAGTAAATGACCCATTTGATCTTGTTAAACAATATTATTGCTCTCAAGCGGATGCTGCAGGACAACTCTTTCGGTACCTTTAGGATGTGGTGTGAACTCCCCCTGTACACCTGTATAATACAATGGTCTTTTTTATTATCAATTCAATTAGAATATTTGTTTTAATAAGATCCTGCCATCATCCGTTGGATTATCTTTTTATTTATTAAGAAGCTGCCGGTATGTGTAATTGTGTATGCACCTCAACTAGCAGACGCCATCAGGTAATGAGCTGCCTGGTATATTATCTGCAAGATCCCAGAATCTTTGAATGAGATCTCGTTGGCTTTTATTGCATATACTATTCTCTTGACCCTTTCCAATAATGAGTTCAAATAGCAGTTTCTTGCTTCGTTTCGATTGTCTTACACTTACTAGTCTACGTTAGTATGTCACAAATATAGGTACCTTCCTACCAACTGCCAAGAAAAACAATCGTGGCGGGTTCGAAGATCCCATTTAAGACCGTTCTTCAATATAAATAGTTGTCAGAAAAAGATATTTGGAATGGAAATGGAGGATCATATATGATGCGACTGCAATATAATAATACATAGATGTCTGCATGGATCTCTAATATAAATCCAAATCCCTGTTTTAGATCTGCAAGATATTTTAAAATAGTGAGCTAGTTATAATTGAAGACCCAAAAAAGACTTTTACTCTGTATGTAACCACATTGTTTTTGTCTGATATATATACACAATTCTAGTATTCGATTCTGATCAACCCCACCCCCCCCCCCCCCCCTCCCCTCCCTTTATATTCTGTTTCAAAATAACCAAAGAAAGTAGTCTGTTATCAAGCATCAACAATGGCTACTATTACAAATTCAATCACTCCACTTTCGTCGAGACTATCCAACCAGAGATTGTTTTCTGCTTCTCAATCTTTAAATAACAGTATTTCTTTCAACTCATCACAAAGTCTCCGGCTCTCAGTCAACTCCAAAGACTTTTTGGCTCGACATGCTTCAAGAGGCCTTGTGACCAAAGCATTCCTCCCCTTCTTCAAGAACTTCAAATTCTGCAATAAGAAAGAGACTGAGATACCATGTAAGTTCTTATCTGCGTTCAACATTATTTTTTGTTGAGTTGCAGTTTAGTTCTAAATGTCTTTTTCGTTTCATTCGTCACAGTTGAAATTATGATTGGCTTTAGTGTAAGTTCTATACTATTTCCAATGTTAACCCTTCAAGTCAACATAACATATGATTTAATCTAGTATCACATTCTTTACGATCCACTGTCTCGCTTTGATGTTCTGAAAAGTTCAAGGGAATGACATCTTGAAGAGCTTCTATGGAAATGAATCAAAATTTCAATAACTTAGGAGCATTTGATGGATATCAATATTCTAGAATGAATGATTTTAAGTCTGAGTAAGTCTGACTCACGTTTACTCCGGAGATAGAAGAATCCCTCTGAATGATATCATTAGCCTAAATATATTTGATAAAAAGCTAAAGGTACTCAGCATGACTCTAAAGTTTTTATCATCATTACCAGCTAAGGTCCAGGAGTTATATGTCTATGAGATCAATGAAAGAGACCGAGGCAGTCCAGCGTACCTAAGATTGAGCAAGAAAGAAGTGAACACCTTAGGTGATTTGGTGCCATTCTCTAACAAGCTATACTCAGGTGATCTTCAGAAGAGGTTAGGTATCACAGCAGGCATTTGTGTGTTGATCCAACATGTTCCTGAGAAAAACAATGGCGATCGTTATGAGGCAATCATGAGTTTCTACTTTGGTGATTATGGACATATCTCTGTCCAGGGTCCATACCTGACATATGAGGACACATATCTCACGGTGACTGGTGGCTCTGGCGTGTTCGAGGGGGTGTATGGCCAGGTGAAGCTTCAGCAAATTGTGTTCCCTTTCAAGTTGTTTTACACATTTTATCTGAAGGGGATTAAAGATTTGCCTACTGAGCTAGTGGTGAAGCCTGTGACTCCATCACCTGGTGTTGAGGCATCTCCGGCCGCTAAAGCCACCGAGCCTCAAGCTACAATTCCTAATTTTACTAATTAATTCAAGTGATGAAACTTTAATTACAGTCCTTACAATTTAATTTGTACTGGTATGTCAAAATTTACTTTATTTATTAAAGATATATATATTGCCATGTACGAGTAATATTTAATTTAATTAGTATATATGCTTTATCACGTTATTCAAAATTCAAAATTTGTTATAACATTATTTTGGCTATACTTTCCACGACCAAATGAGGTATTAGAACTAATTCTATAAATTAATTTATGGGATGAACCATATTAATGTCGCCCAATGAAGACTCGCAGGCATTAGAAGTATTGCTAGCTCCTTACAATTCCATTAATTAATATGTCCACATAATTGTAATTTTTTTCAAGTAATAACAAACACTAATTCATGGGATAAGACTTAGTTTGGTTTAATTATATATATAGTGTCGACGTGTCGTGCAAGCAATGTTCAAAAAGTGACTGGATATAAGAGAACCATTGGCCAACAGTACATAACATTGTCAAATGCCATAGAGATTGTTTCAGAAATGACTATTGACTAGTGACAAGAGAGACTTTGAGGCATTTCCCTCAAATTTCGTAATGGTATTTCCTAATTTAGTCGGCAAATTATTGGATAGCAACCATCGCAGAGGTAAGGCATCACGATTCAACTGTTGACAGGAAGGATTGGATTCCGAAGACAATAAAAAGAATCCCACCAGAAAGACCAACCTACAAGCAACGCGAAACGTTGTTAGAACAGTGAATGGAGCATAATCAACTAATGATCAGAAGTATATGCGAGTTAAGTGCTTACTACTCGTTCAGATATTTGAGATGCTAAACTCTTTCCACCAAGAACGGCTGCAGTTGTACATAAAGCTTGGCCACTGATAGAGGGAACCCATAAGTGATCAAGACGGTGAAAATAAACAACATGCCCTCTCACACGAGCTAAAACAGCAAGATAACATCAAAGGTTCAAGAACTTTAGCCATTGAGGCAAGGAGAACGGAATATTGCACAATGGGCACAAGGAAAATGGTTACCAAGTCCAAGCACTTAATATAATCTTTCCTATTCCAACATCTAAGTTCTGATATCATATTTACATACTGGAAACTTCGATATATTAGGGTAGAAGACTTGCTATCCATCAATACAACATAAGGATGAAGACTTACAGAATCCCACCGAGAACTACTCCTAGAGGATTCTCGTCTGCAGCCAAACCAATGGTAGCAAGCTGAGATGATAAGTAACAAAAATGTCACATCAGAAGAAGCAAAAATAATAGCCAATGGTTGTAAATGATGCCTAAAAAGTAATTATTGCTTCGAAGCACAAAATGAGGTTACCTGGCTCTTGTCACCCCATTCACCAAAAAATGTAATGGAGAATGCCTGAAAGAAAAGTGAAACAAGGAAAGGTAATAGCACAAAATGTATGGGGTTTCAAAGTATCAAACAGATACTAGTAAGAGTATAAACCTTCAACAATATGGGTGAGAATAATTGAGTCAGAAAAGGCCTGTTCTGCTTCTTCAATTCATCAATCTGCAGAACATAACATGGTATTGAATTCACTGCAATGTAGGTAGCAGGCAACAATATCTTTTGAGAACACTATAGATAGAATGAGGTAATGGGGGAAGCTACCACAATAATGTCCTCTCCAAAACAATACAAATAAAAAACTACGATGGGTTATCCGTATTGGATTACTCCGAAAAGGAACTGCATCAAAGTAGATCTCTGAATGCAGCCTTCATTCTTCTGAAGTCCTATCACCAAATACTCTAGTAAACACGAGTTCGGGTTCTCAAGGCCATTTATAGTCAGGATGGCATCATTGGTAATAGAAAGAACTCCGTAACTTTGCAAATGTGTTGACAGAATGTCATACAAGTATCCTTCAGAATATAATGTTCATTCAACCAGCATCAGGCAGTCGACAAATAGTCGAGATAATTGACTGTTAAAGTACAACTCTATTGAGGGTCCACGACAAATATATAGAAACAGCAGCAGGGAGGCAATACCTTACTCTTATCCTTAGTATTTTTACTGTTGGTTTGAAAATCAGCATCCTACTTAGACCAAAAATAAAGAGCATGAGGGATTGTCAGAATGCATATATAAATGTACATTACACCGCCCTAAGGGAATTCAGACCAGTTTCGCTTCAACTTCAGCAATATCTTCAGGTTCCCTGTCAGTGAATAGAATAGTCATATGGCTGTCAGACTAAATAAGAAGCACTACACATGGTTCCTGGAGGAGATAAACATATACCCTTCAGTAAAAGCATCCCACAAAGACCATAGTCCAAATCCCAGAAACAGAACAGTTGTGATGTGATGAGTCCATTTTCTAGACATCTGCAAGTTGGAGTATGAATGATACTATTAAGTAAGTCGTAGTCAACATAATAAACCTTTTCAATTTTATTAAATAAATAAGTTGTCTGCACTGCCATTGCCCTCATAATGGACAAACAAATCTTTGTTTACTTTCTTCAAAGACAAGTATATAATATAGTAAGTAGCACTTCAAGCATGCATGGACAGAATTTAAGTATCTGTGCATGATGACGGCATCATTGAACTCACTTATCACTGGCTTTTCTGTTAAATTTCCAAGTATCTGACAGAGTTACTGCAAAATGACGTGAATATTTCAAATAAATTCAGACTTGACTTGATATTTTTTAAGTCATGGCAACGATTCTCTGAAACTGATGGATTTTCCTAAATAGCGCTCATGGGAACATAGTATTGTTAAGATTATATCAGTGTGATTGTTAACTGGGAGACCACCTATAGAATGGTTCCGACTTTGATTAATTGAGATGACAACTATTATTATGTCAGGCCCATGTGCGGAACTCACAAAAACAAAAATTACATTTCCAAACAGTTAATTTACCAAATTTGGAGCAGCCCAACCAACAAGAGCAGAGAAGATAGTCATAACCTGAAAAAATAGAGATGCTTGGATAAGTGTAAGATCTACAGTTCAAAGATCAAGCATGCAAAGAACATTGAACTAAGAATCTTACAATAAGAGCTCCAAGGCAACCTGCTAGCACAAGTCTTCTTGGATGGCGCATTGCTAATATCTGCAAACGTCACAGAATCCTAATATAGATGCCTAACTCTTAATCTCAAAATTTAGCGCATGAAAGAAGGAAACAGAGGAAAGGAGGAGGATTAAGAAGAAACAAGCACAACATGTTCCTTTTGTGTGGGAGTATGTCTGGGATAGGAAAATTGGAAAGGGATCTTAGATTAGGACTTCATGATATTTGTTAGCATCAGATGGAGACACATGAGAAATCTGATCTCTAGATTCCGCGGAAAGGGGAACTAGTAGAATCAATCTACTTTTAGATGTTAGACCGGAAATGGGCAGAAATGCAGTATGGATAACATGATCTATTAAGAGAAGAAGAAAAAGCAAAATCTCATATCAACAGCAATGGTCTGGAAGCAGAATAAAGTTTCAGTATATTGACTAAAACACACAATATGTCCCCATCTGCCTTCTCGCGACCACCGTTTACCCATTTGTAAGGTTCTCTCAACCTTTACCCCGCCCCATTACAAACATAAGGGCCATATTGGCATGAAATACTTGGGCTCTCTCGGCTTCTTCTCCTAACTCTTATTATAAAGTTAACCACCCGTTCGTAGTTGCAGAATACAATAAAAACTACAAAAAGTAGTGATCCCATAATAGTTTAAAAGAAGAAAAAGCTTTAAAAAATTCAAGAGAGGCATCAAATCTTCTTAAGTTCCACTTCGTTTACATTATTAACTGAAACAAATGGAAAACTCAATTCTTGAATCATTGCAAAATTTAATTTCACAAAACAAATGCAAATCTTGATTCATAATACCAAGTTTCTCTAGTCTATTGAAGCTCAAACTGTATCTATTGAACCAAACAACCATACTTAATGAAAATGGATAACATAATTCCATATCATATTGTGACAAGAATCCAGATAAATCAAGAAACAATACTCACTGCAGCTGCGAAAAAAGTTTTGTCTCCAATCTCTGACAAAATTGTCATTGCTAATGACTTTGTGAACCCCTGATCATCACAAAATCAACAACATTTTCACTAATACCAAAATTAAATTGAAAAAAACGAAAGATAGTCAAGTTGATTATCAATAGTCAAGATTAACAAACATTACACATTTACACTTCAATTGACTCAAGGAAGTTCAATTTGAATCAAATTTGTCATGTAACTATTGCACATGTTGAAAAGATTACATATTTTATATAATTTTCACAAGATACTACACCATTTAATAAATAAAAAAATCGATCTTTTTGAGGTGGGAATTTCAATTATGAGTGTAGTTGTAGGAATTCTTACTTGTACAACTGAGAGACTCATCTTAAGGTTGCAGGATTAATGATGATACCTTAAGAACATATATATAATATATGTATGTATGTATTGAGAGGTGATTGGGTTGGGATTAGTCAACTGGGTATTGGCGCCATGGATATTGCTCTACTGTGAGATGGTCAACTCTCATATTTGGTGTCGACAAACTTTTTCCTACTACCCCGATTCATTTTAAATTCTAAAAGTATCTTATAATATGAATTTAATTACTATACAGATTTTTCATAAGTATCCCCCATTCAAACATAACGTCCACTACTCCACTATAATGGATCATTAGAGTAATAAGTTGATTCAATTGTCTACTCGAGGTGATACTTTTTCGTTTATGAGCTCAAGCGTTCGATTTTATTATAAGGAAAGATATTAGAAATTATTAAATATTAATTATTTAAAAAGAAAGATAATTATTGCACCAGTATTATTACTTGTTGAGTGTAGTATAATATAGAGTTATTATCGATAAATTTTTGGTAACTTAAGTTGTGAAATGATATTAATTATTAACAAAAACTCCACGGGATGCCCCAGTGGTTAGGGTGTATGCAGATAAGTGCGCAGCGTAGACAGGCCTCCATACACTCTGGTCCTGGGGATCATACCGTGATTTACTCCCTTTCAAGCTGTGGGTTCGGCGTGAGGGGGCGCTTAATGTGAGCGTGATCACATTTTGCTCCAATTGCTCCAATTAACGACATGATTGAATAATCAAGTACACCTTGAGAAGGACATTAATGGACCACTAACAATATATCATCAATTTTCCACCACTTGGAGTGCTAAAAGGCACTCCAAAACAAATTAGTAAAATCACATGATTTTGTTGTAGAAGTATGTAGTATCGGAGACAAATGACGTACAGAGTAATATTTAATTGATCGTGGTTGCATTATTGCACCTAGATCAAAAAGCTCGATCTCTCTCAAATAATCATATAGTGAAGATAAACCATGAACTAGAATAAAAGAATTGCTTCCCCCAGCCACGTTATATGGACTTCCAACGAGTTATATATAATTTGCATCCGTTTGGTAGGTGTGGTGTGGCCATGTCTATCCACAGCAAAACAGTGAAATGTGGGGAAGATATAACACATTAATGCATTAGTGCCCACAAACACATACACAATTGTAAACTGTCCAAATATAATTCAAATGATAATAATAATAACGTATATAATGTCCGGAGAACTGACAAAATAGCAAATGTGGTGAATAGTGAAGATATGATGATTTTGTACATAAGTAGTTGTGTGCGTTAAGTTTTGCTGCACACTACTCGTAGTACTGCTTTTATTCTCAATATTCAGGTCAATTTTACTGCACATTCTTATATTGGAGGTGATTTTTTAACCTTTTGAGTGCTAAACGTTTTTTTACATGCATATGCATATGCATATGTAAGCTACAAATTTATTACTCCATTTTCATATTTGTATCAGTTTACTTCGGGTATGTTACCCGCTCGTGTCCTTATCGTGCGATACAAGGGTAAAATGTTTGTTACTCGGCTCGTTAGTACATGGTAATTACCCGGATCGGTAAAATTGAAATTCAGTCGGCTAACCCGTTACCCGCTCGAACCTGACTCATTTGCAACACTAAGGTAACTATATGCGAGCATGTGGCGTAAGATCGTATAATAAATTAATAAGGATGATGTTATGTTACCTTAATTTTGAGAGAAAAATGACAATGTGGTTACAATTTACTTTTAAATTAATATATATAACGGTCATCATCAACAATAGACCTCGAGTTTCAATTGATAAGATAACTACATAACATACAAATAATCTTCAATTTGAAATTGGTTTGTTAGATCTCTTACATAACATACAAACAATAGACCATATATGCTTTGATTAGAAAGTCCGAGCTAAACCTAATAAATAATCATCACTTATTGTTTTTAGGGTTAATGGCTAGGGACATCACTTACCTTTTCTCAATATCACCAGTTGATCACTTACCTTTTAAAGGGTTCCAGTTGATCACTCAACTTTTAAAATTTGTGTTAGTTGGCATATTGGCCATTTTTTCGGCTGATCAAAGCCTGCGATGACCATTATTAAGGGCTTTTTCACCTTTTCATGTCGAAATTAAGAGTTGATTTTGAATTTATTTCTAATTTTCAATTTTTTAAAACTTAATTTTGGCATGAAAGAAACAAAAACTCCCATAATAATGGTCATCATGTGCGTTGATCAGGCGTCGACTAGTCGGAAAAATGGCCAATTTGCCAATTGAGACAAATTTTGAAAGGTGAGTGATCAACTGGGACCTTTTAAAATGTAAGTGATCAACTGGTGATATTGGGGAAATGTAAGTGATGTCCCCAACCATTAACCCATTTATCATAGTCAAAGCTTAATAAGTACTACTCCCTCCACTCCAAAACAAATGTTTTTCTAGATATTTCACACAAATTAAAAAACAATCATTATATTTACTCTTTCCATCTATGTCCCTATATAGTAATCATTAATAATCCAATTATTACTTAACTATATGATGCAACCATTACTTTTTTTTGAGTTATTCTATGTAAATAGGGATATAAAATGAAAAAGTCGTATATTCTAGAAAGTCATTTATTTTAGATTGGAGAGCGTACATACTTTCACCATTGAGAAATTTATACCAATCCCAAAACTAGAAAAAGTTGATAAAGCTTGTTGTTATTCCATTTTACAAAAGTCATACAATGTTACAAGCTGGTAATAAAACAATTTGGACTATATGGTGTTATTACGAGGAATGACGACCAATTTGGTCGTTGGTTATAGAAGAAGCAACGATTGACAAACATGCATGAAAGTGAAATACATTGACATGGGCGTTTTATCATTAGGTCCATAACAGCAACCATCATATATATTACCCGTTACTTCTTAATGACAATGTTGGTGGTAATCGTTCGTTAGTGATGTCTTTTGAGGTTAAAAAAAGTAATTTTACTGAGTTAGTCGAATAGCCTAGTAGAAAAGGCTCTTGTTAGTGACAAAAAAGTTCTTAGACTCGAAACTCACGTTCAGACTTGTGTGGTAGTCCTGGTTATTTCGGTAAAATTAATCCTTGGATTTGGTCATGATAATTGATACCTTTAGCTGATTGATGTCAAGAAATGAAGCGTTATCTTTATCTGATACCTATACTATGAAAGCTATAAAACAAAAGCAGCAGCAGCTAATGAAGCCATATATAGAGATTTTAATTTCTCTTGAGGATCTAACTTTTTTGTATCATCCCAAGTCAGTCCCCTCTATTTCCCTCATTTTTCAAATCTCCCAAACCTTACAAATGTGGAATAGTGCCAACCAAATTGAAACATTTTCTATCATTGGGAGACTAAAATGCCCCGAACAAATGCCAACAATGCAATAAAGAAAATATTAAAACCATTCCCTTTCCCAATTCATCATCAATCAAACAAAACTGTTGAAGAAAAAAAAGAAGAAAAAATAGGTAACCTTTCTGACAAAATATTTATGTTTTACTATGTATGTAGACTGAAAAATTTATTATTATAGGACCTGTCTCGTACGCTATCTTCTTCCTCAGAAAAAGATATAGCTTCAAGATTCTTACTTACATAAGCCGTTTGTCACCTTCAAAATCTCTTTCATATCTCCACTTCTTACATTCCATCATTTATCTACAAAAACATTCAACTAATTCAATCATACACACAAGATTTATATATATATACCCAGAAACATATTTTTACTATATCAATTTATTATATATCCACAAACGTGCATATAGTGATAATATTATTACGTAATAGTAGAAGATATGCAAGGGTTCAAAGCTGCCCCTTCTCCTACTTTTAACCTCACCAACTCTGATATGTTTTGCCACTCACCCTTTTACCTAAGGTTTCTACTTCAGTCTTCCATTGTTTTTTATTGTTACTATGTAAAAATCCCGTCAACATGTTTCGATGTCTCGAAAAGAGTCTCGCTTAAGCGGGACAAGTGTAACGCCCAATACTTTATCTTGCTATATTTTTGTTGACATGCACAGTTTTTGTTATTCAACTATGACATTTTGGTTTATTTTACTCAAAAAAAGGAATTTTGTTGTTTAGAAACGAAGATATTGGAGAGCTGGAGCAGGTAACTGCAGGAGGTCTTCATCAAGAACCTGTTGCTGATCCAATCAGAAGTATGCTTTTCTAATTCAATGTGTACCATTTATTTGGTTGGTCAGTAGTAATTATTTGCTTCCATCTCATTTCTTACATGTACTACTTCTCTAATAAATGCAATTTTCGTTTGGTTTCTTGTTTTTATTTATTGACTAGCCTCAATGTACACTAGTACCATGATGAAGCCAAACAGTAGTGTTCCTCGTTTCATTAATGACTTGCCATTTGGTGTGCTCAGCACGGTAAAAATTTGATTTTTATCAAGAAAGTATTGAAAAGTTTGTTTGTTTTGTAATGAAAAATATATTTAGCTTTTTGGGTGTAATTCATTGTGAATATAGAGCTTAGTATCAGCAGAGATGGGTTGTTCATCAGCAACAGAGGTGGTGGATACAGGGCAGATGATGTTTCAGAAAGTTGTCCAAGTTGACAAGTCTACAAGGAGTATTACTTCAACAATGGTGGATGTTGGAAATTGTGGGGTTTTGGGAAATGGGCATTTTGAGAACTGGGGAGATTCTTGTTTGGCAGACCATAGCCTCAGCCAGCAGACTGACACTTCAACAGATGTTGATACTAATGATAAATACCAGGTCTAGTTCATTTTCATTTTTTTATCCGTTTCATTTTGATTCAAATTAATTGACTTTTTTGTTTTTTCGTGTTATTTGATACTGTATTAATTGCTATACGTCAATCAAATTTAATGTTTTTTGTATATTGTACATCAACTCTAGTACCATATGTACTATGCAACCATCTTATAGGCCATCCTCGAATCCTTCAATGATGCTTCACATGTTGTTTTACCAGCAGATATGAATTTAGCATCTCTCTGTTCTTCTATGGAAGGAATTTCTGGATTATTAATTATGTTAGGTGATGAATGTAACTGGTTTACATTCAATTATTACATTCCCCTGTCACCTCTGTGAGGTATAGTAATGTCAGAATGGTTGATCTTGAATCATATGATCCTGCTATGTCTGATTTCGTCATGTTGGTTTTACCTTTTGGTTAAAAGAAATCATTTATATAATTTATTCTCCTACTAAAATAGTAGCCAATGATAACAAAAAACTCTACCAAGTCGTCTCATGTGTGATGCCACATTTTCAGAAAGTTGTTAGCTTCTTAGTTTTGGACTTTTAGGTAATCGTGATTATCCAAAGTGTTCAGATTGACCTTTTAGCGATCATGATTCTTGATAAAACTGTATGTGTAGTTCCGTGAAGCGCAGTTTGAACCATTAATGGTAGCTGAATCGGGGATGCAGTCCAAGGGAATACGTCTTGATCAGAAGGTATTTCTTTGCTGCAAACAGTATTTTTATCTTGATTATGTTATATATTTGGAATTATAACCATATTCATTTCTTGGAAATACTGTTGTAGGCTCTTCGCCGATTGGCTCAGAACCGAGAAGCTGCACGAAAGAGTCGTCAGCGGAAGAAAGTATATATCCATCTCTTTAAAATCTGAATTTTAATTTCGTCTTAGTACGAGGAAATTGAAAGCGAGTGGATATTGATGCTATAAGCTGAATGGTCCGGGGGAGTCTCATTAGTTTAGTGAGTTCATTCTTAAAGCATATTTTACGAGTGAGCAGTGATTACAAAATGACCCATGGGTAACTAGTCATGCACAATTTCATGCACACCGCATCTGAGACAAGCTGATCTGTCATGGATGTTTTAAATAATTCCCCGTCTTTATCTAAGTTGCACTAATAAATAGTGATAGTTTAGTTACTATTATTCATGTAATGTGTTTTTTATGATCGATTATGGGTGTGCAGGCATATGTTCAGCAGCTTGAAAATAGTCGGATCAGGCTTGCACAACTTGAGCAGGAACTAAAGCGGGTACGACATCAGGTATTGATTTTGTGTTTATTATAAACTTGTTTGGGATCATTTTCTTGTAATTGAATAGGAAACACGTATCAGATAGAGATACCTGCTAGTAGTAGCCTATGCATGCAAGACATTTTGGCAATTTTGCTGCCATCAATCAATTATTTGGCGACTGATTCACACTCATGAAAAAAGGCATGAGGATGTTCTTGTATGTGTTAGATTTTTTCTCTAAGCATTTTTAAGTTCTTTATTTTTTTTTTATGCAGGGGTCATTTGTTGGTTGTGGAGGTTCGGGAGCTCAAAGCCAGCATTCGCATGCAAATGGTTGGTGCTACTTTTTAAAATTTAAATAGGCTAAATAATGTCATATATTCTTTTGTATGCACTTATACACCTGCTATGTACTCATTTGACAGTACTAAGTCGGGCAAAGCCCATTTTGAAGGATCAACCGTATAATAAATAAAGATGTCTTGCATAGGAATATTTGGTTTTACGAACTTTGTTCTCTCAGGGGCATCATTAGCATTCGACATGGAGTACACAAGGTGGCTTGAGGAACATCAGAGGCGGATCAATGACCTGAGGACAGTTGTGAATTCACAGTTGGGTGACAATGAATTAAGGGTTCGTGTTGATGGAGTAATGGGACATTATGACAAAATATTCCAGTTGAAGCTTATAGGTACGAAATCAGATGTGTTTCACATGCTTTCGGGCATGTGGAAGACTCCTGCAGAAAGGTGTTTCATGTGGTTGGGTGGATTTAGGTCTTCTGAACTGCTCAAGGTGATTATATTTCTGTTGCCTCTTGTGTCCCAGATTTCTTACTTATTGATGCAGAAGGCGATCTGGTATTTAACTACACAGCATATTTTCACTGAGAAAACTTAGTTTTATGGAATTGCAGATTCTAGGTAACCACCTTGAACCCTTGACTGATCCTCAGCTATTAGGCATCTGCAACCTGCAGCAATCTTCTCAAGAAGCCGAAGAGGCCTTATCTCAGGGACTTGAAGCCTTGCAACTGTCACTTTCAGATACACTTTCTTCAAACTGTCTCGGGTCTACTGGGCCCGGGGATGTAGGCGACTATATGGGGCAAATGAGAACTGCGATGGGAAAGATCGCAATGCTAGAAATCTTCGTTCATCAGGTATATTTAAGCTGCACTTACATATTACATAACTTTAATTATTGTTCATGTTATTAGAATATCAATAACTAAAGATATTTTAATACATATTCATATGTAAATCACCCAAGATCTCTCTTATAGTATGCTATTATTTTAGGGTGATCTCCTGAGGCAACAAACCATTCATCAATTGTGTCGAATCTTGACCACCCGCCAAGCTGCTCGAGCGCTGCTTGTCATGAGTGATTACATGTCAAGGCTCCGGGCACTTAGCTCTTTATGGTCAGCACGTCCTAAGAGTTGAGCACTGTTCTTGTTTGCCATCTTTCTCAACCTTGCTTGCCGTCTATTAAGATAGTTCTAACAAAAAAATTATGTTATGCAAAATAACTAGTCCCTTCTGATGCGCGTAACCTTCAGGTTATTATGAACCGTTTCGAATCTGTATACATAATTAGTTCCTTAGATGTCAGTAGGTGAGATCAATTGCACTCTGCGGAAACATGTCCTTGCTAGATACAATTATGTAGAGTCAACAATTTGTCGTTTTAGTCTGCATTTCTCCTTAATTCAACCTTAACCATAGTTGGAATGTAAGAATCATTTGATAAATGTTTTGCTAATTTGCTTGCACCACAATTTAATGTTCAACCAATATCATTATATATAAAAGGCAAGAAAAGTGCATCAGAACTTGTTGCCTGCTTAGTACAACAACTTATGTGTATTTACAATCCCAGAGAATCATGCACATTTTCATCTAGAACTACAGTAATGGGAGGTAACTTTTGATCAATTATATGTATTCTTTCTTCTAGTATTCTTCCTCCTTCCTGCATTCATATTCGAAGTCAGATGTAAGTAAGTGTGTAGTGTAGAAACAACATTTCTTTCTTTTGTTAAGCAGAAAGAATAATTTGAAAAGACTTACTTGGCATGTTTATCTGCTTGAAGTTGGAAACACAAGGTATGAACACCCCCGTCCCATTCCCCGCCTTCCACAGGTTTGAAAGCCACATAGGCACCGGCCGCATTTTGTTCCCTTCCCAGTTGAAGAAGCATCCTTGTTGCATCAAAGCGGAGAAATCCGCTTTCTTTGTATTCCTCTCGATTCCCACTGGATGTTTGCATTCAAGTGTTTCATCTTCAGATATCAATATCAAAACTTGCCTCCTGAGCTCATCATAGAAAGCGTCGTTCTCAACGTCTCCAAATTCGACATGAGAATACATCTTTAGAACCAGAAAGGCTGAAATATTGCAGTAGATGTGTATTGGAGAGATTTGGATACAAGAAACATCATAAAACTGGAATTTATATCATAAGGAGAGCCAAAGGTGTTATGATAATGGTCAATAATTTTGGTACATTGGAACCGTGTTTGTAGTCAATTTAACTTTGATCGAATATACCAAATTTTGCAAATTTGTGTATTTCGTGTTTAGTAAGTGTGACTAATGCGTTGAATATGATCAAATAATACATTAAATTGGTAATTAGAGTCCTAATTCGTCTCTTGCTATGAGATAAAATTAAACATTTATTAATGGTAATTAATTATATATACCATTAATGAGTCAGTACGTGTGATGGTGATGGGGACGTAATTCACGTAATACATAGGATAGTTTAATGCTGTGAAGGGACATTTGACTAATGTGATGCCAAATATCAGACTTAACAAATTACATGCTCACTACTTTCTATATAGATATGCATTAATTCAATACGCATAATGACATTGATGGCATTACTATGTATATGTACGTAATTTTTTGTCATTCATATTAAAAAATAAAGTTGATATTTATAATTATAAGGAATTAATATAATTTCTTATGAAATCCTTGTTCAAAAAGCAAAAAATGGCAATTAATTTGAAGTGAAGAGAGTAATATAAATATTTATTGATAATATTAAGTTTGTCGTACGATGAGTTAATCGAATAGCCTAGTGGAAAAAGGCTCTTGCCAGTGACCAGAAGGTCCTGGGTTCGATACTCACCTCATCGCTAATTTACAAAAAAAAAAAAAAAAAAAAAGTTTGTCGTACGATAGTATTTTTTTTAATAACTACAATTAGTTATTTGCATTAATGAAAAAAAAATCTTCAATTTATTTTGTTGACTTTTTATTTTTTTATTTTTTCCATGTGAAGCTTTTATCATAAATTACTCCCTCCATCCCTAAATGATAGAGGCATTTTGACATTTTGGGTCAAACATCAAAGATTTTGACGTAAATTTTCATTAGCCGATATATTTTCGAAATATCAAGTTCTTATCATTTTTATAGATGTAAAATTAAAAATATTTAAGTTTTAAATCATGTCTCGGAGACCTTGAAAAAAATAAATGGATCTATCAATTAGGGATGGAGGGAGTACATATTATTTTTTGTAATTAATTTAACTTCATTATATTAATATCTTCTAATGTGACATAAAGATATATTGATAGTTAACAATTGACATGAAAAAACGATTATTTCATTAAATAAATTGGAGGTAGTATAATATTATTTCACATAAACATTCAACAATTTGTAACATTAACTTCACAACTAAATGAAAACAATGGTTTCTAATCAATATTAACAATACATAGGGAACACTTCTAGTATAGTGTTTGAAAAACCCTCAATTCAAAATACAACACACTTCACTTTTACATATGTTGTCCATTGTTCCAAATGGAAAATAAAAATAGTCCATTTTGAAGCTCTGAATTTACTAAAAGAAATAATATTTGAGTAATGCAATAATATTAACTCAATTTTTAAGTCCAATAAATCCCAATATCCTGCTCCACAATCCAATTCTCTTTGGTGAAATAACAAGAGCATCCTGGAATTTTGCCTTTTCACTCAACTCCTCATATGAGTTCACAACATTTTGAAGCCTTGCAACTAACTCTACAAGCAATGATGCAAAGGTAGCCAAGGACAATGCACTTGCACTTTCATATGTTTTGGCCTCATCTTCAGTAATGGTCGGGTCTCCTTCGAGCAAGAGACATGAAGGCCACGGCATGAGTTTCCGAATGGAGGTGAAGTCGACTATGGCTTCACTGAGGGAGTACTTAATCATGTTTTCTGGATCGCGGTTAATAGGTAGACTTTGTGAAGTTTTCAGTTGGCTAGATTGCTTCCTGGATTGCCAATTTTTTGGATTGACTAAAAGATGCAAGTTTTGGTCTATTGTTTTCTGCAATTGTTCTGCAGCTGTGTGCACTTGTTTGAGTATAGTATCAGTGCCTAACTTCTCCATCTTTTCCATTTTTTCGCCAATCTTTAGCAGTACTTTTGCAGCTTCTGTACCAACCTTTTGAAGTTGATCACTGAAAACCTCCCTTTTCTCTGGTGGAGCCTGCACAAAGAGTGAGTATAATCAGCGTTTAATCATGCATAGCATTGAAGATACTGTCAAAAGATGCTGTATCAATCTAGTCACGTTGATTCAATTCTAGGCCTGCGTAGAAGTAGTACCTGAATTTCTGACAGTATGCACCCGTGCAACGCCATGACCATAAAAGCGCAATGCCTCAACGCACCACTTACTTTTGCATAGTTTCTCCATGGATAATGCAACATCCTGTAACGGCCATGAGGGGGTTCCCATAGTGCAAAATTTACCTGAAGAAAGAGTAACCAATTCAACAGTGATCCAATTATTCATCTATATTGTTCAACAAGGCTCTTAATATTTACCAATGTCTGTTCTCTGGTTTTAGATTCTACAACTGCTCTGTAGCTTGCATATACCGAATCTTCAACAGCGTCTTGGTAATTAACAATTGTTGATGGGATTCTTGTGTACTCAAGACATTCTAGATATGCATTTACACAACCTAGATGAAATCATATAGAATAGTTATTACTTGGAAACTAGTGTCTTATGACTATGTGATTCCATGCTTATGATGTTACAAGAAATACCTTGAACAGAAGTTGCAAGATCATTGAAGTTTTTCACCACTAAGCGATGAAGATCTTCACCAGCCCATATAGGGAAGATGCCGGTGTTAACTAGGAAGCAAATAAGACCACCAAGAGCGATGAGAGCTAATCGCGACAAGATGGCATCAGAGAACTCTCCAGTCTTCTGGCCAGCCACCACAAGTATACAATATGTCAACACAAAAACTCGGAATCCATATTCATATGGTACCATTGTTGGATACAGTTTCATATATGAAGCAAAAAATGCTGAAAATATATACAAACAAAAACAAAATTAGCTTCAACGTTAAAAACAGGAAACATCAAATACTAATTTGGTACACAATGTTACACACCTGTAAGGGCAAGACTGATGACAAAGATAACATCTTCCCAATGACCAGTTAACTTTGAGAGAGCAACAAAGCCGTAGGCCATAATTCCAGCAAAAAACGTTCCCAATCCGCGATTGAATCCTTTAATAAGCGTCGCTCCTGAGAAAACATTATCCTTAAATTCTTTTTATCTTCAATGAAATCAGATAATAAAAAAATTCGTAACTGAACTACCATAGTGCTCCGCAACACTTCTAGAACGCTTATTATAAATGCTGTATAACGCTTTTATGTAGTACTATTAGTAAATTTCTTACCTACAGTAAATTCAAACATGACAATGACAGTGAGCATAGCCCAAATGGAATACTGGCTGACATCATCAAATGGTTCTTTCCAGAAAATGAGCAGAGAAACAAGAGCCATTGCTAATCCAGACTTGGCAGCAAATATGATCTTTCTTGGATCAGAACGTCCCATTGCAATGGCTTTCTTAACGAATTCCACGAAGTCACTCCAGGATGAACTTCTCTCATTTCTCACATCATTTTGAGTCTCTGAAGAAGAGGGGAGGAGCCTTTGTCTGCTAGATTCTATAGAGTTGAAACGCATAGAATTTGCCTTTTCAAACATTTTTGGCTAATGATATCTTGTTGAGCTCAAGTTGGACTTTATATAGGCAAATAAAATTTGAACAAAGAAATGTCAAAACAGATTATGTCACAAAAGTGCGAAAATGAAATCTCCATAGATTAAAAAAACAAAATGGGCATCAGATAATCAACTAGAATGAGTCAGATAAACTGATGTTGCATTAGAATTGGTACAGATGCAATTTCAAATAAACTAATGTTCTATTAAGATGATCACTTTAGTCAATATCATTTTCCGCACAACATTAATTGGTACAGATGCAATTTCATATATATGTTCTATATGGATTCTATAAGATTGTACGGAAACAGTTGAACTCGAAAACTCGAGTCAGATACTACCAACTATTAAGTCATCGGTAAAATGAGCTTTATGTTATTGAAGAGCTACATTAGAACTTTCTTTGCATTACTCAATTAGACACTTGCTGAGTCTCTATGCGACTGTTTATACCTTTTGCACAAAAGACTCCTTCATATGTATAATGGCTTTTCGGACAAGTGAACAATATTAGTACTCATATTTTATTGAAGTCATGGTTCACTTCATGCTACCATGTATTCATGTTCCCAAGAATCAGATTTACTCCATTTTGTAAAAAGTCATGCATTCATGTTATCATGCTTACAAAATTGAATCAAAATCAGCAATTAATTAGAATAATAAATTTAGCAATAATGATGATTAGCTAGATTGATTCATATATTGAAAAAGCCTATCTTAGCCGTCTCTTGGACTTGTTACAAGCAAACAAATATTTTAATAACTAGAAAGAAAATATGTCTCTTGGCATATGCCTTTTGGTTTGTAACAAAATATTTGATCAATCACATTGCCATACTACTCTCCATTTCTTGAATTTAGACAAATACTATATTATAGGAGTATTTAATTATTTGAAGCAAATATAAGAGATGTGGCTTGAGTTGCAAGAATATGTTAACTCGTAGCCCTATTGTATTTGTAGCAAATCATTTAAACATGTATCTAACTTTTTTTTCCTATATCAAGGGTAAAATACGTAAAGAAGTGATTGGATGGATCGTATTTATATAACTGACTCGATTAGATAATTATGATTGTTTTGGTTTTGTTCCTTGGCCTGTATCCACTCTTCTCTAGATTGTGATCCTAAATCTTATCCAGATAAAACTACACCCTCACTCCTCAATCTTGGCAACAAATTCCTATACAACACAGACCTCTGTCTGTCTCTGGTCTGGAGTGTTGGAATAGTTTAAAACCATGTCCAAGCTTTTATCTATTTCACTACAATCTAACATTCTTACATGTTCTTCATTTCCTAACAATCACAGCTCCTCCTGTACAATTCATTTTAATCCAGCTTCCATTTTGCATGTTAACCACAAATGCAAACCCATCAGAAGAATGCAGAAGCTATGTGCTTCAGCAGTAGCAGAACAAGATTCACTAGACTCTCTTGTCATTCAAGAACCCAAGGTACAACCTCTTGTGCAACTTTTTATCGAGAACCCAGTCACACATTGGTTGATTAATATATTCATGTGATAAGATCGTCGCTTATTTAACTTGGTTTGATGGTGTTTTCCAATGTGTTGATATAGAAGGTTACAATAGGAGGGAAGGAGATTGAGAAGCCGAGGGTGGTATTGAAATTCATATGGATGGAGAAGAATATTGGTCTTGCTCTTGATCAAGAATTACCAGGACATGGAATTGTGCCATTGTGTCCATACTTTTTCTGGCCAAGAAAAGATGCATGGGAAGAGCTTAAAACTACTCTAGAGAGTAAGCCTTGGATTTCTCAGAAGAAAATGATCATACTCCTCAATCAAGCAACTGATATCATTAATTTGTGGCAACAAACTGGTGGAAACTTATCTTAGAGATATATCATTTCTTACATTTTCTTCTTGCTTTGCTTTGATTTTTGCATTCTTTTCTTCAGTAATCCTTGTATGATTGTATCAGATTATTCGCTAAGAAGCATAGTTTGTTCATGTGCAACTTATCGGTATATATTATATCTATCATTACACATCAGTACAGCTGAATCCTGTGAAAATATACATGGTCTTATGTACTAGAAGTCTGTAAGATGCATAAACATATATCAACCTCAAACTCTTGTTGGATACTCCGATACCAATCTAATATATGGTATAGCCTGCTATCTATGATGGGTATTCCGGGACCTCACTGCAGTAGCAGTTTCTCTGTTTCTGCTTACATTATCTCCATTTTCATTTCTGAATTACTCCTCATTTCGAATAGTCTTCGATTTTAGAGCTTCATTATCAATATGGCTCTCAGATGACAACAGTCTGCCTTCATCTATGTTATCATAATGGATACAGTCAAACGTAGCTTCTTTCTTTTGTGTTATGAACATATTTTCTTCATTTAAAGGTTCTCCACTTTTCTTCGATCAGTCTTCCAAATCTTCACTTTCTGTAGATTGATATCTCCTAGCCAATACTTCTTTCTCTTTATGGTTCAATGTCTCAAGCTTATCCTTGGTCCCCGACGACCCTGGAATAATTTGCACGACTGAGGTTCTGATTTGATAATTTCACTTGAATCTGAATCATTACTAGTAGTAGGTTGCTGCATACTGTTTCTAGGACTCTTTTGATCATCAGGATCATGTGAATTGAACCAAGAAAGCTCCACAGCAGCTCTTGCTGCAACAGCCGCATGAGCAGCAGACTCAAGAGCTACTTGTGCTGCATGAGCAACATCCTTGTATTTTACCTTCATTTTCTTTGCATCCAACATTCTATCAAGAATGTTTGCATCTTCAGGATCATTTTTAGCTTTATCGAACAATGATTCTGGGGATTCTGCAGGGGAAGTTGTTGAACTCTTAGTCACTGGTTGAATAAGCAATTAATATCCTTCAAAAAATCAATAATTTACACACAAGTGACTAAATATTTATAATGTTCAGTCGTACCTCTGGATGAATTGATGAACCATCTTCCTCCATCTGTAAGGGGATATTATATTCCGTAGCAATTTCTCTTGCCACCTTCGCCCTCGTCTCTATGGTATGCATCCTGGTTGAAAGTTTTGTATTATCTGCGAAATTGCATTTTAAGTACTACAATTATTATAAACCTACAAAGTTTGAACTTTGTAATTTCTGCTAATATCTTAGATTTCGAAATACCTTTAAACTGACACCACAATTATTGCTCAATTGAGCAGCACACTCCTTACAAATTCGGAATGAAAAAACTGAACGACGGTCTTGAAGTTCAGGAAATTCGCCACATCTTGTAGTCGCGTATGTTAAGCTTGATATCACCTCCTTCAACTCTTCAGGACATTCCCTAAATGGACAATCAAATGTAAGTTCCAACATAAATAGCCATCTTATATAAACACAAAAAGTTGCTCGTAGACGACAACAAAGGCAAGGGCTATAGCAAGAGCACCTACTTGGCATGTTCCAAAAGACTGACCCTCTCTACCAACAAATAACAATAGATTTCAATCATATTAAACACATCAAGCATGCTTTCTTCCTTCACAACTTGCTCTGCCTACCAAGAAAAAAGACATCATCATCAATTCATCACCAAACATAAAACATGGGAATACATGACCAGAATGATTGAAGGGTCTTAGTTTACCCGAAGAAGGGCTCGTTCGTGGTCTCCAAGTTTAAGAAGCAGTATGACATCTGACATAGCCACGGAACATCTAGATTGATGCTGGTTCTTGAGCATTACTAATCTTGAAATGGCATGGTTAACTGTGGATATAAACTTCTTGGTCTTGAACCTTCTTCCTAACACGGCATCAAGTTTCTTCCCCATCCTTTTCTTTGATTCTTTCACTTAGTTTTTTCGGTTTCAATATGCGTTTATGTGTTCCTTATCACTCAAAGTCTCTTTTCTTATAGCCAAATTTATCTGTCAATTTTTTCTACCCAGTGGTTCAACTTTCATGATCAGTACTTGTATTATAGATATCAATACTACAAGAGCGAAAACTCTAATTATTTTTGTGACAAATTATACAAGAGTTATTTAGTTATAACTTATATAACGTTTAAGTAGAGTTCTAGCTCAGCACAACTTAAGAAACACAACACTCTTTCTTTGTATTTATATTATCTTCTAATCTAAAGTTAATATATACATTTATGAATCATTCAGATATACAGAGATTCTAATTTGTTAACATATGTCCACACCATGTTAAACTGTACATTATTATTGCCTAGTTTTTCAAACTAATCTACTCCAAACTAAAAATACATAATCCCATAAGAGCATATATTAATATGTTAATTATGCATTTGCTGCATTGTGGCATTCTCAGGAGGATGTTGAGGCGTAATTTGTTCCGCATGATGTTCATTCATATTACCCATGTCTTGAATTTCAAGAATCTGAACTCGTCGTTTCATCCTTCTCCTTATTTTTATTGCTACTTCTGCTGGAACTCCTCTCCCGCATACACTCACCGTGTTATCTTCCTTCTCTATTAGATATGTCTCTACTTCTGCAACGAAGACAGTGTTGAAGGTTGAATTCTATTGAGAACACAGTCAAATATCGTTGAATTAAGACCTTTCGTTGTATTAATAAATCCAGTTTCATGAATACAGTCCCACTTAGGTTCTTAAGTTTAAAGTTTTGGAATGATTCTGTTATCAATTGGCTATACTTATGTACTCGCTTCATGAATGATTAGTACTCCTCCTATCTTTGATCGTCAAAAAACGAGCTCAAAGCTGAATTTAATTCTATGAATATAGAGTTACCTTTCATTTTGAGAAGATTTTTCTTTAACTTTTTGCAGCAAGCATTGCAGTCAAGATTAAGTCTCATCACCATGCAAAATGCCTGGATTTTCCATAGGAAAAAAAACATGTCAACAGATATATTACCAAGCTTACTTATGAGTTATAACTATTATGATAAAGTTAGGTGTTCATCCTCAATCATGGCATAAATTATGGATTGTTTGCCCCGGGCATAGGCTCAATCATGACAAACTAGCCTCTTCTTATGATGTAGGTCGGAGGACAAAATCTCGTGTTAAAATTATAAATAGACAAACTCAATTGCCTTAACTCTCTGAGGCCCATCTTGTTGTTTACCTCCTCAGGTGTCCCATGAAAGTGAGGGGTTCACATTTTATAAATTATGGAGTGCTTTCTTTAAATCATGGTTTTATTTAGATCTAATTATACAAGATTCAAGGCTAATTTACCATATTTATGTCTTGATTTGATTTGATTGGGGTGCTAATTTAGAAAAAGTGAGGTAAGTATACACTATATGGTTGATAAAGATGAAGCCATAGTATGATAAAAGATATGTATGGTAAAAGAGAAAGGTTGTTTTTTGATGTGAAGATTGAGAAAGATGTAGGTGATTTTATACCAAATTATTAATGAGGGAAGTGTGGTGATTGATCAAGGAATCTTGAATCTTGATTCTTCAAAGTAGTTTGGTTTAGAAGTTGGGAAATGTTAGATTTTAGTTATTCTCTTGAGTTTGTTTGCCTTGATTAAGATTTAAGATGCCATCATATTCATATTGGTGAAGGAAGCATATTTGTTTACCAATATTGCTTCATACAATTATTTGACATCACTTTAGAAGTAAGCATCCCTTCCTTCATACAACATTGATTTGTACAAACTACAAACTACAAACAACAAAGACATGCAAGCAAAATAACTAAGTTCTTACAAACTAATTAGGTTGACTTGGACATCACTTGGTCAACAACTGGGTCAGCATTAAGATCAAGAAGTGCTTCATTTTCGGCGCATTCTCTCTTCCCAACGCCACCATTAACTCCGTCTAAATCCTCTCCCGCCGGACTTCTTTCTCCTTCCTCAACTTTCACTCTTTTCTTCAGATACTTAACGGCGTGGCGTGCTCTTCGTAAAATGGCGAAGAATTCCTCCACTTCTTCATCCAACGTTACTTTATTACCCAAATCTAGGTTATTCTCTCGCTTCCTCTTTCCCATTGAGATTTAGTTGGTGGTGGGGAAGTGGGTGGTGGGTGGTGGGTGGGGGGTGGGGGGGGGGATCAAGAAATGGTTAGTGAAAAAATTGGTTGTTGAGTGAAGGTGGAGGATGGGATTTTATGGCTGAAAAAAATGAGGATTTGGATTTAAAAATTCAATGTTGTACAGTACTCCCATTTGACTTCTCATATTGGTGGACCAATAATTTAAAACGTAAATATCTTTAGTTAATTATGTGAAAATTATAAAAAGTTAGTATTTTAAAAATATACATTGAAACAAATTTAACAACATCTCATAAGATTATATTATTTATTATCGACTAGTTAGAATTTATGATTGATTTATTTAAAGTTTTACTCTCAAAATAAAAAATATCCAAACAATTTCGGATGGAGAGGTATAATAATTGGAATAATATTTATTGACTTTTATAATAATTGACCAAGACTTGAGTTGTTGTTAGTGACGATATCTGAATCGAACAGACGTCATTAGTATGACGTTCGATATTGTCATTCATAGGATGCTTTGCCAGATAGTGAGTGGGCTTTGGTGGACCTGGAAATAAATAGTTTCTTTTTTGTCAAGAACGAAAGTAGCTGATGGTAGAATAATCTGTGAACTTTCATGGATACCACACAACAAAAAGATGCATTTTACTCTCATTCATTCGTGACGATGACGAATGACAAACTTGCTTCTCGATGTTAGGCTGACGGAAGAGTCCAACGACTCCTCCAAGTCCGCTCTCAAGTCTCAATGCCTTGCACAAAATCCTCGGCGTATGCATTCTTTCCGTGTCTAATACAAGGCAAGATAGTGTTAAAAAATTCAGAATAATGAAGATGATACTAATCATCCACAACAAACTCCTCCATGCGGACTCTTATAGATGAATGATGATGGACACGAGGTTATGAATCCCTTCAGGTCTTTATACAGACTCTTATACAGCACAGCTGAACGAGAGCTCATTTATATTCATTCAAAACACAAATATTCAAGTCCAAGAGGTTCACATGGACATTGAGAGGATTATTCATGGGCGCCAAAGACAACCTGCTTTCCTACATTATGTCCAGTATAAAGACCTACAAATGCTGCAGGTGCACTCTCGAGGTCTTCTGCAATATCTTCGAGATACACAATTTTTCCCTCTCTAATGAGACGCAAAGCGGCATCCAAAAACTTCGAGTAAAGATGATAATAATCATCCACCATAAATCCTGTGATATGAATTCTCTTATAGAGGATGGACATGAGATTATGAAATCCTTCAGTCTTACCTTGATTGTACTGCGCTATCATTCCACAAACAACTATTCGACCATTGATTCCCACATGGATTGAAGTGTGTACCCGTTTGGCTAATAGTGAACCAATACGGGATTAAATTTGAACATGTGGAATCATCATAATTACATATAACCGCCGATACTTTCATCCGTTCATAGAGGGTAAAATGGACACAAAACTGCGCCCTAGAAATTTCTACCAGTGATTTATATGCACCCTATCAATGTTATGACTAGGACAAATTAAGCTTATTTTGATTTTCTTCAGTAATTATTAGAAATTTACTGGTTAGAGGTAATTTAAGGCTTGTTACTCCACCAACCATAAACCGATAGAACTCCAGATTAAGCAGAAACACGTTGCTATTATCTTTGAACTGGTCAGTATCCTTTAAAACTTGATATTAAGGACTACATCGGTTCGCAACAGAGGTATTTCACGGCCTAAATTTTTTTAGAACAACGGGAGATGGACAGGGTGGGGGTGGTAAAGGAGCATATGGAGAGAATGGAACAAAAATCATACCTGCCGAGGGAAATATCAGCAAGCAACTGTGGTTCAAGCATTGCCTCCTGTGGCTAGTAAATCAGCTAGCAAAATCATCCCTAAAGGTTGGAGTATGAAAGAGTATAGAGGTTCCTTTCAGAAGTATATGATATTTGGCCAAACGAAAGAACAATAACATTCCACAATCAACTCTAAAAAATGATACAGGGCATTGGGACTATAATGAGTGTCGTTCTTTAATGAGTATATACATCTTGCATTCAAGATACTTCGTTTGGTACAAAGGAACGCAAAGCCCCAGGCTAAGCTGGTACCAAGGCATCTTGCAAAAGCAACACCGGCGGAGTCCTGTGCAAGAGACAGTTTGTTGAGTATTATAATCATCACATCTTCGTGAACTTGAGAAATCACACGCGTTCTGCATCTTGCTTCTGCCCCTCTTTTTTTTGTGCCGCCTGCATATTAGCAGAGACATTAGACATGCAACATAACTACTCTTGTATGTCAAAATGGTTAACTGCACCCAAAAATGATGGTTACGTTTGTATGACTAGCCTTTTCTCTTCAAAAATTATCTCATATAAAACAACTAGAAAGTGTGTTGATGGATGGTGATGATAAAACTGATCCCTATATAGGATGAGCTTGCTCCATCTAAAGCTTTAGAGTAAACATCTAAAGCTTACTATGCCAGCATGTTACCAGTACAAATACTCCAGTATAATTGACACAATTGAAAGGGAAAAAAACACGTACCTTTCTCATTTTTTCAAGCACACTATCTTCAAAAGCTTGATATCCAGATCCCACAAGATCGTTCAATTTTGGGCCATCACTGTCTGCAACATTTTGGGCTTTGGAAATCGCAGGCGATGCAGAAGGTTGGGCTGATTGGAGTGGCTCAATGAATAACGGGTTTGACAAATCTCCCAAGACTTGCCCAGTTACAGCTCCCTGAAAATTTATAAAACCTCAATATAGAGCCACACAAATATATACTCCTACATATTAAAATATTAAAGAAAGCAAAATAAGTACTTACGACTGCTTCTTTGGATGCCATTACAACTAATGCTTTACCTTTTTTCTTTTTAAAACTTAGAATGACTACATCTTCGACGACTCCAAATTTCTCGAATAATTCCCTGAGTTGTTGCGCGGTGTAACCTTCACCAGTTCTGTCCCATGTTACCTTGAGTACCTTCTCTTTATCCGATGCGCTTTGTGTACCAGTTTTGTTATCTTTCGTACCCTGAGTGGTATATTTTCCCGTAGAACATGCAGGAGAATTCCCTTTATTGGCATGCATAGCCCGAATTCTAGCAATCTCTTCTTTAAGCTTTCTAGTGATAATTTGTTCCTCATTCTGTTGTCTACCACTAACATCAGGAGAAAAGGCCGACCGCTCCCTTTCCTCAAGATCAGACATCATCTTTCTCTTCTTAGAATCATGTTGAGATTGGCGCAAAACTTTTTCCCTCTTAATTTTAAGAAGTTCGTCAAACAATTTCCTTGCTTTTTCATCTTTAAGCACTTCATAAGAAGTCTTAAGCTTCTGGAAATTCTCATGTGCATTTGGATCATCGCACCTTTTATCAGGATGCAATTCTAATGCCTTCTGATGATAGCCTTTGACAATATCTTTATTAGTAAGCTTCGCTCCTTCTTCCCCAGATGGTAGGCCTAACACAATATAATGGTCAACTTCTGGATCCATTGACTGCAATACAAGCACCAAAACCATTGTAAGTCATGTTTACTTAATTTTGGTGTGGGAAACAAAAAGTTTTTTAAAAAATCCACCCATTAGAAAAGAACAATGAACGCACAACATTTTGTGAATAAAACGCCTACTACAACATTCGATATGCAAACCTTGTAAGGACAAAACCCTTTTAACAAACAAAACAATAAACAAGGAAAGCCTTCCAATCTAATTTACTTTTTGCCAAGGCTTTCACCTGCAGCTCATAAGCTAGGTTACATCATAAGAGGCTCCAACTTCAGTTCGTTTAACATAAAACTTAAAAAAAATTAACTTGGAGCTATATCCGAACTAAAAACTGAAAATCTAAACACTAATACATTCAATTATAGAAAAAATAGCAATTGACACTTGCTAAAAAACTGCACATTAAGCTCTAAATCCTAAAAATAAACTAGTTATAATGATCAATAATAATGATAACAATAACAATAATTACAATAAGGAGTAATTAATTAAAAAAGAGGAGAAAGCTCATCAACAAGAAGCCTCAATAGATAACGGTAAGTCGATATGTCTGACGAGGAAGCAAAACAATAAATAATATACTCATACATTTAAACAGAGAAGAGGCAAATTGGGAGATTAAATATAGTAATATACTCATACACCCAACCCAAATGACAAGGAACCGAAATTCCACTTGCTATAGTCATCAGTAATAAAAATTTACAAGGGAATCATTGAAATTGTGATACTGCAGAATTAGTGGAAGTAGGAGATTAATATAATTATTAATTAGGACAACTACACACAGAGTCACAGACACATGAGGCTAATGTCAATAACCCATCTTACTACAGTACTCCTTTTTTACCACAGAGTCACAGACATCGGAGATTAATATAATTATTTTGATAATTGAATCTTAAACATCAACTTAAGTAGTTTTATACTCCCTCCATCTCTAAAAATGAACTTTTTTACCAAATTGAAAATCTCTCTTTTTTTAATTATCACTTAGGTATTATTATTGTAAGAATTAAGAAAAATATTTACAATAAATTACTTACTCCAATGACCAATCGATATAAAAGAGAAGTGAGAAATATTAATATTAACAATAATAATAATTTAATATTTTTTAACATTTTTTTCTAATTACAATAGCAACCTATAATAAAACAGATGTTTTTATAACACAATTACATCACAAACAAAACAAAAAGAATTTCTTGTATGAATTGAAACTCAAATATATAAGGGTAGGAGAAAAAGAAACAAATTGTGGGCAAAATACCTTGATGACGAGTCTTTGAGCTTTGTAAATTTAGGTTTCAATTTACACAACTTAACATATCAGCAAATTGAAAAAAAATAAGTTAAATTCTTTTAATACATGCAATAGGTGGGTTTTTGCTCTTTGGGGTGTTGATTGTTTTTCCTTGGTATTTGGTGTTGGTTGGACGGCTATGGAGATGGAGAACAGGCAATGCAGATAGGAACAGGGAAGAAGATGATGATATGGTGAAAAAGACTAAACTGACCCTGTCAAAAACTTGTAATAACTTGTAAAATGGCGTAAAAATGAGTAGTATTTTCTTAAGCAACACTATGTAGTTCAATGATCGAATATTAGCAAAACTAAATTAGGATGATCGAAGGAGAAATTTTAGATAAAGCGAGTAATCGGTGGTGCCATTTGCCGTAAATTATAATTTCCAACCGATTGGTCTTTCACCGATCATTGATAAGAGAAAATTGAAACCGATCTGATCATATCGTTTTTTTAAATCAAAATCGATCCGGTGGGTTAAAAATCGATAAAAAAGATCATCGGTTCATATCGAGTTGATTAAAAAGCCACATACAATCGAAATTCTATATAAAAAAATGAATAGTTTTTACCTTCAAAACCCCAAACGTTACTTTATGAACAAAGATAGAAGTGCTAGATCGACTTCTATAAAGAATTGGATGGAGTATAATAATTACTCCCTCCATTCATTTAGTTGTCGTTTAGCCTAAATTTTTTTATTTGTTATAGTTATTGTTTTAACATTATTAAATGTACTTTTTACTTAATTTTTATATTAAAGTTATCACCGTCCAATAATATAATAACAATCAATTATCATTTTACATTTTTAATATATTTTTTGACTAGTTTTTATTTTCATAGATTTACAAGTCACAAAACTATTTAGTCATGACAACATATTACATGAGTAAGTTGTATACTTTGTCCCTAATCTAGTAGTAGAACATTTAATTTTGCAAAACCTATAAAATAAGGCCCACAATTCACATGCATCTCCATTCTCCAATATAATTGCCCAATTTTTGCCCTTATATATCAATCAGAGTCACTAGACACTAGCCAAAGAGTCAAAAGTGCGAAAATGTTTTCTCATTCTTTGCCATGTTTTCTGCTACTTGTTTTATTCCTCTCCATATCTACTGTAGATTTTGCTTCTAGTCTTCCTTCAAAAATTGGAAATGGCTACAAATTAATCTCCATAGATAAAACCTCAGATGGTGCACTTGTTGGACACCTTCAAGTTAACCAGAAAAACAATATCTATGGCTCTGATATTCAACTCTTGCAACTATATGTCAAGTAAGTCTTCAGTTTTACTACATTTCAAATTTCCCTTCTCTTCTTTTTTGTGCATCATCATTAGGACAGATTGCTATCTTCATATGTTTTAAGTAGATAATTGTTAATTTAGTCCCGTTAAGTTTAACCTTGTTGCAATTTATTTGTCGATATTGCCATAAGTATTGAACGTTCTTTTGTAAATGTGACAAACTGGCATAATCATTTCGATATTTGGACATCAAGAACATTTGGAGACGAATGTGCAACATTTGTTATATTATGAGTACTCGGAGGAGGAAAATACCGCGATGTGACAATTACTTAGACATACTGTTAACTCATTTTTGGGGTGATATTTTGCAGGCATGAAACAGATAATAGATTAAGGGTTCATATAACTGATGCAGAGAAACAAAGATGGGAGGTTCCGTACAATCTGTTACCAAGAGAAAAACCACCTTCATTAAAACAGAGCATAACCACCATTTCAAGAAAGAACACATATTCTCTAAGTCCTCCTTCAAATTATGCAGGCAGTGAGCTAGTATTTAACTACAAAACAAACCCTTTTAGCTTTTCCATCAAAAAAAAATCAAATGGCCAAACCATTTTTGACTCAAGCTCTGAAGAATCAGACCCTTTTAGTTCCATGGTATTTAAAGATCAATATCTTGAAATATCTACAAAACTGCCGAAAGATGCTTCACTATATGGGCTCGGAGAGAACACACAAGGCCACGGGATTAAGCTGAACCCGAACGATCCTTACACATTGTATACAACAGATATTTCAGCCATTAATTTGAATGCAGATTTGTATGGATCACATCCTATGTATATGGACCTTAGGAATGTGAAAGGTGAAGCTTCTGCTCATGCAGTTTTGCTGTTGAATAGCAATGGTATGGATGTGTTTTACAGAGGAAATTCTTTGACATACAAAGTGATTGGGGGTGTTTTCGACTTTTACTTCTTCGCTGGACCCTCACCTCTTGATGTTGTTGATCAATACACACAGCTCATAGGACGCCCAGCTCCCATGCCCTACTGGTCCCTTGGTAATAAATACTCCTAATCACCCTTTTTCACTATTTTTGGTTTACACTTTTGACTAGATAAAGTAAATATTTGTTGCATCACAATACTTATTCGCATAGTATCTAATTGGTAGACCTTTGATAGAACATGATAATTTGTAAATCATGTCAACTATTAAATTAGATCGTACATTAATCTATTTCGTATACTTTATGACAACGTACTATATATTCATCATACCATTAAATTTAGTTAGTTTTAGATAAAGGAGGTAGGTGGTAAATTAAGTCTTGTCAATAAATTGATGTGAGTATTGAAATAGCATTATAGCACCATTATTGACATTTGACAATGACAACTAAAAATGTAGTTGTTTATGTTGAGTAAATTGTTCATCTAAGCATTAAGTTGTCATGTTTTTTTTTTTTGTATATCTTTTCTTGAATTGCATAATAAGTTGGGTTTCCTAATTAATGACTAGTCCTTTTCCAATAGTTTTAGAAGGGTTGGAATAATTTAGCAAATTATTTATCTTCTTGGGATTACACAAGTAAGCATGAGACAGTAGTTAGAGTGAATATAATTGTGTTACCCCATGATAGGAGGGTGATTCGAGCAATGAATGGCGTCTTGTAATAATAATCTTACAGAATATCACTTTGAAAAGTGTGGAATTTGGAGTGGTGTGTTGGTCCAATTAACTTATTGTCGAATTTGTCTTCACATCATTGCAAATTATATCCCGGAAAAGGACTTTCTTTTTATGGAGTATCTTATTTCACGGAGGAAAATAAGGTCCTATTAATAACACATGCTTCTCATTGGTTCATTTGTTACCCAATATCTAAGTTGATTTTGTATTATATGATACAATATCTAAGTCATTCTTGTATAATTCATCCCTAATAATTCAAGAAATGTTGGGATACATATAGGACCATGTTCTTTATAGAGTACGATAATTTACTCAAAAGGTAATAATATCAAATGAAATAATTTTATCATGTGTCACCATTGAGGATTCTTTTTACTAGTCTTTTCCTTTTGTTTGTGGAACTTGGATTCTATATTACAAGATTTACAGTTAGTTTAAAAGTTTGTTCACTAATTTAAAATAACATAAAAATTACATTTACAATCTTTTATGAATTTATAAGGCCCTTCGAGGACATCCGATAAAATCTTATGAATTTATAAATTGAAATATTACATCTGTTATAATATTTGCGATTATCTTTTTAACACAACTATGATATAAAAGTTAAAGTACTTCCGAGTATCTAACTTTGTCAGAAACATAATCGCACCTTCTTATTGATTGATGAGATATAACCTATTTTGTTTCAATATTTTATCTACCGTCTGCATATGCATTATTGTGGAGTGGGGCACGATGCATGCTCTTTCCTTCGATATAGCCGACGATAGATATTTTCTTGGTCATATAAAACTTTCTTATCTCACATGTGTTGCCTCATCAACACTCTGTCTTTAATCTTGATTTCGTTGTTATGGACATTGTTTTATGGTTCATATGTCTAAATGGTGCACTCATTGTCGGAATCTTATTCACAACTACATTTGCGTTCGAAATTCATCTCCTTGTTAATTATTCAAAAAAAAAAAAAAAGAGTAACCAAAGGACGAGTTTCGGCTTAAAAAGTATATTACTCCCTCCATCCCTAAATGATGGAGACATTTTGACTTTTTGAGTCAAATTTCGAATATTTTGACCGTAAATTTTCATTAAACGATAACAAATAATATAGTCATATTGGATCTTGTTAGATTCGTCTCGATATATATTTTTAAAATGTCATGTTCTTGTAATTTTTACACATGTAAAATTAAAAATATTTACGTTTTAAGTCGTGTCTCGGAGACCGTGAAAAAGCAAATGACTGTATCAAAAAGGTATGGAGGGAGTACATTTTGTTATACAATTCTAAGTTATTTACAAAAAAATACAATAGATAACGTCTATATAGTGAAAAATCCTTGGTTAAATTTGGTTTCATCTTTGTTATTCCTTAGTATTAGTTCAAGATTGCAATTAAAGTTGAATAATATTATGGACTTACTATCTATATGGGGTTGTGCACACATGCCCAAATTTAAGGTGAACAAATTTTGTCTTAGTTGAAAATGTATGAATGCGTCTAAAATAGATGTCCATGATTGGATGCAGGATTCCATCAATGCAGATGGGGTTACCATAACTTATCTGTTGTTGAAGATGTAGTCGAGAACTACAAGAAGGCAAAGATACCACTTGATGTGATTTGGAACGATGATGATCATATGGATATACACAAGGACTTCACCCTTAACCCTCACAACTATCCTCGCCCTAAACTCTTGTCGTTTCTTGAAAAAATTCATAATCAGGGCATGAAGTACATTGTCATTATTGATCCTGGAATTGGAGTCAACAAAAGTTATGGCACCTACCAAAGAGGCTTGGCTAATGATGTCTTCATCAAGTATGGGGGCAAACCATACTTGGCACAAGTGTGGCCTGGAGCGGTTAACTTCCCCGACTTCCTCAACCCGAAAACTGTGGACTGGTGGGTTGATGAGGTTCGTCGATTCCACGAGCTTGTTCCTGTTGATGGTTTGTGGATTGACATGAATGAAGCTTCAAATTTCTGTTCTGGACTATGTACGCTTCCTGAGGGCCGGATATGTCCGAATGGAACAGGCCCTGGATGGGTTTGTTGCCTGGATTGCAAGAATATAACATCCACAAGATGGGATGAACCGCCTTACAAGATTAATGCATCAGGGATACAAGTACCTATAGGATACAAAACTATAGCCACTAGTGCTTACCACTACAATGGAGTTCTTGAATATGATGCTCACAGTATATATGGCTTCTCACAATCTGTTGCAACACATAAAGCTCTTCAAGGGCTTCAGGGTAAACGTCCCTTCATTCTATCTCGTTCGACATTTGTCGGTTCAGGGCGTTATGCAGCGCATTGGACAGGGGATAACAAGGGAACATGGGATGACTTGAAGTATTCCATCTCCACTATGCTGAACTTCGGTATATTTGGAGTCCCAATGGTTGGATCAGATATATGTGGATTCTATCCTGCCCCTACAGAGGAGTTATGCAATCGGTGGATTGAATTAGGTGCTTTCTATCCATTCTCAAGAGATCATGCAAATTTCTATTCTCCTAGACAAGAACTCTATCAATGGAAATCTGTAGCCAAGTCTGCAAGAAATGCTTTAGGGATGAGATACAAGTTGTTGCCGTATCTTTACACGTTGAACTATGAGGCGCATATCAGTGGCGCGCCTATTGCTCGCCCGCTCTTCTTCTCCTTCCCTAATTACACTCAATGTTACGGATTGAGCACTCAATTCTTGCTAGGGAGTAGTCTCATGGTTTCACCTGTGCTCAAAAAAGGCAAAAGAGAGGTGAAAGCTATGTTCCTGCCAGGTACATGGTATAATCTATTTGATATGACACAGGCAATTGTCTCAAAGGAGCCACATTACCTTTCACTTGATGCACCTCTGCATGCCATCAATGTCCATTTGTACCAAAATGCAATCATCCCAATGCAAAGAGGTGGAATGATATCTAAAAAGGCAAGAATGACACCTTTCAGCCTCATTGTTGCGTTCCCCTTGGGGTGCACTAATGGAGAGGCTAAAGGGAAGCTTTACCTTGATGATGATGAGCTTCCAGAGATGAAACTTGGGAGTGGTTATGCGACGTATGTTGAGTTCTATGCGACAGTCTCTCAAGGGAAGGTTAAGGTATGGTCAGATGTTCAAGAAAGCAAGTTTGCACTTGAGCATGGATGGAGTGTTGAGAAGATGACAGTGCTGGGATTGGATCGAATAGGCGCAGCGTTTGAGGTTGAGGTCGATGGAAGTCCACTTGTTGATACCTCCAAGATTGACTTTAGTTTCACAGAGCATCAGTATCCGCAGAGGTTGGAAGAAGGGGGGGATAAAATGAAAAACATGATGGTTGAGGTTAAAGGACTCGAATTGCCTTTAGGTAAGAAGTTTGCCATGTCATGGAAAATGGGAACCAAGTGATGAAGTCAAGACGTTTTCGTTATCTTTCTTGTTTCTTGGTCTTGTATTGTTTTCAGAAAGTTAAAAGTAATTTTCCTGAGTAAAAAAACTACCCCAACTAAGGTCACTTGTTCGAGAGGAGATGTGCTCAATGTTGTGTGCATATCCTTCTCAAGTAACGAACCGTAACTTTCCACTATTTACGCTATTCTGATTGTCATTACGATATTTTAAACAAATTATTACATTTATGAATAATCTTGTCCGTGTCTAGGTGTCTGAGGAGGGGTCAATAGTCACGAGTCCTTTTAGTAGTTGAGAACAATTGCAATTTCAATGGATATGAATTTGCTGTCTGAGTTAACCATGAATCCAAGATATATATGTTCTTATTATATCTATCCGAATTTGTGAGGTCTCATATCAACGTCTGTTTCGGAGCAGTAAAGGTCATTTGCCTTTCACACTCGTCAACAAAGAACAAGAACTCTTATGTTGACATGCTTAAGTACTGGAACATGCTTTAGTTATGGAAATTTCTTAGAACTTTATTTCATAAATAAATATACTAACCTTTTAAGTGATAGAAGTAGCTTTTGTCATTAAATTTCATCGATTGTTTTGCATAATTTATGTTTTCAAGTGTCTTATTTAATCATGAAATAAGTGATTTGATGTTTATATTCGATAAATATAGGTAATAATTGAGCAATTTTGCTTTTTAACACCTTTAAGAAAAATAAAGAAAAACCCTTAAGATAAGACGGTCTTGGATTAAATATAAAAAATCAAGGCAATATGTGGTTTTTATTACTTGCGATATTAATTTTCTAGGGAGTATATTATAGCTCGAACTAATCGAGCCACTTGTAGCACAACACTGACACACATCTTGAAGTTGAGTATGGGCTTTCTTTGAAATAATTATGAGTTATGACATATATTTAAATATCTAATCATTTATTGCAACATACGAATAACACAAACATATATATATGGTCCATCTCAAGAATAGCCAATGAATGAGTATTATCTTCATGCCAATAATAATGTTCGGTAGTGCCAATAATAATAGTTAATTATGCATGATATGTGCAATCAATCAAGCACATATAGTTAGGGGTATATTTGTAAATCATTATGAGGTGATAAATTATTTGATGTCTAGAGAATTTAAGTTTGCTTTTTAACAGCCAAATACAATATTCTCGTTCTTACAAAATTCAAATCTAAGTCATAAGAAAAAGCTTGACTACAAGTATTTTAGCATTCAAATTTTTTACCAACTTATTTATGTCGCGAGATTAGATGAATTTACTAAATGGTTTCACGGATTTTGAAGCTTGAAATCATGAGGCTCATTTCATGTTTCATTATGTGCATTGGTCCATGAGGCTTTCATTCTCCTGCCACATTATTGGTAGCCTTTTCTTGTCAATGGTTGAATGCATTAATAAACAAGATCAAATTTATTCAAATCCCCATCACTCAAAATCTCACAAAATTGACTCATTAATATCAAGAAGTCATGCATATTTTAGCATTGGTAAAACATTAAGTTTCCATCTATATATACAAGTGAGTGAAAATGTCACTAATTTAGAGTTGAAATTGAGCAATAATAATTTTCCAAGCTAGTCAATTTCACCATATATATAAATTGTGATGGAGGTGGGTATTGGCATCGTTGATTAAGATTATAGAATAGTGAGATTTTGTCTGATACAATAGAAAAGTATAAAAATGAATCTGATGCATGAATATTCAAGTTGATGATTCCCTAAGTTTCACTGATGAGTCCGGTCCCTTCTGCGATCTCGGAATTGGGGAATCAACGTCTTGATCAACACTAGGTGAGATATGAACCAACCTCGTGGAAATGGTTCTCTTCGGGAATCCGCTTATGTTCCTTCCTGAACCCTTGGAAGCCAGTTCACCTCGTGAGATGTATTCTACGACCTGAAAGTGTGGTCGGGGTACGACCACAAACACTCCGATGCTTAAGTCAGTATGGTGTCTTAAGGGAGAGTCAAATATCAAGTCTAGAGTATTTAGTACTTGGATAAGAATTACCTCAAATGGCTGATGGTACAGTACTATTTATAGAGTACTGGAGAGAGAAAGGATGTACCTTTACTCCTTGTGATGATGACACTTGGCCTGATCTCAACGGTGGAGTACACCAGGAGAGAGAATTCGAGGCCTTTAATTGGGCCAGCTCGTGTGGGCTTAGCTGGAAGGAATCTGGTTGTACTGGGTGAGTACAATTATGGATCTTATAAATATTGGGCCTCATCATTTGCCCCCATTTATTGGTGAGGTGCTTAAACGAGTCTGGTTGACCTCGCATGTTTCATGAGCGAGCCTCACCAGATAAATCTCGGACTCACGAACCAGTTCCTTACTCATATTTGGGATATCAGAAATTATTCCACGTGTCAGGCGTTCGGACGGTGGACGGTTGGTGATGTGTTTCCGTGGCTTTCTATAAAAGGTACTTAACACACTTCCTTTTGTACTTTCATTCACTTTATTTCTTCCCAACTGTCTTCAGCTTTTTCTCTCTGAAAACCTTCATCTGGCTTCTGGGCATTTTCGACAATTATCCCTTCTTCAATCGGTCAAACTCTTACAGGTAACTCTTCTGTTCTAGGCAACCTTATTGTTTTACCCTGATAGTTAAGGTTACCTTATGTCCCTTCAAGTCTTGACCTTCCCTCTTGTAATGTTTTCTTCATGTGATTATTGCTGGGGAATTTGATGTTCGTATGCTGCCAATGTAGGTAGATTTATACCATAATTCAGTATTCTTTTAGGCTGAGATTCTTTCCTAGCCCATGACTGAGGCATAAAAATGTCCTTTTGATTCCACCGATTGTTGGTTGTTGTTTACAAGTTTTGGTGTTATTATCGTCCTTTGAATTGGGGGTATAAACTGGGTTTGTTGTCTTTCTGCGTTTGCTGTTGAATATCCGTTGTAAATTGCATGATTCGGTTGTTAATCCTCTGTTTTTAGTGTTCATGGGGTCTGTGGAATTAGAATGGTCTTTTTGTCTGTGACCTTTCAATTTCCTTCCTTTGGTCCAGGAATCTCAATCGTTTCAATCGTTAGTTTCTGACCTTTGATTTTCCCGCCCATTTTGTGACTTTTCGATTTCTGTGCAGGCATCAATATGGAAGGAGAAAACCAGAACGCGTACCAGTCAAATGACGAGCTTGTCATTCAGGCCGGCATAGACAATGTCACCCTCACCCCGTTGACGACTTTGGTTGAAGAAACACAGCGGGTAAGTGTACCTCTCGAGGTCCTTCAACACTATCGATGGTTGTCCTCCCTCGGGGTATCCACTACGATACTTCCGGAGTCTAACCTTAATCCCATTCATATTACTCCGCGACATGATCCCTTGTCGCATATTTCTACTGATCACTTACCCCTGCGAGCTGAACCCCAGGACTCTGACGAGGACCTTGAGTTCGCCGCACTTTTGAATGAGGGTCCTCCACCCTCTTCTATTTTTCCCCTTTCTCCAGATGTCGTCCCTGTATCTTCTGCCTCTGAGGATGCTGATGTGATGCAGGTGCACACTTCAACCCAGGGCGCGGGATCTTCCACCGTGAAGCGCAAGCGTCAGCTTCACGACTCCGATGACGAGGTGGAAGAGAACACTGCTGAGGCTCCTCTAGCTAAGAAGAGTAAGGATGACTCAGACTCTTCCCCCGCCCCTCAAGGTAAGGTTCCCAAATTCCTTCAACGTCCTTGGACTAATTTGAGCTTCGGGGACCTTAGGAGATTTAGATCGTACTTCGCTATCCCGGGGCGGGTTCTTATGAGACTTCCTTTAAAAGATGAGGACCTAACTGAATATCAGGAGGGTTGGACACCCATGTATATAGAAGCCTTCAATTTTGGGATGCGACCTCCCTTTTCCCATTTTTTAAATGACCTCCTTTCTACTATTCCGGCCGCTCCCTGTCAATTGCATCCTTATGCTTGTGCCACCTTGACTATTTTCCAAGTGGCATGCTCAATAGCGGGCATTTCCCCTTCCCTTCCTTTGTTTTGTACCATGTATAGAATGGCCCGTGCCCCCAGCGGGGTATTGTACTTCTCACCCAAACAGTCCATGAACTTCTTGGCCACTCCCCGTCCTGAACGTCTTGCGGACAACCGATGGCACGACAAATGGTGTTTAGTGAAAGGCGGAGTGGGCCCTGACGTTCCACTTATTCGGATTGATAAAGTTCATCAAAAGAAGGGCCTCCGTAAAGTTAAGAAGATGGGGGATGAACTTGACCAAGTGGCCCGGCTCCGTTCCATCATTTCCAAGCCCTATCCTTGGCCTCTTTTTTGTGATGAAGGCTGTCTCATCCTTGCTAATTTGGCTAATAGGAAGTTTGAGTCCGTCCCCGGGGTAGACACGTCTTGGGGTATGTAATTTCCCTCTACGTCCCCTCTCCTTAGGTTTTCAATCTTGTTTTCTTTTAACCACTTGTTTCTTATTTTATTACAGGGCCAGTGCTGAAGGCCGCTGCGAGATCTTTCGACCCGAGCGACGTTGACTTCGCGGCCATGCTGGGTTCTCGCCGCCCCTTGTTGTCCAAGGCTGTGGTATCCGTAAAGGAGTCCATAGAGCCTAGACGCCCTTCCTCCACCGCGGGGGTAAGTCTTCCTCCTCTGGCTGTGCCTTCGGGGAACGCCGTGACGTTGGCCGCCGAGGGTTCTAAGCCTTCTGAGGACGTTGCTGCTGATTTGCCTTCTCCAACCCCTCCTGTATCCTCCCAAGCTCTGGATTTGGAAAAGAAGGGATCTCCACCGCCTCGACTCTCTCCCCGTTCAAAGGGTAAAGGGAAGTTGGTTCCGTCTCAACGGTCTCAAGCTCCTTTTGCCCCCAATGTCAAGGATAGGACTGTGAGCTCCCGGGTAAATTACTGCGAGACGCCGTATACCCTTCCCGGAGGTGTGGTGGTGGATCAACACTTTGCCTGGTCCCATGTGAACGATGCCTTTCACGCCCTGAAGCCTTATATGGTAAAGACGCTGGGAACACCTCTGGACGAGCCTATGGACATTCAATTGGAGGTGGCGAAGATGATGAAGCATCATCTCGAGGTATTTGACCTTTCCTCTTCTTATTGTTTCCATGTCTTGTAAATTTTTAATCTCTCTTGGTCCGCAGGCTCTGAACGCTGGATACACCATTGCCCATCACTATGCGAACGGTTTAAGAGAGTTTCCCAAGCTCCAGAAAAAGGTGGCCAAGCTAGAGGAGAAGCTCTCTGACGGGGAGGCAAAGTTCACCTCGTTAACTGCAGAGAAGACAGACATGAGGAAGAAGACGATGTCATTGACTTCTGATCTTAAAGCAGTTACTGAGGAACGGGATGCCTTGAAGAAGGAGTTGGCCCAGTTGAAGGCATCCTCGGAGGAGGCTATCCAGCAGAGCGCCTTAGCGAAGGAGCAACTGAAGCAAGCTGAGGCTCGGGCGGCTGCTGCAGAGAAGAAGGCTACTAATTATGAAGCCGAGGCTAGGAAGGCGGTGGCGTCCGTAAAGCCTGCTGTGGACAGGACCATGCAAGAATTCATTAACAGCGAGGCCCTGGACGACTACCTCGGTACGCAGGTAGTACGCATCATGGGTGAGTTCGCCAGTTCCTGTGCCGATGCCCTTCCCGATCTTCCAGCCATTCTTGAAGCCTATCAAACTGACAACTTCAAGCCCTCCTGGATTAAGAAAGACTGATGTAGCTTTGTGATGTAATCGTTTTGTGATGTAATATCTTTGAACAATTTGTCTCGAACATCTTTTCTTTGAATGTCCTATTTCGCTGTTCTTATTTTTTATGCATCTCTTCTCCTTCGATTTATGCTAACCCCCGTGCCTGCCCCCTGTACAACTGTGTAATCCATTTGTAAAATATTACATTGTTTGTACATCGCACCACTCAGTTAACCATGAGACGTATGTCTCGGTTAGGTTGGTGTTTTCTCCAGTTCCATGACGACCTGAAAAGGTTGTATTTTGGAGGGGGGTTAGATTTCAGTGCTTCTCTATCGTCCTGAAAAGGTTGCACCTTGGAGAAGACTCAGATTTGAGTGCTTCTCTAGCGACCTGATAGGGTTGCGTCTTGGAGAAGACTTAGATTGGAGTGCTTCTCTAGCGACCTGAGAAGGTTGCATTTTGGAGAAGGCTTAGATTTGAGTGCTTCTCTAGCGACCTGTGGAGGTGCGTTTTTTAGAAGACTTAGATTGGAGTGCTTCTCTAGCGACCTGAAAAGGTTGCATTTTGGAGAAGGCTTAGATTTGAGTGCTTCTCTAGCGACCTGTGGAGGTGCGTTTTTGGAGAAGGCTTACGTTTGAGTGCTTCTCTAGCGACCTGTGGAGGTGCGTTTTTTAGAAGACTTAGATTGGAGTGCTTCTCTAGCGACCTGAAAAGGTTGCATTTTGGAGAAGGCTTAGATTTGAGTGCTTCTCTAGCGACCTGTGGAGGTGCGTTTTTGGAGAAGGCTTACGAGGTGTGTGCTTCTCTAGCGACCTGAAAAGGTGCATTTTGGAGAAGGTTTAGATTTGAGTGCTTCTCTAGCGACCTGTGGAGGTGCGTTTTTGGAGAAGGCTTACGAGGTGTTGCTACTCTAGCGACCTGAAAAGGTGCATTTTGGAGAAGGTTTAGATTTGAGTGCTTCTCTAGCGACCTGTGGAGGTGCGTTTTTGGAGAAGGCTTACGAGGTGTTGCTACTCTAGCGACCTGTAGAGGTGCATTTTAGAGAAGGCTTATGTTTTGTCAACGCTGTGAGACACTTGTTCTGCAGATCATAAATCAGAGTTTTATTAGCATAAAACAGCATTGTTTTGTAAGCTTATCAAACTAGTACAATTCTTTACTGCGAAATTTAAAGATAGTATTTTGCCAACTTCGTGACATGCCAGGTTCGTGGAACTGCTTCTCCAGTCATGTGGCTAAGTCTGTAAGTTCCTGGGCCCAATATCGCCTGGATCCTGTAGGGACCTTCCCATTTTGGACTTAGCTTTGTAATCTCTGTGGGATGACTTGCGGAGTATAGCCTTAGAACCAAATCTCCCACTTTGAATTGTCGGCCCTGCACTCTTCTGTTGTACGTTTTGGCCATCAAGCGTTTGTACCTAGCTGTCTTGAGTATGGCTTTGTCTCGTACCTCGTCAATGAAGTTGAGGTTTTGTCTTAGTGCTTCCTCGTTCAAAGTTTCATCGAAGCCCCTTTGTCTCCACGTAGGCAAACCCACTTCTACTGGTAAGACGGCCTCCGTGCCATAAACGAGGTTAAAGGGAGTTTCCCCTGTGACCAGTGATACCGTGGTACGCATTGACCATAGCACCGTACTGAGCTCCTCTACCCATGTTCCTTGTGGTGCTCCGCTTTGAACGATGTTACGTTTGATCCCATTAAAAACCACCCTGTTCATTACCTCAACTTGACCATTAGCTTGTGGATAATATACTGGTGCATACCGGTGCTCGATGCCATATTTGTCACAAAAGTCTTTGAGTATCTTTCCTTCAAACTGGGGCCCATTATCCGACACAAGGACTTTTGGGATTCCATAACGAGTCAGTATGTTCCGCCATAGAAATTTTACCACGTCTGCGCTCTTTGTTTGCTTAAGGGGTGCGGCCTCAACCCATTTTGTGAAGTAATCCACTGCAACTATGGCATACTCCACCCCACCTGGGGCTTTTGGTAGTTTTCCAACGAGGTCAATTCCCCACATGGCAAATGGTAATGGATTGAGAATAGGAGTCATCTCTGTGGCTGGGCTGTGTTGAACTGGTTTTAAACGTTGGCACGCATCACACCTTTTGACGAAATCAATTGCGTCCTGATGCATCGTAGGCCAGAAGTATCCTGCCCTTGTTACTTTGACTGCCAAAGCTTTAGCCCCGATGTGGCTTCCACACCATCCGTTATGAACCTCTTTTAAGACCAAGGTTGCCATCTCCGGTGTCACACACAACAAAAGTGGACCATCCCATGACTTTTTATATAACTCTCCATCGACCCAACAAAACCTGTAGCTTCGTTTGACGATCTTGCTAGCCTCCATTTTATCCTCTGGTAAAATACCACTTTGTAAATATTGTGCAATGGGAGTGCGCCAATCCGTGACCTCGTCTAAGACCATGTGAACAGCCTGAATTTCAAAAGCTGGTATATCTCTGACCTCTACATATACATCACTGGGTAAATTCTCATAATAGGTCGTTGCCAGTCTAGACAAGTAATCCGCCTCGGTGTTTTCTTCTCGCATAACATGCTGGAAGCGAACCTGTTCGAACGAAGTCACGAGCTGTATTGCCTTGGCATGATATCGGGCCATGTTATCATTTTTTACTGCGCACTCTCCTTGCATCTGATCCATTATTAGCTTTGAATCTCCCCGGACCACCAGCCTTTTTATGCCCATCCCCTTTACTAACTCCAAACCAGCGATCATGGCCTCATATTCTGCCTCATTATTCGTTGTTTGGAAAGTTAGCCGTATGGCATATCCCATGACTACCTCATTTGGTCCGTGGATGGAAATCCCTACTCCTGACCCATCCATGTTACATGCCCCGTCCACATTCAGAATCCACTCCGGGTCGTCCTCCTTCTCCTCGATGACCGTGCTGTCGTCCTTGGGTAAGAATGTGCATTCTGTAACAAAGTCTGCCAAAGCCTGTGCCTTAATACTTGTACGAGGTACATAGGTTATATCAAATTCACTTAATTCAATAGCCCACGTCGTTAATCTCCCCGACAGAGCAGGACTGGATATTATCCTTTTTAGTGGTTGATCCGTGACGACCTCGATAGAGTGCGATTCAAAATATGTCTTCAACTTACGTGCTGCTATGACTAGGGCATAGACGAATCTATCAATTAAAGCATAATTGAGTTCAGCACCGCGCAGAACATGGCTGACATAATAGATTGGACGCTGAATTCTGGCGTCTTGCTTAACCAACACCCCACTTATAGCCTCTTCGGACACCGCTAGATATAACTGTAATGTGTCTCCTGGAAGAGGATGTGTTAATAACTGAGGATTCTGTAAATATGTCTTTAACTCTGCAAAAGCGTGCTGACACTCCTCATCCCAATTGAACTTTGGCATTGTTGATGCTTGCCTTAGCTTTTTGAAGAATGGAAGATTTCGCTCTGCCGATCGTGATATGAACCTTCCCAGCGCGGCCAAGCATCCATTCAACTTCATTAACTCTTTATATGTTTTCGGAGGTCGCATCTCCGTGATCGCCTTGATCTTATCCGGGTTAGGTTCAATTCCCTTTTTACTGATCATGTATCCAAGAAATTTACCCGACGTGACGCCAAATGAACACTTGTCTGGATTTATTTTCAAGTGATATTTGCGTAGTCGAAGAAATGTTTCCTGTAAGTTTGGTAAGTGATCCTGCGAGAACTTAGACTTAACCAGCATATCGTCTACATACACCTCCATATTGCGACCTATCTGCTCCGAAAACATAGTATTTACCATCCTTTGGTAAGTGGCTCCTGCATTTTTTAACCCAAATGGCATAACCTTCCAGCAGTAGAGGCCATATTCTGTTATAAACGCCGTTTTATCTGCGTCCTCCGGGTCCATATAAATCTGATGATAACCCCTGGAGGCGTCCATGAAATCGAATACCTCGTGGCCCGCACTGCCATCCACAAGCCTGACCAAACATGGTAAAGGGTAGAAGTCCTTTGGGCAAGCTTTGTTGAGACTCGTGAAGTCTGTGCACATCCTCCATGTCCCATTTGGCTTTTTCACAAGCACCACATTAGCTATCCATTGTGGAAACTGAAGCTCCCTTATCGCTCCTGCTTGTAACAGTGTCTCGATCTCATCTCGGATGGCCTTATTTTTCTCATCGTTGAATGATCGTTTTTTCTGTTTGACCGGGGTCATTAATGGGTCGACATGCAGACTATGGAGTGCGAACTTAGGATCAATCCCCGGCATGTCCTCTGGTCCCCATGCAAAAATGTCTTGAAATTGACGCACTAACTCAATCAAGTCTTTGCGGTGTTGTGCGTCCAGGTTCGTCCCGATCTTAAATGTTTTCTGTGGCTCCGCGAGGTTAAAGGGAATAACGTCCATAATCTCGTGGGGAGCTGGGCGTTCACTTTCTGGTTTCTCCTTAGGGGAGTTATCCTCCTCGGTGGCAGCCTCATTATTACCAACTTTTGCAACGTCCAATCTTTGTCGCTTCTCGCCCTTCTTGGCCGGTGTTACTGATGTTTGGTAACATACCCTGGCCTTCTTTTGGTCCCCTTTCATCTCGCCTACTCCCCTCGGGGTATGGAACTTCATTTTTAAATGTACTGGGGACACAATGGCCTGTAACGCCCCCAACGTTGGGCGACCTATTATGCCATTATAGGCTTTATCCTCGACCTCGACCACCGTAAAACGAGTCAGAACCGTTATCGTGTTAGGTGACGTGCCAAATGTGACATCCAGAGCAACTGCCCCCAGTGGCTGTATCGAGTGACCCGTGAACCCTGTGAGAGATGTGTTCACTGGCTGTAGCATGCTACGTGGCAAGTTCAATTTATCAAACGTGGCTAGATACAGTATATCACATGAACTGCCCGTATCCACTAACATTCTGCTCACTGTAAGATTTCTCATCACCGGCTCAATAACTAAAGGGTCCTCATGAGGTACCTCGATACCACACATTTCCTCGTCAGTGAATATAATTGGATCCCTAGCCTTTGTCGGGGCATGATTAAACCAATATACCTCGCGTCGAGCATAATTTTTTCGCGCATTCGTAGTGTCTCCTCCCCCCGCGAACCCGCCACATATTGTATCAATTCTTCCTGTGACCGGGGGTGGAGTAGTATGACGACCCTTTTTGCTTTGATCCTTCCCTTCTGCGGGGGAACGATCCCGACGTCGATTATCATACTTTGTATCCGTGAACTCCTTTAAATATCCTCGCTGAATAAGCTTTTCAATTTCCCGCTCCAGGGTCCGACATTCACTGGTATCGTGTCCACATTCTCTATGGTATTCACAATACTTGTTTTTGTCTCGTCGTCCCGGAGCCCCGGACATGCGTGGAGGTTTTGGTAAGAGGCCCTTATTCTCTACCTGGGCATACACCTCGGCCAAGGATACGTTGAGTGGTGTAGGTCTGTAATCAGGACGCAAATATTGTTTAGTAGCCTTAGCTACTGGTTTACTTGTTGTACGCCCTGACGACCACTGTCCTGAAGTGGTTCCCAATCTGGATCCCTCTGCCACCTTCGGACGTTGTAATCGCTCCCAGACCTTAGGCTTTGCTGAATAATCTTTTTTAAGCAATGCATCCCTTAGGTCTTTCCCTGGGTTGTCCTTAGCCTTTAGTTCTTCTACATCAATGAACTTCCGCACCCGAGCCGTGAGCTCGTCTTTTCCCAACGGTTTTTCTAACAACAAATTTTTCTTTAGCTTCCCATATGTGAGTCCGCTAAAAAATGCCATATACGCCACGCGAGAATCTACGGTGGGTATGGTTAATAGTTTATCACTGTATCTCTTAAAATAAGCTCGCAGGGTCTCCCCTGGTTTTTGTTGCACCCCTAATAATATTCGTTCATCTGGGGCCTCATTTATCTCCGAACCGAACTTGGACAAAAAAGCCAAAGCGACCTGGTCATATGTGTCAATAGACCTCTGAGGTAATTGCATAAACCAATCCAAGGCCTTTCCCGTTAAGCTATTGGCAAAGGCTTTCGCATACATGTCCGTATCCGGTGTTGTGATTACCATCTGGGTCAAGAACCCCTGGAGATGCTTTTGCGGGTCCCCTGTGCCCGCATATTGGTTTAGCCGCGGCAATATGTACCCTGGAGGTACGTCTTTAGCCTCCAACCTCGTTGAGAATGGCATTCTTGTCAACGGTACTAATGGAGACGCAGTTATTGGCTTCTGTATTGTCTCCAAAATTTGCTTTTTGAACTTTTCCAGTTCCTCTTGCATCTGTTTAGCATAATCTGGTCCCTGAGTTGCAGGCACCACTATCGGGGCTGCGGGCTCATTGAGCCTCTCAGGTTGCCTAACTGACCCTCGAGGAGTTGCAGGCACACCTTTTGGATGTGGTGCGGACTGATGGAGTCTCTCCTCGGCAATACCATAGTTAGGGTCATATTCCCCTTGGTATTCAGCCTCATCTTCCTCGTGATTATAATGACCATCACGGGAAGTATGGCCTGCATATGGCGAGGGATACTGAGCCAAATGCTTTGCTAAACTCTCTTGGACCCTCCTCGCAATTTCTGCCTCAATATCAGCTGGGAAAACGCGAGGTACTGATCCGGAACCCGCGATCTCCTTTCCCTTAGGAGATGGATTCGCCTGAGGAACGGGTGATGGATTCGCATGGTTATCGTTATTTGCCATTTCTTTTTGTAGCGAACCCACAGACGGCGCCACTGATGATTCCCTAAGTTTCACTGATGAGTCCGGTCCCTTCTGCGATCTCGGAATTGGGGAATCAACGTCTTGATCAACACTAGGTGAGATATGAACCAACCTCGTGGAAATGGTTCTCTTCGGGAATCCGCTTATGTTCCTTCCTGAACCCTTGGAAGCCAGTTCACCTCGTGAGATGTATTCTACGACCTGAAAGTGTGGTCGGGGTACGACCACAAACACTCCGATGCTTAAGTCAGTATGGTGTCTTAAGGGAGAGTCAAATATCAAGTCTAGAGTATTTAGTACTTGGATAAGAATTACCTCAAATGGCTGATGGTACAGTACTATTTATAGAGTACTGGAGAGAGAAAGGATGTACCTTTACTCCTTGTGATGATGACACTTGGCCTGATCTCAACGGTGGAGTACACCAGGAGAGAGAATTCGAGGCCTTTAATTGGGCCAGCTCGTGTGGGCTTAGCTGGAAGGAATCTGGTTGTACTGGGTGAGTACAATTATGGATCTTATAAATATTGGGCCTCATCACAAGTCAACAAAATTAAAAGAAATGTCAAAGTCTCCCAACTAACAGAGTCGACAAACACCCACCACCCCCAAAAGGCTCAATCGTATAATGGAAATCCAAACATGAAATTCCAATTATTCAGTACAATCTGCAAATATCATGTGCTATCACACTACTTTTCTTCTGCTGGGCCCTCCTTTTTTATTGCTATGTGGACCTTTAACTTCGGTTTCAAGCCATATTTCACACGCGCATATTTAACAAATATTTAAATTTCAAAAGTTATGGCCTTATGGGATTTGGGAACCCCCAAAGCTTCATGCGCATCATTACATGCTACTCATCTCATTCATTACCTCATTTATCCAAATTAATTACTTAATACTCCCTCCGTCCCTAAATGATTGTCACATTTTGACTTTTCATGGTCAACAAAATAAGAATTGAAACGTAAATATCTCTTATTTTACATGAGAAAAAATTATAAAAATTTGATATTTCAAAAATATATATTGAGACGAATCTAACAAGATTCCACAATACTATATTATTTCTTATCGTTTGATGAAAATTTATGATCAAATTTTGTAATGTTTGACCACCAAAAGTCAAAATGTGACAATCTTTTAGGGACGGAGGTAGTAATAAAAACTTATGAAATTGGTAATGAAGGATTTACCTTAGCTTCGTTGGAATTTCCAAGTATTTAACAAAAGTTTTGACAAATGAAACATAAAATAAATTATGGTACTAATTTTACACTTACACAAAGTGGTGAAACACTCAAATTAGAGGAACAAATAGGTAGCCAGGTAGGTGAATATAGTACATTGGTATCATAAATAACGAATATAAAAATGTATAATTTGATGTATTTTCTCCATCCTAAAATGAATAATTCATTTAAATTTTTGGGGCAAACTTTGAAAATGTTAACCTGAATTATGATTAGTCGATAAGAAATACTCCATACTAAACATATAAGATTTTGTTAGATGCGTTGCAATATATATTTTTGAAATATCACCATTTTATAATTGTTATATGTGTAGATTAGATATATTTACATTCTCAGTCGTGTCTCGATGACAACAAAAAATCAAACGAACTTTAAATTTTGGGACGAAAAAATAACGATTAAAATAAGTACTATAAAAATGTGAATATCTAAACTTTCAATAAAATTAGCCTAACAAAATATATGTTAAAATGTATCTTCCACTTTGGAAGTCGATGTCCTCCCAAGTTAATATATAAGATTTTGGACTATTCCCCTATTGCCAATTGGTTTAGAGTGGAACTCCATAGACTCTTAACATGCTATCATGAGCCAAGTCCGAGTTAATGAGGCACGTGTAAGTGTAACCCTGCCGATATTGTTCCAGCAAATAATTTCGGTGAGGAAAATTCCGTCGACGATGGGTTACACGTGAGGGGGAGTATTAAGATGTACCTCCCACATCAAAAATTGATATATTCCCATATTGATATATAAAATATTAAACTATTCACTTATTATCAATTGATTTTAAAATGAAAACTCATACAGTGTTGCAATATCAATAGAATATGAGCTTGACTATCAACCGATTGAGTGGGAGGCAGCAGTAGAAAATGAGAGGCGTAAATAATCCCATAATAATGCAAAGAAAGCTACGTGGCAAGATGTCCATTTGGTAGTGAGGTTGGCACTGTATTTGGCGGGAATAGTAGAGTGACTAGGTTCCACGTACAGAGGTTTGGCGGGAAACTGAAGCAAGTTGTGGACCCACTTACCTCCTACTTGTCCAATTAGCATATTAGCCGCCCCACGTCGACACCATTAATTTCTTTTTCGTTCACCAAACCTCTCTTATATTTTATCCTTTTCTATTTGCTAAAATACACAAGACGAGACAAGTTATAAATTGAAAAATAAATTATCCTTTTCTATTAGGATATACTCCCTCCGTCCCTAAAAAAAATTGTCACATTTTGACTTTTGGTGGTCAAACATTATAAAATTTGATCATAAATGCTCATCAAAAGATAAGAAATAATATAGTCTTGTGGCATCTTGTTAGATTCGTCTCAATATATATTTTTGAAATATCAAATTTTTATAATTTGTTTGCATGTAAAATAAGAGATATTTACGTTTCAATTCTTGTTTTGTTGACCATGAAAAGTCAAAATGTGACAATCATTTAGGGACGGAGGGAGTATAAAGTTTATTGTTAGATTTGAGACAATGCAAAGTTTAGACAAGTGATGGTGCAATTTGGGTTTTGCATTAGACGGGTCCACGTGTGGGTCACGTGATGGTAAGGAGACCCATGCCATGCCATGCATACATAATATACACCGTATTGTTAATAAGATACCAAAGGGACAGTATAATGAAACAGGAGGGTACGGACAGTAATTGCGGGACAATCTTATTTAATGCGATCTGGTGGTTAGATTTGGTTACCAACCAGATCACGTGATAGGTAAACTCCATATCATGCCTCTCTTTCCTTTTATTCAAATCACCAAATACTGAGATATATGTCTGTAGGAGAACTCGATCAAATCGATCGATCAACTTTATTTTTAATACGTCAATACATGAAATACGTATTAAGATTTTATGTGTATTGCGAAATTATATTTGAATCGTGATAATAAAAATACTATTTTTAACCTATAAATTGTCTCATGAAGCAAAGTATCCATTTCGTCCAACTTTCATAATTATATGAAATAAAATGAAGGGAGCTATTAAAGCATGTAAATATATATATTTGAATTTAAATTTTTAAAATGTTATATGTAGTATTTAAAATATGAGGATCTTTTTGAAGTAAAAAGGATATTAAATTTATCTTTATATGTATGATGCAATAAATCATTTGAATTTATAAGTTCCTTATTTTTTATAATCAAATTTGGAGTTATCTTATTTCTCTTACCAATCATGTAAGAATATTTCCACTAACAAGCATGATTTTATCTTTAATTCCTTATTTCTCTTACAAATCATATACAACTATGTTACACCAACAAAAAAGAAATTCCTCAAGTATTTCCCAAAGTTGGTCAACGAATATAGAAAAGATTCATGGGACCCAGAATCTACAGTACCAGTGGCCTAACTGCAAATACTCATAACTAAGAGCCCCAAATCTGTCAGTTGAAAAACTAGCTGTCTTCCTATAAAATTCTGAAAGGCAACATAACGCACCCGATTCTCAACATTCACTCATTTTTATTACTCGCTACTATTATCAGTTCTCGACACGCGTTTCTTTTGCGGACCTTTATGTGCTCGTGCAATTCAACTCCCTTCTGTGAGAGTGGTGCATAATATAACCAGCCAGGAATTAATGAAATTCTCAGTGTAAAACATGGTCTACTTTGTCTAATTTTGACCATAGCAATTATAGTAATTAATTAATTGTATCAAAGTAATGTTTAGCTATAATTAATTAACATGCTGGTAGACTCGGCTAAATATAAATTCAAGTCCAGTTTAGACCTCAAATGAATTTTGAATTGAAAAAATCTGATGAATAAAACCGAAATCGAATATCGAGTCTACTTAAAAATGAACTAGAAATAGCTCCATTTATGAAATTATTTTTAGCTCACCCACAACTACCTCTCCTTTTTGCTTTTTCCAGAAAATTATTATATATATTGAGCACTCTTTAATGCATTTTGACCTGTTAGGAGAAAGTGTGAGCATTTAGAGAGAGAAACAAGCAGTGGAGTCTGGAGAGAGTGTCTCAGTTGTCCAAGAACAAAGGACCTGGCATATAATACTAATCAGATCTTTAATCAAAGGTATCAACTCCTCAAAATTGTTTGTAGTAATTAAGTTTGGAATTTTTTATTTTACACTTCAAATTGAGTTATTTGATTGTTCAATTGTATATATGTTGTTTGTTGATAACTTCCTGGAGACATGAACCTGGTTAATTTTCCTGTAACTAAGACAACTTATATTATACCCAATGAAGTCTTTGTCTTCTACAGTATAAAATCTTGGCCGTAGATACATAATCTGCACTGTTTTTGGGCTGATTTTTTCAGTTCTCCTAAGAATTTCTATTGTTATGGCTATTTTCAGTACTGTAAATAATTGTATATGATCTGATATTATCTTCTTTTTGTTTTTTAATTTTGAATTGTTTGACTTGTTTCAGAACACACAAGTGATTGAGTTTTCTAGTAAAAGCTGTGGTTTTGAAGAAGCATCTTTAAGGGGATTATATGTGTGCTAGGTCCTGTTTGGTTGTTGAGATTATTATTGTTCTTGGGACTTTGTTGAAGCTCTCCTCTATACTTGCTGTTGCTGTTTATTTCTGCATGCAATCATCTCTCTGGTGGTCTTCAGCAGTTTCCATGCGTCTGAGGCTGATCATGTATGCTCACTCCTACCTTAAAAACTCATTGTTTTGTTAAATATACATGTTTGGTCTATTTTCTTGAACCTTTTCTTTTTAATTTATAGAGTTGCAATCTTTAGGGATTTGGGGGTTTATCTAAAAGGTTTAGTGTGTTTTTTAATATTTTGTTTTTGGGTTATTTTGTTGTGCAGGACTAGTTCTGGAGTAAAGTGTTTCGGAGGTTTTCATATAAACAGATTAAATCTTTTCTTGTGCTTGAGATCGCCTATCGCTTGACAAGGTGCTCTTGATTAATTTGTTGTTCTGGACATTTGCCACTCCAGAGCCTGATATTTGAGATTTTGCTGTTGAGAGAGAACATAGATAATTAGCATTTGTATTAGGGGAGAGATTAGATAGATGATGCCAGTGAGTCCTAGACCGTTTTCCCGTGTAAAACAAGAACCTAGCACAAGAAAAACCAAGACTTTAAGATCAGAGACCTCCACGATGCCCACCAAGAAAATCAGGATCACTTGGCATGACCCTTATGCTACAGATTCATCTTCTGATGAGGAGGAGGGACACAGAGTGAAGAACCCGAAACGTGTAGTTAGGGAAGTTGTTTTGCCATGTGGTGGTTCACTTCGGCCTAACAAGTCCTTTGAAGCTGAGAGGTCTTGTCGGGGTAGCAACAATGGGGTCAAGAAAAACCTTTCCAAGAAGAATATGACTAGGCATGGTGCTAAATCCCTTTCTCGAAGTCTATCAGAACCATCCACCTTTAAATACAGAGGTGTTAGGCAGCGAAAATGGGGTAAATGGGCTGCTGAGATTCGAGATCCTTTTCAGGGAAAGAGAATATGGTTAGGTACTTTTAACACTCCTGAAGAGGCATCCAGAGCTTATGAAAAGAGACGCGTTGAGTTTGACACATTGATGAATAATGATCACTCTAAGAAGGGTTCTCGCAGTGTCTTTAGTAAGATTAGTTCCGTCTCTGGTTCCAGTACGTTGAATGCCAATAATGGCAATGTGCCATGCGTCTCAGAGGACTCTACTGATACTATTGTGTCATTCACTTCACATACATCTTCGTCCTCAGTTCTAGAGATGGATACTTTGACATCCCGATCAGTTTTAACTTCAGCGATCATTGTGAGACCTGATGATGACAGGGTCAATGCTGTCTCCACGAATAGCATTGTCCTCGAGCAGGAATTGCCAGATCCTGTCTTTCTTGATGAAAGTGCATCATTGGCTAAGATTGTTCATGAAATGGACTTTGACATGGAATTTGACTCTATCGATATACCTGATGAAATATTGTCCTTCAATGATCTCAGCGGCTTTCAGCCATTTGAGTTTGCTGATGAAGTTTTCCAGGATCTGTCAATTGGTGGCTTTGAGGAAGGACCTAGTGCGTTACCTGATTTCGACATAGACTTCGATTTTGTTGGGTACGAAGCATTTGATTGCATGGATGATGCAGCTGCCCCCAGAATGAGTGTTGGGATGCCCCTTAATATTGCATGTCTTTAAGTTTTGCAGCTAGGAGAAATTAGTATTTTAAGTGAGCATAGATCTTTTTGTTTCTTTGGAGAGATCCTTTTTTGTGAGGAATGAGCTTTGTTTTTCATCATCTATAAGAAGCAGTCCTTTGGGTTTTCTTGTGCTCTTAGAGCTTTCCAATGGGCTTACTTCTTGTATGTAAGACAGTGTTCTGATTTTTGTTTAATTATATGATTACTATATCTTAATTATTGACAAGTTCGTTGTAGAAGTCGCTAATTTATTATCAAAGTTCGATTCCATACAACTCAATCTCAAATGGTACGTTCGATCAAACTTGTTGATCTTGGTTTCCTTAAATTCCAATAGACCAATCAATTATCATGAAAACGGGATACTATATGGTTAATTGTTACAGTGCTTTGCAAATGTTACTACATCATTTTTGGTGACTAAATCTTTGCTACCCAGACCTTCTATTTCGGGACGAAACTAGACGACGATGAAGTTGGAACAGTACGCACACACCCCATACATTCAATTCTCGTAATCCGAGAGCTAAATCACTCTCGATGGTGGCAATTTGGCAAGAGTGAGCTCAAGTAAGCCATCATGATTCTCGGAAGATGAACCGACCTCGAACTCCCTGTCTTTCGGGTTATCAGCACTTTTACATCCTCTTATTCCATGCTTGATTGACGCTTTCGCCACCCTAATTTCAGACTTGTTGCATCTTTTGTTGTTCCTAGGTCGAGGGGTCGCGTTTTTGTCCCTAGGAATGTGGCGGATATCAGAACCTTGGAGAGGCATCACAGGGTGTGCAGAAACACCTTGATTTGAAACAGAGAATTGCATGATAGGTAGCCCTTGAAGAACCCTTTCAACAGCTGCTAGGCATGTGGCCCAATTGCCAAGGGAAATCATCCCCAATGAACCATATATGGGATCAATTATCCTCCCACACGCCTCCAATAATAGAGATTTGCATAGCTCTGGATCAATATTTCAAGTAAATAATTATCCATGTTCCATACACATCTTTTACCACTCTTTAGAAAAACAATATATTTACTATTTCCACATCATGCACTATTGTAAGAAATTGTACTCCCTATAATTAATTGTGCTCGAGCTTCGATTTGTTTTTAATCTCACACAGTGACACTGGTACGAATGATGGAATTTGCGATGGATCATAGAGTATATCTGTTTTTGTATACACAAACATTTTATAATTAAAGAGATGACATATCTTGGTACCAGGGCGCATGGTAGGATGAACAGGTTCGATGAGGTTGGCGAATCCAGTGCGGCCATAAAATTTGACAAGGAACATAGTTGCATTTGCTTGAGATTGTGGGTTTGGAAGCCATTGGATACAGTCTCTTAAGACACACTCCTCCTTGCAACCTTTCCTCAGGACTCTGCAACCTTGGCAACTACGACTCATTCTCAAACCACTCATAACAATAATAATCAAATTTAAAACCAAAGATAGCTATATATGTAATATGTATATAAAAATTGGGAACAAGAGAAGGGTTCTTATATATGAAGATGACCTCAACAAACTATTTATTATTTCTACCCAGATGTGATATGTTTTCGTCCCCATTTACCAAACAATTGAAGATACTTACGTATTAATATATAGGTTATTTAGTATTCTTACAAGTTTTCCAGCTTTTGTGCATATATATCCACCAAATCGGCGTCAAAAGTAGAAAATGCCAGATTAAAACAAAGAATATTCAGTATTTGAGTAAGGCTTCATTTTATTATCAAAATTGAGTTTATTTTAAGTAATCAAAGGGTCAAACATATTAATAATTCGGTTCGAGCCCGTTTTGATCTAAACAAGTTCCATTCATATAAAATTTTATAAACACTTTAAATGAATTATGAGTTATAAAAATGAGCTGGTTTTGGCCCGAATTAGCAATTTATGACGAATTAAAAGTTATAAAGACGGATCGTATCTTGTTCGAATTGAAACTACAATATATTTTAATAAAATGAATTCTACAAACGGTTCGAATCGAGTCATTAGACTTGTTAATTTGTAGCGATTTGCAAGTAGACCAGCCCAAAAATCACATATGTTACTTAGGTCATGGACTCATGGAGTCATGGTCATGGTCTCATGGAGCCTGAGAAATCATATTTTCATCCCCCAGGAAACAATTGCTTGGGCTGGACTCTCTATAACCCCAAGACTTAAGTGATGTCAACGTTGTAAATTTGTAATAACTACTAATACTCCTAACTCAAATAGCTTAACTTGGAAAACTATTAATTTTCTTCCTTTAATACTCCATTAAGTAACTAAATTAGAGAATGTTTTATAAGCTCGAGTCTCATTAATCAGGTGAGACACATTCCGCGATTTACTACATTCATGTACTTGAGGGTCGGGTGCATGCGAGTCATTCATGTAACAGTTTCACTATTGTGAGCTATGGAAAAGTTACCAAAAATGAGTAATTTGATTTAATTATTCTTTTGGAGCTACAATAATATGGAGTAGTGTTTATGGTAATGTTGTTGGTGGGACGTAAATAAACATCGTTAATCTCAAGGTTAGATTAAACTTTAGTTATTATTGACTTAGTGCGAACTTCAAAACTAAAATTGAGAAGAGAAAGAATCGTGAATATGATTCTCTTCCAAAACACTAAACAACAAACAAAACGACATCGCTAGTAATGAAACCTCAGCTTTATTAGCTTCTTACGCCGCATAATTTATACGTGGTCTGCTGGAACTTGTTTTGTTTGCCTTCATTCAATAGCATTGATATTGTTTTTTGTCTATATATACTTTTTGTAAGGAATAAGACAAAATGTCTACTGAAAATATCAAAGACCAAACACAACATAAACCTGTAATAAACTTCATCAATTGCATATTTGCATGCATATATAGCTTCATGTATCATGTATGACAATTTTCTTACTGTACGTGGTCTCATTTTGCTCACCTATCTATGCATAAACATAATATACCAATCAACTAATTAGACTCAATTCAAATTGCGAATTTACTAGGACTAAATTGTAACGGAGCAACTTTTTTTTTATATATAAGAAAATCACAAACAAAATAGGCGGAAATTGATAAAGTAATAGGGGCGAAAGAAGAAATTGTAAAATATAGTACTATTTAAAATCGAGCGCTCTTGGTTTCTAACTGAATTTAAATAGTATTGGCAATTAACCATTATATCAGCGTTGGGATAAAGCATTTATGCAGGTGAGATTGGCGAGTAGGTTTTTTGTTTATTTTATTTGTATGGTTAACTACTAATTGTTAATTGAGAAGTAAAGTGATCGATTACTAGTTTCAAGTTTAAATGAGTGAGTGTGACTAGTGTTTAAGGTACAGTTTAGACAAATGAAGTGAAACATTTGTAAGTATGGGTGAGGACGAAGCTTCTCTATTTATGATAGCTTTTTAAGGCTTATTATCAACCCACGGATAGGACACATTGATTGCGGACATGGTCCTAGATAGCCTCCTAATTAATTATAGGGTTAATGGCATGAAAGATCACTCAAAGATACTAATATTTCCTAGTCGATCACCCTATTATTAAATGGACCACCTTCGATCACTGAACTGCATTTTTTTGGGCAAACTTGGTCACTGGGCCGTTTTGAAAGATTTTGGGTGCATTTTGTAAGTTTTTAGCAAGGGTAATTTTGTCCGTTCATATTTATAGACATTTAATCATCGTTTTTTAGACTTTTTTTTAATTTTTTTTAAACTTTTTGTTAATTTTTTTATAATTTTTTTTTAAATTTTTTTTTTCAGTTTTTTTTTTTAATTTTTTTTAAAAAAAATTTTGGTTTTTTTTTAGTTTTTTTTAAAATTTTAATTTTTAAAAATTTAAAAAAAGTTCAAAAAAATTAATAAAAAATCAAAAAAATTAAAAAAAATAAAAAGAAAAATAAAAAAAATAAAAAAAAAGTTTTGAAAAAAACTAAAAAAAAAATTTTTAAAAAAATTAAAACAAAATTTAAAAAGATTTAAATAAAAAATTAGAAAAAAGTTTAAAAAACGAGGATTAAATGTCTATAAATATGAACGGACAAAATTACCCTTGCTAAAAACTTACAAAATGCACCCAAAATCTTTCAAAACGGCCCAGTGACCAAGTTTGCCCAAAAAAATGCAGTTCAGTGATCGAAGGTGGTCCATTTAATAATAGGGTGATCGACTAGGAAATATTATTATCTTTGAGTGATCTTTCATGCCATTAACCCTTAATTATAAACGTAAATGCAGAGTACCAACTAGTACAATCCCACCCTATTTTACTACTAAAATTTATATAGTTGGGAATGTATAATTAGAGATGTGCATGTATCAGTCGAGCTTTGACCGAGCCTTAAAGCGTTGCACGGTTTTGAATTAGCCGAACTTCAAGCCTACATTCCAACACTATAGTTTCACCAAACTAGCTCGGAAAGCCAGCTCGACCCTCGTGTTTTTCAAATTGTCAATATTAAAAACTAATATCATTTCAATATTTAAGATAGTTCGCTAGTAGTCAAAGATTTTGTACATATGAATTCACTAGTAAATGTATACTATTTTTAATTGACCTAGTCAAATAATGGTAAATGACATTAATGATTAGCCTTATAAATTAAAATTTATTATAGTAAAACTGATTACTTTATAAGAATGAACAAGACATGGTTCAAGTGCGCTAGCTTGGCGCTCGGCTCGAGTTTAGCTCATATCAATAGTGAAAGCTCACGAAGCCACACCAAACTAATAACTAGATTAAGAAATGAGTCGGGCTAAATTTTTTCTGATAGCGAACTCAACTCTGCTCATATACAACCCTATCATTGATTCGACATAAATTAGGTATAATTGTGCAACAATAGGCTTTCGAGGACCAATATACAATTACAAATTTTCATCATTCCAAAAAGAACACAAAGCAAAATAATTAGATACTAAGTCTAGCCATGTAGGTAGAGAAGGGTAGAGAAGGGTTAAGAAGGAGGGAGTACAATAATTGATATTTGGAAGATAAGAAAAGAGTAAATCGTATCTCCAACAAAATTTAATTTAGTGTTAAAAATACACATGAAGCAAGATATGAAATGTCATAGTCAAAACTCAAACAAAACAAGAAAGAATAAGAAATGCCAAAATTTGCAAAATAGATCTGTGAAGGACATAAGGCAGAAATTATGGTTACTAAAAATCCACAACTTCCCAATCTCCGACGACTCATAGCTCAGCTACCACTCCTGCTCTCACATTTATCGAAAGCTCCTTTACATAATTTACCTATTCAATCATACTTGACCCCACATATCTTCAATATTTACTCACGGACCCTAAACTATACCTCTTTCATAAGTATTTTTTTTCCATGAAGATGATGATGAGACCACATGTAAACTACCCCAATCAACCATTTTATGATATAATTGAGTGAAGCCTTAAATAAAATTGTAGTCTAATTGAGTGACTTTCATCTATCACGCACTTCTACTTATATATAATATGCCATTGTTATTGTAATGTAGTTGTATTAATATCATATTGAAAACGAAGACGTGAGATTGCTGGTACTTCATTATCTAAGTATATATGTTTAATGTCTTGAAAATTTGAAGTAGTAATACCAAGTTATCAACAACAATTGAAATAATTATTGACTTAGAACTTGAGAGGATTCTAGAGTAATTTTAAACCCATTATTTCACCAAATAGACCTTAGATCCATGAATCATTAGCCGATTTTTAGTTTTAGGCAAAACATACAGTACTAAATTAAATATAATAATAAAGTTTATTTGTTGGCTACTATAAGTTTGAAAATGAAGATTAATAATTTGTTTTCTTGGTTGAGCTTCAATGAGTATATACAAGATGATATGCGACCCAATTCTTATATTCCAAGAAACAAAAGTGATTTCAAGTCCAAAATACCCACGGTTTTACCCTCCAAAATTATAGAGAAACATTACATAATTATGAGAAAAACGTGGGTATTTTGGAGATAATCATTAAAGGTAAAGTGAAAACATAGAAAAGTAAAAAAACATGAAAGTTACTCTCAGTTATGCAGAGGATCTGGGCAACTTGGTACTTTTCTTTTACTATCTTGAAAAGTAGCATTGTTGAGATGAGGCAGTTTTCCGTTGAAGTAGTTGTAAAACAACTGAGTTTGGTTGTTGTTAATAGATTTTGTAGATGGCCCTTTGTTTTGTCGAAATATCCGAATGGCCCCAACTTTTCTTCCGGAGAGTAGACATACATGCAGCAATGAGAAGATGAGAAGCAGGACTAGAGCTGAGTACATGGCTGATGATGATGATGATCTGGAAAATGACATCCCCGAAAAACCAACATAAATAATAACTTTATGTTTCCTCCCCCTCTTTATCTCTCTATAAATCGCTTCCTCTCAAAACCAATATTAAAAAGTGAAAGACGGCTTTGTGTTTTAACATGGAAGGGGAGGGGGAGGTAACACTTATCGGTCATGCAAGGACAGGACCCACCGTAAGTATAGGAGTTAATTATTGAAATTGTTTCAGTAAGTGGGGTCTGGTGTACTTTGGTCCCCGGAAGTGGTATTGTTGTGAAATGGTCCCTGAAAATATGTCAAATAATGCAATTTAGTCCCTACTCAGTTACATCCGTCAAATTTTAGCGTGAATAATGATTTTGGGGGCAAAATCGAAATTTTTTATAACTTAATAGCCCCATTTGGGGCCTAAAATGTAAATAACATCGAATCCTATAAAAATCGAATTGGAAATGGAGAAAGTTGCTTTTACCTATAACATTTTGTTATTTATATTTTAGGTCCCAAATGGGGCTATTAAGTTATACAAAATTTGGATTTTTCCCCCAAAATCACTATTCATGCTAAAATTTGACGGATGTAACGGAATAAGGATTGAATTGTACCATTTGACACAATTTCATGGACTATTTCCGCAACAGTGCCACTTTCGATGACCAAAGTGTATCAGACCCTCACTTACTGGGACCATTTCAGCAATTAACTCTCAGTATAGCGCCAACTTTCAATTGACCACCACACTTCAAAATTTCTTTTATTCCCAACATAATTTAGAAATTATAGAATGAAGAAAAGTTTTTAAACATTATAGAAACCTTTAATAAACATCGTAAAAACTTAGAAATTAAAGATAAGTTATACTTTCTCCGTTTTAAATACTTGATTATTTAGAAAAAATTATTTTATCATAATAATGTTTCAAGATGGAAATTGAAGAATAATTAAACAGCACTAAACTATGTTAGTATTATTTTCTTAAAGAGCTATAGGTTAAAAAACTATTTGACTCTTTATTATAATGGTTGAAAAAGGTCAATATAATAATTGTAGTAATTAAAACGTCAACTAATTAATATGAAAACACGGTAGTCGAGCACGTCAACTATTGATATATATGGAGTCATAAATACAATCACATCTCAACGAGCTTCATCATTTAGTAATTTCAAATGCCTAAAATAGATTCTAAATTATTTCTTTAATTTACGGAACCCAATGCATTGAGGACCACTTGGAATTGCTGAATTTGACCAATTATTAGTTTATATTTATGAAGTCGGTTAACAAACTATTTAGAGAAAATGGAGCAACCAGAACTAACCAAATATGTAGATATGGAGATAATTATTGAAATATCTTAGATAATGTATGTAAATTGTGTTTTAATTCTTGTAAATTTTTTATCTGTTTAACTGGTCAATGATATTAGTCTAAAATATTTCTTTTTGAGTGAGACGTTAAAAAGGGATTAAAGTCAAGTAATATTTAAGTTTTAAATGTTTTAATTGGTCGTATTTCGAGCAAAATTTAATGTATTTATCAAAAGAGTGATTAAACTACACTATTTATGCTATATTACTGGAATTAAAGTACAATTTACACATATAGTATTATTTAAAATCATTTTAACTATTTTCTCTATCTATATTATATACTCCCTCCGTCCCTAAAAGATTGTCACATTTTGACTTTTGGTAGTCAACAAAACACGATTTACAACATAAAATATCTATTATTCTACATTAGAAAAAGTTATAAAAAGTTAATATTTCAAAAATATATATTGAGACGAATCTAACAAGGTCCCACAAGACTATATTATTTCTTATCGTTTAATGGGAATTCGTGATCGAATTTTATAATATTTGACTAACAAAATTCAAAATGTGACAATCTTTTAGGGACGGAGGGAGTATTAGAATTAAATTATTTTTTTTTTTTTTGATAATTAGCGATGAATTGTGATTACAATGATATTACAAACATGAATACAGAAATTGCTAACTAATAGAAAGTTAGAGTATAATATGAGACAAATATGTCTCCAACAAGGTTCGAACCCATGACCTCTTACATGAAAGGTTGGGCCGGATGCCACTAAGCTATTGAGCCATCGGCATTAGAATTAAATTATTAGACTCGATTCTAAGTATAATAATACAGTATATTATGATTTGTAAGAAATGAATACGCGGCTTAAATCTCTCTCATACGTCTATGCATGTGTGATATATAGTCTAAACCCACAGGCCACAAACCAGTAACTATAGTCGAGTCCCAAAAATTTGGCAATAAAAACTAGACGCAGACAACTAAATTATTTATTTGAAGACCATTTAGTGAGACGTGGAATGTTGAACAACGTTAGATGTCGAGTCTGGTTGGTTTCGGAACCGGGAATCTTGCTACGGTGTTAATAAATTATTTTGTATGCTAACGTCTCAATAAAATATCACCAAATATTTATGAATATTCAGTACACCAATTAGGTACTTGAGAGATGATTTATCTCCATATAAAATTGCCACTGTGCACACTAGTTTTACATTTTCAAATTTTGATTCTAAAACTCTCTTAGGACGTAAGAATATCTTTGAAATACCAATTTACAAGATCGCAATTTGTAGATACCGTTTTTTCAAAATGTGTGTAGACTAGAATATGTTGACTATAATGCCCATGTAGTTCAATTTATTCCCTTGAATGAGGTTGGTAGCTATCTATGTCACCATTCATTTGATTGCATTGAGGTATAGAATAGTAACATAACTTATTATTAGTATACTCCTTTTATCTCACTAGTCACTAAGAGGGACTCCAAATCCTTTTATTAGCCAAGAAATATGCAATATTTAAATAAATCCAGCTATACCGAACATAGTTATGTTTGAATTGGATTTGTACTGAGTTGGACCTTAAGTTTGACTCGGTCCGAAATGTGCAAGCATAAGGTTCGAGTTCGCAAATTCGGCATCTCGACTTGGTATTCGCACTTCGCAAATAGTTCGGCTCAACTAGGAAAAAGTTTAGTCCGGTTCTAATATCCGGTTCAGTCCAATTTCCCACGATGCTCAAAAGGTTCGGTCCGGTCGGCAAAAAGTTTGATGTGGTTGGCAATTTGGACGACGGAGAGGGAGATGAGTGCTGAGTAGAAGATGAATAGATATGGGTGGAAGTATATTTTAGGATTTAGGTTAAGCTTAAGATTTTTTTCAAGTCTACCTCTAAAGTATAAATGGGTCAAAGACATGCATTAATGTGCGATCCGACCTAAATCGAACTATTAGGTCTGGTTTGCCAAACCTTAAATTTTACGTTTGATTCGACATTTGTCAATGTATAAAGAGCCACAAACCAAATTTTTTCTAACCAATAAATAATAAAAATTGTATCGAACGTTTTATGTTGATAGACAATCCTACATGCAACAAATTAAATTATATAAATCGGGCATATATAATATAATGGGAACCAAGTAAACTTGGTCGAGTCTTTTGTATTAATTACAAGTTATGTTTTCCGATGTTCACGTGACTGTCAAACGACATACCCAAATTGAGCAAGAATATCAACAATGTGAAAAAGCGGTGGACGAATTTTATATATATTGAAAGCTACTTGATTGTCGGGTTTGAAGAAAAAGGATGTTTTATGGAAAGTAATTCTTGTTTCGGTCTAACTTTCTAATGTATAAAAAAAGGTAAGTTGAAATGCAGAACCTGAAAGAGAGACAATTTGATCTGATGAGCTTCTGGATTTAGTAAAAAGTTGAAAACCTTTTCAAGCATTATATTGTACCTTGGATTTCTTCTTCTCTTGACGTCTTTCATTACTACTACTTTTCATGAGTTTTCTAGCACCACATTAAATCCTCTAATTATGTCTTTTACCTCTCTGCTTTTAGCATTTTCTTCTTGGCCTTACTTTACTTTGCCTTTTTCTTTTTGGCCCCTACTATTTTTCTGTTCCTCTCTTTTGGACAGATTGAAATTGGTTCTGACTTTCATAATGGTATTTTGGTCCTATGTCTTTTAGTTTTTTCTGTAATCACAAAAAAATAACACTGAAATTATATTATTATTATATCCCCCATGACCCTATGTCAATTTGTAACACAGCAAGACATATGGCAAGATTATGTTAGATATATAGGGTACTAGAGAGGAAGTCTGCTTGATTATTATGGTCAAGTCTAGGAATTCAAATACAAGATTTAGATCTAAAATTGAAGAAAATGCCATGACCATCATGAAGGTGCTCCTTTGTCATCTTAAGAGGTGTCAATCAGACAATGACCATGATATGGTTCAATCACGTATTTCCCTTGTTTTTTGTATGGACAAGTTTGGTAATCAATACGAGTTTTTTCTATATATAATATATTTATTCATTTTCTTGCGACATCTTTGACGTTCTAAGTCTAAGAGTGACCGATTTATACACCCTCATTGTTGCTTAATTGCCTTGTGAGAACTTCAATCATTTCAATGATATTTGTCAGTTATTAGAGGCTCGTGCTAATATGGTATTATGAATAAGAATAATAAATAGAGAATAGAAGATATATGGAAAATATGTAATACTTTAATGTTTTGAGTTGTGTCTAAAATACAATATAGTGAAGATCTATTTATAAGCTTCTAATATATTAATATAAATAATACTCCGAGGATCAATTACATTAATTGTTAATATTGATCTCCAAGACATCATATTTCCAAACACATACAAAATTCAATCTACATAATGTTAGATGATTGACATGACAATGTGGAATTGTATTAATTATGAATAAAAACTTGTGGAGTTGAAGATAGAGGTGCGACTGGACCGATTTTTACGGCTTTCCGCCCAAATAACCAGTCGGTTATGGACTTTCGTTATTAGGCCACTTTGGCAGATTGTTTACACTGACATAAACGTGAGGACTAGCATACCATGTTTTTTTCCTCAATTTCAACTTTGACCTTCACCAAAAAAATGATAAAGAGCAAGACGTCGAATGTGACAACAAGAATAAGAAAAACAGCCTACCCACCTGCAATAATTCAGTATGGAGGCACTAAAGGGCAAAGAAAATGGAGGTACTTGTGAAGAGAATGAGAAATGGATCAGCTGATTAGGTTTCTCATTTTTCGTATGTTTAAAATAAATGAAAATAAAGATATTACTCCTTCTGTTTGTCTTTTTAGTCTAACACGTTGATTAAGAAATCAAGTAAATTTACCTATAAACTTTTGATTAGAAAATTAATGGTTGAGTTAATGATTTGAAAGGTACACTTATTGGTTGATCTTTTCTTTAAATTCCATCCTTATTTTAATTCTCAATAAATACACAATTATCTAAATACTTCATATGAGACAACTACTACATCAATGATAACTATGAATAGCAAACAATGAACTAAACTTTTTCCCACAAAACAAAATTGATTTTTTTGAATGAGTTTTAGTTTAGAGCCAAAATGAAAAAAAATTAAACTTATAACATGTTAGGTTGTTAACATAAAATCTCACAATTGAATAAAATGGCATATTGTTGTGAGGAAATTGCCGAAATGGTCCCCGAAAGTGGCACCAGATTGCACTTTGGCCCCCAATAGTGGCACCGGTGCAGATTAGTCCCCAAAAGTGACCAGAAAGTTGCAGTTTGGTCCCCAAATTAACTTTTCCGTTATAATTTAACGTTGACACGCGGTTTTGGGGTTAAAATGGGGCAAAAACATAATTTTAAATACTTTAACTTACCTTAAGTTACTTTAACTTAGTTTTGGTGCCAAATTGCAATTTCCAACTCTTTTCCCTCCAAAAATAACTTTATTCCTCAATTTTTCCCTCCTAAATGAAATGTCTATATGAAGACCCAAAACCACAATTTCTTCTTCAACTAAAATTTCTTCTTCTATTTATGTTGAATAAGAAGAAGAAATTGAGGAGGGAAAAATGGAGGAAAAAATTGTGGTTTCGGGTCTTCATAAAGACATTTCATTTAGGAGGGAAAAATTGAGGAATAAAGTTATTTTTGGAGGGAAAAGAGTTGGAAATTGCAATTTGGCACCAAAACTAAGTTAAAGTAACTTAAGGTAAGTTAAAGTATTTAAAATTATGTTTTTGCCCCATTTTAACCCCAAAACCGCGTGTCAACGTTAAATTATAACGGAAAAGTTAACTTGGGGACCAAACTGCAACTTTCTGGCCACTTTCGGGGACTAATCTGAACCGGTGCCACTATTGGGGGCCAAAGTGCAATCTGGTGCCACTTTCGGGGACCATTTCGGCAATTTCCTCTATTGTTGTTGTACGTATTATAGAACCCCACATTTAATAAAATTGAATATAGTGAATCATATATTGTTGGTGTACTTATTATAATAATAGGTATTCCATATTTTTCAATTGAGAATGTTAAATATTTAACTTCATCTCATGATAATTAATTTGACTAATGATAATCTAATTATATTTAGTAAAGCTAAAAGAGGAAAAAGTTTGATTAAACATGCGTTGAAATCCTAGACGACAAACAATTTGAAACAAAAACAGAGGCTAGAAAGACAAATAAATATAAACGGAGGGAGTATTTTTTTTTTAAATGCAAAGCAACCGAATCTTATCGGTTTTATCAGCCAATTTTTTTTTTGTGTGTGTGAAAGTAGATCTGATCTTATCTGTTTTTAGAATCTAAATAACCGAAACTGATTCGATCGTCTTAAAACCAGAAAAAACTGCACGTCTGGATCCGTTCAGGCCGGTCCAGTTCAAAGTGTCAAAACACAGATGTTACAATCCAGGCCCACTGTGGTCCCAAGTACAACGACCTGTTTCAGAATTTGAGTCCATTCTGAAATATATGAGGCTTTTATTAGCCCATCAGTGTGGTCTGCTCTAGAATTTGTTTTAGCTACTTTTGAAGTCATTATTCGAGATAGTAGAAGAATTTATAAGAAAATGATGACATTAAAGAATCTTGAAGAAGGTAATCTTGTAGAACATTTATTTCCACATATATGAAAATTAGTTCCCTTAATAACTTTCACAATAATATACAATTTTTATGAGAATTAAGTAGAAAAGAAAAGAGTAGTAGGCTTGTTTTCTTTCTTTTATTTTCTACTAATATCTTTTGATCGAGGGGAAGGAACATCTTTGATGGCTTTCAAATCCCAAATATCATCTTCCCATATAACATCATCATTATTACATGATAATATGAAGTCCATATCCCACAAAGGAAACCAGTATGGCATTTGTTCATCAAATTTCCAACAAATTGGGAAATCCTCCTCCTCCTCCCACACCCACTCACCATTTATTTGATCATCTTCCAATGAAGTTTGTCCATTGAAGCCTTGAACATCTTCAAAGATCTTCCCTATAATATCTTCTTCTTTCAGTTTATTTCCAACACTTTTGCAATTTCTCTTGCCTTCTCTTACGCCCAAATTTGGTCTACTTGTTGCATCTTCTTGCATGCACTTCTGTCGTTGCTGCTTCATGTCTTAATATGTAACAATTATTATTGGCTATTTTGTATACTAGCTGGTTGCCTTGTTGTGTTTGGAAAACATAGATTTGAAGATATATATATATATAGTGTGGGGGTTTAAGGATGTGTATCTAATTAGAGCAATTTATAAATTAGATTTGATATACATATAATTTGGTAATCCTAATTTTAGTTAGGCTACATTAATGTGATACATAGAGTTCAAAGTTTGAGGAGTAGATATTGAAAATGCACATGGCTGTATGTCCAGCATTCAATTAATTACTTTTAGACGTCGGCATGGCCACACCCCACAAACAAAGGCATGCATCCATGTTGTGTAAAGGATAAGTATAAATGGTTCATGCACTTGGATGCTAAAAATCAAAATTTATTTTTTAAAAGTTTAATTGACATATTAACAGTTTTTCATATTATGTAATGCTTAGTTTTATGATTAAACATATTTTTATATTTTGATTAGTTATTCCTGTTAGAGATATAGTTTTATCGTAAAAAAATAAATAAATAACAAATTGTGAAATATATATATATAAATAATTCTCACAAAAAAGAATTGTTTATATGGTAGTTATGGATATATGATTCAAGGAAGTGGGTGGAGGCTGTCATTATTCATCAAAAGTTCAAAAATTGGATATTATTAGTCATCTTAATTGAACAAAAGTTGCGACTTAATTAAAAAATTGACATAAATGTTAAACTTAACGGTAACTGTGCAATAGCTTTCACTTTTGGGACAAAGTTTTGTTAAATTTTAACATTTTCGTTAATTTTTCGAACTAAATGATAACTTTTGGACTAATTTATAATTTTTGTAAACCTAAGTTCAAATATTATATGAAATGGAACTATATACATCATACTATATTCTCTCATGTATGTGTTGTAGAATATTAAATTATGATGAGAAGATAATATTGGTGACTCATAACAAGTCTTTAAGGAATTCGTTGATGTTGGGTGGATAAATTAGTAGTAAAAAAAAAAGAAAAAATTATATATGTAAAGAAAAATGGAGTCCCATGTGCATTGTTGTGTCATCTGATGATGCCCAAGGGTCGTCTCGTCTGAGGGAAATAGGACGGCCTGCTTAACCAAATAAGTACAATTACTGATTACTGATCTCAAAGGCCAACACATTGAAATGGTAACAATAACATATACTACCTCCGTCCCTAAAAGATTGTCACATTTTGACTTTTGTTGGTCAAACATAAAAAAATTTGATCATAAATTCTCATTAAACGACAAGAAATAATATAGCCTTGTGAGACCTTGTTATATTCGTCTCAATATATAGTTTTGAAATATCAACTTTTTATAATTTTTTTGACATGTAGAATAATAGATATTTACGTTTTAAATCGTGTTTTGTTGACCACCAAAAGTCAAAATGTGACAATCATTTAGGGATGGAGGGAGTAATATATTTATATCTATTTTTATTGCAATTCAATTGTCATTTAATTTTGTTATGCATTTCGAGGATTCATTCCATCTATTTTTGGAAAGAGGTAACCACATGATGAGTTGAATTAAGCACACAATAATCTAGCTTTACTATTTTTATGCTTTAAAGACTTAGGACAAGTATTATTATATACTTGGGCTCGAAGCTCGGCTCGTAACTAAATAAGTCGAGCTGTAGGCTAGGTTCCCGGTTCGTCAGCTCATTGAGCTAGCTCGGGAATCCGGTTTGGTAGCTCGATAGTACATATGTTAATATTATTTTTAATAAAATTAGTTATATTATACTTTGTTAATCATTTTAATTATTGTGATTAATGTCAATTAGTCGATTTAATGATTTCATTTACATTGTTACATGTTAGTTAGTTTTATTACTTGTTACATGTTAAATAATTTTATTAATTGTTTATGTAAAATAGTTTTTTGTTAATGCGATTGACCATGAAACTTCAAAATGAGCTAAGCGAGTTAGCTCGGAGCTCGGCTAGGGAATGGCGAGGCGAGGCGAGCCAAGCCAAGCCTAAGGCTCGTTTAGTGATGAGCCTAGCGGGCTCGACTCGGCTCATGTACAGCTCTAGTTGATTGTAAAAACTAACAAGACAAAAAATCTGAAAACGTAGTACTATATAAGTACTCACTATTCACTAGGTTAGCTTTCGATCTATATTATTGGAGTATAATATAATAATATAATGTGGACTCGTCATTCGGCGGCTCAATATATGTAGTGCAATCATTTAGTCACTACTCACTAGGCTAGCTTTCAATCTTTGTCTTTAATTATTTTATTATATATTAAATCATATTTAAATATATTTGTTTAGTGTTGGTTCGGTTCAATTATTGCGATTTATTAAAAGTTAAAATCAAAACCAAACCGATTAATGCATGAATTGAAAAGTCATAAACGAAAGCCGAATTAAAAAAATTTAAAACCTATCATATGGGTTCGTTTTGAGTCGGTTTAACTGGTTTAGGACCCTAATAGAATGAATCCAAGAATAATGACAACCAGGCCGATGGCTCAATAGCCTAGTGGCATCCGGCCCAACCTTTCATGTAAGAGGTCATGGGTTCGAACCTTGTATGAGACATATTTGTCTTATATTATACTCTAACTTTCTATTAGTTAGCAATTTCTGTATTCATGTTTGTAATATCATTGTAGTCACAATTCATCGCTAATTATCAAAAAAAAAAAAAGAATAATGACAACCAGGTATAGTGGCATAATGACACTTAAAAGGATATATACTATCCTATTATCAAGAGTGATCAAGTGTAGGAAGTTGTATTAGTACTGTAAGTCTGTAATTGCAGAGTATCATCTACGCTTTAACTCCATTAACGAGTACGTAACGATTAGAAAGTGACTTCAAAAGTCATAATTTACAATTGCCCTTAATTGTATATGTTTGTAAACATCTATGTTTGATTATTATGTATGAGTAACATATCGTAAACTTATTCCCTTTGAAATGTAATCTGATCCAATATGTCCTTATTCATGATTCATGCATCAACATAAGCTGGAGCTGAAGCTGGTGGGGTAGTTATTTGCATCTTATTCTTGTTCTTATCTTCTTCATCCTTGACTGTCTCTGGATCTTCTTTAACAATCTGGTTTCCATCTAAGCTCTTTCCCCATAGAAGAACATACATTCCAATTATCACTAAAACTGATCCCAATATGCTGTTCAAAAACAGAGTTAATCGAATAGCCTAATGAAAAAAGACTCTCGCTATTGTATGAATCGAGTAGGTGGTTACCTGCCGAGATATATAATAGCATGAAGGAAGGAGACATCTAAGATGGCAGCAAACATCTGAATGAATGGGCTAAATGCAGAGGTGAAAACAGGTCCCCTTTTCCTGATGCACCAACACATCACTGAATAGCATAAACCTGATCCCACCATTCCCTAATCAACACCTCAACATACACTATTAATATTACTCACCATTGTATAAGTATAATTCAATTTAATTTCATATTATTAATTATGTTATTGTCCTAGATAACTTAAAATAACAAAGCTATTCAAGATTCTATTCTTTAAATACTTAATATAGATCATCAGGTCTTTGTCGATCCGACAAGATTATATAAAATCCTCTGTTCAAAACTATTCTGTCATATTCATCTTAATGCATCTTCGACTATCCAACTTACCATATAAAACAAATAAAGTACTCAATCTTGATCTTAAAGTCAACCTTACACATATGAAAAAGTTTATGATTAAAATTTCTGATACTTTTTACGTACTAGTGTATAAAAAGAGTTGGAAATTATGGAACGAAAAATAAAAAAGATAAAAATATACTCACAGCAAAGAGGAGGGTGGAGATTTCAATTGGTCCTCTTAGAATCCACTGAGAGAGATTTCGATCAATGGCTAAGCCCAAAATGGCAGATTGAGAGGCACTGAAGAAGGATGCAATTGCAGTACTAGAATATGGAAATGGAAAGGACTTTCCAATTCTGGCTTGAATTAGGAACCAAGAAGACCATGTCATGATTGCTATTGCTAAAAATAAGGTTCCAATTGCCCAATCTTTTGCCTTATGAGTTTGGTTTTGGACAATTGAATTGGGATTTTCAGATTTTATTATTGCACTTCCCTTGTAAAGTGTTAGCACTAATGCTCCTCCAATGCATATTAATGTACCAACGACCTTCGCTCTTCCACTTTTGTTCTTTATGTTCACATTCTCTAACCTGCTTAGACATATATATAGGGGTTTATTAAGATTTTCCGTAGTTTGCAAAATACGTTGTAGTTTATAAACTGTAACGAAATGTGATATAAGGTGTCGTATGTTATATATGTATCAGTCTAAATCTTTTATTACACTTTATATCATAGTATAATTTCACCATACCAAATATTTTAATAATATGTTTATGTGAAACTCTATACTAGATTATTTATTGTTACCGGAAACACAAGGCTAAAATAAAGGTTGTGACGGGCACAATGTTGACAAAAGCGCAGGCGTATGTTACTGAAGTATATTTGAGACCGATGAGGAAGAGATATGAAGTAATTGTTGCCCTACACATATAACAAAACATTCAAAATTATTGAAATTGAAGTAATAAAAGTAGTTTAATCTAATGAGTGAAATATTAAAAAACTAACCCAAGTAGTCCGTTAAAAAATAATCCCCATATTAGTCGGTATGTCAATCTAGGCCAGCCTTTCCTGCAATGATGATGAATTCAACATTTTGAGGTTACAAATAAGTTAAAGTTTACCAAAGATTGTTCAATTATTTTTTATTACTGATAAGGACTTAAGTTAAGCACGACGCACTATCAATCATTTTTTCTTTTTTTAATTTGAACACATGATATGCAGAATTAAAATTCATATATCAACATACATACAAAAAAGAAACTAGTCCAATGTTAAAATTTGAAGATTGAGGGATTGATTTACCTTTCGAAGAAATAGGCCAAGGGCGCTAATGCTATGACTGCAAATGCTTGCCTATACGTTATTATAACAAAAAATTTGATTCCATTAGTGAGGATGTTCTTGTATAGAACATTCACAACTCCAAATGCAAAATCTACTGATAACATTGCTATTATTGCTTTCCACATCGAAAACCTCCTCTCTTCTTTTATATACTTCCACTACTACTTCTACGATATATAGGAGGTGAGACTATGACTTGTTTTATAAGCTCCAAAGTGCAAACAGAAGGCACCATTAAACAGAAGTGGGTTCAAACAAAAGATGTTTATTATATTCCCCAACCACACTTTTTAAATTTAATAACTAGTTATTACAATAAATAAACATTACAAATATTCTTTGTCTTTTTAACAACTTTTGGTTGATCGTTGCATGTGTGCATAAATTAGAAAAAAAATCAATAGTTATCCACACGGGACATAGTCTAATGGCAAGTGAAAAAAATAATTGAGATGGAACATTTCAACATGAGATTCGAATCAATGTGAATGTAATACATTTCATTGTGTTGTTGGTCCTCGATCTCTTATTACAAAATTATTACTCATATGTTTAAAGACACATCACTCGACCTACTTTGTTCGTTGAATTAAGGGGCCTCTAGCTACCACATGCATGTAGTAATATGGTGTTGTTCACTATTATATTAGTGCGTGACTTATTAGTCATTATGTTATTGTTCTTCACTGTTTATTAGCTAGTGCGTGAGAGAAAATTGCCGAAATGGTCCCCGAAAGTGGCACCAGATTGCACTTTGGCCCCCAATAGTGGCACCGGTGCAGATTAGTCCCCGAAAGTGGCCAGAAAGTTGCAGTTTGGTCCCCAAGTTAACTTTTCCGTTATAATTTAACGTTGACACGCGGTTTTGGGGTTAAAATGGGGCAAAAACATAATTTTAAATACTTTAACTTACCTTAAGTTACTTTAACTTAGTTTTGGTGCCAAATTGCAATTTCCAACTCTTTTCCCTCCAAAAATAACTTTATTCCTCAATTTTTCCCTCCTAAATGAAATGTCTATATGAAGACCCAAAACCACAATTTTTTCCTCCATTTTTCCCTCCTCAATTTCTTCTTCAACTAAAATTTCTTCTTCTATTTATGTTGAATAAGAAGAAGAAATTGAGGGAAAAATGGAGGAAAAAATTGTGATTTTGGGTCTTCATATAGACATTTCATTTAGGAGGGAAAAATTGAGGAATAAAGTTATTTTTGGAGGGAAAAGAGTTGGAAATTGCAATTTGGCACCAAAACTAAGTTAAAGTAACTTAAGGTAAGTTAAAGTATTTAAAATTATGTTTTTACCCCATTTTAACCCCAAAACCGCGTGTCAACGTTAAATTATAACGGAAAAGTTAACTTGGGGACCAAACTGCAACTTTCTGGCCACTTTCGGGGACTAATCTGCACCGGTGTCACTATTGGGGGCCAAAGTGCAATCTGGTGTCACTTTCGGGGACCATTTCGGCAATTTCCTCTAGTGCGTGACGTTGAACGTGATGTTTTACTAGTTGGCATATTATCATCCCTCAAATCTCAAACTCAATTTCTTTATATTATCCACATCATTCAAGGGACTGTATTAGACTCTCTATCTAGACTCTTCTAATCAGTAATTAACTTGCTTAATACTATATGTATATCTATATAGTTGTAACATAGTATAAGGTAGTTCCTTACGGCGAGTTTTTTCTTAAATAAAAATTCATTTGATTCTAAGTGAACTTCATGTTATTAGAAGAAGCTATAACTAAAGTTGTAGGCTTATTGTATTATATAGAAAAAATTGTGACTCACCAACTAACTTAATATGGAAGAATTAATGTATAGTTCAAAATATACTAATAGCATATTGTATACACACGATGGAGTACATGTTAGTTTTTCAAAAAAGTAAAAATTATGATTGGGATTCGAACGATGGTAAACTAAGCAAATATGTACTGATTTACCAACTATATTAATATATTATAAAAGCTTTTGATAATTCAAATGAACCAGCATAAACAACGATAAATCCGTCACTGCCAATCGCTCGACAAATTAACTCTTTACATGATGAAGTAGTGAGCCGTGAGATAAAATATGGTAAAAACTAAAAAGCATCTAAAAACAGAAAGATGTTGTTAATAATTAGGTCTAAAATTATTTACTTTCCGTTGCATCTCATACTTGTTTGGGAAATATAATATAATAATTAATATAGTGTATGATGATGCATGTTTGATTCTAATATAACATTATTGGAAGTCGGCACAATGTGTCTAATCATATATAATAAGTAAGGTTCAATCACACACAACTTCTACGCTAATATCAAAATTCTGTACGTGTCATAATTATTTTAAAGTTTAATTTGTTAATGTTGAATGTATATTGAAAATAATGGATTATCTTTTTAATATGGATGTTTTAATATAATATAAATTATTAGTGTTGTTAGCGCCATAATCTTTCTAGAATGTTTTCTTAAAACACACGTTAAATATCAATTATGAAAATAAAATTTAATATATATAAATAGAAAAGGTAACATAATTAAAAATATTTTTATATCAAATTCAAATATAAATTAATGATCAACCATTTTCCCTTTTGACTTATACTTAACATGTGCCCTAAGGCTCCTGGAACATAACTCAACTGGTAAAGAATTAGAGTGCGAAGTGCAAAGCATCCTCGTCTCTTCATGCAACCCAAATTTAATTTTCACTGGAGCTAACCTTGTGTTTCGAAGTGGTTAACGGGCAAGCTCTAGTCCCTGATCAGGCGAGACAGATCCGACGCCAATCTCTGACATCATACTTAAGGCAGGGAGCTGTCAGGGACCCTTAGTTTGAAGGTCTCAAACTTTTTTAACATATACCCTAAGGATACATTCTTGGAAAATCGACTTTAATTAATAGTCGTCCATCCGTTCTTTTTTTGTTGTCTTTGTAGCTTTAACTTTTTATTTCTAAATACTTGTCTTTCGAGCATAATTAATTGTAAATTTATATTTTCAATGTACTTGTTTATTACTCTTTCTTATAAAGTTGTCAAGCAATCCATTATATATTTTCAATTGAGTATTTATACTTTTGACTACTTTTTATTTTTCTTAATTTATATGTAAATAATTAGAAATACGAATAAAAAAAACGGAGAGTAAGGAATATATAACTTTCTGTTTTCTGTGCGATCTTAATTGCATCGTACCTTGCATTTAAATAAATTAAGTTCCCGGCCCATTACATTTTAAAGAATTATTTGACCAAAATCCGAAAAGAGGAGAATTTCCACGGAGAAACACTTGTGCTAGCTAGTGACATTCATAAAGGCTACGAGAAATTGGTTTGAGCACTATCTAAGGTTCGATCTTCACAATACAAATCTAACGAGTAATATTTAATAATTCCATTATATGTAAAAAAGAAAATATGTACTTTTATGACGAATCATATAGTTTTGTTATTTCATTGTAATTATTGTTCTTTTTTTGTTATTAATATATATAATAAGTTTTTTTATTTGAAAATTTGAAACATCCAATGTTTATATGATTATTATTTAGGGATAAATTTGTTCAACACCTGAAATACTCACTTGAATGTCATATGTTTTGATGTTTCAAAATTTAATTTACATTCTGAAAATTATAGCAACTAAAATAATTTATACAGTGTCAAATATATGTGATCAAATCTACTATTAACCCTATATTCTATGAGGTGTTTGTTACTAGTAGAGTATTTTTAGTAAATAATAATTTAAGTCCAAATGCGTATTTGCACGAGCTCAGGATTGCCTAAAAGCAATAACATTGTTTAATGGGCGGAGTAGTTAATAAGTACACTCTATATACCATATTTATGGGGAGGAGTGGGGACCTTGCTGGGGTTTATTTTTCTTTTGTTCGATACTACATTCTTTTTTATTTGTTATTTTGCTCTTAACTTTTTATTTATAAATATTTGTCTTGCATAAGTAATTGTATATTTACATTTTCAATATAGTTTCTTATAAATTTATTAACCAACCAATTATATAGTTTCAATTGATTATCATTTTACATTTTTAATGTACCTTTTAACTACATTTTGCTTTCCTTAATTAGTTTGCAAATTGCTAAGATGACAAATGAAAAAGAATAGAGTGAATACTAAAGTATTAGTTGTTATTAGGTTATTATTATTAATATATGGGCGAGTCGTATATGTAGCCTATTAGCAAAGGGTATAGAGGGGGTAAAATACTCCCTCCATCGCATTTTGACTTTTTGAGTCAAATTTCGGATATTTTGACCGTAAATTCTCGTTAGCCGCTAACAAATAATATAGTCATATTGGATCTTGTTAGATTCGTCTCGATATATACTTTTAAAATATGAAGTTATTATAATTTTTACACATGTAAAATTAAAAAAATTTACGTTTTAAGTCGTGTCTCGTAGACCGTAAAAAATCAAATGACTCTATCATTTAGGGATGGAGGGAGTAGTAATTTCAGTACTAAAAATATTACTATTTGGGAATAGTAAACCACTATTCTAATATGTGCATAGTATTACCCAAGTTTATAATATAGCACAATGGTTAGACACACTCCTCTTATCTTGAAGGTCAAGGATTCAAGCTAGTCCTCCTAACAACAACAATTTATTTTTGAAGACCAAGACTCCAACGGGTCCACTCTAGTGCCTAGCGTGGGCACGTTAAGCCCGCCAGGCCCCTTTCAAATTGGGCTTCGAGCCGGACAGGGCTTAGCATCCTATTGACATCCAGGCCCGGCCCGGCCCGATTTGTTACACAGGCCTGCGCCCGCAGGACACAGTATTGAGGCCGGCCCAGTTCGTTAGACGCCTCTACTAATAGTACTCACTTATCGGATTATTAGACACTACGAATCTCAACAATTAATTTCAAGTTATACCGTTTTAAACGTAATACACTATTAATTTCGTTTACCTTTTATTTAAAGTTAATCCAACTTGTTACAAATTCATTCATTATGACCTAGGAACATTAGTTACAAAACTCTATGTGAAGAACATTGATAATATCCTTTCTTACATGTTACAGTATTAGATTACTTTAATCTTATTATAATAATTCAATAACTTGTTAGAAAGTCTTACCAAAATACCTTTTGGCAACCATTTAATGTCAAATTTTGCTCTCTAAAATTCTACTACATTGTCAATAACTCGATAATCTGATGACATTAGGATCGAACTCTTAGTTAAGAGGTCTTCATTCGATTCTATTTTTATTGGAGACATATTTTCTCATATTTTCATTGTAACTAATTTTTAATTAAACTCTACACTAGTTTCAATATAATGTTAATTGTAAAGAGTAATACTAAATTTGGGCGTTTTGGGGGTTGATATTGTTATACCTCTTTCACAACACTAATTTAACAATTCATTAGTAGCAGCCTATACATTTAGTCACACCTCCCTATTAGCTATATAGACTTCAACTTAACTGGCATGGTTTGCTATGAAGTTAGCATGGGATTTAGCGAGTACACTCTCGATAAGTAACGATGGAGTTATATATGCAACACAAAACATAGTTAATATATTAGTAGTCAGTAAGCATAAACTGAGCATCCCATCCCCCTTGATCCTAACCAGATGACAAAACAGTCCAGCTGCACATCAGGTTGATCTGAGGCCTCCCCCCCCCCCCCCCCCTCCCCCTCCCTCCCTCGAAACACCTTTTAAAAGTCACGAGAGCCTCTCCCTCACTCTCTCTGTCTCTCTTATAATAATGTAGTTAGAGTTGTTAAGTGAAAGAGAAATCTAGAGAGAAGTGCAGAGAGAGTGGCAGAAATAACTGAGAGAGAAGTTTGAACCCTCCTTTCTTATCATCACTCAAACTGGTCCTCTACATATTTCAGTCTTCAACTCAAAGTCTTTTAATTTCACAACCCCTATTACTACTACTCCTTTCTGTCGGTGCCATGTGAGTTTCCATTCCTCATCAAATTTCAATCACCTCTTTTTTTTATTACAATATTTATCTTCTTGTCTTTTAATTATTCTCAGGAGAAATGATGAACAAAACCCTCTTGATCTTAACAACTTCCCTGAAGATTCCTGCAGAGAAAATGGCAAACAACTGCTTGAAGACAATAGCTCTTCCTTTTCAGGTTTTTCTTACTCCAACTAATTCAACAACTTCCTCATTTTCTCAATTACTACTATTTCTTCAACTAATAAAATGATCTATCTGCTTACAATCATTTAAATAACAAAGAAAAGATTAGTAGCTTCTTAAAAACAAGAAAATGAATTTCTCAAAACACATCCCTTTCGTAAAGCTTGAGCTTCTTTCTTTTAGTATTTTCTAAGTTATCCCTTTAGCTTAACAAAACACATATACCAGAAATATAAAAAAAAAAGAAGTTGGGCTGACAGTAATCTTTAACCTTACTCGATTATTACTACATCTTGTGTTGCCCTGAAATGTTGAATAATTAAGTCAAATTTGATTACTTAGGGAAAAAGTTGTTGGAATATAAGAAAGTGATGTCTAGATACTAGGATTTCTACTTGGTAGTAGTAAAGTGTATAAGGTGTTCCTTTTTTGTTTTATGTGAAGAAAAAAAGTAGCGGAAAAAAATGGAGGTCTAGTCTATAGGGTTAATGGTCTCATAAAATTTACTAAAAATAGTGATTATATTATATAGGCGGAAGCGGAAGCGGAAGCTATAGGAAAAAGAAAAGCAGCGGAAAGGATGCAAAAGATGAGTGTGAGAAGGTGTACGAATGTAGGTTTTGCTCCCTTAAGTTCTGCAAATCTCAAGCTCTTGGGGGACACATGAACCGCCACCGCCAAGGCAAGTTGATGAGGACTACTATTTAATTAGTCATTGTTAAGATACATATTGACCCGGGAGTACATCAACTTCGGATGTGGGATATGTATCTTAACACTCATGTCTACATTACTTTGAATATATAGATACTCAGGAGTCAGGAGTAGTAGTATGTATAAGCTAATGTTGTTGAATTTATTCACTTTTTGTTTAGAGAGGGAAACGGAGACTCTGAATCATGCTCGCCAGCTAGTCTACAAAAACGATACTGTACTACTCCAACCTACCCCCCCTCCTCACTTAGGGTATGTTTTATGCTACTCTTTTAATTAGTTTAATCTTCTTCTATCTTCTTTATAGTATTTGTTTTTACAATTTTATTATTATTTTGAAATTGAAGGGGACAGCCAATGTCACCTGGAGGATTTCATCAAACGACCAACTTAAGTGATCCAACGATGATGCCATACAGGCAAGTCTACCCCCCACAAAGCTCAAGGCTCTTTCCAGCCTCATCACCCTCAAACACAATGCTACCACAACAATACATGTACCAGCAATCACCACCCGCACCGTCGCGCCTAGTGCCCTACACTTCTCAATACCACCAACCCCACCTAGTCAATGACTACTACATTGGACATGCTGTACCAGGAACCATCACAACCCCAAACACCATCAATAATCCCTATGTTCCAGGAGAGGGGGATCCTAATAATAGTAATTATACTTGCATTGGCGCCCCGGTGAGCCGTGGACCGGATGGACTTGGTGGTGGTATATGGTAGAGAACATCACAACACTGGAGATGGAATGAAGAAGGCGTATTTTCTTTTCTTTCTTTATTTTTTTATAATTTTTATTTTAGTTGAATTTGAAAGTATGTAGTGAAGGGTGCAGGGGGGGGGGGGGTGATGATATATGCATGTAATGTCACGGCACTCTGAAAGCAGCAAGAGTTATTTAGAAGAGAATCCCAAAGGAAAACTGACAAAAGGGGATCGTGCAAAGAGAGAGAATTTTGGTTTTTCTACATGTTTGGGAAATAAAAACAGCTTTTGAAAGGGTCTCACAGAAACAATCAAATACAACATCTGACCGAATTTGGCATGAAGCTGTAATGGAATGGATGAGAATGAATGAGAAGGTGTGGTTTGGTTTAGGGTTCGTACTGAAAAAACGTGTAATAGAAGTGTAACTAGATGTAGTTGGATTTGAACTAGAAGTAAAAGATCCTTTTCAGATCTTTTTGTCTACTTTAAATTTGGGTACAGTGCTATTTTCTTTTTTTCTGTTTGGCGTGGCTCTAAAATTACATCCTAATAACCCTCTTGTATTCACCATAAAAGTAGTAGTAGAACAATGCAAGAACCTCTCATTTCACTCCTCTACCCTAGTTGTTTTTTTCGCACCATTATTCGCTTTTCCCATGTCTCTTTATCTTCTTTATTACTCCCTCCGTCCTTGTGGTCAACAAAACACGATTTAAAACATAAATATCTATTATTGTACATACGAAAAAATTATAAAAAGTTAATATTTAAAAATAATATATTGAGACGAATCTAACAAGGTCACACGAGACTGTATTATTTCTTATCGTTTAGTGGGAATTCATGATCAAATTTTGTAATGTTTGACTAACAAAAGTCAAAATGTGACAATCTTTTAGGGACGGAGGGAGTATTACATATTGGCTAATCAAAATCAACATCCCTTCTGCCGATGGCTCAATAGCCTAGTGGCATCCGGCCCAACCTTTCATGTAAGAGGTCAAGGGTTCGAACCTTGTTGGAGACATATTTGTCTCATATTATACTCTAACTTTCTATTAGTTAGCAATTTATGTATTCATGTTTGTAATATCATTGTAGTCACAATTCATCGCTAATTATCAAAAAAAAAAAATCAACATCCCTTCCCACGCTCACGTACTGCCTAAACCAAATTGGGACTTAACTTATACTCCCTTCGTTTAATTAATAATCACATTCATGTATTGCTATTATATTTATTGAACTATTAATATATTAAATAGGAATTTAAGAGGAAAACATAATCAAATATTGCTTTTAGAATTTATAACGTTACCCGAAAAAAAAAATTAAATCTCAAACGTCAACTAAAAAAATGGAAGGGGTACTTATTAGGTGTGAACAAGATATATACAAAGAAAACTATATATAAGGCAAATGACCGCAATAATCACTTATGTTTACAGAGTGTTACAAGTTGATAACCTATATTTCAAAACATTCATGTCAATCACCTATGTTTTAACTTTTCATACATCACATACGATCTTGTGATCTATGTGTGTCTAGACAAATTGTTTAAGATGTCCCACATTAAGAAGCCATTATTTATGAGTTTCAGGGAGACCATAAGCTTAACAACTTTCATTGAGAACGGTTACGAGTTCATTAATAATATTGTCATTAATATTCATTAATCAACATATTCAATTATGTTTAATTTAAAGATGGTACACATTATAAAAATACATCATTGTGAGATGGTACAACATAAAATGTTCAAAAGAAATGTACCAAAATAATATTATACACCGATATAGTTTGTGTACCAAAAGAAGAAGAAAATATAATTTAAATGGGTATAATATACATTTTTATGATTAATGAACAAAAAATTTAATGAACCATAACTTTTCACAAAATAAGGATCCCCTAGTTTGATTGGGAATTAAAGAGCCCTCAATTTTTTCTTTTGAAAGTCCGACTTATGATTTCTTTTAATGGATCTTGATGAGGTAGAAAGTTATGGTATTCATAAGATTTGTTCTCTAAGATTTCTCTAAAACACTATCATACTATTTATATAAAATCTAGGAATCAAATTGTGAAACTAATGCATTAGCAGAAATTTTTAAAAGAAAAATTCTTAGGAAAACCATAACCAATTCGTAATGCATATATTTTGGTTAAATATATATTGATATAAGCATACATGGTTTGAAATTACACTCTAATAAGGTTAACAGATATTGTGAGAATGATGGTTGATGCGTTGACTTATTAACATTCATTAACCTATGGAACATAAAAAATGGGAGTTACAACAAAATGAGCGAAAAATATAATCCTCCATTCACCCAGTTTGTTGGTCGTTATTAGGAACATATCATAATTATTAATATTTCAAAGCGGAATCAATTGATCGATGATGTAATCCCGAATACTGAGACGCCAATATTTGATGAACCTTTGTCCTCATGAATGATATCCGTACGCTTTTGATTTGTATAATTGTATAAGTTAGTATAAATTAGTCCTTTAATAACGAACAAGTTAAATCTAATAAACTAGAAGACCTGAGCCCAAAGCCCATCAACAATTCCTTCAACCTGAAAAACTCAATCGGGATTTGGCAAGTTATGACCAACTCCCTTGCCTCTCATAAAGTTTCTTGGAACACGTTCCAAATTCCGACCATAAGACTCAAGCCCGGAACTCGATCTCGTGAAATCCCTCGGATGTTCGGTCGAACTTGCAATCCCGATTCGGATGTTGATTCAAGACATATTTAACAGATTTAAAACCGTAATTGTATTTATTACTTGAGAAAATTTAAGATGTAATAGGCATGTCTCAAAATTGCAGATGGGAAAAGACATTATGCCCTTTGGTAGTAGGTTTATAAACCACATAAAATGATTTGGTATAATCTAATAGTGACCTAGTTAGTAGGTTATCTAAAAATAGGTAGATTTAGAGGAGATTTTCCAAGTAGGGGGTGATTTGAAATGGTAGCAGGATGAATAGAGAAGCTCACATATTATAGAGTAGATGGATCTAAGGCTAAGGAGGCATATATAGGGTTGGAACAATTTGCAGGATAAGATAACTTTTCGGCCAAAAGCTGCATATATTTCAAGATCTGCTCTCCTTGGAGTGCATAGCTAAAAGATTTCTTAGTGTTTGTATCGCATCATACGTCAAATCCAATTGGTGAGTCAACTCCTAATAGCCTTCATAACCAGAATAGCATATAGCAAACCCTCCTCTATACTACCCGATACCCTCCCGTTTTCACCCCAATATATTCTTTTAGACATATACTCCCTCCGTTTCTTTTTATTTGATTGTTTGGAGGAAAAATACTTTATTAGGAGATTGTGAAAAATTACATTGGGATTTTAAAAAGGTGTATTGGAATTGTAAAAAGGTGCATTGAAATTGTAAAAAGGTGCATTGGAATTGTAATAGGTTGCATTGAAATTGTAAACAATCAAATAAAAAGAAACATGGAAAAAATGCTCAAACAATCAAATAAAAAGAAACGGAGGGAGTATAACATTTTTTGATTAATATAAATGTATTATTAATAACGGTGACGATCATTTTCACTTTTGTCATTTGAAATCTAATAATCATTCACAATTGTTAAAACGTCATTGATACATACATTGTTGTGAGATATATATTCGCACAATACAATAACATGTTTCAATGTCTTTTAACAAGTTTTTGTAATATAATAATGGATCGGGATGAAGTGGTTGTTTAGAAGATAAATAGTTGAAGTATTTGAAATGATAGTGGTTAGTTGAATGAATATAGTGGACAGTACCGTACTGTTGCACTACAAGAAAGCCACAGTAGCACTAGATGTTGAGTAGTCAACAAGGAGGTCGGCTTTAGGTATATATGATCCCAAGGTCATCTCGGAGAGCACTACAAAAACTAGAAAATATACGTATATCTTAAATTGTTAAATTGGGTATAATAAAAATTAAAGAAAATAAAAAAGGTAGTGATCTATATTTGTGGTTGAGCACTAAAAAAGTTGCATGAAATTGTGTTGGAATCAAAAGAGAGAAACAGTAATAGAGGAAGTATAACAGTGATAAATGGCAGGAAAAAGTGGGGGCTAGCTAATTAGCTACTCCATTATAGTTATAGACTCACCAGCTTATTCGTGTTTAAAGCTGCCGCATCATATATTTTCATTTCATTTCTTGTCATTGGACATTATACCAAACCTATAGATTCCAAATATCATCATGTATTCATGTGTCTTTTAACATAAAATTCATTTCACCTTCAAATCATATTCATCATCTTTTCTTCTATACAAACCTTTTAGGCAATATGAACCTTAAATACTTACGAATTAATTGAATAGCCTAATGGAAAGCTCTTGTTAGTGACCAGAAATACCTGGTTCGAAACTCACCTCATTGCTAATTTATAAAAGAAAAAAAACAAATTAATTAAGTTTATACACAGTAACATAAACTACTACTTCATGTAACATCACCATTCAATATAATTAATAATAATAGGGAGTAATTGTGACAATTTAGGGTCCAATTGTATGAAAACATACATGAGGTATATATGGCCTACGGGGCCCTTCCTCGCTCGCCCCTCTTATGATTCCATATATCCGAATATGTACGAACATAAACTGTTAAAAAAAGGGTTTAACTAACCAACTCAATTGCTACTATTTGGTAGTGAACTAATTTGGTTGATTTGGAATCAGGCAAACAGCAAACCTACACCATCTCTTAACTAATATACGAACACTACATTAGTACCAATCGATCACCTCATAAATCATCATTTATGTTTCACTATTTTCATCATTTATTTAATCATGTTTCATGTGGTTTTATTCATTCACTCATATTCTAAAAACGGTTTCATTTGGTTATTCAACTATTTTCGGTCTCCCATTGATCTTCTTAACGGCAAATTAGTTATTTCACATCTATTTTTTTAAGTATTTTTGAACCAACCTCTTATATATAAATATACAGTACTAAAATATATATTAGATAGTATATTTGTAAGATGAATGGTACATTCAATTTGAAAAGCTAAACTAACTTACAATCCATTCTCCTAAAAGTATGACAAGTACTAAAATACATTTAAAATTGATAAAAGGATGGCAAAATATGTAACGATTGAATAACTAAAAGATAATTATTTATATTTAAATATAGACTAAACATATTATCTATTTAATGTTATTATATTACGAACAACTCAAAATAATTGCACTTATGTTATTAGCCTAATTATTAGCCAGATAATGTAGAATCAATGAATATTTTATTAAATGTATATACAAATATTAGTTGGCTTACACACCTTTTATTGTATAGTAAGCTATGAATATTATTAAACGAATAAAATCGGTCTTAGAATTGACCATGCAAAGCAGGTCAAGCCACATGAGGCAAAGACACGAGCCTGAGCATGACAAAACATAAAAATACCAAAATTATGAGTTCGGTTTCGGTGCATCAATACTTCCATGCATCAGGTGCATCAAGTACCCATTTAAAGGTTTCACGTGGGTACTGTACCCACTTGAAACTTCATCATTGGTACTTGTACCCAAATTGTACTATAACAATGATTTTCACCAAAATTATATAGGTGGATTAATCTCAAAAACTGAGCCCAACAACAATTAGACATAGACAAGCATTGAACATAAATATTCATAAAGTAAGATAGGTAGATAAAACTATCATTGGGAAGAGCTGAACTCAAGATCTTACCAGCGATAATATGAAAGCTAACCAATGAGCTAAGTAAGTTTTTTGTTTATTGCACCACCATGTTATGTATAAGTCCGCCTATGTTATCGAGAGTGGTGCGCTCCTTTACACAAAAAACGTGTTCATTGCGTAAAGCAGAATGCATTATAACAACCTCAATGTCCACATTTGGAACGTTCAAACAGGGAGTAACGGGTCATCGTCATTAGACCGTCAAATGGACTTGCTCGATCAAGGATTCGTCGTCGTAATAGTCATACTCATCGAGTTTAGCTTCTTTCATTTTTCTATCTACCTCATTACCTACCACTTCAAGAGGCGATGCCATTGAAATATATAGGAAATATTATTTGCAAACTACAAGAATAATGTATTTATAGATATGATTTATTTACAAATTACTACTAGTAATCTTTTGATATGGATATATACAAAAAGTTGTACGTCTGATGTGGGATGTGCATCTTAACACTTTCCCATTACGTGTAACTCAATCGTCGGTGGAATTTTCTCGATGGTATATTTGCAGGAACAACATAGGCAGGGTTAGACGTTCCTCATTAACTCGGGCCTGACTCTGATACCATGTTAAGAGTCTACGGGATTCCACTCTAAAACCAATTGGCAATAGAGGGAGTAGTCCAAGATCTTATATATTGACCCGGGAGGACACCGTCTTTCGATGTCGATGTGCATTTTAACACTCCCACTCACTTAAACCCAATCGCCGGCGAAACTTTCCTCGCCGGTATTATTTGCCTGAACAACATCGACGGGTTACACATTGGTTATAGAGTGGAACCCGTAGACTCTTAACATGCTCTAATACCATGTTAAGAGTCTATGGGTCCACTCTATAACCAATTGGATATGTATTTAGGCTTCAAAAATTGATAAGCTCTAATATTATGTAGAAATAAAGAGAGATATTTTATTGATGATAATTGTTCTGTCAATATATTGTAAAAATAACCTATATTTATAGATAAATATTAAACATAATCCTAATCCCGGCCCGTGTTCAATGTTATTCACCCACTAATCTAACTTTAACCTAACAGTATTCTAGTCCAATACTTTTTCAGATACTATATTCAAATGATCTAATATATAGTCAAACTCTCATTTTTAATTGAGATGTAAGACTTTGACTTGTCCAATTTACGTGTTTTTAAGTTTGTTTTCCGGACGTAGTTAAATTAGTATAATGCAAAGTACGAGGAGTTTTGTGCCTGCTTACTTAACCCGGGTTCGATTCTCATTGAAAGCGAACCTTGTGTCTTGAAATGGTGAACAGACGTGTTCTGGTGCCCTGATCAGTTGAGGTGAATTCCACGATTTACCTTGTCATTGTACTCCAGTGAGGAGTGCGTAATCACCGTTAGTGTGACGATTACATACTTTTAAGTTGGTTCTAAGCGGATTGAAAACTAAAAAATCTAGAATTCCTTATAATAATGTTAAGTTTTAAAATGAAAATGTAGATTATTGTGTGAGTGATTGGGTATGTAAGTGGGGATGAGATGGTATGTTGTTATGAGGGAGAAATGAAAATATGATAAGTGAGGAGGGGGGGTTTGTTCGATCAGGTCTTGAAGATGTCCTATTGCGAATATTGTTGTCCCAATTGTATGTAATTGTAGTCTGTCTGTGCAAGAAGATGCAAGAAAGGACAGTGTTTGAGTACTAGCACATTTGTCTTCATCTTGGTGGATTATTCACAACATTGATTTTGTTCCTCCCTAAATTGTTAGGAAAATCATTGTGGACTACCCCCTACGTATATATATCTAGATAGTGGATATCTTTTTTTATGACAATTTTGATATAGTGGGCGATTATGTTGTTCAATTTTCTTAGGGTCAAGAAATGTTATTATGAAGCTTTCCTAAATCATGTACAAAGCATATCTCGTGGAATTATGTTGCCTTACTCTTTGTCCCAACCTCATGTTTCAAACATTTGGATTCTATTTCAGAGAGACTTGTTGTACTGGTTCGTGTCTTTTTCTCATAATTATTGTATCCCAATAATAATACATAATCGAACTACAATAATTCAAATGCTTATATCAAATCAAGATCCGACCAATCACAATATCAAATACTGCTAACCTAACCAATTAGATCCCAAATTCGATTTCAAACAATTTAATAGCTTACTCCACAATTCCGAAAATAAATCATTAAAGCAGCGCAATAGGTGGTTCCAAAAGTCTATTTCATCACGGGATAGTAGTTCAAGAAATCTTTATTCAGCCCAAGGGTAACTGCTTGCCTTTGGGAAGAGATTGGGAGCCTCTTTAGCGACACCTTGGCCAATATTGCTGTTATGTAGGAGATCAAAAGAGACATTATTTCAAACAAGCTTAGAGTTAAACCGTACTAGAACTATAATAGAAGAGCTGATCTGTTATACACACACCACAAGGAAGTCATACTTCGTACTCTATTTCTTAAAGGAAGGTTAGATCGTCTTACCTTTGGCTATTAAGTATTGCACGCAGGCAAGACGAATTCGCGGAACATCTCCACGAGTAGCTCTCGTATGATATGCTCCGCGCCTCCTCCTAAACAAACACATCCATCCATATTCCATATCCAATCAGACAAACCAAGCCATAAAACTATTCAAAAGACTGCAAGTAGTGCAGTCAATTAACCAGTAACTTACCCCGTATACGTGCAATAGGTTCCTGGCCAGCCTGTAGAAGTTGAACTATCTCTTTTCGCATAAGTTTCAGCTGCACATCCCCTTTGCTGTGTAGAAACTCTGTCCGAGATATTCACATAGTCAAGCATGTTTTACTACAAATTCACAGACAATTTTGACTATATAGATCACCCAAAGATTATAACAAAAATTAGCATATAAATCAGCCAATGGGCATCTAAAATTCAATCATGATATTACAAATTTAATCTTTCCAAAGCGGTTGAATAAAGATTCAACTTCGGATCACCTAAAACTACATGAATGCACAGATCACATCAACGTTCCAAAAGGGTCCAGTTTTATGGTGTATCTTTTCAAGCTAATCAAACTGTTTACTTGGTACTCATTATAAACCAATAGTGATACAGGTAGTTTCCTATCTAACAAAATCATAGTTGTTAAGATGCACATCCCACATCGAAAATCGGTGTGCATCTTAACACTAGTTTTCTAATTACGATGAGTTGACTTTTAAACGAGGAGCTTCGGGTCCACTAGAGTCTTTTCCACTATAGGAGTATATAACAGCTATAAATTGGAGTGACCATTTTTTGGACCAAGAAGGCCTCTGTAGACTGTATATGTTCAAGAGTTGATTCAATACAGACATGGTCGTCCTTGTCCTTTCTTAATTGACAGTGATCAATTACGTACTATTTAATTTATTTATGGGTATTATGAATATATAAACAAATCAAAGAAAAGCAGGGGAGAAAGAGAAAATAAGATTGATTGAATGATCAATGAATGATCAATTCTTGGAACGTTAGATTCATTAAACTTTTTTATCATTAAGGAATTATTAGTATTATTTTATAATTATTTATTAACGATGAAAATATAAAAATATCAAATTATCAATCATATAAGCTTAATTTTCATTCGGGGATCATGAATTTATGATATATATACTCCAATTAGGTGCATAATGATACTTTTTTCAGAATTTTAAATTGAACATTATGATAATGTATGGTCGTTTTCGAACTATTAGACCCATGGGCCATGGTTTTAGGCCCATGGTCGGTTAATAAGCTTAATAAAGGGGACCAACCCATTGATCAAGGTATGCCATGGGCTTAGCCGCTTAAGGGCAGCTGGGCAGGCCTCATACACTCCTTCGGAATGTGGAGTTCGGACTTCAAACAAATATTTCAGTCCGTTTAAACTAATTGAGGTTTGAGCCTTTAAAATTTAAACACTCAAAAACCGAAATTTTTTATCAAATACAAAACTTTTAGCGAAAACAACTACTAAAATCGAAAAAGGCATTGAAAAGAATAGAAAAAAATCACTAAAGTATTCAGTATGAAAAAAATAAAAAAATAAAAAAGAAATGGAAAAAAAGTGGAAAACATTATCAAAAAAATAAATTGAGAAAAAATTGAAAAAGAGATCGAAAAAAGAAATTGAGAAAAAATCGAGAAAGAATCGAAAAAGAAATCTAAAAAAGAAATCAAGAAAAAAAAATAAAAAAATCGAAAATGAAACCAAAAAAGAAACCGAAAAAAGAAATTAAAAAAAATCAAAAAAGAAATCGTAAAAAGAAATCGATAAAGAAATTGAAAAAATTGTAATCTCAGGATTTGGGTCGATGTGTTAATAAAAGTTAAATTGGGGGTTTATGAGAGGAAAAAATGTGATTGGATATAAATACATACACTTCAAAAAACTGATAGAATGATCCGAATGAGTGACCTTTTAAACATTAGTAGTCTAATTGACATTTTTAAAACAAAAATGATCTAAATAATTTTTTTTCAAATGTAAGTGATGTCCGACCCTATTTGGCCTTTAATTATTACTCCCTCCGTCCCTAAAAGATTGTCACATTTTGACTTTTGGTGGTCAAACATTACAAAATTTGATCATAAATTCTCATCAAGCGATAAAAAATAATATAGTCTTGTGGGATATTGTTAGATTCGTCTCAATATATATTTTTGAAATATCAAATTTTTATAATTTTTTCGCATTTAGAATAATAGATATTTAAGTTTCAATTCTTGTTTTGTTGACCATGAAAAGTCAAAATGTGACAATCATTTAGGGACGGAGGGAGTATATGATTGTATGCCCGTTGGTTTTGAAGTTCGTAAGTTGAATAATTAGAAGAACACTATTATCTGTCTCTACATCATGCGGGGAGACACACCACACCACACATGTTATGTGCATGCACAAGTGTTCAATACTAACTTGTTACATAGTATTTTATATACAACTAACAAGACAATGTGAACTTGCAAAATATTTTATTTGTCTCTTAATAGTGTAGAAGCTTCGTACATCCGCTCAATATTATAATCTATAATCGAAGTTATCTCATATTATTAAAATCAGTATATTAAGTGAATTGATAATTTTGGACAAACAAACTCAATGCTAATTTAGGTTGGACTTGTGTCAAGTGGATGGAGTATATATATATTTAAAAGTTCTTCCTTAGTTATCGAGGTTATCTATATGCAGTGTTACATAATCTATTTTGTATAGGGTTGATTAATACATTTTCTATATCTAGTACGAAATTTGAAAATGAACTTCTCAATAGATGAATACAATTTATATCCGATAACTCATGTTTATTAATCGAAACGAAGTTTAAGAATTACAAGATCACACAAAATAATATCTTTGAATATTCTCTATCACAAAATGATAGTTAGACACGCCACTTGGACATCATTTTAGAAAAAAAAGTCATCTAAGAAGCACTAAGATTGCACTCCCGTACGTGAAACGCCCTCTAAGTTTGGCGTGTTACTTGTGAAGATCATGACTCCTTGGAATAAGTGGGAGGGATTGTAAGGTGCAAGTGGTTGAGCGCTTCAGCCATATACTTATATATAAGTTAAGATAACAAAATAATTTTAAGTGTTATCAAAATATTTATAAAAGATACAACTTGGACTGCACTCTCGTGAAGCGCAAGCCAAGTGAGCAATCAAAATAATTCAAAAAACAAAAGGCAAAAGACACCAGAGATCACTAACGTTTACTCTCTTTTTCACTTTTACCATCTATGTTCACTTTCGACCCAAATACATCGCTCATGTTCGAATACAGTGCAACCAGTCTACTTTTTGTAAATTATGCCGAAATTGAATATTTAAGCACAAAAGTACGAACGATAATTAAGTTAAGACACTTAAAATTTTTTACTAACTATTTTAAAAAGTAGACGGGTTATTTTTCATCATTTTTTCTGACCAAATCAAGCTTATTTTTCATCATTTTTTCTCTCATTTTACACCGTTTTTCACTATTTTGGACCGATTTTCCCAAATAACGAGCTAAATCAACAATCCTTGGGCTAATTCGACAATTGAAATGATAAAAATCCAATTTTTAAATCCTGAAAAAACGGGATAATCCAATTTTTGGTCCCCAATCCCTAGCGTAACTCAACCAGCATGGTTCAACAACCGGAGGCTTCAAATACATCCAACATTCTTCCTCTATCTACGTCATTAACAATCCCAAAATTCATAAAACATCAACTATCAATTTCCCTTCAATTGATATATTGATAATTGTTTATGTGAAGATGGGTAGTGAGAGATCATCATCAAAGGCACCGTTGCATAATTTCGCGTGGCCAGATGGGTGAAGATGAGGAAACCAGAAGTTGTTGAGATGTATGAAGGTGAATTTGAATGGTCAGAACTCTGCGATTCAGCGTAAAGATTCGAGATTCGACAACTCTGTTACTAACAATAATTATTTTGATCATGGGAATAATTCGATTTTTTTGAATGAGAAGAATGGGTTTACTAGATCCAAGAATGAGGATGGTAGAGGGAGAGGCAACACTTAGTAAATTCGGGGGAAATGTAGTGTGTTGACTAAATTGCATTTTATACTTTTGCGCTTAAAATTTGATATTGGAAAATTGACCCCAAAAGTAGACGGGTTATACTGTTTTCGAACATGAGTGATGTATTTGGATCGAAAATGAATATAGATGGCAAAAATGGAAAAAAAGTAAACGTTAGTGATCTTCGATGTTTTTTGCCCAAAAAGAAATATCGCTTAGATTGCACTACCGTAATGTGCAGCCCAAGTGTTCACTTGGACTGTACTCTGTTGAAGCCCAGCCCAAGTGTTCACTTAGATTGCACTCTCGTGAAATGCCGTTTAAGTGCTTTTTACTTGGGTGGCACAGCTAAATACAACACTTAAATGTGATGTTCAAGTGCATTTTAAAGTGCAATCTTAGTGAAATTTTGTAGTAAATAGTAATGACTATTTTATGCCAAATCATTCATAATAGAATCAATATCGATATTGTCTAACATCTCCTTCTCGATGTATAAAATTATCAAATCACTCAATCTCTCATGTGATATTGATCTCAAGTCGGTTAATAATCAATTTCATATTCGAAAAATAATCTCCACTAAAGCTCTTGACATAGACACTGTTAACAAGATTCGATATGTAACCAAAATATTTCGATAGCAATCAATATGATTAATGTATATATATATATATATATATATATATATATATTTATATACTAGTTGCGGGGTGCACAGTCGATGCTTTATATAAAGTATAAATATATACACACATATATACTAAAAATTCTTTCCTCACATTTATTTACTTTTTAATCAATTATATATATACTAGTTGTGGATTGCACAGTTGATGCTTTTGAGCATTAATATTTTGTTTAGTTAATATTTATTTATTCAAAAGACAATGGATATGATAAATTTTGTCAATGATTTACATTAAACCAATAACAAATGAAAGTAACTAAATGAATTTAATTGATATATTTTCTAAAAAGAGTAAGAAATGAGATATAAGAATAATTTTTTATTTATTTCATATAAATATTATTAATTTATCTCATATAATTAAGGATATTTTTATCATTAAATTTTATTAAAATAACAATCAACTAAAATAACTTGTTAAAGTGAAAAATATAACTTCTACTCAAAATAAATGAAAAAGATAAAAAAAAAAAGAAGCGCAATGTGATTTTTTAAAACCTTATTAGACATTATATATAATATAGATATTAGCCTATTTATTTTACTTTTAAATCAATTATTGAGTATACTATATAGACCTATCATGGGTGCATATGGTAGGAAGTACGTGGGCAATTCTTATTTTATTTGTGGAGGAGTTTGTTGCCTTATTCGAGTGTCCCTTTATCCTTTGAAATAGATTATGACTTGGGAGAAAGGTATATATTCAATAAAATATGGGCGTATGGTGTAAGAGTACCTCTATGTATTTTATAATGTAATTGGCGGCAATATTATTTGTAGAGTTGAATGATAATGAATAACTATATAACGCAATATTTGTAGAGTTTAATGATATAAACAAGTATATGACGCAACAATTTTCATTATTGGAATACGGTATAACTATATAAACGTATTTAAAATTTTACAATAGTACTTATTTTTCTTCTATAGTTAGGAGGGATTGGAGTAAAAAATTAATTATTTTATGGGTTATCGTTATAAGAAGTAGTGGAGTATTTAAAATTGTGATGGGCCAAAAGATGTATATTTAGAATTTGGTAAATGAATATGTGATAGTGATAAGTAATTAGGAGGGAGTGGAGTCAGAAATTAATTATCTTATGGGTCGTCGTTATAAGAAGTAGTGGAGCATTTAAAATTACGTTGGGCCAAAAGATATATATTTAAAATTCGGTAAATGAATATGTGATAGTGATAAGTAATTTTCTATAAATTAAATTGTAATAGTGATATTTTTAAAATGATTTTTGCCCCTAGATGGAACATAATCAAAAACTTTATATAGAACAAATAAATGAAACCTAGATAATCTATATTTTTGTTGTCACTATTTTTCTAAAATTATATACTTTTCTGAAACTATGCGATAAATGTTTTCATATTTATGAAGTTGAAAAACGATTGTAATTAGATAAGATTTTAGTCTAAATTAGAGGAATAGAAATTTTAAAAAGAAAGAAAAGGAAATTTAATTGTTCATTCGAGCCAAATTAGACCCACATGCCCTACATTGGATTTTAATAAGAAAGAGTGGCGTCGGTCCTTGAACAACTAATTGACAAGAGGCCCCTACATTGTGTCATCCTTTTTGTCTGCAATTGAGCGTTATACTTATATTATCCCCTTTCTTTTACACAATTTTATTCATAAGAAGAAGAAAAAGGACAAAACTGTTGACAAAATTGATTCCATCACAACAATTATAATGTAAAGAGTATATAATTGCATTCGAATGTAGTTGACCTGAAATTAATGAATAAATTATTTCGAGTATAACGTTAACAATAATATCCAATTCCTAATAAGTTTCTTGGCTTAATTAGCCTAAGCTATGTACATAAAGGGCGTTGGTTTCACAAATCACAACTACTCAATATCAATTTTTCATGCATGTTGTCAATTGTCAAAATGATACTTAAATGTTAAAACAACCACAAACTGCATAATTAATTAATGTTTTAACATTTTACAAGGATGTTCTTGTAATATACAGTATATGTTTTTTCTGTAATAATGGACTTACAAAATGTGCTTGCTTTTAGGTTGTTCCGACCATTTCTTATTTATATATTGACTGATTACATTATAGGATCAAATATTGATAGCCCAAAGAATACATATTATGTTGTAGGCTTTTTGTTATGTAGTCAAATGAACTTTCAAATCGATATTTAAAGTACTTTTTCATTAAATAGACACTTGAATCCTAAAAATGGCACATGATTTTTTTTGTTATTGATGGGGTTAGACTAAATTATGAGGTAGAGTTAGTGACACGCGGGTGCACGGTTTTTGGACAAAAAAAAGAATCGAACTGACCTAATCGGTTCTACGACTGACAGAACCGAAATTGGTTCGGTTCTAAACGGTTTGGTCATATCAATTCCAAGTCGGTTTTGTTTCAGTTTCCTAGCTAATATTATTATTATTTTTGGACTCAAATCTAAATGTGATTAATATTGTTTTATATTAAATGTAATTAATAATTAAGTTCCAAAAGTATTCAACTCTATATAAGTTTAACGAGCTTCTTTTAAAACTAATTTCGAAATTCGTATACACATTCGTCACACGGTACCACTTTTTAAAATATATGTATCCGGAGATTATTAGCTTAAAACATATTCACTTAGTTATTGTTATATCATAGTAACAATAAACAATGTTGAATCCTCTCGACAATTATCCTTTACTAAACTTAATTTTTTCTACATAAAATTAGTCATCGGTTCGGTTTTTATCGGTTCTCTCGTATGTCGCACCGAAATCGGTTCGGTTCCCTCAAAGGCGAAGTTCTGCTCTGATATGTTCTAAAATATCGGTTCTTTTCGTTTCGGTTCGGTTTGATTTCGGTTTTCTTCCACATCCCTAAAGTTAGTGTGTAGTTAGGTTGAGTTAGTTCTATTCGTTGTTTGTCTATTTTGCCTTTTATTTAAAAATTGAAATGCTGAAAAAATGTGAAAAAGGTGTAAAACATGAGTGATTGACTGGAACCATTTGAAATATAGTTGATTAACTTGAAACATCACTCAAACGTTGGTGATGGCTCCAACCATTTGCCATTTTTCTTTTGTAAATTAGCGATAAGTATTACAAATAACGACTACATAAAGTTCTAGGAATTGAACCGAGACCTCTTGATAGAGTTGAAAGTTATGGTTCATAAAGTCTTTTTTTAAAACGAATTTTAATTGACATGAGCAAAAAATAGAAGTTATAGCTAAGATTGTCTAAAAATAGCCATACATACGTGCAGATTGGTTTTGGTCCTAAGAGCATTTGTAGTAGCCCCTCTAAAATCATTCTTATCTCAATAAAAGGGAAGGGAAATAAAAAATGTATTAAAAACACTCTTTTTCAAGCTCTCTATTATGGACTGGCCCATATCAATTTTTTGAGGATGGAAGTATTTGTGCCAATATAGGAGGTATGGGAAGCTTCCCAAACACACTTTATCAACATCTTTTGATCACTTTATCCTCTCTCTCTCTCTCTCTCTCTCTCTCTCTCTCTACCATCACTTTATTTCTATTATATAGAGTGTCAAGTAGGGAAATTGAAAATGTAGTAAAATTAAAACACAACCTAAAATTGATAAATGTAATAAATAGGGAATATTTTAGAGATATTTTTAAGGTGACTAGTGTGAATGCTCTAACATAGTTTGGAAATGGGGTTGTGGCGGTAGCCATGCCAACATGGCATGGCGTGACGGTCGTCTGCACGTGAGCGGACAGCCATGACTAGCTACTTACTTTATTGATGAAAAGTTAGTTTTTGTTTTATTTATTTTTCATAACTTGTTTTGGATTTTTGTGTAAGTATTAATTTTACAACTTCTTTTTATAATCTATTTTAGTTTCATCATTTTGTAACTATTTTATAATGGTAATGTAATATTATTATTAATATAATTGTAAAAAATATAGAATTTTATAAATGTTTGATGCATCATTCTCCCATTTATTATTGTAGTCACATATACCATTTTTACATTGAGATAAATGTATATGTTGATTAATGAACATTAACGAACGTAACCATGTCGTTAATGAATGATAATCAATCTCTTTAATCGAAATTCTAGTGAGATATCATTAAACAATTAAGCCATACATACATTAACTTTATGAGTCGATTTAAATTAAATTAAACGGGGTTCCCAAGCTCGGTCTAGTGGAAGCTAATTAAATGAGCAAACTAGTTGATAAATAAGACACAACGTGTCACGTAAATTCTCTATTTAAGATTGTAAGAGATACAAATGAAAGCAGTTCAAACATTCAAAAAAGTTGTTCCTATAGACTCCCACTTCTCCTAGACTTGTTTCCAATACTTCCTCCCTTGTTCTACCATCATCAATAGTCTCTCGAACTTCACAACAAATACCAATCCCCCCCCCCCCCCCCCCTCCCCTCTCTGCTTCACAAAAACACAAGAAATAATTGAGCTCCATTTTCACTACATGAACACAAGCTCCTGATGTTGGATTAAATCATAATCTCAATTCTCATATAGATATAGTCTGATGATAGTAGTGCCAGTGCCAGCACACTAAGGGTACAATACAATCTTTATGTATATCCATACGTATTGTTAAATGTACATGTTTCATGTATTCCGTATGGTATGTTTATACTAATGCTCGAGAAATTATACCCGTAAAACAATCAACAACCTCAGCATTTTCCTCTCCTCAAAACAAACAAACAAAAACCTCAAAAACTTGTCCTTTATGAGAAAATTTTCATTTCCACATTTCAATACTACCTTATTATCTCCGAAAAAATCTCACTTCTTTAACCTAACTATCACCAAAACCAATACTAAAAAACTCCCCCTTTTTCCTTCAACCTATTGGGCCTCCCCCCCTCTCATGGCCCCCACCTCTGCCTCCAGCGGCGGCGCCACCGTCACTACGGCAGCAAAAAATATCCTCAGCCGCCGCAAACAAAAAGTCGTTGTCATAATGGGTCCCACAGGGTCAGGAAAGTCAAAGCTTTCCGTTGACTTATCATCCCTTTACTTCAAATCAGCCGAAATTATCAACTCAGATAAAATGCAAGTCTACAAGGGTCTTGATCACACCACCAACAAGATCCCTGAAATTGAACGGAAAGGTGTGCCACATCATCTTCTCGGCGATTTTCAACCCACAGAGTCAACGCCGGAGTTCACTCCGGCCACATTCCGTTCAAGAGGAGGCGAAATTATATCGCAGATATTATCACGAAGAAAAATACCCTTTATCGTAGGAGGCTCGAATTCCTTCATATATTCACTTCTTGCAAAGAGATTCGACCCTGATTTTGACGTTTTTGATGAGTCAAACTCCGTTGACTTTATATGCAAGCAGCTGAGATACGATTGTTGCTTCATTTATGTCGACGTGGATTTAAATGTTTTGAATGAGTATTTGGACATTCGAGTTGATGAGATGCTAGAGTCGGGCATGTTGGAGGAATTGGCCGAATATTTCGAGTCCGAGTTGTCCAATTTGGACAACCATTTTGGGATAAAAAAGGCAATTGGTGTCCCCGAATTGGAAAATTATTTCAGGCATTATCATCAAAGAAATAATAAAAGTGGTGGTGATGGTGGTGGTGACATGGCAGAATATGAGAAGGCAGTGAGGTCGATAAAGGTGAACACGAGGGTGTTAGCGAAGAGGCAGCTCGGGAAAATCCAACGGCTGAGAGAAGCTGGGTGGAACCTACACAAGATTGATGCCACGCAAGCATTTAGGAAAGCTATAGAAATGAAAAAGAATATGAGAAGTGGTGGAGGGGTGGCGGCGTTGGACGGCGGCTTAGAGTCAACGGCGAGTTGGGTTTGGGAAAAACAAGTGTTGGAACCAAGCGTGAAGATTGTGAAGCAATTTTTGATGGAGTAGGTTCCATTTTCCAGCTATCTCCAGCTATTATTATTTTGAAAAAAGAAAAATAATAATAATGCTCTCTCTTGTTTGTTACTCCTAATTTTTGGGGCTCAACTTATTTTTTTCCTATTCTTGAGGGTGTATTTGTGAAATAATGTTGAACAATTAATTAGAACGGTGTGAAGACTGAAGAGAGTCTGAGATGACTGAGAGAGAGAGAGAGCCTTGGGCGACCAATTTTGGTGTTGTAGGACGCCTTTCTCTGTTAATTGCTTTTGTAATCTTGGTGCTATTTTTTTGTTTTTACTTTCTAACCCATACGTTTTAATCTCTATGTTAAATGAGAAAAAGGAAACTCTTGTGTAATTGTATACATTTGCGTGTTAGTTTTGTGCATGGCGTTTAATTTTTGTGTGGTGATGGATATGAGTTAGAATTATAATTGATGTTGGGTGTTTTTTTTTTTTTTTTTTTTAGCTCAAATAAAGCAAGTTGTAAGTCATTTTAAAAATGAATTCAAATATGGTTGTTGTTGGTATGAGATGAGAATTATTAGGGTGTGACATTTGCAATAATTGAGAATGCAAAAGGAAAGAGAGGAGGAACATGTTCCGTGGTACGAAAATTAGGCATCTTAATGAGCAAATACTCAAGCAAATAGCAAAATAGCATTAGCTAACTACCATGGAATAATATTGTGTTTCAAGTGCATGAACTAGCTAGACGATCCATTGGTGTTCATGTACATTGGATTGGACCCATTCATAATCATTAAACTCTAATAATCATCTCAATATAATCTATATATATAATTGCATGTTTTCAGATGCACTTCAACTATTTTTATTATATTCATATTCATATATATATACATGCCTCATATCTAGACCAAAAGATTTGAGGAAGGGTTGTGTTATGCCCCTAGGATTCCACTTTTTTTTTAATTCTTGCTCAAACAATAGTTGTTTTATACTATACTCTAATTGTTACTTTATTTATAAATTTTTGAATAAGTTATTTGTTAAAAAAATTCCAAGAAAACTTTTATTGATATCAACTAAAAGAGAGATTGGTCTATACGTTATTTGAAATACTTTTTAATTAGGTTATTGTGTAGTTATAATTTTTATCGGTAATTTATAAAAAAATACTAACTCGCATTATTAAGTATATTCTAATACGTTTGTTAAACATTTAACCTTAGTCTATATGACAAGTAGTAAACTTGCATATATAAGATGCATTGTGTTTATCTTTGTTTAGAAATTATATTATATATTAGTGATACTCACATTAGCCCTTGAGCCAAAGGTTACATGATTTCTGAATTAACGCACATGGCCATCAACATTACACTACCTTATCAAGAGGGAAAACTTTTGGCTAAATATAAATCGATCAACTCTGACATTGAGCTACTAAAGTGGAGCACAAACTTTACGAACTCAATTTTCTATATTTTTCTTTTGGTCCCACACAGTTTGCTTATAATAGTCACATCTATTGCTTCTTTTTTGTGTAGTGCTACATTAAATTCCTGCAAGATTGGATAATGACATCGTCAAATGTTGTTATCTAGTTTCTCAGAATCTGACGTTATTATGAATTTATGATTTATGTAGGAGAAAATGGGATAACTTGTGCTTTCATCTTCAGTCATTCAAATCAAGAAATTTAATTCTTCAAAGTTGTTATGCCTGAGGATTTATTCACCCTATTAGTCAATTACACAATTTATGAATTTAATCATATACAGTTGATATATATTTTCGATCAAGTTGCCGTCATACATATACTCATTTTTTAGGATCGAATCTCAACTTTTTATTTGAACAATCAGAGATCAAAACGAAATTTAACTCAACTCTTTGGAACCAAATTGACAATTAACATGCTAGAATGAATCTGTTATATATGATATATTCTCAAAATTGACTTTCACTCAACACAATAAACTATAAAGAATACAATTTCTTCATTAGGAAGTGTAATTATGGTTCATTCGTATTTGTTAGCGATATTAAATGAGTTATCGTAGGTTGGTAGATAAGAAAGTTGGAGGAATATATAATCAAAATGAAATAGTAGTGTAAGTTAATTAAATAAAGACGAGATATTTAAGAAGTGTAATGAGATTATTGTCCGATGTAGGCATATATTCTGTTCATACTTGAAAGAAGTTGAAAGTGAAATAGATCAGATAGATCTTTACAATATCCAACAAGAAGATAACACTAGATCATGATGATCTATTGAATCTACACAAGGTTGCTACTTATCATTAAATTATTATAGAATCCAAATCCATTCAGAATATAACATTATAGCACAATCACCATCGCAAGATTCTGTAGATCGGAGAAGATTACAACTACTAGATATTCAACATCTTCTTATTTACTTGTCTAGTAATTAATTTTATACTTATGTATGTGTTAATGTGTATGTAGTCTTGGACTATTTTTTTCACATGCCTATTGCTGGACACTTTTATACCTGCTGCTAGCATGTAAAATAATATTCCAGTAAGACTACTAAACTATAAGCAATTTTTTTGTGCTAATTCAAATTATATACTTATATATATATATATATGTAAGAATTTAGAGTCAAGATTAAGTTTCTCATCATTGAAAAGGGTCATTTTCCCAAGTGCATGCTTTTGAGTTTTGAGTCTCATCATAATTGTAACATATATATATCTTCCCAATCAATTTGTTTGAGTGGGGACCTAATAAATCTTGTTGAATGTACTCATCAAATGCCATTCACAATTCTAGTCAATACTTTTGGATCACTGAGGATCTTTTTCCTTAAAACAAAAAGGTCTATAGTAGTAGTATTATGAATGTGGATAGGTAAAAAAAAAGGGGTGATTATTTGGGTCCCAATTATAGAGGGTATGTACAGCTCATATATGAAAAGGTCTGGATTTAGACTTGTAATAATATAGGAGATGGGCATTTGATATAAGTATTAGATTGCTACAACTACTCTACTCAACCACCCATCTTGGTGATATTTATACAATATACAATATATGTTATATATATAAGTTGGTCAAGCAAGAAATCTTCAACCGCATTTCTTCAAGATTGAATTTTACATATGTATATTTAATTTGTTAATGGAATACTGTTGTTAGAAAGGCTTAACTAGTTACATAGTACGTACTTGTCTAATTTGAGTTTTTTGCGTAGGATGGAGTCATGGAGATCAAGAAAGATAATAATCTCTATATTGAATTCGATCTCATGTTACTTATAAGATGTGGTTTCAATTCAAATATTGATTATATACTATACTACTCCATTTAGAATTAAATACTATGTCAGTTTATTTGTAAAAAGTGTGGAGAGGGTCACAAGATACATGAGAAAAGTGATGTTTATGTATATAATAACTTGAATTTGGCTGCATGTATTGTAGATATAATAATTAATTTAATTACTCCTGGTACAACCTGGTCAAATTAATATATAGCCAAATTTTGTAATCCACTCATGGCTAAGGTGTGAATATTTTCAAGGTTTGCATACTTCTAATATATTCACTCTTGTCCCCCGACTTGATAATAACAAATAATAGGAGATCAAGGGAAAGTGCTATTCTATATCAACAACTTGATTGCATGTACCTATCGAACTTGATAGCATGTTAGCTAATTTATGAGATCAATTCGATCCGATTATTCATGATATACTAATTAATATCTCAACTCAATAATTTAGTAATGAAACCATATAAGATTTTTAACACCAAGTACTAAAAAATGTATAACGGTCAATAAAGTTAAATCACTCACTAATCGACCTTTGAGGATTAACATGAGATATTACCCTAATTAAAGGGTAAATAGCACCAGACATCACTAACGTTTGATTTATTTACCACTGATGTTTACTTTCGTGCCAAAGATATCACTCATGTTCCAATACTACTCAACCTGTCTACTTTTCGTCAATTTTGCTGAAATCGCATTTTTAAGCACAAAAGTTAGAAGGACAATCTAGTCACAACACTTAAAATTATTGGTAACTACTTCTAGATATCACATTTCCCCCTAATTGGCCATCAATTGAAGCTTTCGAGAAACAACACATGTTCAATTTTTAAAAAGCCCCAAAATTTAACAAGTACAATCTTGAAAAGATGCAATTTTGAAAACGAAACAGGTATAATTTTAAGTGTCGTGACTAAATTGTCCTTCTAACTTTTGTGCTTAAAATTGCTATTTTAGCAAAATTGGAGAAAGGTAGACGGGTTGAGTAATATTGGAACATGAGTGATGTCTTTGGCACGAAAGTGAACGTCAATGATAAATGTGATAACTAAATTAAACGTTAGTGATGTCCGGTGCCATTTGCCCCTAATTAAATCTATAAACATATATATGCTATTTTGGTAAAAAAATCACTTGGACGACCTCACACGGGGGGGTCGGCTAAGTGAGCACTTGGCCGACCCCCCCGTGTGAGGTCGTCCAAGTGGCTCACTTGGCCGACCCCCCCGCGTGAGGTCGTCCAAGTGAGTTCCACTTGGCCGACCCCTCTAATCCCAACCCTTAAATGTGTCGTCTAAGTGACTTTTGTGGGGTTGGCTAAGTGATATTTTGTAGTAGTGTATACCCGCAAGGATGACAACTTGATAGAGTATGTGAGTTTGTGTCGACATGCTCTCTACCTATAACAAGTGCACGTCCCGTTACAAAAATATATATGCAAAACCTACTTTTTAGAAAAAATATATAAATAAAAATATATTGTAATGGCCTAAACATGTTTGTTTAATTAATTAATCCCGATCTAGAGATCATAAAATTTGAGTGCAACACCTACTGACATGATATGAAGTAAAACAAAAAACATTTAGTGATGAAAATCCATATGGCAGAATAGTAAAGTAGAATTAACAAATAATACTTATTCCGTCCTTAAAAATTGTCACATTCTAATCTTTTATTAGTTAAATTCTATAAAATTTAACCATAAATTCTCATTCAACGATAAGAAATAATATAGTTTTGTGAGATTTGTTTAGATTCGTCTCAATATATTTTTGAAATATCAATATTTTATAATTTTTTATACGTAAAATAAAAAGTATTTACATTTTAAATCTTATTTTATTGACCATGAAATTAAAATATGACAATCATATAAAAATGAAATGAGTACATTATATATAGGCCTAATAGTAGAGGGTGAATAAAATACTAGTACTAGGGTACTAGCACAAGGGGATTTGAAATTGAAGGCAGTAAATAGTGAAGTCTGTGCGCGCATGCAAATTAGTGATGAGTAACATAAGAGACAACATTCAGACCTGTTACTGCTACTGCTTCCATTTACGAAGCTGTCCTTTCGAATGTTTTTCTAAGCATAATCAAACTTATTCATGCTTCCTTACTTTAAACTATAACCAAACAACTATTCTTTCTTCCATATCATTTTAACATTTTTTAAGAAAGCCTCTTCACTAATTACTAATCACTAATCAAGTCCCAGTAATCCAAGTTTTAAACATTTTGTAATAGACTTATTATTACTACAACTTATTAGAATTGGAGGTCGAACTTATGTCGGTAAGTGGAACAACTATCTCCAATAAAATACTAAAACTCCAATAATAAGAATTTCCAATCTAAAACAATGTTTCCTCATTCAGATATAGTAACTCATTATTAATTTTCTTTCAACTTTTATTCAGTCAATAAAATTTAATTACATTTACGTTTTTTATGTCCATCTCAAACCTTCAATTTCTCTTTATTTATTTCTTTAATAAATAAATATATAAAAACTTTTCATTTTCTTTTTTGCTAAATACTGTAATATTTATGAGTTAATTGCTGGAATGGTTCCAATAAGTAAGGCTTCGCCTGGTGTATTTTGGTCCCCAAAAGTGACACCATTGCTCAAATAGTCTCTGAAAATGTGTATATTGGTGCAATTTGATCCTCATCCCGTTAGCTCCGTTAAATTTAAGTGTGAATAGCTATTTTTTGGGTAAAAATAAAACTTTTTATAACTTAATAATCCCTTAGAGCATAAAATGTAAATAGCAAAAAGTTAAAGGTAAAAGTGACAATTAAATACATTAAAGTTAAGAAATCAATCTAGTTATAAAAGTTTCGTTTTTGTCCCAAAAATTGTTATTCACTCTTAAATTTAACGAAGCTAACGGAATGGGAACCAAATTGCACCAATAGACACACTTTCAGAGTTCATTTCTATAATGATACCACTTTCAGAGACTTTTAGTGCATCAGACCTTCGCTTATTGAAATCATTTAGAAATTAACTCTAATATTTATATCCAAATTATTTCAACACTAACGTTTCTTGTATATTCCTACCTAAGTATGGAACCAAATATTGACGTGGGACGGTAAAGGAAATGATGACAAGTGAAGAATGGGAGATCCAAGAAGAAACAAAGAGTGAAAGACAAAGATGTCGAAAAGGGGTATCTGAGTAAAGCTTTAATTTGATGAAACTATACATTAAAGAATTATGTCTGAGAAGTAGGCGTATATATGTGTAGTAGTAATAAACAAAAAGATGATGGGAAGATAAAACAAGGGTTAGTTGGTCGGCATTTAGTCCGCGTGCGCGCATGATCCTATAATAACAATCCATGCCTCTCTCCCCCCTCTCTCTCTCTCTCTCTCTCTCTCTCTCTATCTCTCTCACCAATATCAATAATCCTACGCACTCATCTACCTCGTCTATCAATGTCCACTCAAATCAACTACGTGTATTAAATTACACAACCTTCACTTCCAGACTTTATTAAAAATGCAATTATACAATTACTTTCTCGACTTCCACAAATGTAGCCTATGCTAAATTATCTTTATGTATGTATTAAGAAAAGGGTAAATGGCTCCTGACATTACTCACGTTTGGAAAAAAAGCCAGTTAGATCACTCATGTTTCAAAAACGCCAGTTAGATCACTAAAGTTTAAAAAGTCACTCATTCGGGTCACTCAATCAGATTTTTGAAGGGTATTTATGTCCAAACACATTTTTTCCTCTTGTAAGCACCCAATTTAACTCTTATTAACACATTGACCCCAATAGTGATATTATAAATTTTTCCGATTTCTTTTTTTATATTAGCTTCGATTTCTTTTTCTATTTCTTTTTCGATTTTTTCTTGGTTTTTTTTCGATTCTTTCAAAAAAAAATTTAAATCTCTTTACTCAATTTCCCTTTTTATTTCTTTTACGATTTTTTCTCGATTTCTTTTTCGATTTTTTCTCACTTTTTTTTCGATTTTTTTTCTGGAGCGATTTCTTTTTGTGATCTTTCTTTTATTTTTTTATTTTTTTAACTATAAGAAATCAAAAAAGAATTAGAGAAAAAATCAAAAAAGAAATCGAGAAAAAATCGAAATAGAAATTAAAAAAAGAAAAAAAAATCAAGAAAAAATCAAAAAAAATCGAGAATAAATCGAAAAATAAATCAAAAAAGAAATGGAGAAAAAATCAAAAAAAGAAACCAAAAAAAATCGAAAAAACAAATATCAAAAAAGAAATCGAAAAAAAATTGTAATATCTAATTTGGGGTCAATGTGTTAATAAGAGTTAAATTGGGTGCTTAGGAGAGGAAAAAATGTGTTTGGACAGAAATATCCTTCAAAAATCCGATGGAGTGACCCGAATGAGTGACTTTTTGAACATTAGTGATCTAATTGGCGTTTTTGAAACATGAGTGATCTAACTGGCCTTTTTTCCAAACGTGAGTGATGTCAGGAGCCATTTGCCCTTAAGAAAATTGATGATTTGATCTAGTATATAAGTTATTGTTGTATTTTAGTTTTAATAAATGAGATGAATGTTTAAATGATTTTCGTAAGTGGTTAACGGGTATGTTTTTTGTCCGTAATTTAACATTTCTCATTAATTTCTAACGTATTTTTAAAATTTTCGTCCAAAATTGGGGATCTACGCCATTTAAGATATTTTCACGGGTGGTATGTAATTTTAAGACTTTACCTGATCTTATTATTTTTTTTGGCTTCAAATGATCCCGTTTTCACTAAATAAGTCCAATCTCTCATAAAAAACAAAGGTTCCTTATGCAAATGCTTCTTACATGTATTTGTTTTCGAATTCGGTCCGAATGTTAAATAGTTATTCGAACTCGAGTTCGATATTTAGACATTCAAGTCAATATTAAGGGGCATTGTTGAAATTGCACACCATCATAGACTTTGTTAGGAGGGCATTTTCAGGTTCAAAAGAAATAGTGGAGGTAGAGGATTCAAATCCACAACTTCCACCACAATATGTGGCATCATTGCCATTTGATAAACAACCTGCTTATGTTCAATAGATGCCCAAGTTAATGTTATTTTTGATCTGACTTGTATGTTTTTTTTATTAATTCTATTACTATAACTAAATTTTAGTTTAATGTTATTTTATTTTATTAATTTCTAAATAGTTATATTCATTTATAACTAATTAATAAAAATAAAGTAATAATAAAATTAAATTAAATATAATAAAATTAAACTAAAATTTAGTTATGGTAATAGAATTAATAAAAATATAAGTTAGATCAACACTAATAGTAGTGTACAGGAGCCGTTATAATAACAATTTCATCTTTTTTTTTTAACTATTCGAGTCTAAGGAGTGAGGACTCGATGACGAGAACTGAATTAGTGGATTGAGGCCTTGGCCCTTTAGGTAATTGGTATTGCCGACTTGCCGTATGCCCGTATTGGCAAAGATCAGTAATGGGCCAGTATAAGCCTATTTACTTTCTGCAGCCCAATGGTCCAAATAAGAACTAGCCCGTTAAAGATCTTTAGTAAACATGAGTTGAGCTCTGGCCCCGGAGATAACCTACTCCATAAAGTGGATAATGGAGTCTCCAATGACAATATTTTGAGGTTTTATACCGTGGAGGCATACATAATGTTAACAATTAAAAAATGCTTAATAATACAATCGATCATACATGTTTCATGATGTTCACCATTCAATCGTTCATGTTTCATGTTGATCCATTCAAGTTTCACTATCATGTTTCGGTTGACTAACATGTATGTGTATGGTTGATTTATGAAGTCATGTGATGAGCTTTGTATTGCTTCATAAATCAGTTTGGTAGTCATAGGGTGGTTATTAATTGTTAAAGTTAGTTGGCTAGATATTTATTGAATAGCAAAGAGAGTATGTCAACTGAGACAGAGAATGAGTTAGTTATAGTGACGAGGACATGATTAAACTTTTTATATGTAGATTTAATTCGTTGGTTAACTAATTAATTTTACATTTGAATTATTATACATATGAAATATGATAGATGGGGAAATCAAAATAATATAGTTGTTGGTTTGTATCATCAAATGTAATGTATATTTTTAGGACAACGACTATATGAAAATATTGATGACAAGGCAAACTTTAGCAATGAAAGATTGGCAGAAGAGTTTAGGAGTTGATACTCTAGAATGGAATGTTGTGGGTTAAGTGGATGAGTACGTTCATAGCATATGGGTGTGGCAAATTGGTTGCTCATAGATACTTGCTGAGTTGGTTCAACCTCATGTAAGAACGATGGTTGGTGATGGTAGAGGGACCAATTGTCTTTATGATGACTGTTAGCATGAGAGGGGTGTGCTTGCTGAGATCCTGGATCGTATCGTAGGACTATTCATTTGCTGCAGATTGATAATGCCTGACTCTGTTACGGCTGCAAAATATCTGATCAAATGGCCCAGAAGGAGGCACAATACGGCTGAGATAGAGAGCGTTAAAGATGGTTTCCCACAGCTCACTCACTGCTCTCATCGGTTAGTGTGGTTTGGTGGCCATCTGGCCATGATGAGTATAGCGCAACAATTTTCTAGAACATGTTTCGATCACCTCCTGAGCGTTAAAGCAGGATTGTTCTTTGTTGTGTTGAGAGCATCTAGGCGAGATTCAATAGCTGGAGGGGCGTTTTTAGGAGTAGGACAAATTGGTTAGTTCGTATAGATTTCTTAGTTTGTATAGAATGGGGCTTTGATGTTGCCACTTTATTATGTATAGACTATTCTTGTACTTCCTTTTTGATCATCAAATAAAAATCTTGTTCTAAAAAAAAACATTGAAAGATCGAGCGTTTAGGAGGTTTTCGAGTGACTTAGAAGTCTTAGGTCCGATTCTTATTGTAAGGAGGTGGTGGATGAGTTTTTTTTGAATAAAAAAGAAAAAAAAACATATTTTTAATTATACATGTGATAGACAATTATCAGGGGTAAAATAATTGAGCATTGAATATTGTTGGATTATTTTATCCCTTGATAATTGTGAATGTGATATACGCATGCCTTTAATAACACACACTTAACGGAAAAGTTAATTTCAAAATCAACTGAGACATGATATTGAAACATGAGTAATAAAAAATATCGAAATAAAAAATGAATGATTAAATAATAACTGTTATGAAACATGTACAATCGATTGTGCCATTGACCCAAAGCATAAATATGAACTTGGGAGAGTTAGTTAGATGCTCTCCATGCTTAGGGTAGACCAAGGTGGCTATCACCTATACCATTTTTCTTTTATACTGTTTTCTTTTAATTTTTCGAATTTTGCCCCTCTTTTATTTTTATATTTAGTTTTTGGCTCTTAACTTTTATCGTAGCTCTGTCCCTTGTGATGGATCAATTTGGACCAGTAAACGATAGTAAGAAAAACGTTAAAATTTTTAGTGAAGTATATTAGACGACACTCAATGAAGTGTTGTCTACGGCGCTTCATTGAGAACCGTGTAAAGTCTTATTTTTCAATTATTTTGTAATACGTTTTCTGTAATTTTGAGCGCCGTTTAAGGTATGTTTTTATGATAATTTTTTAATTCAATATTTGCCTATCCAGTTTTTCAGCATTTTAGCACAATTCATTAACGAAAACAATGAGTAAATTGCTGAAATAGTCCCCGAAAGTGGGTTCAGGTTGCCTTTTGGTCCCCGAAAGTACAAAAGTTACAAATCAGTCTACGATATTGGCCAACAATTGCAGATTGGTCCAAAATTTTGGAGAGTTTTGACTTGTTGGAAAATGTTACCAACTCGGTTCCAGTGTTTAATTATATGTTTTGTATGTATGAGATTGTTGATCAGAGAAAAAGTAAAAGATTGGGGAAGGTTAGAAGAGTTACTGGAATGGTGATTAGATTTCCAGGCTTGAGAAATCATTTGTGAGAAGTCAGAAGGTTGCAAACGAAAGATTCAAGTTTGAAAGATCACGGATTGGAAGATGAGGAATTCTTGGTTCAGATAAGGAGAGGATCATGATCCAATCTTTGAATCGGAAAGCATTTGTAGGTGGCATTTGAAAAGGCAGTTAACAATTCATAGTTGCCCATAGCGCGGTCAAGCTTCTCATAAATTTGGATACCCTTACGGGTTCCTGACCAGGTGAAGGTACAACTAAAATTCAGGAGTTCCTCAAAACCGAAGACATAGAGGAAATTAAGGTGGGGAAGTGATCCTCGAATGAAGATTTTAGATTGTGGGATTCTCTCATGTGAAAAAAGAATCTGGTTAAAGTCTTCACAAATAAGTATGGGGAGATTGATGTAATGAGCACGGACCCAAGGAAGTCCCAGGTAGATTGCCTATTCGAAAGCTTGGGACAACCATAGATACAAGCCAAATACCAGGGGCTATCCAGTTCCGTGGTGATTTTAAAAAGAAGACTATTTCTGTTAAGACTAATAGGACGGTGTTTAATATTGGAAGCAAACCCAATCCAAAGGCCCCCACTATGACCTAAAGCACCGAAACCGTAAGAAGAAGGATACAGAATCCTAGAAAGTCTAGAAGTAGCACAACAAATGGAGAAAATAATTTCGAATAAAAATAAAATGTCAGGTTTAAGATGCTTCGTAAAAGAAGCAATAAATTGAACTGTAGTGAACTGACCAAGTCTCCTACAGTTCCAAGCAAGTATTTTCATAATGGCATTTGGAGTTGTTGTTGTACAACCACCAAATACAATTTATGAAAATACGGATTATTAGACCTAATACAATAATCATTATATGATAAATCATTAATAGAGAAAGTAAAGAGAGGGATAGGGTAGGTACCTAGACTACAAGAATCTTGTGAGCCTTGGGTTGAGTTCTTATCATCATTCTCCTCTCCACTTGAAGAAGTGAGTTCTCTGCTAGAGGATTCTGGGTCATCTTCCTTCTTTGAAGCTTCAAACTCCTCTTCATTGTCCCCAGAATTTTCAGGATCCTCCTTGCTATTCTCTTCAAAATCATACTCTTTCTCATTCCTTTGCTATCCTCTTTGCTATCTTCTTTATCATCTTTCCACTCAATCTCAGATCTGGTTTTCAAATTTTTTCATGTCCCTGAAGTTCAAGTATTATCAATAATCTGAAATCTTCTTCTAGATTTAGGTCCAACCACACTTCCACAGTCAATCAATCTTTTCCTTTTATCCCCTGATTTAGATCTGACTCAGCTAACCATGGTAGTCTCGGCTTCCAATTCTTGAGTTGTCCCAAGCAGTTGGATGCATGGTCAAGAAGAAGTTCAGTGAGAATCAAGAGGCCAATACTAGTGGTTGGTAAGAAACATGGAGTTGCCCAATTAATCTTGCTCACACAAGTATTAAGGAGAGTCAATATGAAAATTGTTGAGTTCGATAGGGAGGGAAGCTCTCGGATCTAACTAATGTCGTTGGTGGGATTTGAGTCAACCCATTCGTTAGCCAAAAAATTAACTGTGAAAGGAGGAGGATCCTTGATGTCATGCCATGGACCGAAGATGAGGAAGTGGGTATCGTTCATGTCATCCCCTTTAAGAAGAATTCTTGCAAAGCTTTTGAGACGACCTTCCACTACGGTATTCCAAGTTTTAAGGCTGTTAGCCGTGACACCATAGACCATGATAACCGTAGGTGATTTGCATATGACAAATTCAATCCAAACCGAGGGGAAAAAAGTAGATGCAGCTGAGATCCAATGAGTGTTAGAAATGGAGAGGTTATTTGGAATTAAGTTTGAGATGTGTGAAGAGCTAAGAGAGTTGTAGAACTTCTTCCCATTCACTGCCAGGATGCCATGGAGCTAGATGTTTGATTTGTCATTTTTGGTGGTGTGTTTGTATTGGTGTAATGGTCATAATTAAAACAATGAGACGGGTGAGGTGATTTGGTGTGATAAAGGGAGCGAGATGAGGTAGTATTTGGTTTAAGTTTTAAAAAATTGTGCTTAATTAAAGAGAGAGGATCATTAATTACTAGCTTTAGGATTCATGATTATAGTTCTCAAAATTTAATTGGGGAGGTAGAAAGTTTTGGGTTGGGAAGGATGAAAGAGGAGAGATGAACAATGAGAATGTAATAGTAATGATGAAAAGGTATGAAAGAGAACGTTTGAGGGTGGTTGTAGCGGTATGAAAAATGTTTGGATGATCCAAAAAGTAAAAGAAGTCGTATGTTACGAGGGATACAAGTGGGAAATGTGATAAGAGATAAAACGATATCTTCTTAATAAAAGAAGAGGAAACAGAAATGAAAAGTTAAAAGGAAAGAAAATCAGATTAAATCAAGGGAAAGAGTTAGCTTAATGTGTAAGTTAAAAGATGAATTAATTCGAGTTTTAAAATCACAATCTTGAAGGATTTTGAAGGATTTTAGAGAGAATTTTAGGATTCAATACAAATAGATATTAAAAACAAGATTTCATTAGTATTACACCTTAGTTTAAACGGCGCCTTTCCCTTCTCTATTGTGTTTTTTCTTTTCAACTTTACAATATATTATTAACCTTTATTTACTCATATAATCCAAGTAGATAGCATGTGGAAGGAACTACATACATACAACTATCTCATAAAACAACCGTCATATATTCCTCACACCCCCACCCAACCCCTCCTACCTACCTACCAAACACAACATTATTTACTCAATATTTTTCTAGAAGATTGTCCAATATTAATTGTTATATGTAGACGATTCTAACCATATATTGAGAGGAGATTATTGATTATCATTTAAAATAAGCTAAGGTTGCCATGTAATGATTTTTTCTTGGTTCAGACAGGCATTACATCACATATTGTTAACGCAATTAAATATATGCTTTAATTTTGCAAACTATCATTATTTGTGAAAATTAAAGCGTTCATTTTTAAATTGTAATAATGGCCAATAAAAAAACTGGAATTTCAAATTGATCATTAAATATTTGAGTATGTATGTAATCTAGTAGGCCCACCATATCTCTACAATCAAGCTCATTAACGTATATATATATATATATTTTTTAATAGAATATTCAATGTTTTGTACATTTAAAAAAAAAAAAATTAAAATCGTTTCTAACAACTTTAATCTTTTTTTCAACGCTTTTAATAAAAGGTGAACGAGGACAAACAAATCTAATTCTATTGTTGAAATCTTATTCTCTTTTTGAACTGGGTAGGAGTCATTTAATTTATTATTCTTCTGTTGATATAATCTAGAAGAGTTTTCAGAAAATATATATATAGGTAGTCTTATGTTGTTATTTGTTACTAAACTAAACATCCCATCCATATCTATTTAGCCTATTTCTGACTTTGGTAGAAATGAATTTCAACACTCTTCTTCCCAATTATAATAACATGGTACATGGATTAAACGTTCTACTGGTTGATTCCGATCGAGATTCTTTGAGGTACATGAAACTTGTTCTTGAAGAACAATTGCACCAAGGTATTTATTTTGTAAAATTTACTTTAAAATATATATATATATATTAGTGAATCATTTTATACTCATTTTCTTTGTACATTCTATATCTATAATTCCTTGTATTTAAATTTTGTATGTTTGCTATTAGTGATAATATTTTATATGGTTCTTCGTTTGTTGTTTCAGTAGGAGATATTGCAATATAAACTTTTTGTATCGTCTTTGTCATTTTCAATATATATATATGTATATATATTCTTAGCTACACAAAATGTATAAAACTATTATTACTGCAGACATTATGAGAACTTTCTAAAACACGATTCTATTTATGTAAATATATGTAGGCTAAAGTTTAAAATTTATAAAAGAAATGATTTCAATTTTGTATGTAAAGTCTAATTTCTTGTGAAGCTTAGGTAATGTCGAATTCCAATTAGTCTAGAATGGAATGATTTTTTTTTGTATTGTAGATTTTCTTTTATGTGAGTTTGTACATAAAGAAATACTATTACCTGTTTTACAGAAAAATACATATGGAACGAGACAGTAGAACTTTAATAACATTTACTTTATTAAGAAAGTAACTAAGATTTTGTTAATATAACCCACACTAGAGAAAATTGATGGAATGCCATCTCTCCCATCTTTTTTTTAACTTTTACCCCCTTTTTAATTTCTTTGATTTTAGTTTCTGCATCCCATATTATCTATTTTGCCCTTAATGAAATTTTTTACTAAAAATACCCTACAAAATTTCTTCTTCTTCTAATTGTGTGCAAGTTAAAACGCAAATTGGATACATTATAATCTTGTATAATAAAGTAATACAAACGAGATAATTGCTAGAATGGTCCCCATAATTGTGTGCAAGTTGCACTTTTGTCCCACTTAATGGTCGGTCTACAGGTTTAGTTCTAGTAATTGATACACTTGGTGCAATTTAGTCCCCAACCGTTAAAAATAGACGAAAAATTAGAACTTTGGGCCAAAATTAAAGTTTTTAGCATTAAGTCAAGGTTAAAACGCAAATTGGATACACTATAGTCTTGTATAATTTTTTTGGTGCACTTCAGTCCTTGTAAGTAATTTTTTTCTGGATGTCTTTTTGATTTTTTTTCAATTGTTTTCTCGATTTCTTTTGTATTTTTTTAGGTTTTTTTTCAGTTTCTTTCTATTTTTTTCTTTTCCTAGTAAAAATGGTTCGATTTTTCGGTTTCGTACTTTTTCGAAAAAAATGTTCGATTTTGATGATTTTTTTGGAAAAAAAGTTCGATTTTGGTAGTTGTTTCAAAAAATGTCAAAAATCAAGGATTTTTCTTAAAAGAACTATTAAAATCGAATCTATTTAGCAAATTTTTTTGATTTTTTAATTTTTTTGAAACAACTACCAAAATCAAAAGTTTTTGCGAAACAACTACCAAAATCTAACATTTTTGCTAAAACAATCATCAAAACCGAAGACTTTTGTCAAAAAAGTACGAAGCTATAAAATCGAACCATTTTTACTAGGAAAAAATCGAAAGGAAAAAAAAGGAATCGAAAAGAAATTGCAAAAAAAAAAAACAGAAAAAATCAAAAAAATAATCGGAAAAAATAGAAAAGATTCATAAAAAAACCGGAAAAATTAATTACGGGGACTAAAGTGCACTAAAAAAATTATAGAAGACTACAGTATATCCAATTTGCGTTTTATCCTTAACTTAATGCTAGCACTTCAATTTTGGCTCAAAGTTATAATTTTTCGTCTATTTTTAACGGTTGGAGACTAAAGCGCACAAAATGTACCAATTACAGAGACTAAACCTGCAGACCAACTATTAAGTGGGAACAAAGTGCAACCTGCACACAATTACAGGGACTATTCTGACAATCATCTCTAATACAAACCAAGTGAATAAACGTAACAAGGTTTGTTCCTATGTTTAATAACAATTGCATTATTATTATTATTATTATTATTATTATTATTATTATTATTATTATTATTATTATTATTTGTGTTTCAGTGATTGATGTTCCATCAACTATGACGGGCCTAGCCAAAGTTTACGATCTTCGCAATCAGTTCGACATTGCAATCGTTGATATGCAAATGCCTGACACAGATATACTGCAAGATCTAAAGAAAGCCCTTGTCAACATGTTTGTTCCTATGATATGTAAGTGTTATTGATTTATTTTTTGAGTTAATAAGTTATAAGGTTGTTATTATTATATTGTTTATTTTATTGATAGTTTTGCCATTTAATGGTTTACAACATAACCGTTTAGTTGAACGAACTAATCAACATAATTGTTTAGAAAAAATCTATATATATATATGTTTATTAAAATTAACATTTAAATATATATGGTTTACAAGAACTTACCTTTTCTGATCTAAAAAAGCAAATAATTATTTACCAAGGGGACAATATGATTTAAGTATTTAACAAACTTTGTAATGAGGGGACAATATGAACTTACCTATATATGTTCACTACATACAATGTATTAGCTTCTAAAATACAATTTAAAGATTTATTTACCAAACTTTTATTTATCAAGTCTTTAATTTAAAGATTTCAGCAAGGTACATTAATTATTTGTAATAAGTGTACAATATGATTTAAGTATTGTAAGGTATCACAAAGTCGTAACCTAACATTATTTTTATATATAGGTATCATAGAAAAATGGTTTGATAGTAGTAACTTTTTTACTATATATAAATTAGCGATGAATGTTGAATAATATGAAACAAATTTGTAAATTAGAGTATAACTAGCGATTTGAGCACAGTCTCGCCTGTGCAATAATTTTATTTTTTTTGTAATAATTTTTCAATAGTTGAAATTATAATTCATTGTTATAAAAGCAGAAAACAAAAAGATAATTGGATATGATCTAAAATTGTTACTATTATTTTTAAAATATTGAACAATTAATACAAAATAAATACCTACTTATAAAAATATTATTAAATATATCTGCATAAATAAATAAAACATATATATAATTAAGGTATGTTGGACAATATAAAGAGTTATTTATAAAAACATGACTAAACATATATGTTTATATAAAATGGATAAAATGGTAGTTATTTTCAAATTTAAAAATGGACACATGTCAAAATTTAATTGTGCCATATGGATAGTCTAGTTAATCTCTTAGGCTTCACCAAAGAAGGCCTTCCCACATTATAGTATAGATAGTATAGATAATATAAAATAAATTTGTTTCCAACAACGTTCAAACCCAAAACTTATTTCATAAAAACTTGAGTCGGATGCCACTAAGGTATTGAGTCATGATTGTTTAATAGTAGTAATTTCTCATGAGAAATTTGGAAGATTTCCACGTGTTCACTCATAAATTTAAAACAATTTATTTATATAGATACTACTCTCTCCCTAAATTAAGTAAAAGATCCTTACCATTCTCCTTCTCCATCTACTCCAAAGCATCACCATTCACCACTAGTCCACTACCAACCCTAAGTCCACAACTAGCATGAAATACAACCCCGCCCCCACCCCACCTATACACCAAACCCTTGGTTCATAACAGAATCCCAGACCCCCTCTTTATTAACAATTTTAGTTTCAAGGGCACCCTCTATATTTTGATTAGATTGAGTAGTTTTCGTTGATGGATTTGATTCATATCATTATTTAACACACATGTAAACTAGCTATATCTATCAAATTAAATATTTGAGTTAAATGAAGATATTGTATCGATATAGTTAGGTCCATTTGGTGGGATAAGATTTAGTTAAGCAAGTTAGATGATAGAAGTTAATAAAGAGGGTTCTTTACTAGGTAGTTGAATGTCATTAATTTGTGCATTTCAGATATATAGTAGATTACATGAAAGTAGTCATTTATTTCAATTTGTTGATTTTTGATATATAGGTCATTATGATTGAAGTGGTAATATATAAATGAGGGATTAATTAATTAATTGTACTTAGGAGTAATTATTATTGTTAACTACTCTGCGCAGTGATTTCTGATGATGAAAATATGGGTGAAAAAGCCAAAGATGAAGGGGCAATAGCTTTCTTCAAGAAGCCAATTGAATATGATAACCTTATCAACATATGGGAATTTGCTCCAAAAAAGACATTGAAAGTCAACCAAAGTATTAGTGGAAGTAGCAGTGAAGCAAAAGGTGTAGTAAATCTTGCTCATCAAATTCCAGTTCCATATCATCATCATCATCATCATCATCATCATCATCCAGCACCAAACCTACCAGTCAACAATAATCAAGGAATGTATCACTACACAAACACAAACATTATTACTGGGAAAATGCTCGAAACATCATTATTTGGAGGAAGCAGAGATACAAGGAAATTATCATATGAAGAGAGGGCAAAAATAAGAATTGAAAGGATGAAGAATCTTTCTAAACCATATCCATCAAACACCAACACCAACACCATCATCACCCAACAAAAACATCTTCATCATCATAACTCCACCAATACTACTCTATCATCATCACCTCAAGGTACTATATTTTTATCTCATTTTATCTTCATCAATATTTTAACTTGCTGTTTGATATTGTTCACCCTTGTTTGCATTTCATTAGGAATCAACCTACCCCATATGCAAGACATGGTTGGAAGCCTCATCAGCTACCCCACACAAGGATCTACTCCATTACAGGTGATATATAGAATAAGATATATTTATATTTTAAACCGTCATCAAAAGTCAAATGTGTCCATATCATATTATCTTACAATAAATAAATGATATTGCATTTTTTCTTGGAATTTCCTACATTGGATACTAGACATGAACTTGAATGTTATTGTTAGGCCGATGTAATGAATGAAGCAGGGGCATTTTGCCTAGACAGAGCTGGAAATATAATGAAATTTGAAGATAATAAGAAGAATATAAGAGGAGGTAAATCACCGATAGCCCCGCCATTGTGGATAGCGGCGGCGCCACATGGAGAGGGTGAATACAATAATATGGTTTCAGAAGGTGGGCAATCGAGGGATGAAGAGCAAGACTGGGTAGCGCAATGGTTATCGAGTATCCCAAAGACAGATGATGAGTTTCACAAGTTTCTCGACGACCTTGACTTTTAGTACTCCTCACTCCTCCCTTCAATCATCTCATCATCATTATCAAACTTATATACTCCATTATTAAACTTGTTGCTTCGTATTCCTAAACTTATGTTTATGTTTCTTTGCTTTCAGTATTCACCCTCTACCCTCTATCTTCTGCTCTTGTCAAACAGATTATTCCCTTTTGACTTAAATTAATTCAAGATATATTATTATATTTCATGCAACTTATATACAGTATATTTTTAACCCATTTATTAGTCTTCATTTGGAAGTGGCATAAATGTGGAGTATTATCATTTCAAAGATGATAAATATTATTACATATATATTTTAACTTTCACAACAAGAATAAATATATAATATTTATTAGATATTAGGACCAAAGTGCCCTTATTTACATGCTTTCGGGGTCCAAAATTGCCATAGAGTATGTAAAAGTGATATATAAATATAGATATCACTTAAATTAATTCAAGATATGCTCTTATATTATAGTTAAAATATAATTATCAAAAGAAGAATACATGTAACATAGAGTATGTAAAAGTGATATATATATATATTATATACATCATTAAACTATAAATTATTTTAAATGACAATATAATTTCTTATATTTTTGTAAGATAAAAAGTAATTAAAATCAATTTGAACCATAAACATTAAGGATGTAATAGTCAATAATGTTTTAAATTTTAGACTAAATGACTTACCCCAAGTGTTGACATAAAAAGCTCATAAATCTATATGATATGATGTTCCATATAACGTTCGTTAGATTTTGGAATTGGGATTAACCACTATGTCTCCAAATAGTATTAGGGCCGGGCCTAATTTGAAAAATTAGTATCGAGTTCGGATAATCCTAAATCGCCAATTTAAGGCAACTATTATCCCTATATATACTACACAATATTTGATAAAAACTAAAAGTATCGAAACAATATTTGATTCGCATAAAAAATCCATGGGTTTTAGCAAAGGGCAACATGTTGAAGTAGGAAGCAAAGTAGAGTGTTTTGTGCACGGGGTCTTATTATGAAGCAAGTATTGTAAGAAAGATGAGTTCAAGGAATGATTGAATACAAGAATCTTGTCACAGATGACTTCTCTGCATCCTTCAAAGAAATTGCCACATTTCCTGAACTCCGCCCTCTTCCGCCTTTGATCAAGGTTCCGAAATCCGGGTTCGGTAAATTCGACCGAGTCAACGTTTTCGACAACGATGGCTGGTGGGTTGGCACCGTTGTGGGGATATTTGGATGGCAGCATTATGTCTTCTTTGAGACTACTGGAGATTTGCTGCCTTACCGTATTCATAGGCTTAGGGTTCATCAAGATTGGATCAATGAGAAGTGGGATACTGCAGGGAATAAATATTCTAATTTCTATCAATTACATGTTGTTTGTAATACCTTAGTGCTGTATCAAGGTTTTTTTGTGTTAATCTTTAATTCTTTATTAACTACAAAATGCTTTTACTTTATTTTAAGCCTTTGATACTCTTTTCTTCTCTTTAATTGACGTTTTAAATTTTATTTGTTTAATTGATGGTTTACAATTTCATTATAATATTTAGTGATGTTTTTCTCATACACTTATTTAATGTATTCAATATCAATACATAAATGTAAAAGTTGACTATTTTAATTGAAAATATATACTCCCTCCATCCCAAATTGTTTGGGTCATTTCTATTTTGGGAGTCAAATTATGAAAATTTTGACCATTAATTTTCACTAATCGCTAAGAGATAAAATAGTCATATTGGATATTGTTAGATTCGTCTCAATGTATACTTTTGAACTACTCCCTCCATCCCTTAATTTAAGGGCCATTTTCCTTTTTAGGAAATCCCTTAATTAAGTTTCATTTGTGAAACAAAGTGTTGGAGGGAAAATTTAGATTGTGAGAGGAATTTGAATTTTCTTAAAATGTGTGAAAAAGTAAATGGTTCTTATATTTAGGGATGGAGGTAGTATCATTTTTTTATAATTTTTTCGCTTGTAAAATTATAGATATTTACGTTTTAACTTGTGTCTCGGAGACCGTGTAACTCAAAATAAGACCATTAATTTGGGATGGAGGGAGTATTTAAAATATAATTAGTTTTTTTTTGATAATTAGCGATGAATTGTGATTACAATGATATTACAAACATGAATACGGAAATTGCTAACTAATAGAAAGTTAGAGTATAATATGAGACAAATATGTCTCCAACAAGGTTCGAACCCATGACCTCTTACATGAAAATAATTAGTTTTTAATTGACGTTTAAAAGTTTCAAAGATAACTAAAATTGCAATAGATGATATGGTTAATGCACATAATCTCCCTTAATTAATGACCAACAATAATTGCGATTGAGTTGGATAAAGTGAAGATAGGGTCAATAAATGCTTACCAAAAATAGAGATATGGTCAATACATAAAAAAGGAAAGTAATCTAACTCTGCCAGCTCTCAGGAGAGGTGTAAATATTTGATATATTATACTCCATCGGTTTTATTTATTTATTTTTTTATCCTTAATTTTTTATTTCTAAATATTTATTTATTTAGCATAACTAATTGAAAATTTATATTTATAATATATACTTTTTGATTATGAAATTATCAACCAATCAATTATATAATCTCAATTAATTATCTTTTTTTTCAAAAGATCTTTTTACAACATTTTATTTTCCTTAATCTATGTCTAAATAACTAAAGATAAATATAAAAAATGGAGAAAATAATATGTACCAAATATAAAAGGTAAGCAATTATTCTTTCATGATAATTATTCATTGGCTTATTCGCATTTTGCCCCATATAGTATCATTTTCGTTTCAGATTGCCTCCTGTACTATTAATCGTTCAGAGTGTCCCCTGGACCCCTTTCTTCAATTTAAAAGATAAAATGACTATGATACCCCTATCACTATTACAAAGTGTAGGGGACAATATTAACATATTTTAAATAATTAAAATTAAAACTCCAACTCCTTCTTCTTCAGCACACCCCACCCCATCCCCACCCTTAACCCCCACTCCCAAAAAATTAAAGATCTTAGTATGTGCGTAGTAATCTTGTAACCCAAACATAATACTACTAATACCTTGCATCCATTGTGTTTTCAATCCATTTAATTGCTTGTATATCGATACAAATTTTATTACCTTTAACTACTCGTTAACTATGTTATTATAAAAAAAAATGAATATAGTACAAGTACTTTAAAAATATGAATTCAGTTATAATTTCTTTTTGTTCAAATGATTAATAATTAGTAGTTGATGGTTAGGTAATTAATGATATAGTCCTATTAAGTGGATAACTATTGCACTTTGGTCCCTGAAAGACGAAAGTGGCACCAATGCTTTAAGGATCATGTAAGTGTTTTGTGTGCCCAAATGGTCCTAAATTAACAGCCCCATTAAATGTTACCGGAGATGGAAAATTTAAGTTTGTTTTGGGGGCATTTGTAGAGGGAATTGCCTATTTGGTCCCAGTAAGTGGATCACTGTAGCACTTTGGTCCCATTAATTGACACATATGTACAAATCGTCCCTGTAAGTGGCTACCAGGTGCGGCTCATTTGGTCCCTAATTTAACACTACGTTAATTGGGGGGGGGGGGGGGGGTTGAGATTTTGATACAATTTTGGGGGTGGTTAAGCAATTTTAAGACGTTGCTTGATCACATAACCCTTTTTTCGATTTTTTCATCTTTTTAGATTTCTTTTTGATTTTTAGGTTTTATTTTTAATTTTTTTTTCCTAGTAAAAGGAGCTCGATTTTGGTAGTTGTTTTAGTTAAAAGTTTCGATTTTGGCAAAAATGTTATGTTTTCGTAGCTTTTGGGAAAAAAGTTCGACTTTGATAATTGTTTGGCAAAATATTTTTCTAGTTTGCTAAAAAGGTTCGATTTTCCTAGCATTTTTTACAAAACGGTTCGGTTTTGATAGTTGTTTTAGAAAATATTCGATTTTGATCATTGTTTTGGCAAAAATGTTTGATTTTGATGGCTGTATTGGCTAAAAGTTCTGATTTTCGCAAAAAAAGTTCGATTGTGGTAGTTGTTTTAGTTTGGCATAAAGTTCCTATTTTGGTAACTACTTTGGCCAAAGCTTTCGGTTTTGGCGAAAAAGTTCGATTTTTGTAAAAACTATCAAAATCAAACACTTTTGCAAAAACTATAAAAATCAAACTTTTTTTACCAAAATCGGAACTTTAAGCTAAAAGAACTACCAAAATCGAACATTTTTGCCAAAAGAATGATCAAAATTGGATCTTTTTGCAAAAAACTACCAAAATCGCATATATTTTCCAAAACAACTATCAAAATCGAACATTTTTGTTAAAAAACTACGAAAAGCGAACCTTTTTTGCAAACTACGAAAACCTTTTGGCAAACAACTATCAAAATCGAACTTTTTGCCAAAAAACTATGAAAAACCGACCGTTTTTCCAAACCTTTTAGCTAAAATAACTGCCAAAGTCGAACTATTTTTACTAGGAAAAATATAAAAAAGAAACTCTAGAAGCAAATAGAAGAAAAATCGAAAAGAAATCTAAAAAAAGAGTTAGATCAAGCAAAATCTTAAAATTGCATAACCGCCCCCCCCCCCCCCCCCAATTGTCCCAAATTACAAAACCCTCCAAATTAACGTGGGTGTTAAATTAGGGACTCAATGCCCACCTACTAGCCACTTAGAGGGACCATTTGCTCATTCACGTCACTTACTGGGATCGAAGTGCAACAATGACCCACTTACTGAGACCAAATTAGCAATTCTATCGCCATTTGCCTACACTATACACACTTAAGAGGACCATTTATGCACACGATACACACTTACAAGGACCATTAGGGATCATTGTAAAAAAACCTAAATATAAATATTTGTCTCAAATTTTATTAGAATTGTAAAAATTGCCCAAAAGTAAGTATTAGTTAATTTTTGATGGAGGTGTTAATTTAGGGACCTTTTGCCCACATAATAATACACACTTACACAGACCATTTCCTCATCTATGCCACTTATTATTGGGACCAAAGTGTAATGGTCACCCACATACTAGGACCATTTTGACGATTACGTCGTCGATGGTCATAGTCCAATTTCATAAAAATCAAACGTCAACTAACTTAATAAGTCACACTATGCAAGTCCGATGTGATATAATCGATCAAAAACATATTAATAAAAATAGTTGAATTCATAATCATTTGATAATAATCGTCCCTATCGCAGCAACTTTTGATTTGTGTTACTTGTTACTATATTACAATTCTTCAGTATTCTTTTAATGCTGAATGCGGGTGGGGCACACCCGTTTCGTCTCTCCCGCGCGCGCGAACCATCCTCTCCTGAGTTTAGCATGCATAAACGAGATGTACAATGCGCTGCCGAAGTTGTACATCTAATATTCTGCTTCGCGAGTCCATTGGGACGTTGAAGTTTGTTAATTTTGATAATCATAAAATAAACTAGACTTCCTTAGCGATGGAAGAATATTAGTTTCTTATAAATTCTAAAAACCAAGTAGTTAAAAGAGGAGGGATCGGGGAACGGGGGAAGGACGGATTATTCTTTCATTCTTTCACATCTGGCTTTTTGGTTCTAATTTTTTGTTAGTTCTGGTAAGACGGATTTTTATATAGAGCACTAACTACTACTTAAATAAAATAGTATCATGCAAAATCATTTTCTATATTAAAACTAGTCCCTTTATTTATGGTCTTGCACATTTGTTGAATTCAGACAACAATGAGAAGCTGGAGAACGTGTGACGTAGAGTTCCGACACTATTATGTGCTAGGTGATCTTTGGGAGTCTTTCAACGACTGGAGTGTCTGTGGAGCTGGAGTTCCGTTGATATTGATAGCAGTGATAGTGTTGTCCATTATTATGTGCCTTTCTTGTCTAGTAAAAACTAGATTCTTGTTATATCTCACAGGAACTCAGAATGTATCATCTCCTCCTTCTCTCTCTTATCCAACTGAGGTGGATGGCGTTGCCAAAATTTCATTCCCAGTTTTCGGTCTTGCATCGTACAAGTTCATGGGAACACTGTGGGCACCCAACGAAGGTTATGAACACCAATTGGTGAAATCCCTTCTGCAGTCTGCCAATAACTGGCAGGCATTGCGTCAGGTTAACCTTCCAGATTTCCTTTTCTTTAGGCGTAGATGACAAAGAAAGAGTTCTTGCATTGTCTAGTACCGGTGTATCAACCAGTGGTTGTATGTGAAGTGACAAAGAAAGAATTCGCAGTTATTGTATAAGAAAATGTAGTATTACATGTATAAAAGAGGAACTGGTAAAGTCAGAAAGAGAACATTAAGGAAAATGTCACACAAATTGTTCAAGTTTCTGCACTAGGGTGGCTCGAATTATGTACTACTGTCTAAAACTCATCTCCCTTTTATATTTACTCTAGTTGAAAAACAGGCTATTTTTAATGTCCTGATGATAAATAAAGAGTGTATTATCTTATTTTAGTGCTTTCAGGGGATTCTAAAGTTTAGAGGAAGGTTACATATTCTTTAGATTCCCCATATTATGTAGTCAACAATTTATGTAATGTTATATAGCTTTGTGCTTGATCTTCAGTTTCTTTTTCCTTGATGTAAACGTTGAATGAATGAACTTGTATTTCTTGTTTGTTTTTGTTGACTTTGATTACTAGTAACCAATGGGTCATAAATGAAGGGATTTCATATAATTCGTTAGAGATTTGAAACGCGTTCCAATCTACATTAAAACACATTGAAGGAAATGTATGGATCCTGAATCCCATCTCATTTGTTTTTTGTACTTCCGAACTATGATAGACTTGAAATCCTTGGTCTAAGTCAATCAAATAAACTGCTATTGTTAAGAAACTAGCTAGCATGTAGTACATGTCAACCATTCTGCAAAACATCATCATGAATCTTGAGTTCTAGTGCCTCTGAGCACAATCGCGCCATCTTCTGGTAAAATGCGACCTTGTCTGAGAGTTGTTCGATTGACATCTTTCCAATTATAGCACGCGCAAGTTTCTCCCTTTCTTCATTCGTCTTCAACCTATCTATATATGCTGTTGCATTCCGCACTGTTGCTCCCATCTGTTTGAGCCTATTCTGCTGATGCAAGCTCAGTGCAATATTGGCCTGTAAAATAAATTGCACATTTTAGGTTACGTGGAGTAAATTACATTTCGCGATAGCGTTGTAGTAGAGTCTTGGCTTGCTATTTTCTTACCTCCAAGAATTCAGCTCCAGCTTCAAGTTCAGATTCCTTTGCTGGATTTCTACCATTACCTGTGCTATACATATCCTTGGCAATTGAGAAACTCCTGACAATGCTCTTTCTTTTCTTCTCCAACTCCTTATCCAACTTTACTGGTTCTGGACTATTTTTTGATGCATCAAGTTTCTTTTGATAAGCTATCACAGCTTTCACAAATTCCTGCAAAATCATAGACAGATTTGTATAACGTCAACAACCTTCACATATTTTAATAAGTGTAATTTTAACTAAGATGCAACTACCATATATACCTGGTAGGCTAATGCACATCCTGGATAATCAAATTCATCATGAGTTTCAGAACGCATTCGCTCAGGATGAAATTGTAACCCCATAATGAACTTCCCCTCTTCAGGGTGATAAGCATCAGGATCATAGAACCCTTCAATTAGACCATCAGGGGCAAATGCCATTGGAACGAACCGCTGAGCTAACCTCTTCACACCTTGATGATGATAACTATTCACAGAAATTTCCATCTTCTCCTCTTCTAAAGAATCTCTAAACCATTGATGCAACGGTGTGTCTTTGACCACCTTCACTACATGCCTATGCCCATCATAATTATCGTAGTTCATATGCATTACATGCTCGCCTTGTTTTGAAGCTCTCTTGGACAACTCCTTCTCAATATCCTGATAAAGACTTCCTCCACAGGCAATATTAAGGACTTGAGATCCTCTGCATATGCCTAAGTAAGGTATGTTTCTTTCAAGGCAAAGCTTAGCAAGTCTGAGCTCAATGGAATCCTTTTCGCGATCAATTGCAGTGTCACTAGCGTGGAGCTTCTTGATATCTTCAAGATCTTGAGGGGAGAATCCGGAGATTTCAGCATCATAGTGCGAGGGGTCGATATCTTCTCCCTCACAGAGAAGAACACCATGAATTGGTTCAAAACTATCTAGCAACAAATGGACTCCACTTACTCGTGGAACAATCACAGGTACAGCTCCATAGCTTACTATTAGATCTAAATGGTACTCTCCTACAAAAAATAATCAATAGTATACAGATATAACGTATATACACTTGATTGTAATAAATCAAATTCTAACATATATCATATGAAAATCCTCATAGTAATGTTCAATTAAAGCAAAAACATAATTTTCGGGCACGACACGAAAGGTGATAAGAGACCCCCCTAACCAATTGATATCCCTGTCTTAATTTAATTCTGGACAGAAAATGAAAATATAACAGAGTATATTGTTTATCAAACTTGATAATAAAATAGATTTAAAAAAAATGAAATTGATATATGGTATAAAAAGGTTAGGAAAATTACCAACAAAATCGACGAACTTATTCTTACGAACTGTACGTCGGGAAACAATGAGAACCCGTGGAAGAATGATTGAGAGATCGGGAGCCATCTTTAGAATACAACCTTTGTGATATTATTCTCCTTTTATTTACTAAAGTATATCTCAAAAAGGAAATGAATATGTAAATTCAAGAAAGGAATCGTCAATTATGGAAATATGTTATATTGATATGCTGGAATTTAATTCTTATCGGTGTGAATATGAATGTGGATGTGATCTTCTTAACTTGTTTGTAAATACCAATAAACTATGGATATGTAAATTGTAATACTAATACTCCATGTCTCCATCTCCATGGTACTATTTATAGTGCATGAATTGAGCATCCATGTCTAGGCGCCGAGTATATACTAGTACTATTTACGGACTATATACCAATTATTAGTATTATTATAATTAGCCATCTTAGCAGACATTTCTTAAAATCAAACTCTCATCTAGATACTAGATGCTGACTGTATCGGGGGAGATTTCAGGAACGGTTACGCTTCATTAATATGATTTTGTTATTAAGAGAATGTTTGCAATTCATTTATAAGATTCCGTATAATTTATTAAGGTTTATTAATTTACTAATATATATTTAGTTTTAATACTCATAAAACTGTTAATATTCTATCATACATTAAGTCAAAATGATTATATCATAAATATCACTAATCTCAATAATAAATCAAAATATAATCCATGTACATACCCTTCATTTTAATTATATGATATTTCAAGAAAAGTGAATCAATTGCTAATGTATTGTGATGTAATACATCTATACTCACTTTGTCTTTAAGCTATTATTTTGACTTTTCACGATCAATGAGACAAAAATTAAAATTAAAATATTTCTAATTTTACGTGCGTAAAATTTAGAAAAATTTGATATTTAAAAACTATAGAGCGAAACGAATTTAATAAAATCCAACATGAATATATTATTTCTTAGCGACTAATAAAAAATCATGGTCAAAGTTTGATTCTAAAAATTCTAAACAATAGATTAAAAAAAAAACAGGAAATTATTAGTTTTGGTCACTATGCATACAAGAGAAAGGTGAGAGGAAGAAATAGAAGTTTTAGGGAAAATGGATATAAGTAATAATAACACGCTGTTCTTGCAAATAAGTTACATATTTTATACCCATTAGTTATGTAAATAAGACACATGTTAGAAAGTTGTATACTTGTAAGTTCTATCTACTAATCTAAGGTAGTAGGACTGTAGGAGTATTATATATTTAAGGGGGTGAGTCATGAGTGTAGTTTTGAAGATAGAAAATTCAATATTTGACAACTTAATTACATACAACGTGTGTATACTATATTCAATAGAGTTGAGAGGAACAAGATTATACTTACAGAGATAAGGTCGAACAAAGAGAAAGAAATAATTAAATAAATTAAATACTCTTATAAGTTATAAGGTAATAATATGCATGGATGGGCTTCAAGAATTATACAATATAGGCATGAAACCAAACTGATAAACTAAATTATCATCAAGTGAATACAGATAAGCTATCAACTAATTTCCGGTTTTAAATTAGTATTACGAATTGATACTAATAAGATCCTTTTAGGATAATACCCTAATGATGATTGATGAGAATAGATAAAGCTGTCCTAGATGAAGCCTAACCAAAAGCTTGATAAGTGTAGAGCCCTAATTAATTTAACGATTGATCTTTAATAAATCACAAAGTAACGTATCCATTAATATTACGTATTTGGATCGCTTATAAAGCTAGATGTAGTGTCTTGAATGGAGCATAAAATAATAAAACTAAAAATGATTTATTTCTTATGGAAAGTGACCAAACAAAAGAATGCTAGAGCGCGGCTAGCAATACCAGTGGCGACAAGATAGAAAAGGCAAGGATACCAATCATAAACTTTATAATTCTTTTGTTTCAACAAACCACATCTTGTTATCAGCCAAACACCTTCGTACTTCTTTGCGTTTGCTATTGTAAACGCTTCTAATGCCCATTTTGTGTAGCTGAAATCTCCTATTCGATTTACCAGATGATCGCCATCCTGGTTCCCCACCAATGCAAGTACAACTGGGAGCAGAACCGACCACAGCTGGGCTTGTCCTTGCTCACAATAGATGGCTAATGCGTATGCTATTCCCGTCACACAATATACAAGAGCAACAAGAACAATGTAGTTGTCCAAAAATGAAGACCTTGGATTATTGAAGAAATAGAACATCGATAGATAAACTGCAGGCTTCACAATTGTATTCACATGATCAATTGTATCCTTGGCAAGAAAATAAGCCAAACTGCTCATTCCTGAAGCGCTTTCTCTCCAGTAATGCAACTTATCAGATGCAAATGATCTCAACGCTCCAATCTTCCCCAGAAGGCACACCGCTATGATAGTATAAAGATACCCCTTCATACCAAATGTTTCATCACTCATCTTTGCCAGTGTCCCTAAACAAAGTCCAGATAACAATAAAATTAAGAAATCCACTGCAATTAATCTCGCTTCTCGCAGTCTTTGCTTCCCAAGTCTCCCAAGGAAGAATCTGTACTGACTAACAACTCCTGGAGTTTTCCTGTTAGTTAAGTCCTTGGATCTGCCAACATTGTGCTGTAGTTCGTCTTTCTTCCTCTCAACACTGTATTTCACATCTCCCCACAATTCCTCCGTAAACGTTTCATCATGTGAAGCTGAAATAGTTGGTCCATGCACGGATCCATCCTCAACTGATGATTCTGATGATCTTTTAGCCGTTTCAAGCATATCCGCTGGTATTTCATATCCATTATGCAACATCCACATTAATGGAAGATCTTTTAAGTTTACACCACACTCCTGTTTAACAGTTCCCTCAAGAATATCAATGTAATGATCAGGGGGACTCACTTTCTCAGGAACATGAAATCCCATGCCAGAAAAGTACTCCTCAACTGATTTAACCGGTCCATGATATACCGTAAGACCACCCTTAGCTAGAAGTATCAAACTATCAAACATTCTGAATAAAGCATAGCTTGGTTGGTGAACCACCAAGGATATATTAACACCCTCAAGAGCTTCGCGTCGAAGAGCTCTCATAAGTAATCGAGAAGATGCACTATCCAATCCGGATGTTGGTTCGTCTAGGATCAACAAAGAAGGTTCCATGACCATTTCTAGGCCTACATTTACTCTTTTCCTTTGGCCTCCTGATATTCCTCTCTTCTCAACTGACCCAACTAAAGAATCCCTAATAGCTTGCAGTCCAAGAGACTCAATAACCCTTTCAAGAACTAAAACTTTCTCTGATATTGGAAGATCAACAGGTAATCTGACACAGGCACTAAACCAGATATTTTCCTCCACAGTCAAGTTTCCATGAACTATATCATCCTGAGGTACATATCCAGTCACTTTCTTGTATGATTTCATTGAAGCCTTCTCTCCATTTATGAGAATCGAACCCGTGGTCCTGCATCCGCTTGCTCTTCCAGTAAGCGCAGAAAGAAGAGTTGTTTTCCCGGCTCCTGAAGGACCCATGACTGCAGTAACTTGCCCTGGACATAATTTACCTGTGACACACCTTAAGAGATGTTTCTTTTTTCCTTTCAATGTAAGAGTTAAATTATTGAAAACTATCTCAATAGGAACCCTTTTTCTTATTTCTATTTCATCAGTTGCCACTGAAATGACATCAGAATATGTCAGATCCTTGTTCTGCTCTTGCAAGTACTTCTCCTTTTCAATTTGTCCGTAAGCATATCGAAATATTTGACTTGTAGTCTTCCTATGTTTCCCTTTTGCTTGGTTCTTCTTCAACTGCTGCTTCTTTATATCTTTTTCCTCAATATCCACGCTGAAGCTATCTGAGCTCTCACCACTCTCTTCGATTTCTTGCACATTATTCGTTAGATTACCATCCGTTTGCTCTCCTTTTGACTGGGAAGGCAAAGAAACACTTTTACTTCTAGTCATCTCACGGGGTTTGGGAGGGACTGTAGCCTCCGACCCCTGCCTCGTTAAAGTTCTACTCCTTGGAAACTCAGTCGAAGATTTCTTCCGTGAAAACGTTCTAGTTAATTGGTACTGCATATCCAACACTTGTTTCTTAGCAACCTCTTTGGCAGTTTTCCATGTCGCTTGTGTCTGCACCGTCTCTCTAGCAGTTTTCGCGGCCTTCTCCCTGGATTTCGACATCCGCTTCATTCTATAATTTATAGCTTGATCAGAACAATTGTATATAATAATCAGTACAAACATAATCGCAGCAAAAACCAAAAGACCATAAGCCTTGATATTCTGAGCATCATCAGTCTGTTTCTCGCATATTGCTAAATCATCACATTTCTCCATTTTCGTCGACCCTGCCCGACAATAATGTCCTTTCTTACAAGGGATTTCTTGGGTAGTTGACGGACAATAAAATCCAGCAGTACAGAACATATCCTTCCCCGTTACATAGTCGGCCCACCTATCAGCTCCACCACAAGTATGATTCTTCCGTTGAGGAGGCAGCTGATATGTGTACGGTTCGCATACTCCAGTGTATTGATTAAGAGTTGCAAGAGGACAATAAGCTCCTAATGGACATGGAAGCATGCATGTGAGACCATTAGGACAAAAGAAACCTTCACAACAAGGTTGACAACTTGAGGTCCTCTGTGGAATATTGTTTGATGAAAGTTGAACTATCTCCTTACCAACACTGCATGACCATCCAGGCTCACAACCGGAATTCCAGTATGTCAAGTTACAATTTCTATTCAATTTTAGATAATTTGATGGCATACCACTCATGAGGCTCTGTAAATAGAAGCTGATTTCACCTGCGGTGCATATTCTTTGTATTGCATCACCCTTGGTTCTGACAAGACATGTGGACAAGAATTTGGGGTTGGCTGAGAAATTGAAGGCTGCATCAAATTCCCTGTCTGAATCAGTGATGCAATAATCGAGTTTGTCTGCAAGGTCTGATTTGTATGTGTCAAGAATAGTGTTCAAACGTTTAAACAATGTCTCCTGGAAGTGTTGTCCGGCCTCCTTGGCTTCGGGGGCGGCGGCTGGGGGTAGCAGGGCGGTTGTGATGGCTGGTAGGGTGTCACGAACAGCGGAGGTTGGGGTATGTGTGAAGGAAATGAGAAGGAGATAAGTAAATGCAATGATGAGAATGAAATAATGAGAATGGTGCATTTTTGGTAGAATAAAAGAGTGTTGTTTAGATGAAAAAGAGTAAGTTTGAATAGAATATTAGGGTGAAAGTTGATGAAACCAAACATTTGGTTCAGAGTATTTTGGATGAAGATGGGGAGGACCGGAGGAGTGATGGTAGGGAGTTCAAGTAGGAAGCATTTTAGAGTAACAAACAAACATGTCATTTCAACATACTGTTAGACTAACAAGGTTTATATGTAAATAACCTACAATAAATAATCAAAACTCACTATCTTCTATCACTCTCTATAATGTAATTACCATACAATTGTTCTATACTCCGTATAAATTTGCAATCAATCTACCAACATTTTTAAAAAGTATTTTTTTTTTATATATCATGGAGTATTGATAATACAACATCATGTTAAAATTGGTTTGACCCACCCTAGCTTTCTTCAACTATTGGCTTTTACCCTATAAAATTCCTTTCACTTTCAAAATATGTTGCATTTGGCCAACTATGTCATAAAATCAATAACATATTGAATGAAAAAGGAAATGTATTGTTAATACACACATATATATTTATAAAAAGTGAAAAGAATTTTATAGGCAACAAAACACGATTTAAAACGTAAATATCTCTGGAAAAAAATTATAAAAAGTTGATATTTTGAAACTATATAATGAGTTCAAGCTAATAAGATCCTATAAGACTATACTTATTTTTTATCGTTTAATGAGAATTCAAGATCAAATTTGACCAACAAAAGTCAAAATGTACCAATCATTTATTAGAGGGAAGGATAAACACTAAAAATAAACCAAAAAGTGTAATTAGAAAAATCTTTTATTTATGTGAAAATCTTAAATCATATATTTTTCATATTTTAAAAAATATAACTTATAAAGTTAACCAAACAAAACTCAACTTAATGAACTTAAGTACAATTTAAAAAAACCTACGGTATAATGCAATGTGAAGTTATAATAATGTGAAGTGATAACCGACCCCAGCATCATTTCAATATGTTAAAGACAAATGTTGATCACTATACCCATTCATAAAGCCCCCATCAAATGGAAAAGGGACATGATAAAGAAAAAGGCGAAAACCAATCCAAAATATCTCAATTAAAATACTCTCTACACTAATTATAGGACCATAAATGAGTAAAACTTTTTCCAAATTCGTCTTCGCTCGATTATTACTATTCGAAAATTTAGTTTAGTTTGAAATTCAAACCCATTGAAATTTTGAAATACTCGAACAAATATTTAAATCTTGATAGTAAATCAAATCGAAATATTAAAAAGAAAATAAAAATTTATATAATACTCAAATTCAATTAAAATTAAAGTTGAAGCTCAAATCCAATTATTTTAAATTCTTACAAATTTTGTGAAGTCGGTATTTTACAAGTGTTCCGTTTTGACTGAAAGCTTGTATAAAGAAGCTCTGAGAGGTCGAGGTAGTTGATTTTTGGCATAAAATGAGTGTCTCAATCTCCATCTTGGTTATCATCATAGCTCTTGATCTCATTGCCTTCGTTCTCGCTGTTGGTGCTGAACGTCGCCGTTCAACGGTATCCTTCTTTCTTTTTTGTCTTTTTATCACTTTCAACTATTTCAACTCTTTAATATAATCAAACATATCAAATTTGTTCATTAAATTAGTTACTGTTATTAATTAAGTAGTAAATACAGTCCACTTTTTTGAAAGCAGATGAGTAAGGATGCCTACTATTGCAATTTGTTTTGCTGTTTCAATTCTTAGGACATCACTAAGCAACAGCCTTGATTAAGCATGTGTCAGATGTTACTCGTCTACTTATTTCAAGTTTCAACTTTTATGGGATTTATTAAGCACCATATGTGCATTTCTATTTTTCTGGGTTTACTTGTTATTCAGCTTAAAGATTCATTTTTTATGGGATTTAAGAAGCTTCAGATTTTTCTTCTCCATTTACTTAAAGTTCTAATTTTTATGGGTTTTCTTAAGGATCAAATTATACTTACATAGGTATTTTAAAGTTCGGATTTTTTAGTGAATTTATGAAGCATCAGATCTTACTTATGTATCTATATTAAAGTTTTGCTTTTGATGTTTGTATAGGCAGCAGTTGTCCCAGATAAGTACGATGAAAGAACATATTGTTTGTACGGAACTGATGCTTCGTCCGTGTACGGACTAGCGGCATTTGGGTTGCTGTTGATAAGCCAGACAGTGATTAATGGCATCACCAAGTGTCTATGCTTTGGGAAAGGCATGATGGGTGGGAAGTCTACCACCTCCGCCATTTTCTTCTTCGTCTTTTCATGGTAATTCCTAAGCGTAGCTGTTAAACACCCATTAATATCACATATTTCATTTGCTAGAGTTCCAATATTGGAATAGAAATGAGAAGGGGAACATTTAGATCGTTAGTTGCTCATATTTCAAAATGGTAGGGATGTAATCATGTCATTAGTTTTTTCAGACCGATGTTTAAAGATTTGTTGACCTACATCAACAACTCCCTTTCTAAAACAGTGTTGTTTAATTTTTTTCTCTTAGCCCTTGAGCTTTACGATACTTACTTTTCTTTGCCACTGTGACACTGTTTGTTGCTCTGAGTTGTGTATTGGGCATATATATGTCATAGTATGGGACCTACTAGTTTGATGTTTATTGTTGGCCATGTGAGTGAAATTATTATGATTCCAGTGAATATAATTAGTTTACTAATTAGAAGGTTTTATGTGATATCAGTGAGATCTTATAAAATCATATATTTTGCTGCTAATTAGTCTGGCTGGAAATGTATCTTTGTCTTTGAACTATTTGTAAATTGTAATATAAGATGATTGAATCCTAACTAGTTTGGTTCGATAAGACTTACACTATGAGAACCAAATCTTGGTTATTGTACTTCTACTTGATATATTGGAGAGCACATGAAACCTGCATTTTTTGTTAGGGGCCGCCTCTAATTATCATTTGAGTAGTCAACAAGGACGAACGTGGCTTTCAAGTTCTCATGAAGTTGTATTGGTCACGATTATTTATGTAAGAAGACAAATGTAAGATTTGGTGTAATTATAGTGGTATCACAAAATCTTAGATAGTAAAATCTTAGTCAATATTTTTATACTTGCATATCTAACAAAGGCCTATGTAGTTTGAGCTCCTTAGTTGTGGAATAGATATTAGAGTAATTTACTGCTGTCTCAATTGCTTAGGTATGTAAATCTTCATAACTGCAAATCTCCACCTACCTCTTTAGATCCAAGGCATGGGATTATGGTGGATCGTGTAGGTTTCTTAGTTCAACTCTACGTGGACCCAAACCCACATGTTATAACAACCCGATGCTGACTTCATAGTGCAGATTTTCCATCAAATAAGTGTTGCAGGATTAATTGGTTCTCTCTCTATATTTTCCATCAAATAAGTGTTGCGGGATTAATTGTTTCCTCTCTCTATCTATCTTTTAGTAATGGATGGAATGAATGATGGTATTCTCACTTTCATCCCTTTTCACAGCTCCGAGCCTTCTAAGTCATAGAACTTAGTAGGCTCCGAGCTATGAATCTCTCCTTCAACCATCAAACCTAAATGACATCTAAAAGGGTATATAGAACTTGTATATCCAGCTGACTAACTTCTAGCAGAGCCTTATGGATCAACCATCCTCGTTTCATAATGTATGCATTAGGACTTGGTGTAGTTAGCCTGAATTTCATCATGCATCGTTGGGATTTTGGGACTGCAGTCTGATTTCCTAAACTCATCAAAGTAATCTTTCAACATTTGAAGCAACATCTGTATGAAAAACAAACCCTCCACTTCCTAATTACTTTTTCATCTTAACGACTTCAAAAAATGTGGCCAGTGCAGTTTCTGACCTGCATTACTTGCATATGGATACACAGGGTGACTTTCTTGGGGGCAGAGGCATGCTTGTTGGCAGGTTCAGCAAGGAATGCTTACCACACGAAATACCGAGGTGTTTTTGGTGGGGAACCATTGTCATGTGCGACGCTTCGCAAAGGCGTGTTTGCTGCTGGTGCCGCTCTTTCATTGCTGACAATGATCGGCTCTATTCTCTATTACTGGTCTCACTCAAAGGCCGACACTGGGGGGTGGGAGAAGCAGCGCAGTGAAGGGCTTGGACTGGCAACTTCACACTATGAAGAATCTGCAGCAGGGACAAAAGCCTAGTAAATTGGGTTGAGGAATATTGATGTCATGGTAGTAATGGTTATGGTAAGTTGATTGAGGAACATAGCGAATGTATAAAGGTAAAAACATTGGGTGGCCTTCGTACCATTATGTGTATGTTAATGTCACTGGTGTTAATATAGCGTAATGCGGAATTCGACCTAATTAAGCGAGCTATTAAAACTATATATGTATTGTGTAATATAGTACTCCCTCCGTTTCTTTTTATTTGATTGTTTGAGCATTTTTTCCATGTTTCTTTTTATTTGATTGTTTACAATTTCAATGCAACCTATTACAATTCCAATGCACCTTTTTACAATTCCAATGCACTTTTTTACAATTCCAATACACATTTTTAAAATCCCAATGTAATTTTTCACAATCTCTTAATAAAGTACTTTTCCTCCAAACAATCAAATAAAAAGAAACGGAGGGAGTAGTTGAACAAGAGATACCTTTAATGTCATATTTTTCATCCTAAGTATTCAGCTTTTGAACAATACATGATGGAGACATATGTATAACTCTACCTAAAGCCAGATTTGAAGCATGAAGTTGTGGAAGCAACAAGGCCTTCAACATTTATTGTATTTATATTTTTTGCACATTGGTTGAACTAAAAAGTGTTAAGGGCGTAGAAATTAGATTTAGAAACTTGGCGATGAGTCAAGAATCAGGATTGATTACATTGGAAATGAAACCTGCAGCTTGTAGGTCACCCATCAATATCATAAACTGCTTTGTCTTCATGTCTATCATCCCTTATTCTGCTACAGTTTATGGATCGAACTCTCGCTTAAAACTCAAGTGTATTAATAAACTGTATCAATTGTAATCGAAATGACTCGAGTCTCAATATTAACTTTCGACTAACAACAAAAAACATTTTATGGTAAATCTTGAGATACCCAACTTTCAAATTGCTTCAACCAATTGTTTTTTTGGGGTTTCACATTGCCAGATTCTGTAAAAATATCATAGCAAGAGTTTCAAGAACCTAAATAGTATCACAATAATATAAAATGATGAGGGCAAGAAGTAAAAAACAAAAATTCAGTGAAATGAGTACGAATTGAGAGAAGTTTTTTGTTTTTATCAATAGGGTATACATAATGCAGAATAACAACAAAGAACATCAGACAAGACAACTGTATCTTGGAAATACTACAGCTTGTTTGCCAGAATTTCCCCCAAAAAATTGAGAAATGTCCATTCAACTTTTCAAATATATTGGAATCTACATTATTGTTTTTCATTCATCAAAGTTATCTTGAACAAATCAATTTGCTTTGTTTGGAGTTTTTGAGTTACTAACCATGCCCCAGGCTGAATATGCAGGACAAAGTCAACAGAAATATGTAAACAGAAATAGTGAAAAGGACAATAGTTGTGGGAGGCTGACATTTGGAGGGCTAAGTTGTAAGAACATTAAATGTACATATTCATCTCCAGTAGTGATCCACTCAGCAGCTGAGTGGGAGGATATTAGAAGGAGAAACAGAAGGCATAGAAAGAACAAAAGATCAAAGAATGGGAAAGTTATAGTTAATGTGGTTGATGTGCCTGATGTTTGTTGCACTCCTCCAGGGATTGGTTCTGCATCAGATGTTGCTCCTAGGTCGACGATCAATAGGAACAATCAGGTAACAAAGGATGTCTTATAAAGTGTAACATGTGAATTATTTCCGTTAATTAGTCTAGCAGAAGTTGTGATCAATCTTTTGATCATATGCTGGCACTCATCCTATGTTGATTCATTGTGGAATTCTTCTCTTTGATTTTTTAGCTTTCTCGTCCAGAGAGGCGAAGAGCATTGCCTGAGGCGGTTGCTCCATCCAATGATCATAGCACAGATTTCCTGAGAACTTACAATCAATCCCCTAGAAGAGCATCAGAGGTTCGGTTAGACAATCCTTTTTAATTATACATTTGAATTAATCAATTATTGCATATATAGTTGTTGTTGTTGTATCAATTTCTTCTTCCGTGTTATATGCATACAGTATGTTCGGAATCAGATATTATCGGTTTTCCTAAACCAAAGTTGAGAAATAACACTAACTCCATCTATCTTGAAATATTTTGTGTTTAACAAATTTTTCTTGTTTCTTGTTACTTGTTCAACTTTCCTAATACAATGTTTTGGCATGTCATTAACTTTATGACTTTGTGATATCTTATTTTCCTTTCTAATAGTTGAAAAGTTGATCACATCTTGAAAGTGATAAAGAGTACTTAATGCTTTATATCTTACTAATTTGAAATGGTGGGAGTATGATACCAAGTGTTCAAAAAAATTGAAATTGTTGAAATATGTATATCATGCAGATTGTGATGTTGCATGATGATCCGCTATACGGAGGAAGATTAGGGATTTTCGATAGAGAAAGAGACTGGAGACTGAATGTCGATAATATATATGAGGTGGTGACTAAAACAACATTTCATATTTCTTTATTTCTAGGGGGGTAATCTTGTTTGTTTGCGACAGATTTGTGTTTCCTCCCACTCTTAGATTCCTATTGCTCTTTCGTTGCAGCAATTACTAGTGTTAGGAGACAGGATTGGCTATAGTAGTAAAGGTCTCCAGGAAGAAGAAATAGTTGGCTGCTTGACGAAACTGAAGCATTCGACTCTTGAATCCTGTCCTCTTCTCATACCACATTCAACATACATAAGATGTAGTATATGCCAAGTGAGTGCAGTCTTACTTAATTTATAAGTCCTCCCTTGCATATGGAACCAAAACAATAATTATATAACGGGAAGAATACTCTGCATTCTTAACATAGTGGGAAGTTATAATGAAACCACTCAATGCATAACCTACAACGTTGTGAACAGTAGGCATGAAACCGGGCACAAAATCAAGGCAGATGATGCTTTCCCAAAACTCATGAGGGGTTGTTAATTTCTGGGTACTTATAAGTTATAACTGGTGCTTGTATGTTACAGGACGAATTCACAAGAGATGGCGAAGTTTCTAGTCTTTACTGCGGCCATTTATATCACACAGATTGCATAAAGAAGTGGCTTATACGTAAGAAAACATGTCCCATATGCAGAACTGCCGCGATTCCTGGAAATAAGCTGGAGTGATTGTCTACCCATCACTCTTCGCAAAGACTATTTTCAAATGCAGAGAAGTAGAACAAGACAGGTTACCGAGTGGGTAATAATGGTACTATTTATGTGAACAACTCTTCATGATGTTTGATGTATGCTAGTGATTAGTTGGTAGTAGCATATATCAGTTTGTGTGCTCAATTGATTTCAATTACATATTTACATGTGTGTGTATGCCAATATTGTCCATCACATATTAGATATATGCAATATTTTTGTATAGCAGTCTGGTCAAAATTACACTATTTTAATTGATTAGTCTAATATTTTTAAGTACACTACATGTGCAATTGACATGAACATATTCAATGGGGGGTCCAAAAGGGAAAAAAGAAGTTGGGAAAATCATGAATTATAATTTTAAATGAACAAACATGGAAAAAGTAGAATTGATAATGACGGAAGAAATATTGTAGAGGGATGGAGGGGTAGGGTAGGGTGGTGGTGGGGGTGGGGTGACCCCTCAGCCAATTCATATATCTGGTGTGGTAATCTTCAATTGGGGTCCGGGAATCAATCCATCAGTTGGACTATCCAATCTCAACTGGCAATAATTCGCATGCGAACTATCATCCATTCAACTTATGAATTTAATATCTTCTTTTTCAATTTAAAATAATTGGTCACTAGTGTATAGCAAAATGATCCTAACAAGTGAATGGTTGTTGTACTTTAATTTTCATAGTACCGATGAATAAACGGTGTTCTGTAATAAGTGTGTAACGGATACAAAAATAATACTTAAATTAATGGTTATGTTAATTATTAACGGTTAACTTGCTTGTGGGACATTTTAATTTATAATTTTGATATAAATTTAAGATAAATAATAATATCTTGAATTTTGTGTCATCTTCACTATCTTTCTCTCATCTCCTAGTAAAACTACCTAGAATATTTCACTTTAAAGTAGATGGTTGAATTTATGTTTTTGTCCAAAAATATTCTTTCAATTAATATTTCAATAATCCAAAAATAGACTTAAATGTTCTTTCTCCGTCAATAACTAACGCAACTGTTAATCTAAAAAATATTTCCACACCTGCAACACACTTTTAGAGACCGTTTACATATTGATGCCATTTATTTTAATCAAAATATAATTTCGACAATTATCTCTCACAAAGTAACTAAGTAAGACCATTTAATGTCTTGTTATCTAAGTAGGAGTATGCATGGGTTCCTTGACAACAATTTCTCACAAAGTTACATTGTATTGTTGTAATATTTGAATACTGTTGTAATATACACCATACTAGAATAGTCAATAGACTATGTTCTTACGTTGCCATTAAGGTATATGCTCATATTCATCAATATTTAATTGTCGGAAGACTAAGCTAGTAAATCAACGGTCCATATATATTGTCTCCTTTTTTTGACGGTCGTTTAATAATAATAATAATTAATATGCATTATTATTGAAGCAGCATGCCAATTTTTGAGGTCCAATAAACTTAGTATTTGGCCTTTCGTGGAAAATAACTTGTCCAGAAACTGTCCTTTGATTCAAGCTAAGATAGGATCAATATCTGTAAAACCACACAATCATTCATGATAATCATCAAAAATAATAATGATAAATTTGTTTTCCAGAAATTTCGTAAGTTATTGCAATAGCTCTTTCCAGGAATTGCTATGCATTTTCACTATTATCACCAAATTCTAGTCACTAATAAATAATCAAACAATTAGTCAACCAAGCTTAGCTTTTAGTTTAATTGTTCATTATTCTTATTATTACTGTCATAATAATAATAATTATTTTTATTATAATGATTTATATATGACTTCATATACATTATTCATGCAACTAAACCAACCAAGTGACGTTTAAATATGTTATAATAGTAAGCCATAATAATGAGCCAATAGTAATTCCATGTTAGGTATAAGACATTAAACAAAAGGAGTTAATTGTCAATAAACCATCCAATAATTGTCAACTTTGGAACATACTCCATATTATTATTATTCGATCCGTGTTTATATAAATAATGGAACATTTATGCAAATAACGTAACTAATATTGAGATAGAAACTGATAAGGGTAATAATGTAATAATTATATATACCACTTTTCTATAATGTATATTTAGCACAAGAGGTTATGATGAAAATAAAAATATCTTATATATAAGCATATAAGAAAATATATTTTAAAACTCTTTTCATAACAAGTTTCAAATTAAATTTTTAATCTAACGTTTTACTTTATTAGCTTCTTAATATGTATTCTAAGAATACAGTCTAGATAAAATCAGCGTATAGTACTAATTAATACTAGTTGTTTAGCCACAGTCTATCATGTGCGAATTTTTTTCTTATACATAAATTATTTACTTATTTGGGTACAATTTAACCTGTGCGAACTACTTAATTATACAAAAAAGTCATTAATGTATAATAATAATCAATATTAAATTTCACAAATTATCAAACATTCTAAAGAACATTGAAAATAAAATATTTTAATTAAGAATAAATATTAAATTGTTTTGTTGAGTCAAAATAAGACGATCATTCAGAAATGAAGGAAGTATAAATTAATACTAGTAGTATCCAATTACCAATTGTCGGCAATGAAAATGCAACCTTATATGGACTTCGAATGGATGGTAGACAACCTGATAGACATTCACCAAATATAAAAAGAATAAAGTATCATTAGTAGTTTTGAATTATAGTCGATGAGTTAGATTTATAAACTTAATCTTTTTGGGGGTTTCTTAAATGGATGTCGCACCAACAATAATTCTGTGTTATTAGTTGCATTTATTTGGTTAGAAAATGGCAATAATAATTCCCAATCGCCTTATTACCAAAAAATAATGAAAAATAATTGAAGGAACAAGGACAAAGGAGGCGATGCTGGCGGTGGGCTGGAGCTGACGTGGCCGCTTCAGGACAACCATGTACACGTTGAGCTTACAATTCACCAATAATAGCTCATTTCCCGAACATTTTTTGCATCAACCTCGTACTCCTTTTCACCTTAAATTAATTGTCACAAGGACAACCATGTCCACGTTGAGAAGAACATAATTATGTAGATTGAAAGTAATTGTGGAGACGATCGAAATCTTTATTCAAGAGAATTAATGAATCAATATTATCAAATGGGTTTCTCGGATTTTGTGGAGAATGAAAATTGAAACAGACTATGAATGTCAATCTTTTTTTAAATAACAAGAAACAAATTTTTCATAGCGTCCAAAAACTAAACACTAAAATCGCTTCCTGAAGTAATATTAATAGAGATTTTTGTGCATTTGGTAATATTAATAGTGGTAGGCAATCTATTTAAAAGAAGTTTTCAAATAAAAAAGTTTAATTTTATGTGGAATAGGCAATTTTTTTTTAATACTTTTTCATGTTTTTCTTGGTTTTTGTGCATTGTTGTTGGGTTTTGTAACAAAATTATTTTGAAGAGATTTAAGGTGGTTATAAAGATTTTTGTTAGTGATTAACTGATTGTTTATGGTGAAAATGTCAACTCTATTTGAAGGTATAATCTCAAAGACAAAATTAACAATTCTAGATGGAAAGATAATCTAAAAGATATATGTTCCAAAGATGATTACTTAAAATAAAATGTGAAACTGAAAAGGATTGTAAGGGGCAACAATTTTATGGTATCTATATACTCCATAATTCGTTACATTATAATTATTGGTGATTTTAATATAGTATTCTAGTGTTCAATGATTATCGGATCATTAGATCAACGAATGGCAATTTATCTTATTCGAATGTCTTGTAAAAGGTTGTGTGCTTAGAAACATATTTATTTCATAGTATTTTTTCTATTATATTTGTAGTATAGTTATCTAAATTATTACTCTAGTTAGTTCGTTATTTGTAGCTTTTAATAGCTGGAAACTTAACATTAATTGCTTCTATAAACAATGATTAGAAAGAATTAAATGTATAGATACCTAATTAAAGAAAAGGTGTGAGTAAAAGTATGGTGAAGTGTAGTGATTATGTTCTGTTGAAGGAGAAGTTTTGGAAGCATATAGCTTCAAATCAGCAGCAGTTTAACACTTTTTCTTCCTTTTTTAGCTCTAACCGTTGTAAAAGAAGACGCGTTTATATATATAATCTCTGGATGTAAAACTATGCTCATTCTCTCTTTCCAATTTAGTATCACATGTAAAGATACCATAATTGCAATCTGCAATACATAAAATAAAATATGCTGTAATCAATTCATAATAAAGTAATGACGTCGAATTTTATTGTCTGTAATTAAACTTGATAAAGCAGAACCTGGTCTTTCTTTTTCACAACCAAAAGGAGTTGTTCGCCTCTTAAGCACCCACAGCTACACTGGAGAACGACATGTCAGATTCTCGCCCAACGATCATATTCATACAAACACTAATATATCGAATTAGAAATAAAAAGTAAATATGCCGAAATATATTTAAAGATTCATGATTACTCAACAATGATCAAACTGATTCACAATCTTTGCACCAAAAAACCTCATTTAAGGTACTTTAGCTTTAAAGTATAAAATTAGTAATTGAACAGAGTGAATTGTGGGAGAAGCCCTTGGCGTTGACGGTTGTGCATTTGTATGCAGGTGATGATTAAAGACTTAAAGTTGATGTTGCTTGCTATTTACCTCTTGGCTCTTACCTTTTAGCATAGTAGCCATTTACAACTAGACATCAAGACTTGAATCATAATTTTAACATATGTTTCATTACTACATCAATCAAACCTCAGGCTTGAGGGCCCTATACCTTTTTTCTACTACAAAGCTAAAATGCATAGAGAATTTTGCAAACAAATACCACCATAACCATAAAATGCTTGCACATGCTTAGCAAAAGAATCGAACAGCATTATACAGTATGATCTCAGATGAGTTTCAAGTTTCAATTTTACTAATAACACCAAGAATATCACAATTCACATATACGAGAGATGAGAAAAATGACGACAGAAATAAGAAAAACAATCAAGATTCAATGTACTATCATACAGAAACATATCACAAACCATTTGAAATGAGAATTATGAAACATATAGATAAACATGTCGTTGCTGCAAAATTGCTCTTCCTTCCCCAACTCACCAGTCATAGCTGTGAATTGTTGTTTTGCTGCTTCATATTCTCTGTAGGAACCTGAGAAGCATTTCCAGGTAACATCACCATTGGGCTAGATGTCACAGTTTGATATTGAGCAGTCATTTGAGGAGTCATTGCTTGGGTATAGTACATTTGAGCATGTGTTGGCTCGGTATAGTCATAAGCATAATTTGCAGATGCACCAGAAGATGGTCGAATTGATTGAGATGGATGGTGCATCTGATAGCCTACATATTGCGGGTGATGCTGGCTAGACTGCAACTGTACTAATTGAGGAGCTCCAGAAGCTGAAGTTCTGTACACGCCCGCAGCCATTTCAGGTTTAGAAGCAGGGACATTCATGGCGTTATAAGTTGCAGCAGGATTAACCAATGAAGTAGGATGTGGTGGTGTTTGAGGTCGAGTTGCTTGAGCAGCCTTTGGAGACTCACCATAACCCTGCTGCTGAACCGGCACATTATATGCTTGAGATGGTCTGGAAGCAGGAGGCATATAGTAAACAAATTGTTGATCAGAGCCTTGGTGATGAGGATGATGTTGCTGCTGTGAATGATACACGGGCTGGTAATACGATGCAATTGGCACTCCCCCAGCAGTGTGAGGATGTATATACTGCACCCCGCCATGAACAAACTGTTGTTGATGCAACTGAGGATGCTGCTCATATACGCTCGGCATAACATATTCAGACTCCTGAACCAGCTGCTTCACTTGACCTCTATTGTTTGGATCATTGATCTTCTGATCAACGACTACTACATTAGCCCCAGATCTACTATTAGATTGCATGTGCATTATCTGCTCATTGTAACCCATTTGCCTTTGCCTAGATAATGGATTTGTTACACTCCCATCACTGTTCACAATAACAAGAACCCTTATTTAGATCACTTTCTTAATCACAATTAAAATTATAAATCCATTAAGATTTCAATTCGCTCTTATAATTTTTACTAGGGGATATGATCATATATTACACTTTGTGTGGCACTAAATGTTATGCTCCGATAAAATCATGACATCTTTTATTATTCTAGACAGATAAATACATAAATAAATAAATTACTCTTATGATTGCATAAAATTTTGGAGCCAAATTTTAGTACCTGGAAACAGAATCTGGCGAAGGCAACTCAAAGAAGCCGACTGGCTTCTGCTGGAACTGTTGAGGTTGTACCTGATGCTGAAACTGCTGTACCTTCCTGTACCCAACTGGCACACCCTGGTCTGATCTCTCATCATCCGACACACCCCTATTCACATACTCCCCTCCACCACCACCACCACTCATCACCGGAACACCAGTCACCACCGCAACACCACCAGGTGCCGGAGGCGATGATCCCGCCACGTGCCCACCCCCAACAATTCCAGCACTAGTCAACTGATTAAACTGCTCCTCAATTCCCAAAACACCCCCTCCTTTCTCCTCCACATGAACTCTTATCGGGGGCAAATTCGCCAAGGCAGGCATACTCGAACCCGACCCAAACGATGACGTTTTATCCACAATCGGGGACTCCGGCACCGAGCTACAATTATTCTCCTTCCCCATCAAAGACTCATCAGAACCATCTCTCTCCATCCCACCACCAAACTTCTCCTCCTGCTGGGACGTCGCCTCCACGGCCGCCGGAGATGGTGGTACAAGTGGCTGCTGCTTCTGTAAAACATCATCAAGCCCAAGAAGATTATTAACCGAAGAACTATTCGACTGCGAATAAACACTCAAATTCGAAACAACACTAATCCCATTTAGCGCTTCAAGAAACCAGTCCTCCGATCTGGTCGAGGATTCGAGCAAAGACTCAATCGACGAAATTGAGGATTCTACTTTATCCGGAAACAAAAACAACCTTAACCGGCTTTGCTTAGTACCATGATGATTATTGTTACTAGAATTGTCCAATTTGGACAATTTTACTGTATTAATTCGATCATACTCATCGACCATGTTTTCGAAATCGTCTTGAGTTGAGATTGTGATCAACGAGTCGAGATCTTCGTTTGGGAGTTGGTATTTGAGTGTGAATGGTTTGTTCTTGAAGATGGTTTTGGAGAGACGGGCTTGAAGTTGAGGGAAGGTGGTGTGGCGGTCGACGACGATGATGCGGGTGTCACCGCCGATGTAGCATAGGCTTTTGTCGTGTGGGCGGGGGATTATGTGCCCGCCGTAGCTGCACATCAGGCGGAGCTTTGGTTGGGGAGGGGGTGGTTGGATGGTGGTGGGAGGTGCGGTGGGTGGGTCGAAGGTCGTTGAGTCTGGTGGTGGGGGTGGTGATGGTGGATTGGTGGTGGAGAGTGGTGGTGGGTCCATTTTAGAGAGAGAGAGAGAGAGAGAGAGAAGAGGATGTTTTTTCCAGGAGGAAGGACACTTTATACAATTGTAAATGGTTTCGTTGGGATATTTAATTTGTTTCCTAATTTGTTTTGGGTTTTTATGGTATGTTTTAAATTGAGCTAAATAGATAATAGAGCGATAATTATTACTCATAGTCAGTTTGTTTAGGGATTACATTGACAAAGATTCATTGTTGTTTCTTCTCAAATCATAATTCTAAAAATTGAACGTTATATTATGTTTCAAACTAATTTACATCAATTCATCCTGGATAGAAGAACAAAAATTACTTCCTCCATCCCTAAATAATTGTCACATTTTGACTTTTTATGATCAACAAAATACGATTTATAGCATAAATATCTCTTATTTTACATGCAAAAAAATTATATTTCGCCAAGGCCACAAGAGTGCTCTTATATTCCAAATAACTAAACTTTTTCGCTAGAAACAGGGATGGATCCCGGATTGAATGTTTGGGTGGTTCCTTAACGAGTCAAAATATAAATGAAAACAATCTTCGACAAAAGTATTCGAATATTACACAACCAAAATATAATGAGAGTTTAAACGTCAACTCAAAAGTACTTATCCAATTCTAGTTCGCGGCAATTGCATCCTCCTATTGGACATTGTTTGAAAACAATTGTGATAAACACTTTTTTCTCCACATAACTAACTAAACAGTCATTAGCCATGGATTCGCCATTTTGTTATCTTCACATTTTTCACATAATTCCACCCTGAAGATACTTTTTTAACAGTCGTTATCGTCACTGGTAATGTCAAAACTAACCTTACAAGTTGATACACAAATTTAAAGGTCTTGTATTTTTTTTGTTCGCACAAGAATTTTCGAAAAATTAGAGATCTCATTCAACTTAGAAAAGTTATCATCCATCTTGACACTCATAAATATAATTCTCATATTGGGCAAATAATTCATTATCAGTAACATCCCCAAAGTCATTTGGATATAATTTTACCAATTTAACAAGTGATTTAATGTCAAATGTTTCAAATGAAGAGCTAATAGTAATTCAGATATTTTTATAATTAATATTCTCTCCCCATTGTTAAATGATTGATCATTATGTTAAAAGAATGAAATCAAGTATAGCATGATTCGTAATAAGAAATTCTGAATGAGGAAAGAGTTGGGTTGGAAGTGAGAATAATGTGATCCCCTGAATTCGATATACGATTCAAATCAACTGATACTTTGAGATAATATCGATGCTGCAATACATCAACAAAAATATACCTTTATAAGAATTTTCTCAAAGTTACTAGGTCCCAATTTTATTTAATTTCTTAATTTATTAATATTCTCTTACCACAATTAAACAGTGAATATGGGTGTGTATGTCAAAATTCAATGCGTGTATAAATTCTTATCCAATATGTTGATTACTTATATAAATTAGGATATATACAATGCAAAATATGTTCGATTTGGATTAATGGCTACTTTAGCAAGAGAAATAGATTGGGCTGGCAGCTGCCTCATCTTCTTTTCTTTCTTGAACAAATTTTTTAAAGTTGTTGATTGATTGGAGTAAGATTATGATATAACAAGATGAGTAAGTGATTAGAGTTTTCATAAATTCGATTTAGAAAGATGATACATTAGGTTGACCTTAGGATTTAACTTTGATTGTTAATGACTAGAATTAAGAAAAATTGATTTAGTTAGGTGTGTTTGAGAATCAAAACAGCCTTAGGAGCTTTGGTGAGATTCGAACATGTGGAGTTGGGTGAGTTTTCGGATGAAATTGAGATATAAAATCGATAAAAATTGAACTCGAATTATATCTTGAATCGAAGAGGGAAACCTAAGAATGAAGCTTTTAGGGTTCAATTCGTTTAAGAATGCAAAAATCTGAGCGAAATTTAAGAGGAAAAGTTGCGATTTTCTTCCTTCTTGGCCGACGGCTTCAACACGAGAGGGGGGGGGGGGGGGGGGGGGGGGGGGAGAAGAAGGGAAAATGGGTTTATTTTTTTTTTTTGTCCGTTAACTCTTAAGTGACCTTTTTAACTTACACCAAAAATCAAATTATACCAATATTTTAGGAACGAAGAAATTATCTAAAATAGGAGGCGGAAATAAAAAAATAGAGTGATTGACAATTTAAACTCATTAGAAAATATGAGTCTAACCAAAGATAGAATGTAATATTGAATGGTAGACGGATAAAAAGCGAGCAACGAGGGAATTGGATGGGGTTAAATATGGGTGTGGAATCCAGAGGGCAGTCCAGAGTCCTGAGCCTGAGCCTGAGCCTGAGCCTGGGACGAGGTATGATCATGTGGTGGGGGCAGTGACAGCTAATTGGCTTATGGGATGAATTGATGCCTACATCAGTTAATGTCGTTTCTTGTATTTAGTCAAACGTCTTCAGCTGATTTTGACTCAAATTTACAGCACAAACCAAAGATGCCTCATTGCCTCCCACCCAATTCACCAAGGAATATCAACTTCTTTTTTAAACCAATTACTAATTTTCTTGTAATGATTAATATTTTCTTCGTTTCTTTTTTATTTGTCTTTTTAATCTTATTTTTTATTTTTAAATATTTATTTTTCGAATATAATTAATTGAAAATATACATTTTCAATATATTTTTGATTACTTTTTTCTTATGAATTTATCAATCAACTAATTATATAGTTTCAATTAATTGTCATTTTACATTTTTAATATACTTTTTAACTATTCAAACAGTTTCTTCTAGATGCAAATATACCAAAAATGACATGAAATTGATAGAAACCGGGCCAAATAGATCCATGGGCTATTATGCAGGCTTGCCGGTTCCTAGAGTCTAGACATAGTTACATACTTACATACTTACACTGTTTTGGCCTGTTTGGAAGCTAATGGATCTTTGACCCAGTTGCTGAAGCCCAACGGTTTTTAAACAAGTTAGCAACTCTATCAAATATCAATACCTGTCTAAGTCTTGCTCGTCTATGATGAGCAAAAGGGTTATAGGGTCATTTCACATACCCCATTCTACTGTTTTGGGTGTGTATAGTGATCCTATTGAAGGGCTGCCAATTGCAAGATTGCGAATGGTAGTAATATGGTACCACAAAAGTTATGAATTATGGCATTTCTTCAACATAATTAAATTCCAACTTCTCACTTCCATTTCAAAATAACTAATTAATGGTTTGCAATTGGCAGTACCATTTGGGCGTGTTATTGCCTGTATGAAAACATTGAATATTAAATTTGTTTGATTGTGTACTTAATAATAATGGACTAATAAAAGAAACAATCCATTGTTTACTTATTTGATGGCCGACTAAATTCCGATTACCTCATTCAAATAGTAATAATGACAGTATTATTTTTATAATATAAAGTAAAAATAGTATTAGTATAATTCGAAGTCGAAGTCGAGTCAACCTTGATAAAATGCCCCTAAAACAATCAATAATGGAGCCACATTGGGTAAAATAGTTTTATTGTGTGAACTTTCATCATTCAGTATTCATCAAACGACAAACATCTGGAACAAGAATCAGAACACCCTTCCCCAGAAAAAACCTTAAATGCCTATCTTGTTTATGAATAAAACTTCTTTCAAACAGAATATTAAGGTTAAAATAGTAGTTTCACTCCCAAAATGATCATATTTGTGTCATTGTGTGTATATAGAAACTCCCACCCCCCCCCCCCCCCCCCCCCCCCTCTCTAGATGGTCAATTTTTGGGACCCCACACGTTCGTAGTGATTAAATGGGCAACACATTCAAAGATAAAGAGTGTATTTATTTATAATTGGTTTGTTTGCAATTTGGAATTTCTTCAAGTCTTGGTTGTTGTCCCTCCTTGTCTTTCACTAAAATTCAAGGCTGTCTTCAGCAAATATTCAAAGTGTTGTTCATATTCTTCTATCTAATATTCTTCTGTCATCCCACAAAAAGATAATCAAAAAGAGGTATAATATTCAAACACTTTCTTCTTTATGCTACTTTTCTGAAAAAAGTTGTCATTTTTAGTACCAACTTACCTCATAACGTTCTTGTTAACTGATTGGATTAGGCTAGTGCTAACGAGATATTAATCCGCAATCATGAATGACATTATGACAAGGTGTCCGGTTCAGACAAGAACATGAATTTTTGTAAAAGAAAAATAATTCATAATGTTCATTTTCTTTTTAACTTTACATTCTATACTTTTACTTGTTAACTTTTCAGGCTGCTTATATATGTTTGTCTATTCCGATTGGTTTTTTTTTTATTGATTTAAATTGATTGTCTTAGTTTCTTATTTTATTGGTTCATGTGTTTGTCAGATTCTGAGATTTAGTACGTTGACTTAGCTTTCACTCATGGCTTGGAACTTTATGAAGATGTTTCAGGTTTGATGGTCTTCTTGTTTCTTTTATATGTTTCTTGTAAGGATATAATCTCTATCATCTCATGTTTTTATAACAAAAACTCCCGGTGCCTCTTAAGAAGCTCCCACCATACTCTATTTCCAATTGTCTTTGAAAGAAGAAGTAGTAAAATCTTGTTAGCTTGTGCTAAATTTTGAAAGCACATTACTCATTGATTAATAATTCATATTAAAATGAAGAACTAAACATATAGATCATTTTTGTTTATATTGGTTGACTCTTCCAAGTGATATAAACAGATTCGATTGGTATTATGGTATATATAAATTGTTTAGATTAAATCCTCTTTCCCATCTGTATGAGTTAAATAATCTGCTCTGTATCGCACGATTGGCGTTTGTTCATCATATTTTATGGAAATTATTAGTGTATATATTTCATATACGTACTAGGTTATTCTTATTGTGTCGGGCCTAGCCCACAAAGTATATTGTTGTAAACCTAGTTAGCCATTGTGTAGCTAATGTATTTGTGGAGTTGGAAATACAACCTATTAATTTCTACTTTTGACCAAAATTATGGATCAAGTAGCCTGATTGATAGATTAGAGTTGGAACTAAGAAGACAATTAATGTTCGAACTTGATCAACTAGATAGATTAGAGGTCGAACTAAGAAACACATCACACTAGTTGTAATTACTTTGATAAGAGAAAATGTTCTTCTACTGCAAAAATTAATAGTGGAAAACATGAGATTGTAACTTCATTATAATCAACTTGTAAGTAAGATAATTGCTAGATACTTGATCTTGATAAATTTCTCTTATTGGAAAAGGAGAAATACTGCTTTTTACCCCTGGGGTTGGTTTGCTTCTGCATTTGTTTACTCGTGATACTTTTCTTTCTCAAACAGCCCAGAGAAAGGGAAGTTGAGCTTGGTGTTAGACATTATATGAAGTCTCATGGAGCAAAAGTTGCAAGGACTCATCGGCATGATTGGCTTATATTGATATTATTGGGCGCCATAGAGATCGTACTCAATATCATACATCCATTTTATCGTTTTGTTGGGGTGGATATGATGGAAGACCTCAAGTACCCCTTTAATGACAACACAGTACCAGTTTGGTCTGTTCCTGTGAGTACCTTTAAACATTTAGATTCATTCTGAGAAATCCTAATCACTCCATCCGTTTTCTTGTAACCACTAAGGATACTCTTCTTCCTCACTGAGAATTGGACACCAACTCAAATAGTTATAACAGTTCGCAACTGTTGATTTCCTTTTGTTTTTTCTTTATAATGTATCACTTGGAAAGAATATGGTTGGTACTTATAGATGCAAAGTTTGCTACAACATTGAATTGCTGCATTGCAAGTTACATTTGTTGGTATATCATTATTTTCTCAAGTGGTATTTTAAGTGCTCGATGAACAATTAATTTTTCTGACAATTTCCTGATCAGATATATGCAGTTTTGTTGCCCATTGCAATTTTCATCTTCATCTATCTTCGTAGAAGAGATGTTTATGATATGCACCATGCCATACTAGGTAATAATTATAATTTTTTAGTTTTTAATTTATTTTCTTGGGAATTCATTATTAATCTTTCTTTGCAATAACTTCCATTTCTATACGTTATGATATGTTAATGAGCTGAAAACTGGCTGACAAGTGTTTCTTCTCGTAATAATTGCAGGCCTTTCATTTGCAGTATTGATAACTGGAGTCATAACAGATTCAATAAAGAACGCTACTGGCCGACCTCGGCCTAATTTTTTCTGGAGATGTTTTCCTGATGGAAAAGATGTACTACCTCCTTAACTTCTCTTTTTCGGGGTCATCCGTTCTGTTTTGATAGTCCTCTATAAATGATTAATTTAGTTGCAAAAATCTTCACATTATACTCAGAATGTTACTTTAAATTTATGCTCCACAATGTATCTATCTCATTAATCTCTAAGAAGCTTAGGGTTCATGGTTTATTTAAACTAGTATTTTGGGCACAGCGATGCTTGTGCATCTAATAATGATCATTAAATAAAAAATTTAAAATTAATAATTATGAAAAAAAATTTAATAATTTGTCACGTAAAAATATTTGTTCAAATTTATATTTAAACTAATTTATATAAAAGTATATTGAATTATTTTGTATTTATAAATGTTCCTACAATTAAGGGATTTAGAGAACATGGGGCTTCACTACAAAAATAACTAATTCCCCCCTTCCCCAATTAAATATAGTGTAGATACCAAGGGATTCAGTTTTTTAGTTTTCGATGTTTATAAATTATTTTTTAAGCATAGTGTGTCATGCTTCTTTGTTAGCTATGTGGCTATGCGCTCATCAAAGATGCTAATTTAATTAGGCAACTTTGATTGAGGTACATATTTTGGCTTGTACTTCTCGAGTCTCTAATACTTTCGTCCCTTTTGTACTTTCAGAATTATGATGCTTTGGGTAATGTGCTTTGCACTGGCAAAGAGAGTGAAATTAGGGAAGGACATAAGAGTTTCCCTAGTGGGCATACGTCATGTAAGTAACTCCTGGGAGTGCAGGATAGATGCTTAAGTAATTCTCTCCTAAGTTAAAACGCACAATCTAAATCCTTTTGTTTTTATTAAACAGGGTCGTTTGCTGGTTTGGGGTTCTTGTCACTCTATTTAGCCGGAAAAATTAAAGTTTTTGACCAGAAGGGGCATGTTTCCAAACTTTGCCTTGTCTTTCTCCCCCTCCTCTTTGCTGCTTTAGTTGGTGTCTCGCGCGTTGATGATTACTGGCATCATTGGCAAGATGTATTTGCAGGAGGTCTAATAGGTCTGTTGTTTTCATGCATCACTTGTTGAGCTATGTGAATGAACGAAAGAAGAGTTTACTAATATATGTGTTTGCATACAGGACTTTCAGTGGCAACATTTTGTTATCTGCAGTTCTTCCCACCTCCATATCACAATGAGTGTAAGACTTGTTTATTTACCCAATGTTCACTTGATCAGAAACTTGCATTGCTGGTGTATTATGGGGACCATTTCACTCTTGTTAGTTTATTCACTATCTTGGAACAGTGTGCCGCACATAGTTAATCATTTTTACCAAGTAGTAGCATTGAAGTTTTTGTTTACTCTGGAACCTGGATGAATATGATTTTCTAGTTACTTCATACAATCTTACTGAACTGTCAATGGAATGACCAGGTTGGGGTCCGTATGCATACTTCCGAGCCCTTGCGGAATCAGGTACTAATACGCGGGAAGGCAACGTGATGAATGGATTGGATTTGCAGACCATGGGGGCTCAAGCAATTGTTCGGAGACCTGCAATAGCTAACACTGCATTTGAGCCTTCAAATCACATTAATCCAGACTACTCATCTTCAGGTGATTTGGAGCGTGGCAGTAACTGAAAAGTCGAACATCTATTATGTAACTTTTTTCTTGGAGTATATTGTTTTTCAGTTGTAGCACGCACGTGGTATATATGGAGTAGATATAGCCATTTCTTGATTCCATTTTCAACCAGAGATCAGCTTATAAACTGACTTTTATGATGCTTGTGTATAACGAAACCGAACAAGATACTGAATGCTGAGTTTTCTACTTCATCTTCTCGCAGAGACATAAATTTACTTTTGAAGGCACATTTACTCCTAATCCTACTTAGCATAACAGTCCATCCATTTCAATCTAACATGTAGGGTGAATGATCTCCTGGATTATAATCCTACCTGGCTAAAGGGGCATTTAAATGTTCAGGAAATTGCTGGGAAAACCCTCAAGTTTCTAGGACATCGGATGATACATAGTTAATCGGAGATAGACTGCTATGATTCTTGAGTAGTTGTATAAAATTTGCGTAGTGTATGTATTCAATGTTGTTGAAACAGGGGATGCCCTGTTATTTTTACATACATATCAATTGATTAAATATTCCGATGTTTTTGTTAATATAATGTGTAGAATCAATCGATGCATGAGACACCAATATAGAGTAGAGGATCCGGAGCATACAAGGCTAGAATTAACGTGTCAATATCGCCATTTGATATTCTACCCAATAAATATGGCAGAAGTAGTTGGCATCTACATCTCTATCTTATCATATTGGTTGACTTCATGTTTCAGTAATTTACTAATCTGAGATTCCTTAGGGTCGAGAAGGTGTATGTGTGTAGTCAACCGCTCTATGTTGATATGCGTTTCAAATATGGTGAGTAAAAGAGCATGGATTTTCCAAACATGGCTTTCAGTGTCGGTATAAGGCTGTTGTCTATTATAATTGCCATATTGAATTTATATTAGGACCATTTTAAAAGCGGGGCATCTCCTATATGATGGTCTTAAAACTTATTCATATTCTTACAACTTTCAACCCTCCTAAAATGTACCATTGCGTCTCTATATTCTGAGAATGGATATCCAATACGCTCAACACAGAAGCAGATGCTGGAGGAGGAAGTACAAACGCCTCGATGATTCTAATAGGAGAATCAAGAAAGTGAGGTTCGCTAAGCTAGGGAAGAGTACTTCTTCGGTGAGGAAAGCTAGAGGAGCTTTCAGGCTTGTTTCACCAATCAAGGTAATAGTTAGGATCCATGATGCTTACATCGATAAGATGATAAGTTTAACAGGTTCTAAGGTACATGTTTCTGGTGAAACGGCTGCATTCGTCGTAGGGGGGAGGGGATTGCATGCTGGAACTAGATGAAAGATGGTTGTAGGTGAAGCAGATCCAGAAGCAAAGTTGCAATGAGAAATGGGTTTTCTCATATTTTGTTGTTTGTTTCAGCTTCAAGTGTGGAGTGTGTTTATCCTTTAATTGTTCCAATAAGTTTTTTTTCAGTTTTCCTTTGTGTTCAACCTTTTCATGGATTTTCGACAAGTATTCTTCTTGCTTGTTCCTCTATTTAAGCACAAGGAATAAAAATGTGTTGTCATGCATATGTTATGTTATATACTTATGTGTAACGACACTTTAATGTCATCAAGTTTAACAATTTCGTTAATTTAATGACCATACCGTAACAATTATACTATTTTTCAAGAATTAACTCCACAAACTATCTATTAGAGTAGTAAATGATTCGTTTTGAATAAGTTGTATTCAACTACTACCTATTGTAATAATAAATGATTAGTTTGGAACAAGTTATATTCAACTACTAAAAATGTCATTTAATAAAAATTCATGTAACTATAATGAAACCCTTAACCTTCTATATTATGAGTTTTATTACTAATTACATCATTCAATTTATTTTAATTAGCTTAGTCTAATCGTCATCGATCATGCCTTCTCAATGGAGGTCATGGGTTAGAGATCTGTCGAGGGTTGAAATATTTATGGATATCTCTGTCCCATTGTAGTGTAGATTTCCCTCCCCGATAATTTATGATTTTCTTACTTGTATAATGTCGATTGGTTAAAAAAAATTATTTTAATTACAAATTTATTGTTCTCAAACTTAACCTCAAAATAATCTGAGAGATGATATTGAAACATAAGTAATGAAAAAGGTCAAAATGAGACATGTAATGATGAATATAGTGAAAATGATCGTTTGTGTGATTAACCCTTAATACTATTTCAACCTATGCTCTTTTTCTTGACAATATATAGTACAAAGTGATTGAATTATACGTGGGAAGAAGCTACTGAGAGAGCAGGTAGATTGAATGTGAAAGCAATCCTGAGGAAGAATAATAAGACTGACTTTTACATATCACAAGATGTTACATACAGGGCATTTCGGTCAACTTTGACCAAATTGGTTTATTATTCCATAATGATCTTTTCGAAATGTTTATCGTCTCTAAAAGCGATAGTGAATGTGGTTTATTATATTGATGTGTGGTTGAAAGAATGAAGTTTCTAATAACATATCTACTTTATTCTAAGATAAGGGTTGCAATCGTAGAATTGTACTAAACCTATATAGATATTAATTCCGAACTGAACCAAAAAAGCGTTGATAATATAATAAATTATTTTGATTTCGTTGATTAGATTGAAAAGCCAGAAAACATAAAGTTGTCGACTCCAATCAAAATAACTAAGCATGTTCTAATGCTCTTTCTCAACTTCTTCTAGTTTGACCTCAAAAAACTAAACTGGTAAACAAAAAAACACTGGATATCAAGAATACCAAGACTATATGTCATTGACTTTGTGTCTTCTACATTGCTTAAAAGAATACCAAGACTCAATACATAAGCAGCAAGCTTGTTTATTCATCTGTATATAATACCATTAGGAAAAATAAAAAGTTGAGAAAATCAAATTGTGGCCTATGTAATGAATGCTCAGTTTCTAGTATTACCTCAACTCATCCTGGTGATGATCATACTAATTAGCTCCTTAAAAACCATATCTGCAACTGAAAAAACTGCTATAGCAAAGCCTGGTTGCGACGATCATTGCGGGGAAATACCCATCCCTTTTCCATTTGGGACACGGGAGGGTTGTTACCTCAACACGCTATTTCGAGTTGTCTGTCTCTACCGCGACAATACTAATGATCCCCCGGAGTTGATATTATGGGATATTAGTACTAATGGAAGTATCACACACATATCGATCCAAGGTCAACTAACAATATTGATGGCTGTTAATAGGAGATGTTACAACAGGTCTGGTGAATTAACCACTGATTTGTTGGACCCTTGGATGAGGTTGAATGCCCCAGGTTTCACGATTAACAGTACTGCCAATATGTTCACCGTGGTTGGCTGTTCTGATATAGCCTATTTCGAAGGCAGCAACCTTTTCAGCAGTCAGAAGTATAGAACTGGCTGCATGACATTTTGTCAATCTGCTGCTGATGTGATCAATGGATCTTGTTCAGGTTTAGGATGTTGCCAGGCATCCATCCCACCAGGCCAGTCGGGGGTCAACATATCAATGGATACTTCTTTTGGGCATTCAAATATATCGGATTTTAATCCATGTGGATATGCTTTTGTTGTTGAGAAAGATGCTTTCAAGTTTTCATCTGCAAATCTTACGAATATGATCGATTCACCATCGCTCCCTATGGTTATAGATTGGGCTGTACTTGATTGGGATACAGCTTCCAGGGAAGTTGATTTTTCTGCAGCAGCCAGGACATGCGAAGCTGCCAGGAAGAACATTTCTCTCTACACGTGTAAGGGAAATACTTCTTGCTATGAGCCTCAAACCTCGGTTGGATACCGTTGCTCTTGTCTTCCAGGTTATCAAGGTAACCCCTACCTTGATGGCGTTAACGGTTGCACAGGTACTTCTCTAATTTATCACGATCAATATTGTTTAGTGTATGTGTACAAGAAGTCAGTACATAGGAGAAAATTAGGTGATCCTAAAGCTACTTTTGTATGTTATTTCAATTTTATTTCGTTCACAACATCCAATTCTTTATTCTTAATATCACAGACACGGATGAATGCCAAGATAACGTCGACAATTGTGCAAACGATAGCGAGTGTTACAACACTATAGGTAGCTATGAGTGCAACTGCAGGAAGGGGTACCGTGGTGATGGAAGAAAAGATGGAGAAGGATGCATACATATGGCTGATGATAGTAGTAAATTTTACAAACTTGTTACAGGTACTTATTTTCTGGAGAAATGATAACCTTCCATATAATCTTAATTCTTAAGTGATCGATACAACTTTTTGACATATGCCATATTCGATCCTATAACAGGAGCGTCTGTGGGAGCTCTGTGCATAATTATAGCTACTATTTGGTTATACTTTTGGTTCAAGAGAAGAAAATCAATGGTTATGAGGGATAAATTTTTCAATGATAACGGTGGGATGCTATTGAAGCAACAGTTAGCAACACAAGGGAGTGGTAATGTAACAGTTATCTTTTCGATCCACGAGCTCAAAAGAGCCACCAACAATTTTGATAGTAACAAGATCATTGGTGAGGGAGGATTTGGGACAGTTTATCATGGAATTTTGGACGGTAATCGTGAAGTGGCAATCAAGAAATCTAAATTGATAGATCGTACTCAAATTGGGACATTCATCAATGAAGTAATTGTGCTCTCCCAGGTTAATCACCGAAATATTGTGAAATTATTAGGTTGTTGTCTTGAGTCTGAATTTCCATTGCTAGTTTATGAGTTCATTGATAATGGTACTCTCTTTGATCACATACATGAAACTGGAACAACATCTAAGCTTTCACTAGAACAGAGATTAAGGATAGCTTTAGAAACCGCAGGGGTACTGTCGTATTTGCACTCTGTAGCTTCACCTCCTATAATCCATAGGGATATTAAATCCAGGAACATACTTTTAGACAAACACTGCATAGCAAAAGTGTCGGATTTTGGCGCATCAAGGTTAGTTCCACTAGATGAAGCTCAGATATCGACGATGGTGCAAGGTACATTCGGATACTTAGATCCTGAGTACATGCAAACAAGCCAACTGACTGAGAAAAGTGATGTCTACAGTTTCGGTGTACTTGTGATCGAACTTCTTACAAGCAAGAAAGTTGTATCTTTTGACAGACCTGAAGAAGACAGAAACCTGGCAAATTATTTTCTTTCGATTCTGAGAAAGAAAAGGCTGTTGGAGATATTAGATGGAAACATAGTTGATGAAAAGAATGTGAATATGCTGGAAGAAGTTGCGAATTTGGCGAAAAGATGTGTAAACGTCAAAGGATCAGACAGGCCAACGATGAAAGAAGTAGCAATGGAACTGGAAGGAAAATTGAAGGTATCGAAAGTTGAAAAAGAGGCAAAGGAAGAAGAAATGGAAGCGTTGTTAGTATTTGAATCAAGGAGTTATAAAAGCATATCTAGTGAAGGTCTTTATGGTGACATGAGTGAACTTATGCATCTAGAAAAAGGAGGTGGACGCTGATTGCTTGTGAGTCACTTCATTATTCTGTCAAGTGAGGTCGACCAACTATATTCTAATCCTAAGTGTACAAGCATGGCATCTCCGTTGAGTCTAATCAACTCGATTTCCCAAACGAGTCCCGTGCCAGTTTGTTATGGACTTTTCATATCTAATCTTTCTCTTCACGCGTGACATTTCCGCCAAATTACCGTGTCACATATCAAATTTTTACATGTTACCTCACGGACCCCACCTTCAGCTTATGTGTTCTGTCCACGTCATTCAGCCCACTCGAAAAGTGTTGCCACCTCACCAAAAAGTTTACACATACAGATAACAAATTGTTTAGGACATTATGGGTTCCAATTACATATTGCAATTGTTTTTTTTATTTCATTTATTAAATACATTCCTTAATTTACCATTCAAACTTTGCCTATTACCAAAATACCTTAAGCTAATTAATTAAAAAAGACATTACATATATGAATGAATGACGATGAGATGATAAAAAAAATTGGCAATCTTTGTAGGAACTTTCCCATCTTAAATGCATAATTGAATACACATGCAAAAGGGTTTCTGCCTAACTGAAGAGATCAATTAACTAAATGGTTGGCAAAAATATCAGGTTTGTCTCTAAGATGTTACTTTTTCTTAACAAAGTCTGAGTAGTATTAAACCAAGATTATGGGATTCTTGAGCTACCTGCTACGTCTATTCACATTTCAATCATAAATGAGTAAGTTATACTTTGCTTTACTCTTTCTCTTGTTGTTTATTCATCTCTCAAACTTCCAAATTCATTTAAAAGAAGTGATTTTGTTATGTTGTATGGCTAGATACATTGCAAAACAATTAAAAGTTTGCAAGTTAATGTTTGTTACTTGTCTGTAATTGTACAACTTGATTCTTTCTTAAGATTGACTAGGAAGGTTGGCATGAGCAATTGAGCATACAAGGTAAAAGATGTTGATAGTTGTGAAAGTACATTGTTTGTATTGATAATTCAACATTGTCAATTCAAGAATGATAATGATGTGGTTGGTAGTATTTATGTTTTTGTAATCAGATCCATAAGAAAATCGGTGTGTGGGTATTTCTTCAGGTTGATTGAAGAATATGGAGAGAAGTTGTGATTTTTGTGTGAGACTAAGGCCTGTTGTATTCTGCCCTGCTGATGCAGCACATCTCTGCCTCCCTTGTGATGCCAAGGTTCATTCAGCTAATGCTCTTTCCAAGAAGCATGCACGCATTCCCATTTGCGATATCTGCACAAACCAATCAGCATATGCTCGTTGTGCTGATCATCGGATGTTCATGTGCCATGACTGTGACCGCTTCCATCATCATCTAACTATTAAACACAAGAAACAAGTTATCTTTACTTACACAGGTTGCCCATCTGCAAAAGAATTAGCAGAAGAGTGGGGCATTGATCTGAGTGCTCTTGAAAGTAGTACTCTCTTTGTTTCCCCATTAAATTCGAACGCACAAGGCAATACTGTGAATGTTCTAAGACAGTTCAATTCACAGATTGGAGGCTCTTCAGTCGTATCTTCCGTAGAATCCCTGCTGTCTAGTGTTTCGGAAGAATACGAAGTAGGAACAAGCAATAGCCATATCAAGGTATGTCGGTAAAACTTACAATAATGCTACACCGCAAATTATCATTTGAATGATGCACTAACCTCTGCTTTTGATATGTTAGCTTTGTAAAGTTATGCCAAACTGAGTCAAGTACTATCTAGTAAGAAGTGGATGATTCAACGAATAATACCCAGCCGATAGGATCCATGGAATAACGAATTTGATAGCTCCACACTTAATGCAGGCCAATATGCGAGACTGGGGAGACAATAATTCTGTGGTATGGCAACAAGTTCCTGATTTGGGAAAGCTTCAGCTGACAGAGGGCAGCTACAGATCTTCACGAAGTGGCCAAGAACAAGTTGATGCATCTTCAGCTATAGACAGTACTGATTGGAAGATGAGTGACAATAACCATCGCCCGGTGCAGCATCCTGATTTTCAGCTCAATGGGAATCTTGATGTGAAGATGAGATCGAAGCCTTACCCCTCATTGTTCTCTCAGATGGACTTGTTAGCAGACATTCTAAATGGGGATTACTTTTTGCAATCGAAAGGACCCGTTCAAAATAACCAGGTGCTATGAATAACTTTTCAATCAAAATTTCTGAAAATTAAGACTGCGCATATGCAAGTTCAAACTTGTCAAAAGTGTGAGATCAGACCACTTTTCATCAGTTCGGACATGTTTTTGAACTTTGTGCATATGCACTTGACTAATTTTATGATCAATACAGTTGTGGTCTCAAAATATGCAAGACCTTGGTGTTTGTGATGAGCTATGGAGCATGGATGATCTTAACATGCCAGATTTTGATTTGACATTTCAAAACTATGAAGAACTGTTTAAAGTCGATGAAGAACCTAAGACAACAATGATCAATGACAAGACTAATACACCCTCCCATCCATAAATCAACTTTTCAAATAGTGAGGTATATACAATAGATTGACTGATGCAAAAATTGACTAACACTGACTCCATCTCATGAAGATTGTCCACTTTCAGACTATTTCATTCATAACTTAGCCTATTTGACCAACTTTTACATGCATATTTAAGATATGGATCCATTGAACTAATTATCCTTCAATTTTTTAGAAAGTCAGAACTGGACAATCTTTATGGGATAGAGGGAGTACAAGATTAATGACTTACTATGAAGCCGATTACAGTCTTTAGAAGACTTACATATATTGTCACTCAGCTGAAACGAAGAGTCTGCAGCTGGACTCTGGAGATACTGTCTTCATAAGACATAAGGACAAGAAAGGCAGCAGGTAGGTTTTATGGACCGTGGCAATTACATCGATTGATCTGTACTTGTTTCTTACTACATAACCAAAATTAGCTAGATCCTTGTATTAGAAGTTCAACTTATTACTAATAAACATGCTATCTTGTAAGACCATTTAAAGTTTATTGAAATTGGCACTCCTGTCCTGTTATATGGCTATATCATAGCCAACTTCATGCAGAAGGAGGTAGATTGTTTAAGCAGGGTTTTTTAGATAGAATCTGAAGAAGCACCACTTGATATATTTTATAACAAGAACATAACCAAATTGATTTTATTAACTAAGATAGATATGGTTAGGTATGAAAAACAAGCTGGATATATCTTATAGAAAAGTGAAATCTGATACCATGAAACTGTGAAAACTGAAAAGCAAGATTTTAAAGGCATAAGACTCCTGGTGATGCAAACAGTGTGATAACTCAAAATTTTATCTTATTTCAACAATCTTTAATTATTGGCTTACGTTACGAACATGGACTTATAGCATCAGACTTGTGTTGAATCAGTTCTTAAAAATTTCTGCTGTAAATTTCAAGCACCCCTTTATCGAAACAAAACCAGGAATGCAGGTAAGTTATATTAGTCAAGTTCAAGTAGTTTTAGTTTTCAGCTAAAACTTCATAACATAGTAATTTGATGATATTTATCTCGAGTATAGTGACCTTTACTATGCCTTGGGAAGTAGTGTAAGGGAAATAATTATGATTCTGCTATATGAAATTAGGAGTGATATGTGATAATGTATATCAATCGCCACATCTTCTTCTTTATATTGGATTCCTTCGAATCGTATATAGAAATACGTCTGTCTAAGAAACTAAATAGACGATGATATTCCGTAACATATGATACTAAAATCCTACGTCATTCTGTAACATATATTCTTATTATAATCTGTAATATATTGTGTATTGGATGATCTTACGCCCTCCTCAGTATATATTTTCTTTAGAAGTAAACAAAGATATGGAAGAAACTGGCAAGAATAAGAGAAAATGATAACTGCTAATATAGATTGAGGTTGAAGCTAAGCAATAGATTCATAACGTGATAAGTAATACTCTAAATAAGGTGCTGATCACTGAAAGGCTCTAGCTATTAGCAGAACCACCAGTGGCTTCAGTCATAGCATCAATAACATCCATATCGGTCATTCCCATTCCCTCTGCCGTATTATGGCCCTGCACTCTTTGGCCATCGAAAAGGAACCGGATAGTGCCATATTGTTCCCCTAGGCGGTGACAGTAAGTTTCCATTAGACATCGAAGAGGTGCATTAGGTCTGACTCTGATATAAGCATCTTCCTCGTTGTACCTTTGTACTTTGAGGGTTATATGAGTGATTTCATGTTTAACCTGAGAAGGGGCTTCCATCTCTGATTAGTCTTGGTTGTTTTGCTTGTTAGTAATATATTATTATGTGGTTATTTATAATGAGTATGGAATATGAAGAGGCTGTAGACCATAGAGCATACTCAATGTTCATGCATGTCTTTCAATCTTCTCTAGCTTCAAATTAATGCTTGATGAAGACCACATTTACCCTCATTTGGTTTCAAGAGTTGAGGGGTAATTTGCAATATGTATCTCCTTATAAGCTTCGGTTTAAAATTCATAAATAACAATTGAAAGAAATTGGACGCAATATGCAACTTTTATGTTACTTGAGCTTATTAGTTAGAAACAAACGAGTCATTTTTTGTGTGTTAACTAGTTTGATGTTAATTTTGTGTTAACTAAATTTTAGCCATTAAATCATCCTATATTAAATTTTAAAATCTTATGATTGTTTTTGAAATTATATTTGTTTCTTTTTAGTTAACACACAAATATAACTCTAAGCTGAACAATTGCCAATAACATTTATTCCTAACTCATCTTGAATTGGTACTAATCGAGTCCAGATCTTCTGTGACCTTGTGCGATGCTCTCCGTTACACTTCTATTATTTGTCTACTTTTTTGGATTTTTAAGCACCATATCTTGTTTAATCATATTGTTAAAGACATATATTACTATATCTGATTCAAAATAATTTTCATTTATATTTGTAAAGGCAAATATTTGAAAATTCGTAACTTTTATCGTTAACAATTAAAAATGATAAAATTTGATCACAAAAAGCAAAATCAACCAGTTTTTTTTTTACTGGAAGTGATAGTAAATAACGTTATGAAGATTATTTGTTAAGGTAATATGCTTGAAAGTTTAAAAAAATAGCTAAACAATAAAAGTGTAACAAAAAAGTGTTGGAGATAATCCGAACTTGCAATAACCTCTCTAACTAGATTTCTAACTTAACGCGTCTTATTACATCTACCTAGTAATTAATTAGAAATAGGTGTTTCTTGTATTACTTGTTACATGTTAGTAATATTATTAATTGTTTATGTAAAATATAATTAAATTGAACTTCAAATTTCGAAATGAGTTAAGTGAGCTAGCTTGAAGCTCGGCTTGGGAATGGCTCGTCGAGCCGAGCCAAAGCCTCGTTTATTGTTGAGTCGAGAAAAAAATTCTTGAGTTCGGGCTCGACTCGACTCGTGTACAGCTCTAATCATGTGTGCAGTGCAAGAGGTTGAAAGCCACAAAAAAACTACTATTCCTTCCATTCCATTTTCTAACCTCTCGTCGACCTTTCACGGTCAATAGAAAGACGATTTAAAATGTAGATATCTCTTATGGTACGTTTGGATTGAGGTGAACTTAGGTGAAAGATATCATTCACGTTGTTTGGATCCAATTCTTTTATTTTTGTTCAGGTTAGTGTAGGAATCTAGGTTAACACATTCTCCTTCATTCACCCTCAAATAGTTCACCCCAAAATCAGTGAGTAATGTTAGGTTAACGAATTAAACTTATTATTATTATTATTATTATTATATGAGGCTAAACTACCCATCAATCATACTTCCTTTTGTCAAATATTATTTGCCTCTAAAAAAGTAACTTCCCTCATCATATAAATTGCCGCCTCATTTCTTTTTTGCGTATGCTTGCCAACTATTTCTTTCTCGCTTGAAAATCAGCTTTTTCTATATTGTTTCACCTATTGAATGGTAATTATTTTTAAACAGGAATTATAGTAGTTTCACATACATTCCCCTACATTGCCATAACCTATACAGTACTAGTTTTAAATGTTTACCTCACCTAGATTCACCCTAATCCAAACACACCATTTATTCAACACTCATAAAAATTATAATAAGTTGATATTTTTAAGTGTACATTTGAAATGGATCCAATAACATCTCACATTGTTATATTATTTCTTATTGACTAATGAGAATTGACCGTCAAAATTTTCAAAGTTTGAATCTCAAAATGAAAAGTGGAATTAAAAAATGGAATGTAGGGACATGAGTACTACTTTGGGTCAATGGAAATTTCTCAATAAGTCTACATTTTTATGAAATTTGAAAGACCGTTTGTGCAATTAGCTCGCCCCATCCACATTCGTCGCGATAATGATTTTGGATGGTTTATTATATTTTGTACGATCATATGTTAGATTATATTAGTAATAGTCTTCTTAAAATGTGTTTTAAGGACACATATTAAGAGTAAAGTTGAAATATTTAGTATAGCATCTGAAAGCATATAAAAAGATATGATTAAAAAAATCTTTACATATCAAATTTCAAATACAAATATTTGGCAAAAAAGTATTTCTCGACCCCAAATTATAATATTATAAATTTAATTTTATACAAAAAATTAAGAAAAATCCAACTTTACCTGTAAAAGCGGGAGTATCATTTTTCCTCACTCTCAAATCAACCAAATTGTTTTTTATGTTTAGGTAAAAAGTTCATTCAATTCTTGAAGGAAGGAGATAAATAATTGAAGGGTATTTTTGAAAGGGTTTGTTAAAAATGTGTTTTAAAGATGCATGTTAAGTACTAAATATGGAAATAAAATTTAACATTTAGAAGTATACAAGATAATATTTGTATGAATACAAAATAACATTTAAATTTGAAGTGTAATTAATTTTTAATTTATCTCCTTATTAACCTTTTAACTTGTATCGCATGATAGATTTTAGAAAAATTCACAATTAAATAACTAAAATTTAACATTTAGAAGTATACAAGATAATATTCATAGGCATACAAAGTAATATTTAAATTTTAAATATAATTAATTTTTAATTTATTTCCTTATTAACCTTTTAACTTGACACATTTTAGAAAAATTCATAATTAAATTAGTAAAATTTAAGAAGGAGCAAATGGAAAGTGTTGATGTCTCGAAGCTAACCCGCCGCTGTATGTCAAGTAAATAGAAGACAAGAAGAGACATTTAGAGGATATGGAGGATTGGAGGTCTGCCTTTGATTTCCAACCCGACGTATCATTCATTTTTTCATTTACTTCACCGCTACTTTTTGCCCTTGTTTTGGCCTACTTTATTCTCTTGCTTTTATATCCAACTAGTCTTTTAGGCATAATAAATACTTATGCGTCATAATAATAATCATTAATTACAAAATTTAAAATTAATAATTATATAAAATAATCATTAATAATTTATTACGTAAAAATATTTATTCAAGTTTATATCTAAGCTTAATTTATAGAAAAGTAATTTTGAACTAAATTTTATTCTATAACTTCTCCTACAATTAAGGAAAATCTTTAACATGGGGCTTCACTAATAAAAAAACTAATTTCCCTCTTCCCCAATTAAATATAGTGTAGATTCCTCAATTTTTTTGAAATACTTCCTCCATCCCTAAATGATTGGAATATTTTGAATTTTCATGGTAAAAAAAACACAATTTCAAATATAAATAATTTCTATTCTATATGTGAAAAAATTATAAAAAGTTGATAGTTCAAAAATATATATTGAGAAGAATCTAACAAGATATCATATGACTATATTTTTACTTTTAAAGTTCGACCATGTAAAGTCAAAATGTACTAATCATTAAGGGACGAAGAGAGTAAAAGTTACAGATAGTCATGTGATAACAAACCAAATTACATTTCTAAAGTAAGTAAATGAGAGTTTAAGCACAACTTCATCTTCTCTGCTGTAATAATAATTTTTTATAAACAAAACCCAATATATGACGAAATAACTTCTTATAACAAAAATCGAACTGAGAACTCCTAAATTTAATGACCGAAAAGCATAATGATCCCGGTGCATTTCTTTATCTTTTATTCCGTAAATTAGGACTAATAGATCCGCATGTCCCTTGATTACACTTTATTGTGGGTGATGTCAAAGATTTAGATTCTTCACGAGGTACCAATTTGGCCTAATGGGAAACAATTGAAGCGTTGATTGAGAAGAATTATTACTATTTTATCCTTAAAAATTAAAATGCAAGTCAGTAGAGTCACACCATGCCACAAAAGAAAAAGGGACGTGATGAATAGCAAAAGGGCACAACCAAATATAATCGCTGACTTTTCCAGATAAATCATATCAGCTTTTTGAATTATTATTGGCTTTTTAATATCATCATTATAGACAAATTCATCTGTTTAACAACTTTATTTTAATAACCTATATTTATTTATACAACTATTTCGTTCCACTATACAGAATAATTGCTTTTTTTCTCAATCATGTCTACGAAAGGACTCGATCTTCTCTAAGCTGAAACCTCAATACTAACTTTTGTTTTTCCTTTTTACTTCAATTATTGCTAGTAGTCAACGAGGCAACTTGATTTAAATTCAAACAACAAAAATAATTCTTTTACTTCTTGCAAATTTTTCTTGTCTACCTTTATTGTTTTTAGTACTCCAATACTACAACCATTTCAATTTAAATTGGAGTATTATAATATATTGTGTGGTTATTTAATAGTATGAATGTTATATAATGAACTTTAAGTTAGTTCTATAATTATTCCTTTGAATCTATATTGAATGTTTATTGATCTAAAACCAATACTGAATTTAATTGAGATGGGGAGAGTGTTAATTAATGCTAAAAATAATAGATTATCAATAAGTTCATGTGATGATTCAAATTAACCTTAATAATATCAGCATGACCAAGTAATGATGTCACTCTTCTTTGATGAATTTGCTCTCTCAACTACTAATATTATGCTACCGTAAACTTTTCATTAAATTACTACGATGTGCTTGGTAACCGGAAATGAAATGTGAGTATGTGAGAATAGAATTAGAGTTGATTGTATTTCTAAATTTGATAGTTCTCGGTGATCAGGAGTAATAAATTGACATTATATTCATTAATTAACCCGATTATTCTCGTTTATCATTGTCATTTGTCACCAAATCTATAAGATAGTAAAATTCCCATGTATCAAATTTAATTGCGGAAGGAGAAAATTAGAAGTCTTTCTATAGAAGTTTCGAATTTTTAAATTTTCTTATTTACAGGAGAAATAATATATTATATGAAAATTACTTTTATATTAGTTACAATAATATATTTATTGGTATTTAAATAAATCCTTTTATATGCTAGATCGTCAATAAATGTTTTTTTTGTAATTGATTAATTTTGAAATTTTTGTGTAAAGATGATTGTTACGGTGTACAAGCATCAATTTTTATAGAGCAAATAGCTTCATTGATCACTTTTGTTAAAAAACACTAGTCGATCACCCTAGTATGACTTTGTATATTTTTAATCGCTCATGTTGGGTATTATATATACGTTTGGTCACTCACTCATTTTTTTGGTACAACTCTTGATTTTTCAAAAATTCTAACATTTTGGTAAGGATATTTTTGTCATTCTCGCATAATTTTTTAACTCCCATCACCTAACTTTCATTAACTTCCATGATAAATAAATACCCTTAAGAAAAATGTCAAAAATTTCGAAAAATCATGAATTGTACCAAAAAAACGCGTGAGTGACTTAAAGTATACATAATACCTAACATGAGTGATCGAAAAGTTACAAAATCATACTACAATGATCGACTAATATTTTTTAACAAACGTGAGTGATCAATTATGTTGGGTATTATTGCCTATTACAATTTACAAGAAGGAAAAATAAGAGAAGGGAGAGAAAGAAAGTTGGAGTTATTGATATAGTGGATGGGGATCAAAAAAACTCTCTCTGAACCCTCTCTCTAAATCCTCTCTCCAAACCCTAGCCGTCAATCACTTCTCATCTTCCATTCCTTTTACCTTCACCAGCAAATTTTTGCTTTTCTTCACTGAATTCATATCAAAGGGAAAAAAAAAAAAAAAAGTGGGATTAATCCATCACCATCAACTCAGTTAGCACATTTGTCTTAATTGAATCATCCTTGATTTTCTATTTGCGCTTGGAATCGGAATCAAAAGATAACTAATAATGGTGATTCCGGCGACTTTGCTTTTCTTCTCCCTTCCCAGCAGAGCAAATGTCAGAGACCAAGTTGGTATTCTTCCTACACCATCTGGCCGCCATATTCTTCCTTGTCGTTTTTATTTTGCCCCCCCTGTGGTCCTTAACCTCTCAAATAGAGGTCTCCTTCCCACTCCACAAGTTCTTTTAGTTGAATCTCTGCCCATGAAGCAATCGCATCAAGCGGAGATTTACAATATTCATCTCCCTAAAAGAGCCAGAGAGGAGGGTGTGTTCCTTTTTTCTTTACAGGATGAATCTCCGACAAAAAAAAGAGCTAAATATCCAACTAATGATTTGGTGCTTCTTAGTGATGGACTATGTGAGAGTCGAAAACGGAAACTGAATGTTGAGGCATGTAGGAGCAACAAAAAACATAGAGCACATGAGAAGAAAATTAACCACCTAGACTTGAATATCCAAAATTTCAAAGAAGGTGAAAAACTCATGTTTGTGCTTCAAACTACTGGTTCAGCTCTTTATACTAAGGCACCTGATACTCATGGAGGTGATCCAAAAAGAAAATTTTATTCCAATACTACTCAGAGTTCAATTAGAGGAGCATCAGAAACAAAGAAACTCAAATTCACAAAAAAGAACAACAATGGGACAGACTTTTTGACACCTGAATTGCACAAAATTGAAAACTTGGTATCGGATCTTGATAAAATTGGTGGACGGAAAACTGATACTGGAAGTCAAAAGCACAAAGACATTATGCCAAGTCAAATTCACCACTCGGATGTTACTATGGCGCAGCTGCATGAGCCGGAGGAGTTGGCTAGCAATCTGCAGAAAACTGGTATGGCTTTTTACTCCATTGTTACTTATTTGAATGATAAATTATCTGGATGTTTTCATGCTCTTTTTAAGGCTTCTTCTTTTAAAAAGGTTTTGGTGGTTGTCCATACACAACCCCAACATACCTCTTAATCTACTTTCTTGGAACTGTCGAGGGTTGGGACAAACCTCGACAGTTAAGCTTCTCACCACCTTCACCAAGATCCACAAACCTGATATTTGTTTTCTCTCCGAAACTCTTCATTCTAAAATGAAATCTGATGTACTCTTAGCTACGCTAGGCTATCCTTTATCGGTGGGTGTCGATTCAGTTGGTCGAAGTGGGGGCCTTTGGGTGGGTTTTGCTTCAAATGTTACTTATAAACTTCTTTTATCTTCTAAAAATCTCTTGGTCTTTGAACTTTTAATCGAGCATGCTGCTCCGTGGATTCTCATTTGTTTATATGGTGAACCCAAACTCCATTTAAGACAATCTTTCTGGGAAAACTTAGCTTTGACTTTAAAACCTTTCGAGTCCTCTCCTATGTTGATTCTAGGAGATTTTAACCAGGTCATTTTTTCAAACGAAAAATTTCCTATGAATGATACTTGTATCAAAGGCTCTGATTTCCTTTTGAATTTTCTCAACATCTTCGATTTTCAAGATTTGGCTAGCTTTGGTAACTTTTTCACTTGGTCGGGTTCTCGAAACAACGGTAGAATTTACGAAAAACTTGATAGAGCTATGGCTAATGATTCATGGTTTAACTTGTTTAGTAATGCTAGTTGCACTTTTCTCCCCTTCCAAAAGTCCGATCACTCGCCCTTTATTATCTCCACCAAATCTTCTTCTTCTAATAAAGTTAGACCTTTTAAATTAGAACAATTTTTAACTACTCTTCCTGAATTTAAATTAATCCTCAACGCCTTTTGGGCTAAACATGTCGGTTCTCAATCTTCTTCTATGTACGTTCTTCTTAATAAGCTTAAACTTTTTAAAAAAGAAATAAAGAGTTGGAATAAGAATAGAATAGGCAACATATTTCAAAGAATTAAAGATGTCCAGCTGAATTTGTCCACGCTTCAAGCTAATCCGGCTAACCCCCAAATTAACGACCTTATTTCTTCTCTAAACTCTCAACTTGATTTATTGCTTGAGGCTGAACATGTGTATTGGAGTTCTAGAGCCAAAATTTCCTGGGCAAAAAATGGTGACATAAACACAAAATTTTTTCATGCATCCACCAAAACTAGATTGCGTATTAACTCTATTTTACAAATTTATGATGACAATAATAATTTTATTACTGAGGAATCTGCTATTCAATCTACATGTTCTCAATTCTTCATTAAGTTGTTCACTCCACCTGATCTTTCTAATCATGGCTTAATGTTATCTAACTATGATTTCTCGCATATTTCTAATAAACTTAACTCGTATCAAGTCGCTGCTCTTTCAGTTCCATTTTCAAATGAGGAGGTCCGAGTTGCTTTATTTCAAATGCACCCTAATAAGTCTCCGGGACCCGATGGTTTTCCTGCTGGGTTTTACCAAGATAATTGGAATCTTTTGCAAAATGACATATGCTCCTCAGTTTTAAGTTTCCTTAATGGTGGACGAATTCTCAAAGAAATTAATAATACCTTTATAACTCTTATCCCCAAAATTAATACCCCTTCAAAAGTTAGTCATTATAGACCTATTAGTTTATGTAATACTCTTTATAAACTCTCATCAAAAATTTTAGTTAATCGTTTAAAACCGTTCCTTTCTTCTCTTATTTCAAAATTTCAAAATGGTTTCATTCCTGGAAGGAAAATACAAGATAATATTATTTTAGCACAGGAACTTACTAATTTCATTCGGACCTCCAAATGCAAAAAAGTAGGACTAGGGGCTATTAAAATTGATATGAGTAAAGCTTTTGACAGAATTAATTGGGATTTTTTATTTAAAATTCTCTCCACTATGAATTTTCCTTCTTCTTGGATTAATTTAATTAAAGAATGTGTTAGTACTGTCCAATATTCTGTCATTGTTAATGGTAAGGTCTCTTCCCCATTCAAACCTTCTTGCGGTCTTCGTCAAGGGGATCCCCTTTCTCCTATTCTTTTTGCCCTTTGCACTGAGGCTTTATCAGCCAATCTTTGTGGTGCTCAATCTAACTCCCTCATCAAAGGAGTTGGTATTACTAGAAACTCTCTAAAACTCTCGCATTTGCTCTTTGCAGATGATAGCTATTTTTTCATTAAATTAGATAGTAAATCCATTCAGAACTTCCACAATGTTTTAACTAACTATTGTAATGTTTCCGGCCAAATAGTCAATTTTGACAAATCTGAAGTCTTCTTCAGTCCTTTAACTCCTTCTCATGTCAGAGAAAAAGTTTTTCAGTATCTTAATATTAATGAATGTAAAAGTCTAGGTTCTTATTTGGGTATAAACCTTGATATTCATACTAATAAGAACTCTGTTTTTCTTGACATTATTGACAAAATCAAAAAGCGCATCTTAAGCTGGAGCTCAAAATTTCTTAATCAAGCGGGTAAAATTACTCTTATTAAATCTGTTTTAACCTCCATATTAGTTTACCCTATGTCGGTTTACAAGTTCCCGCTTAATTACATAAACAAATTAGAGGCTTTATTTGGGAATTTTCTTTGGAGTGATAATCACTCTACCTTTCAAAGCAATAGAATTCATTGGGTTAATTGGTCTTTCCTTTCAATGAATAATAAAATTGGTGGTTTCAATATAAAAAATCTTACTCTTTTTAATAAATCACTCCTTGCTAATAGTGGTTTCAAAATTCTACTCGACAACAACTCTCTTTGTGGTAATATTTTAAAATCTAAATACTTCCCAAATTCTTCACCATTATATTCAAATAAGAAACCGAATTCTTCTTGGGTTTGGCAAAGCCTTTTATATGGTCTTAATTCTACTAAAACTTTTTTGCATTGGCAAATTAAATCAGGATCCTCTGTTAACATTTGGGCGGATAGGTGGTTACCGATTCATGTAAATGAGTCTCTAACTCCCTTTCATTTCGAAAATTCCCATCCCCCACAACCCTTTCTTGTTTCGCATCTTATTATTAATAATAGTTTTTGGAATATTGGGCTTTTGAACTATCTATTCCCACCGAGAATCGTTAGTCTTATACTTCATATTGTCCCCTCCCATGGAGATGATGTTCTTACCGTCAATAACCAAAAAATATCTACCAGAAATATATATAATAATCTATTACATTCAAATATAAGTCTCATCTCCAAACCTTCCAACTACCCACAAATTCCTATAAAAACTTGGACAAATGTTTGGAAACTTCCATGTCCTTATAAAATTAAGTTGTTCATCTGGAAACTCCTATTGAACAGACTCCCTACTTCCCTGAACGTTGCGAAACGCACAAAACACTCAATCAATACCCTTTGTTGTTTCTGTAAGCATGACCAAGAGGAAATTTATCACCTCTTCTGTTCGTGCACACAAATACAACAGCTTTGGCCAACCCATTTGCTTAGAGATCTTCTCCACTATCCAAACCAACTCCATATTTCTATAGCCTTTTTAATTAACAAGCCTTGGAAATCGCATCAAAATGTTAAGGAAAATTTATTACTTCTTGTTAGTACTCTTTGGAGTATTTGGCTATGCAGGAATGATATGGTGTTTAATGGAGTTGGATTTCATGTTCATGCATTTCTGAATATGCGGATGTCCTTTATTAGTCTCTGGAGAAAAATCGATGCTCGCCCCTATACTTTTACTCCTATTGTACCATCAAATTTGTTTAATAATGTTGACATCTCATCGAAGCAAAATTGTAGAATTTCAGTGGTTTTCACCTTTGTTGATACCACGAGAAATGGTTGGAAGATTAATTTATTTGATCATTTGGATGCTCCCATTGCTTCAGTCTCTGAAGACTCAGAGTTGTCGAGATGTGGTTTTGATTCTCAATCGACGACTATCTCCCCTTGCCCTCGGAACTTGGATGAAACCATTATGCAAACACTTTTGTTGGGAATCATTTTAGCTATGAATAGACATCCGACGTCTATTCACCTCTTTACTGATTTGCTTTTCTCTCAGGTATTAGCTAGATGTTGCTCAGGTTTTACTACGACGAGTGCATGGAGGTCGTTTTGGGATGAACATCAAATCAATAGTACTTGTCTCACTTGGAGAACTTTGTTGTCAGTCATTACTAAGGATAGTTTCAATTTCTCCAATTTTTGTAATAAGGCAGCAAATACTTATGTTTTTGATCATGTCTCTTATGTTTTTTGTAATAGATATGATGGAGGGAGCCTAACTCTTCCATTGTAATAACTTTCCTATCTATCAAAAAAAATGATATAGTGGATGGGAATAATATTCAATCTCCCAATGAGTTGGGGGAATCGAGTTAGTGGGAGTAGTAGTTTTCCTTTTCCCACAAACATGCCCTTTTAACTTAAATCCACCATTTTCAACGCCCTAGGCCGACTGCTCTTCTACCGCGTCTCTATAAATAATCTCTTTTTTCCAGACTACCTACCTACCACTATAATTAATCTCTCAACGATAAATCATTTGTTTTTTTTGCAAAACTAATACAGTATATATCCTTACGTGGACTTCCAATATTGGGGAATTAATCTCAACTCATCAAAAATCATGTCTCAATAATTGACCTTCACCAATCTCATTTGGAATAACAAACTACAATACTGTTAAAGCTTACAAAAACACTCAAATTCGGAGTATATCGTTTTAGGGACTATAAAATATATTTATATTTATCTACTTATAAAAACATCAAAATTAGGAGACCAAATTTTATGACAGACTCATATTGAAACATTAATTAATTTTGCTATGGTGTCTCATTGAACTATAAAATATATTTCTCTGCTCTCCCATATATGATGATGATCTAAACCGGTTAAGAATTTTCTAATTACAATCTAATATCTTTAGCCATGTTCGACAAAATAAATACTCCCTCCGTCCCTAAAAGATTGTCACATTTTGACTTTTGGTGGTCAATAAAACACGATTTAGAACATAAATATCTATTATTCTACATGAAAAAAAATTATAAAAAGTTAATATTTCAAAAATATATATTGAGACGAATCTAACAAGGTCCCACAAGATTATATTATTTCTTATCGTTTAATGGAATTCTTGTTCAAATTTTATAATGTTTGACTAACAAAAGTCAAAATGTGACAATCTTTTAGGGACGGAGGGAGTATCAATTTAGAAATTATTCTCATTTGATCATCAACTAAAACATGATTTTATTGTACTAAATAAAATGACTATTGGTCGTATTATGTTAAGTTTTTACTTTGGAAAAAATTATGGAAAATAAACAATTTTGTTCATGATTTTATGACTTTAGCATCTAAAATAGTTTCACCGTAGTCAATTTTTTATTATTTAAGAACTAATACTCCCTCCGTCCTCTTATTCAAAGCCTTTTTTTAAAAAAAAAAAAAAATTAGAAATTCATTTATAGTCTCATTTAATCTAATAAACAAAAACAAATTAGAAAAAAAATAAGTTTGTAAGATGATATTAAATGTGTGTAAAAGTAAATAATCTTTAAAAAAAAAGCGAGGAGCTCTATGATGTTTTTATCACTTGTTTTAATTCTAGTCATATGAGATGTAATTTAGAAGTCCTAAGGCTTCAAACAACAATGTCCTTTTCTGATATTAATTGAATGCATTATCTACCAAAAAAAAAAAAAGCGAGGAAGAATGTAAATTATAAAGTTGATTGATCTGTCCAAAAGACAAATCCAAAGAGCTTAATTTTTTTTTTTTTGTAAATTAGCGATGAGGTGAATATCGAACCATGATCTTCCGGTCACTAGCAATAGACTTTTCCAGTAGACTATTCGATTAAGTCTACAACTCAATTAAGTCGCTTAGAATTGCGTGATAATTGAAGAAGCAAAAGCTAATATCTCGCCTTTAAATACGAGCCATGATGTTCCCTCTTCTCACACTGCATTCAGTTTCCCACAGACTATTAGCTTTTCTAATAAATTACTCTTTTTACATAACCATACAATATTAATATGGTTTATGGTGACTTGTTAAGGTCCAGTGATTTTTACAGAGGTAGCGGATGGCGTGGAAGGCGGCGGTGGAGGAGGAGGAGGAGTAAATAAATGTAAAAAGAAGAACCAAGATTAAGCTTTGCAGTTTGTTGCATTGCTGGGGAATTGAGGGTAGCGGTCCGATGAAGCTTAGGGAGTGTTTGGTTTAGCTTTTTTTCATTAGCTTATTTGAGAAGAAAAGCTCGATCAAACACCTTATATGGCTTCTTTAGTTTCTTGTTTTCTAAGATCTTATTCTCTATCAAAAACTCTCTTCACTTTTGGTATTTAATTTGCAGACATTATTATTATTATTGCAGAAGCTTTATTAAAGTTGTGAATGGAGAATGGAGATGTTTTTTTTCAATTAACAAGTAATATTATGTAGCTAATAGGGTGCATGCAATGTTGATGTTGATGGGCATGCATCACTTAATTACACCTATCTTCATCTTCATGTATCAATATTTGCTATTTTGTTTAATTTATCAATAAACGGATGCTTCACTTTATATTTATTCATTATTGCTACCACTTTATTAATCAAGATAGGAGCATATAATACGGTGTTACGCTTTATACTCTTTATTGTTACTCCACTTGTAACTTGTAAGAGCATTCTAATAGCCCTAAAACACTTCTTAAAAACATAAAAAGTAAAAAAGTATTAAATATTAAATTTTCTATCTCTAAATTTTTTCTCAAATATTATAAGGAGTGCCTTATATTTACACCTTCTCCAAACAATTTTTGTTCTTTATATTAAGTGTTGTAAATTATAAATAAAAAATTTAAATTTGTGTAAAAATTAAAACATACAATCTAAATTTGATAAAGTAATATAAGAAGTTGATTTGAGAAAATTATTTTGAGGATCTATTGCAAATGCTCCGAGGAATGTTTTCATCAACTGATTTTTTGTAAAGATCTACTGTACTATCCAATTATTTGTTTGATATAAATCATACAAGTAGTGTAGATTTTGATATAAATGTTGGCGTGGCTACGAATTTTTTGTGACAGAAGGATATAAAAGTTGTTATAAATATCGATTATATAACTAGTTAGTCTATTAGTTAAGTACATCATACTTATTATTAAGCTGAGGTGAACTAGGAAATTGGTGGCTTCCTATTGGATTACAAGACACCAAATTATACAACTCACCCAACTCATCATGCTCCAATTTCCTTCCGTTCAAAAAACAATCAAACTGGTTCAAATCGATAGTGTTTTGCTGTGTGTATAAAGGATCATCGAACTAAATTTATAGTCTTGCGTACAATTATATAGCACACAATCAAAATGGTTCAAATCGATACCATTTTGGTGTTGGTATAAAGGATCATCAAACTAAATTTATAGTCTTGCGTACAATTATATAGCACACAATCAAAATGGTTCAAATCGATACCATTTTGGTGTTGGTATAAAGGATCATCAAACTAAATTTATAGTCTTGCGTACAATTATATAGCACACCATGAAAATGAGCCCTCCACGATGAATAAAGAGAAGGTGTGCAGAGAAAATGGTTACTCGGTTTGTAAATAGAAAGTTAGTTCTACAGCTAATTTTTTGTAGTACATGGTTAGAAAGTAAAGCAAGAAAATGAAGGCAGCAAAAGGACATTTATTTAAAGGGTATTTGTGTTTAACGGCGCAATAAATTGATTTGGAAAGAGGAAACAAAATCTGATTACAACTTCACCATCACCATGTAATGTTCTGCTTCTGCACTCTACATTCTGCTGCCTGCACAGCTTTTGCGGAGTACTTCACTACACCACTACTAGCTACGGAGTACTAGCTTCCTCACCCATGACCCTTGACCCATGACCCTTGACCCATGACCCATGACCCAACCATACTTGAAAATTACCCTCTCCTCCTCCTCCAATACAAAGGAGAAAGGACCACCTATATGCTATACCCCCCTTGGCCTCACATCATTTAACATCCACTGACGGTCACCACCCCCAGAATCTCTTCCAACAACCCCGCCACCTCCTATCACCTACCCAACTACCAACAAGACCACCCACAAACCCCCAAATTCTTCAAATTCCCATCAACCTAAGCTCCAAACAATCAAGCCCGACTTAAAACGCCGCCTCGAAGCCCTATCTCCTTCCTCAACACTCTAAACCAAGGTTAGTTAGATTTCAGTTTTCAAATTTCATTTCAATCAGTTAGATTGATAGGAGTATTTGAAATTAGTTTTGTAATTCAAATTAGTTTGAAATGATTTAGTTATATGTTTTTGAAATGAATTGCATTGAAATTTCATATCAGTGATTCTATTTAAATTAGATTGAGTGAGTATTAATAAGTGAGTTGTTTGAAATTACAATAACCTAGCTAGATTGATTCTTTGTTTATAAATAGGTGATATGAAACATAAAAAATGGTCTCTTTTATCCTTCAAAAAAGTGTTTGTTATCATATTGTCTATATATGTTTGGAGTTGATGACTTCCATATAACCTCATTTACCACGGGTCCATGTATATCTTGGCAAAAAAAGCATTTGCAAGCAATTTCGCTAAAATGAAGTATTGTGAATTCTGGGTTGCTGTTTAGATTGGATTAAGATCAGCAAGCAAATCAATCAATGTGTGTGAATACTTGGTTAAACTCACTATACATACTTATAATTTTTTTAAAGAATGTCCACTTAACTATCATAATGTTTGTTTCCTCTGCCTATCACTCCTATGGCCTATGGGATATGACTCTGTGTTGGGCACTAATGGATAACAGTTGACTTGGCTTCTTCCTAGTCCACCAGAACCAGTTGGGTTTTTTGGTAATGATTTGTGACTAGTTACAAAAGTCGAATTTGAGCTGATATATATAATCCGTCAGATAATATAATTAGCTTATCTGGTCTCTAATGCTTTCGGATATTAAACACCTTTTTTTTTACTGGAACCAAGTCCAATACAAAGTGTTTTAACTAAGTATCAAGCTAGTAACAAGTTAAATACTTAAATTAGGTTAAACTAAATTCTTCTATTATCTTTGTTTTTTATACTTCTGTTTGAAGATTTTGGAACACACAAGTTATTTAAGGGTTTGTTCAATTTTCTGAAGTAGCAATTGGCTGAAATTAGATTCTGTAACTTTTGTTTGTTGAATAATTATTGTATTGTAAATATGTTATCGTGGCAATGCTTTGAAAATGATAATATGTTGTGCATATTTTAATCAGATTTTAATTATCAAATGAGATATTGGATCCCCTATATTTTTTATAGTTGCTCACAATAACTCCTCCCCCCCCTCCTTATATAAGAATCGGACCGAGGACTGTTCTTGTTTGCAACCCCTAGACCTTCTCATGGATCCCCCATGGCATTTTGTTTTTCTCTGCAGAGAAGGTTTATTGTTTGATTTGTGTGTCGATTCTACGAGCATCAGTGGGTCACTGTTGAGATATGGCCAAATACTATGATATTGATGATATTTTAGCAGAAGAGGAGGTAAGATTAGTGGAATCTGTTAACGTTTTTAATATGGGCGGGGTGTTTTATGTCCCTTGGCTTGTTGATTCAGTTATATATCTTAGGTTGTGCCAACTGTGTTCAAGAAAGAAGCAGTTGGTGTTGAGCAAATTGATTCTGGTGATGATTCAAACAAGGTAACTCTCTAAGTGATGTATTTTGTTAATCTGGAAGAGGCTGAAAGGATGGCAGATGTGTTTACTACATATTGAGAATCCATTCCCACATACCTTTTTGTTATATTAGTAATTTTATGGGTTTTATACATTTATAACTTGTATAACTTATAGATTTTAGTATGGACCCTCATGAACATTTTACAAAGTAATAAATGCTATCTTCAATTTCAGGTTGAAGTTGGATCAAAAGTGGAATTGCCATATTGGCTTGCTAGTGAGCTGTACCTTAGAAATGTAGTGTCTATCACTATTCCCTCTTGCTACGAGAGGAAGTAAGACGCTTACTGTATGTTAGATAGTTATAGTTATTGTATTATTTAGAATTGAATGTCATGCCTACAACCCTTAGGAGAAGCGTTTTACTTCTATCGACAATACTACTGCCGAACATAGTCTAGTTAATTAATAATATCATTAGTGTTGAACATAGTGAGAGTTAATGTGTGTCTACTAGGGAAAATGTGACTCAGATGTACAATTGTGTAGATTTTACTTTTGTATTTTATTCCAATATTGGTTAAGCTCTAATGGTTCAGTAGGGATTCATCAGTTTTACCTCAGTACATTATTGTTCAAGCTCTATTTGATTACATAGAATATTGTTCAATCTCTTATATCTACTAATGATTAAGGTGCATCACCATTTTTTTACTTTGTGTTGTGGGGTATATTTGCAGAAGTAGAACTAGGGAGGAAATTGGAGCTGACCCCGCTCATGTGGATCTTAGAAGTTGTTGTCTCTACTTCTATGAATTTGGAAGCAAGATAGCTAGACTGTAAGTTTTCCTCCTCCCTTATCTGTTTGAGCATCTAGTTGTTTGTGAAGGGTGCTACAAATAATGAATAGAGAAACTATAGCAGTAATAGAGACTTGCAAGACTGAACTTGTTAAGGCTCTAGAGGTTGATTACACATCATTACATCTTGACAAGAAGTGAATTTGTTTTAGTGACCCAAGAGTGAAGCGCAAACACTATCTTAAAATGTCACAATAGACAAGTCGTGTAGATAGCACGATGATCCATTTGCTTTACTCCACTATATCCAAGAACTAAGGAATATAAATTCTGTCTCCTTTGGAAATGGAAACAAAGTGGCCCGTACAATGATTCATGAAATTTGTTTTGCCCCAAAGGCTGGATGGGTTGTGTGCACTTGTGCTCGAGGCTCCTTACTAACTTACCAATGCACTTTCTGATTTATTAATCATCTTCTGTAAAAATTCAGCACTTTGTTAAATATCTGATTTACCAACGTCCATTCAAGAGAGTGGTCTGAGAGCTCCTGAATGGTCAAATGAACTTGAATATTTGTGTTGCATCTAGTATTTGGTAAAAGGAACTAGAATTTTGATGACCTTCATTGTTTAGCTGTGATGTGAAATGTCGTGTTGCCTTGAGAAAGAAGAAGTACGTCTTACTATTCTTTCAAGGGAAACTGGTATATCACATTAAATAGGGCAAAAGGCTGGAATAATCACCAATGTTATACAAAGGGTCCCCTTTCACTCACCCATGATTTAATTGGCCTCTTTCATTCACCCATAAAATAAACTGAGCCTCTTTCAATATTTTTGTGTTATCTAATGTTAATGTTGCCGTTAACACAATAATTTAGTAGGGGCAAATTGGTACGTTTAGGCTTAATAAACAACCAAAAATAAGGAAAAATAAAAAATACCCAAATTAATTTAATAGTTATCCAAAATCCTCAAATTAAACTCGAAAACCTAATCGATCAAAACGACTCGAAAACCTAATCGATCAAAACGAAAACGGCACATCATGGTGAGCGATTGGGTCCTTTTATTTCATGGGTGAGTGAAAGAGGCCAATTGAATCATGGGTGAGTGAAAGGGGACCCTGGTTAAAACATAGGTGATGGTTCCAGCCTTTTGCCCCATTAAATATATAGAACATGTTTGTTTTGTTTGTTCAAGTTCTGGTGCTGTGGTGCAGGATCTAATGAACAGATGGCCCAGACCCTGCAACTGAAAGTGGCTCGTTTCGTTGTTTAAATTTCAATAAAAACAAGATATCTTACATTAACCATACATTAAATGTTATGTTAACAGTGTTGGTGACAAGACTATCGGACCTTTGCTCCTGGTTGCATTTCGGGCTAGGTACAAGGATGTTCTGATTAAAGCACTGACAGCAGCATTAGCAGTGCCCCCAAAATACTTGTCAATTTTAACCAAAGAAGAAACCAAATGTAAGACCAATGGAGTCTATGCTATTCCTTTGTCATTAGTAAGTACCTTCTCTTTTGCATACTACTCGAAACTATACTGACACTAGTTTGTTCATTTTGAAGTATATGAGGCAGGTCAATCCTCAACGGCGGCCTTCAAGAAGTGGCGAATTGGTGGTCCCAGATTACAGAGAGCTTCTCTGCTTGGTAAAAAACGGAAACCAATTGAATAATTGATTTTGTTATAACTCCCTAATTGATATGTAACGATCAGATATAGTAGTTGGCCTGAGATAAGAACCACCTTACTAGTTGTAAAAGGTGGTGAACCAAATGTTACCTAGCTTATCGAATGTTGGAAAATTTAGAAATAGTGCATCTATTTGATTAATATTTTTCATATGCTATGTTATAAGATTGTCCTCGTGTATGCAAACTTATATTAAGAAAAAGAATGCAATTTGACAGGTTTCGATTCAGGCTCTCCATCTGTAGTATGTTATGTATAGTATTGTGTAATTTTAGAACGAGTAGTAAGTACATTAACGTTGACTAATATGCACATTTAGCTTATGTACCGTAACCTATTCCCTTGTCGTGATTCGTGAATCACGATTCACACGATTTGGAATAGGGCAAATGGCTTCTGACATCACTCACGTTTGGAAAAAAAAAGCCAGTTAAATCATTCATGTTTGAAAAACGGCAGTTAGATCACTAATGTTTAAAAAATCACTCATTCTGGCCACTCCATCAGATTTTTGAAGGGTATTTATGTCCTAACACATTATTTCCTCCCATAAACACCCAATTTAACTCTTATTAACACATTGACCCCAATCATGAGATTACAATTTTTTCCGATTTCTTTTTCGGTTTTTTTTTTTTTTTTTTTCAATTTTTTCTCGATTTATTTTTTTGATTTTTTCGATTTCTTCTTGATTTTTTTAATTTATTTTTCAATTTTTTCTCGATTTCTTTTTCTATTTTTCTCAAATTTTTTCAATTTTTTAAATTTATTTTTCGATTTTTTCTGGATTTATTTTTGATTTCTTTTTTCGTTCTCTTTTTTCGATTTCTTTTTTCTATAAGAATTCAAAAAAGTAATCGAGAAAATATCAAAAAAGAAATTAAAAAATCGATAAAAAATCGAAAAAGAAATCGAGAAAAAATCGAAAAAATATCAAAAAAGAAATTGAAAAAAATTGTATTCTCGAGATTGGGGTCAATATGTTAATAAGAGTTAAATTGGGTGCTTATGAGAGGAAAAAATGTGTTTGGACAGAGATACCCTTCAAAAATTTGATGGAGTGACCCGAATGAGTGACTTTTTAAACATTAGTGATCTATCTGGCGTTTTTGAAACACGAGTGATCTAACTGTTTTTTTTTTTCAAACGTGAGTGATGTCAGAAGCCATTTACCATTTGGAATACGGGTCAGTCAATGTGTTGGCTAACTTATAAACTTTGTTAACTTTGATCATTACAAATACGACTCTAACCTTACTACACATGTTAAGATGCTGAAAAGTAATTGATATATAATTTGTATTTGAAATATGGCATGGAAAGATTTTCTTAAATATATTATCTTACATGGTTTTTGGTATTATATTTTATTTTCATCTTTGCCATATAACTTGTGCTCTCAGACCATATTTTAGAGAAACTTTTATACTTCCTCCTTCCCAAATTGTAAGGAAAGTTTTAAATTTTTGGGTCAAAATTTAAAAACTCTTACCATGATTTTTATCAGCGGATAATAAATAATATAGTTATATGAGATCTTGTTAGATTCGTTAAGTATATATTTTTGAAATATCAATTTTTTATAATTTTTATTTGTATAAAATTAAAACTATTTTCGTTTAAAATTGTATCTCGGTGATCGTGCAAAAGTAAAGTGTAATTAAAATTTGGGATGGAAGGAGTAAATAAATTAGATGATGTCTTTTGGAATGTTACGGGAGCATAAAACTTGTTATCACATAGTTAATCGAATAGCCTAATAGAAAATGATCTTGGTAATGATCAAAAAGTCATGGGTTGGAAACTCACATCATCGCTAATTTACAAAAAAAAAAACTTGTAATTACAGAAGTACTTTATACTTTATATTTCTTTCGTTTTTTATATGATGTTTTAGATTTTTTATATAATATTTTATAATTTCAATGAGCTTTTTGCTTTTTTTATTGAATTATTAATTAACCAATAATATGGTAACAATCAATTAATGTTTTATATTTCAAGAGCAAATGACTTCATTGATCACTAACGTTTGTTAAAAAATCACAGTAGATCACCCTAGTATGACTTTGTATACTTTCGATCACTAATGTTAGGTAATATGTATACTTTTGGTCACTCATGCGTTTTTTTTTGTACAACTCGTAATTTTTTGACATTTTTAACATTTTCTATAGGGGTATTTTTAGTCATTCTACCATAATTCTGTTACAAGTCGCTACTTTTCGACATTTTCTATGAGTGTTAGTTGATGTTAATGGCAAAATTATGGGAGAATGACTAAAATACATCTATCAAATGTTAAAAATGTCCAAAAATCGCGAGTTGTACAAAAAAAATGCATGAGTGACCAAAAGTATACATAATATCCAACATTAGTGATCGAAAGTATACAAAGTCATACTAGAGTGATCCACTGGAGATTTTTAATAAACCTTAGTGATCAATGAAGCCATTTGCTCTATTTCCAATCTAAGCTTCTGATGCAGCGGCTAAATGAAAGTTATTTACTTTTGTTTATTTTATTTTGTTTTGGGTACCACATCGACTATTTTCTATTTTGTTAGTTTAGGTCCCCGTTATAAATAAATGGTACTAGTTTGTTTTAGGATTATTGTTTTTGCAATTAAAAAACCCTAGAAAAGAGAGTCTTTTTTTCTTACAACTCTTCAAGCATAGTCGTATATTTGTTTCTGAAGTCCTGACGTCAAGTACAGTCGTATACTGTCCTTGAGCACCGGCTTTCGAACACCATCGGTTATTGTCTTGATCCTTGGGCTTTACAGTCGGGTTTTTATCTTAATACCGAGCATTAATTCGGCTATTCTAGATAGAATCAACGAGTTATTGCTATTATAGTTCGAAGTATTACTTCGTGCTTCATTAGTTGGTATCCACAGACAGTCAATCCCCCACGATGCCTCCGCGTCGTAACCCACTTCCCCGACGGGAACAAGCAGACAATTTCCATCAACTGTTGGCAAAATTCCAACAGGACTTACGTCATACACTGACACAATTCATCCCGGATGCGTTGCAGACAGTTTTGGCTGTGCAAGCTCCACCGCCGGTGTAGCCGTTGGAAGAGGAGGAGGAGGGCAACCCTTTTGCCCCACCTTCCCCCGCCAACAGCGGCCACCACCATTGGAGGCACAACCCAATCGCGTGCGAATTCAGGAAAACAATCAATGGGAGACAGGGTTTAAGTTGGACATCCCGGAGTTTCATGGTACTTTGCAAGCAGATGAGTTCTTGGATTGGTTGACCACGGTCGAGGAACTTTGGATTTCAAAAGTGTTCTGATGCGATGAGGGTGCCGTTGGTTGCAACTAGGTTTCGTAATCGGGTCTCTGCATGGTGGCAACAATTGAAGGATAAAAGGATGCGATCAGGGAAAAATTGCCTCTATTCATGGGAAAAAATGAAAAAACATATGTGTCGTGCATTTCTGGCTTATAACTACACACGTACTATGTATACTCAGTTCTAGAATTTGAGACAGAATTCACGACGGTGGATGCGTATGCATCAGATTTCTTCACTCTATTAGCTAGAAATACCATTGTGGAGACAGAGGAGCAGTTGGTCTCACGATTTATCGGTGGCCTTCGACAAAATTTACAGAATGCGTTACTTCAATTTGATCCACTGACAATTTCGAAAGCTCATCAACGAGCAATTCTGGTGGAAACTAGTACACGCTCTCCTTAGGGGAGTTTGAGTGTTTCGGGATCTCGAGGCGCAAGTGGGCCCGTGAATAGTGGCAGCGCAGATGTGCTCAACGTTAAGACTCTGGATGGTCGTGTGGGACAAGGTTCGCAGTCGCCTTCCCTCACAGATGTTTTACCTCAAAGTCAACCATCGAGGCCAAATGTATTACGATGTTTCCGTTGTGAATAATAAGATCACCGCCAAACAACTTATCCGAATCAAGGCAAACGAAAACGACATATATAAGAAACTGAAGGAAATACTAATCAGTTGCCCTGTCCCTACAGGTGTGGACTTTTGCCATCCCTCCACAATCATGTCTGTTGTTGGAGCAGATAAAGTATTAAAGTAAACCATGTGATTCTCGTCCTAATAAACATCACCAATAAATTAATATTACTTTTTTTCCCCTTTTTTTAATAACATTATAAGCATTACATTCATCAATTCAACATAAATCCGTAACTTCAAAGAAAAGGCAACTAGCTTTAAAACTAGTGAGCGATTAAAATCACTCGAACCTCTTTCTTTTTACTAGCAAAAAGACTCGAACCCGAGACCTCTGTTAGTGGTATCAGCATACTTGTCACTAGAACAAGTTATCTTGACATATGTCACTAGAACAAGTTATCTTGACATCTTCAACTCTTGATAACTTGATGGCCAGCCACCATAAATGATATACCAATATTAGTATACAACTAAATTGCCCGAATGCCGAATGCGTTATAATTATTATTACTTCAAATCTTCAACTACTTGAAGTTGACAGTTTTATTAGTTTTGATAAATTATTGAGAATTTGGTTGATTGTATTATCTATGAGATTATGACAAAAGTAACTCATCTGAAAGCACTCCTACTATAGACAACGAGTCTTTACTTATGTACACTATATTTAATTGGGGAAGGGGGAATTAGTTATTCTTTGAGTGAAGCCCCATGATCTTTTTAGCCAATAAGCAAATGACATATGTTTAATTGTATACTAACTCCCATTTAGTTTTTGTTTTTTTTTTAAATTTGCAAAAGCCTTTTATTATTTTATACATTAATTATTTAAGTATAGTTATTAAAATCTACACTATATTTAATTGGGGAAGGGGGGAATTAGTTATTCTTGAGTGAAGCCCCATGATCTTTTTTAGCAATAAGCAATGACATATGTTTAATTGTATACTAACTCCCATTTAGTTTTTTTTTTTTTAAAATTTGCAAAAGCCTTTTTATTATTTTATACTTAAATTATTTAAGTATAGTTATTAAAATAAAATAGTTACTTATATATAATGTATATTTATTTAATCATTTTTATCATGCACATATTTTGAATTTCACAAAAAATATTTATCATCATATATTCATGTAAAAATTAATGTTAACAATATATATTTTAATATAATAATCGAACTCGCACAGGTTGAACTGTGCACAAACATCTAGTTTACTAAAATGATAAATGTAAGACAAAGTATGTTTAATCAATTTATTAAATTAATGCACTTACTCTTAAATTAACTTCTTTTTCCCTCAAACAATAAAAATCTATCCTATATATAATCCACCAAGGGGTGAATTAGTTATTACAATGAAGCCCCATGATTTCCATATTTGTAGGAATGAAGCATCTCAATATATTTGTAGGAAATATACATGAATATAATTGTATATTTAAATTTTATGTATATTTGTACATAACTACCCATTAATATTATCAAATAAATTTATTTTTCATTTTTCTAAAAATGACTTGCAAAAAAATCTTTTAATATTTATTCATTAAATTATTTAAGCTTAGTTACCAAGAATTAAATAGTTACATAAAATTGCATATTTATTCATTGATTCTACCATGCATATGTATTTTTGAAATTCACAAATAATGTTTTACCATAGTATATTTATGTAAAAATTAATTTAAAAAATATATATTATAAATATAATAAACGAATTCGCACAGGCTGGACTGTGTACAAATGGCTATTACAAATAATCATATTACATGAATACATTTCTAAACTCAGTAAGAATGAGAGTCTAGGCGCCAAAATAAACAACTTCGTCTTTTCTGACCGCTGCTCCAATGAACTTCGCTTCCGTTATGTGACTCCAATACACGTAATGCCTGAACTTCGCTTTTTGGATGTGAATCCGATCCCCGAGGTGGACTTGAAACGACCGGAAATCCTAGAGAGTGGGTGCTCAAAATCGCCGACGAATGCCTGAAAATCCCATTGAGTGGGTGCTGAAAACGTTGCAAAGACAGCCCCGAAAACAATGCAAAGACAACCACGAAAAGAGAGGAAGTAAGTTTAAATATACTCCTCTACGAGAATCAAATCCGAAACCTATTGTAAAGGGACTCGGGTCCAGTATCACTAGGCTAGAAGCCTTGAATAAATTAGCTTAATTGAGTAGCATAAAAACCTTTTTAAATTGAACATTGTTGTTACTTCTAAGGGCCTATTTAAATTTATTAAACGTTTAATATATCAATTCAATACTTATTTTATTAGGTATGTCTGTTAATAAATTATATTAAGTGTTGAATAAATTAAGATTTTATTAAAATCCCTAACAAACTTTTAACTCAAAATTTTTAACTTAATTTTGTCCTCTCAACCAAATCAAACTTAATAAATTTCAACTTTTACATATTTCTCATCCCTTAACCCTTTAAGGTTTATTCATTTACGTGACTTATCACTCTCTATTAAGTATTCATAAGTTCCAGACTTATCACTCTCTATTAAGTATTCATAAGTTATAATTATCAAATGTTTGAGTACAGTCTACCTTATGCGAATTAGTTGATAGTATTGATAACATTTATTTTTCGATTAGTATTTGCAAATTATGATAACCATTATTTGCAAATTGCAAAAAACATATGAAGGGTAGGAATTACTAAATAAATATATCAATTTTATGTAATGTTATTTAATTCATTTTAAGGAAGCTTAACTTTACAATAAATATATTCATGCGGTTCTCTTTTAGTTGTCTTTCTAGCTTTTAGTATCTCTCTAGCATATTAATTACAAATTTATATTTTCAATATACTTTTAATTACTTTTTCTTATGAAGTTATCAACCAATCAATTATAAAGTTTAATTGATTGTCATTCTACATATTCAATATACTTTTTGACTCATTTTTATTATTTCTTCATCTATATGCAAATAGCTAGAAAGACAAGTAAAAGAGAATGGATGGTGTATAAGATTTATCTAAATTTATTTTCAAACAATAAAGTTAAATATATGTAATATATTGTTGGGTGGTTACTATACAGAATATTAATAAAATTTAAATAATTTATATAATTATTCCCCCGTTTCTAAATGATTGGTACATTTTGACTTTTGTGGTCAAATTTAAGAACATTGATGAAGACTTCTCATTCAACGATAAGAAATAATATAGTCATGTGGGATCTTGTTAGATTCAACTCAATATATATTTTTGAAATATCAACTTTTTTTATAATTTTTTTTTGCATGTAAAATAAGAGATATTTACGTTTTTAATCGTGTCTTCTCGACCAGGAAAGTCAAATATACCAATCGTTTAGGGATGGAGGGAGTATGTTCCTACAATTTAGGGAATCATGGGCTTCAAATAATTACCCCTTTCCACATATATAGAGTAGATAATAATCTTAGTAATAATGGACACATAAATTACTAATTAACAGAGAGTTAAAATAAAATCTGAGATAATTGCCTCCAAAGAAACTTGAACCCAAAACTTTCTATATGAAAGTTAGATCAAATGCTATCAAGTTATTAAATCGTTTATAATTGTATTCGCAGTAGCTGTAGTTATTATTGCTATTTATTGTTGTCGTTACTATTATTATTATGATATGGGTACAGTGATGGCCCCTCAAATATTATATTATACCATATCTTGACAATTTGACTTCAATGATGATGAGTCATGAGTTACAATTTCGTATTTCTTAAAACTTGGTCATAATTATTGCCATCTTCATTTTATTGATTTATTAGTTGAGTTTCTTGTCGTCAAGTTTCCTTTCTAAATTCTAGTTATATTGAACTTTCCACAAAAGTTAAGTAAACTAATTGTTAATATCAGAGCAAATGACTGGATAGATAACTTATGTTTAGATAGGGGTCTCGGTTGATCATCGATGTTTCAATTGATTTTGGTTGATCACTTTATATTTCTAAATCGATCTCAGTTGATATTTTAGACCTAAAATCTGTTAATTATCACCTAACTTACTCACGTTACTTGCACATGTCATTTTCAAGGGTAAATTAGTCATTCAAGTCTTCATTGATTGTTTAAGATAATATTCCCTTCATCCTAAAATGATATAGTCATTTACTTTTTTAAGGTCTCCCAGATATGGCTTAAAATGTAAATATCTTTTATTCAGTTCACAAAAAAATTATAAAAAGTATATATTCTATTGGCTAATGAAAATTAGTGAAAAAGTCAAAATATCCCCATCAATTAGGTATGGATGAGTAATTCGATTGAAATACATACCGATTGAAATAATTAGATTTTGATAATAATTTAACTTGTATATTGATTGTTAAAGATACATACTTCATAATTAGATTAGGATACATTTAGATTTGGTAAGAATAAAATTATATACCAAATAAATGTGCATAAGTAAGTTTGAACTTAAAAATAATATGTATAAACTAATTATTGTAAAATAATGCATAATGAATGCGAATAATTTTAAAGGTTTTATTTAAACCTTATTTGTGCAAGTACTTTATATATTACCCATTATGCTAAAAGAATAAAATATTACCATATAAGTCTCAAATAAAAGTTAAATATTAAATGAATTAAGTTAAATTTATAATTGGTGATTATTTTTTATGTTATTCAAAGCATAAATACTAAATTTAAATTCAGTTATTAAGTTAAATAGTTACAATGTTACGTAACTTAAACATTCTATTATTAGGATTAGTCAATATTATTTAATTTAACTAGATTTATTGTGATTTTTTACATTCTAAGGGAAACTTATGTTTGGGTTGGGGTCTCGGTTGATCACTTATGTTTCAAAGGATCCTTGATCACTTGTGTTTCTATATGACTTATATTTGCGATAACTTGAAATGACTAAATTACCCTTGAAAAATAACATGTGTTGGTCATGTGACGTGATATGTGATAATTAACATATTTTAAGTCTAAATATCGACTGAGATCGATTTAGATAACATAATTGAACAACCGGGAATTTTAAAACATAGATAATCAACTGGGAATTCTACCCAAATATTGATCAACCCAGTCATTTGTCCTAGATATTATATTAAATGCTTTTAATTCAAATATAATGTAGTAATAATTTATATAGAGATACTATTATCCACAAAATAAGGGTTAATGGCAGAAGATATCATGTATGTTTGCCTTAAGCTACAAGTCGATCACTCATGTTTGAAAGCGTTCCAATTCATCAATTAGCTTATGTTTCAAAATTTTACTCATTTGGTTTTCCGTCTACTACTCTTTTTGGTCAACGATTAGTCATGCACGTGACTTGCACGTGATATTTTAAGAGGGGTATTCCCGACGTTTCATATGGACATACATTAAGCAAAAAAGGAAAATAAAAAACCAAAAATAAATTTTAAGGGTTAATGTTAGGAGATATCACTTATGTTTGTCTCAAGTCACCCGTCGATTACTTAAGTTTTAAAGTATCCTAATTATCACTTATATTTAAAAATAATATCGAGTTGATTTTTCATCCATCATTCATTTTGGTCAATGGTTAGTCAACGCACGTGAGCTCCATGTAACTTATGAAACCCTAAAAATGAAATTGAGCATAACCCTAAGTTGGATCGAGATAGACAACACTGAGCGAACTATATCCTTCAATTATTGGAAGCTCTTTTTTAACATTCTAAACAAATGACTCGTATCTTGGCCAAAATACTCCGATCATGTTATAGTAACAAAATAAAGAGAAAGTAAAACCAAACCGACATGCTTTAGAAAACACCAAATCATAAACTTGTTACCATGTGTGTTTAAGTTTAAAGGGCTTGTAAAAATTGAGGAGTAGTTTTGAATATACTTTTCTGCAAGCAATCTAGTCCTTAATTTCAAGAATTGTTTTATCTTGCACTTTTATATCATATTTGAGTATGAAATGTTCGATTTCTTGAAAGCAAAAGGTATCGGTAGACAGCTTCCCTATGAAGAGCTATCAAGTTGAAGAAGTTTGAAGTTCACAAGTTTAGGGGAATTATATATGTGAACCATTTCGAATCATAGTACAACATATGAACTAATTTAATTCTATCATGTTAGTGTGTTTTAATATCTTCCAATATGATATTCTGTTTAAATCTATTAATGTGCTCTAGTATGTTATAACAACAGTATTCTCGAACTTTAATCTATTAAGCGAATAACTAGTGATTCTTTGTTTCGCAGAATTTCTCCAATCGTAAAGTCACTGAATTGATGTACATTCGTAGAAACAAATGTAGGTGCTTCATGTGTAGCAACATACTGAATAGATTTCGGCAAGGGGCGTCACGTATATAACATATTCTAACATACTAAAACTATTATACACCCTATATAACAAACTATAAAATATTAGAACACAATAAAATACCAATATCACATATTAGAACACAGATAATAAATGATAACATAATATAAAATAAATTCTGGTTGAGGGGTAAAATAGTCATAAATATGATAAACTTACAATAAAAAATAAATGTCTTCATAGACAAATACATAGTTTGACCAGCGGTATTCTTCTAATTTTCTTATTTGATGAGTAATTCAACAACATTATTCAAATTATAGCGACTGAAATATTTCTTAGAGTGAAGTAATAGCAATGTTGTGTATGATGGGAATTAGCAATGGGGGAGATCTGACGGAGGAGTTGGCAAAGTAGTTGAAAGTGTTGGCCCATTTTCAACAATAAAAGCTCCTGCAAGTCCTACCGCAAGATGTCCTTCATTATGACAATGCATGAACCACACACCTAAAAATATATATAATTTATTTTATTGTTATGTTATAAATAAATTTCCAAAACATGGAGCAATATTTAATGTACTATAAATGTATACACATACCTGGATTATCTGCTCGAAATCTAATTACAACCCATCCGTTACGAGGCACGTTAACGGTACTTTGAATTGTTGGATTCACAAAGTTAAGGTTGTTCTGATCTGTTGAGGGGTCATAATTTCCAAATCCTTGGCCTAAGACGTGAAAGTTGAATCCATGTATATGCATAGGATGATTTTCAGGTGTAATCAAAGTAGTAGATTGGAAAACAATCTGAATTGTGGAATTGTACTTAAACTTGTTCAATTTTGTTGCCCTCTCAGTCATTATGAGTGAATCGTCATATCTATAAGTTTCATTAGTAAAGTCAAAGATGAGGGGTGGTTTATTTGGAAAATCAAGAGTATAAACTCCATCTATTTTTTGTGATATGCTCAAGTATTGATAACTTTTCTGGATATTCAAGGTTATGTTGTTCATTGAACCAACTGTCTTATATCATCTGGTGCGTTTTTTACTGAACACTTTTGTCCGGATCATTTATACTACATGGCTGAAATCCCAATCCAATACTTATGAGTATATGCTCATCAACTTCGAGTGGAACCGGATCCCAAAATGGTGCACTAACAAGCCCTGTTAAACTAGCCAGGGCCTCGTAAAACAACTCGTTATCATGATGATCGGGCATAAGTGGTAATTTTTGGGACAACATTGGTGCATCTTCATAAAACAGAATAGCAGTTCCTGGAGTGGGATCAAATTCGACTTCGGAATTGACGAAGACACTAGTAGTGATGTAGTATGGAGCTGGGTGGTTGATCTGCTGTTAGAGAACATCAATGGTTGGCCGGGAGAGCTAACTAAGACTTTGTTAAGAATGGATTTGTATAAGAGGCATCTCTTGCGACTATTGTCTTTGTGGTTTGCTATCTTTAAGAATATACTTGGATCAAACTGCACCATTATGATCCGTTAGGGAGATATGTTTCCCATCACTAACTTTAACTTTTAAATGTTCCTGGAAAAACAACTTCTATTTTATTCAAAATTATAATACTAATGCATCTATGATGAATTATGTATATGCATATCACTCACTTATAAATATTGATCATAATAAGAATAACCCAAAAACTTATATAATATCAGTTATTATATTGATACTGGCTCGCCGTTTTGGTTGATAAAAGGTAATTCCATGGCTGTAATTGCTCGTTTGTGTATACGTTTAAAGATCTTCGACCTGTTGTCATAATATAATGAACAATCTCAATTCTCACATACACTAGTTAATTATTGTATATATTAGAAATGAAGTTTGAAAAAGTTAATTAAATTACCATGTGAAGAGCAGAATACATATCACCAGGCAAACCGTTATGAGATTTGCATCGGAGCTATTTGGGCCAATTCCGGTGTAGTAAATTTGTTCAAGAAGATCTGTAACATTCTGATTCCACCACTCACCTACAACCAAAATAATACTACTCTTACACAAATAGATACTCCCTCCATTCTAAAAAGACTCCATTTAAATTTATAGCCACTTTCTAGGACTCAACTAATTCAATTTTTAAATTATTAGGGATCAGACTATTTTTCACATGTTATATGTTCCATTTTGAATCTATAATAAGAATTTAAATATATACCAAGAATGATCGCACTTCCTCATCTGGCTTTTGAAAAGGGTAAGAACGATTCGCCTTTTGGATAGATAATAAGAGCTCCATAAACAGTAGCACGGTGAAAATTGTTGTGTGCATGCCACCATAATGTTCCTTCTTTGTCCGAATAATTTAAACCTATACGTGTAGTTGCTTCCGGAACTAATTGGAACATGTGTATAGATGCAACTCCATCTGCCCAACAACTTAACTTTTGTTTTACTCCATGCCTGCATATCATTCGAGATCTTTACCGTCAAGTTTGTTCAAGTAGGAATTGTGTTATTAATGTATAATATATCTAGGAAGATAATTCTTAACTTGGTCACAAATTTCGGGATAAAGTTGTATGTTAGTTTTTGATAATTAAATTTACATTTAGGTCGTAATATTGTTAATTAGGTGAACGGTACGGAAAGAGAGGTATTCGACCCTTGGTAGTCATCGAAAGTCACCCAACTTACATTGTATATAGTCCCGAATAGTGACAATTGAGAAATGTTGCCACATTATTAGTCTCTATTTTTCTAAAATATTTGTCACTTTGGAGGACCATACTAAATTATGTGTGCAACTTTGGAAAACTAACATACAAAAATGCAACCGTGGAACTAAAGTCCAACATCATTTCATCAGTATATCGAACCAAACAATAATTAACGTAACTCTAAATTTGGAATTACCACTTTAATTTCACCTAGATCCATCCTAGACTCATGAATACATATATAACAATAACGAAAACATTACCAGTGGATAGATATCTCATATGGAGATTCGTTAACAACATGGACGACAAGTGAATCACCTTCCTCAGATTATAGTTGGACCAGGAGAGCTGCCGTTTACGACAGTAACTATTTGGTCCTTGCATAGCCGGTTGGCAACAACACTATGCACCTGATAAATCATCATCACTATTATTACAATGAAATTAATGTTATTAAGTTGAGAAGTTTAGGAGTACTATTTTAATTTTGAGTAAATAATGTGTATGTTATATATATGCATTCTTGCTTAAATAAAAAATGGTTCCTTGACGCATGCATGAGAATGAGATCTTTCTCAACCTCGATCATTATTAGAAATAAACAACAAAGCGATAATACAA